>JALAZF010000018.1:21934318-22538863 GCA_022829125.1 Lathyrus tuberosus
GTTATTCGTATTTCGCCAATACAGGTTCATTCTTTCTAGGGCTTGGTCAAAAGGTTTCTGGTGGGGAACAAGGATTAGGATGTTAGGAATGATTCTTTTGAAATACTGCTTTTAATTGATGGAGATATGGGATTTGGGTTTTTTGTTGATTGCGCTCGCTAAGATCTTTTCTTTCGATCTTATGCCTACGTATTCCCGTTTACCGAAACAGGGAAATCAGAGCGTTCGTAGTTCCTCCTATTCTATGGGAGGAAATTGGTTTTTGGTGTCTTGTTCAAAGCCCAAGACGTGAAGCGAAAGGTGATTTGTATCTTGTTCAAAGCCCAAGATGTGAAGCTAAAAGACCTCGACTTTAGAGAGAATTTGTCATCTCTAAAGAGGGGAGAAGGAGAATTACTTTAACTGGGATATGCGGATCCGAGCAATGCCATAATTTCCGAAGAAAGGGTTTTAACCTGAAGGAGAAGACTTTAACTCAGTGTAGAGCAATGCCATCTTTCCTTAGGAATTTCTCATGCTAAAAGAGGGACAGTGGCATGGATATAGATGATCCAGAGGCTTGCCGCTTACAGCGATTAGATGAAGGGAAAGGAGTTGTTGATGTTTGTGTACTGTGAACGAGGCACAGTTTTGATGCTAAAAGGTCGATTGGACCAACCAGTGGTTTTCTTATACAAAGCCTAAGAAGAGGCTAATTTCCGCTAGGAAAATCATTATACAAAAGCCTAAGAGGAGGCTATTTTGTGTCTCGTACAAAGCCCGAGAGAGAGGCTAAAAGTTTTTGACCCAGTGGGGCATATCGTTATACAAAGCCTAAGAGGAGGCTAGCAAAGAGTTCGACTCTTGCTTAAGGGATTTATATCTCGTACGAGGCCCGAGATGGAGACAGAAAAGGGGTGATTGACTCAACGAGGGAATCTTTTGTGTCTCATACAAAGCCTGAGAGAGAGGCTAAAAGGTTGTTTTGACTCCACTGGGGAGAATTTTGGTATCTCGTACGAAGCCCGAGATGGAGGCTATTGTAACTGTTTCAGTTGAGTGACAAATCCAATATACTGATTTAAAAGAGAAAATCAGTTCTTATATGAGTAACACTGTACACAGGGATTTAATTTGAGGATCAGGGATATTTCCTTTTGAGGAAACGGGAAATCCAAAGGGTATTGAGACTATCCGAGTCTGCGGGTTTCCTTCCTATTTAACGAAGGGTGCTTGAGAATGTCTTTGAGACTCAAGGAAGTTAGACTGTCCAAGTCTAGAGTTTTATCTTTTGTACTATGCTTCGAGAAATAGTAGTAGACTCTATGAAAGGACTGTTCTACGAGGGTGACTAGGTTCTGTTCCTATACCTCTAGGAGGTCGTCGAGACAATTTGTACGAAGCCCAAGAGGAGGCTGGAATCTTTTAAGAAGCCGACGGGTCCTTGTACGAAGCCCAAGAGGAGGCTATTATTCCCGGAGGAAGAGATCATTATATGAAGCCTAAGAGGAGGCTGTGAATACTTCTAAGAAGCCGTAGGGTCCTTGAATAATGCCCAAGAAGAGGCCGGTGCTTTTAAGAAGCCCGTGGGTCTATCATCTCCTTTCCATTAGGAGAGATAACTCTTTTAAAGATGAAAACCACTGGTAAACGTGCGAGGTTTACTATCCAGCAACTTTTAACTTTTAAAGAGGGTTCCTTAGTTAAGGTCCAAGATTATGACCGTAGTGGGTACCCAAACCCCGAGACATTCAAGGTAAGCTATCCACAAGGAATAGATCAAGTCAGGAAAGTTCGAGAATTTGGAAGAAACTCAAAGATGCTATTCACGGAGAATACATTCATCTTGGGGAGTAGAGCTTCTTGACGATTCCTAAGGAGGACAGCCGAAGAGAAGACTGTATCTGGTGCTCCTATTGGGGATCTAGGCGTCTATTTCTACGAATAAATGAAACGGCGTCACCTAGTTCTAGACGTAGTTGCCGGGGAAACTCGAAATATCTATACTATTATTACACAGTAGATATGAGTTTATGAAAGGAGACTTACAGTGAGCAGCCCCACAATACAGTTTATAATATGAAAGCAGTAAATCAAAGCGATAACCACTTACTCGGGTGTAGTGCTTCCATGCTGTTTGGTTAGTTGTTCAACAAAGAAAGATTGAAAACAACAGTATATTCAAAATCAAAGGAGAAAGTGCTTTGAAAAAGAAAGGTTTGGGGCTTACAGCTCAAGGAGAGGCCCAGGGTTTTATCAGTGAGCACACTGTTTGACTTTGTACAGCGGGACTTATACAAGTGACTGGGGCCCAAAAAGGTTTTCTGTACAAAGGGATGGGTCTTACACTCTCTCAAGAGGCCCAAAAAGGTTTAAAGAAAAGAGATGGGTCTTACTACTCGAGGGTAGGCCCAGATGGTTTTTTATTTTTAAACGGGCGACGATCGCGCCGTTTACTTGTACAGAGGGACTTATACAATGAGTGAGATCCAAAAAGTTTTTGTACAAGGGGGGATGGGTCTTACACTCTCTCAAGAGGCCCAAAAAGGTTTAAAGAAAAAGAGTGGGGCTTATAACACGAGGGTATGGCCAGATGATTTTTCGTTTAAAAATGGCGATCGCACCGAGGTTTTCTTTTAACGCAGAGAGACTTATACAATAAGTGAGGCCCAAAATGTTTTGGTTAAAAGGGAGATTGGGTCTTACACTCTAATAGAGGCCCAAAGTGTTTTGAAAATGATTTATGAGGGTTGAATTAATCCAAAACCCTAATTTTTTTTCAAAAATGTATTTAATTGAATACAAATTCAATTAAAATGATCAAAAATTGTTTAACACATGGAAAATAAATTGTGATCTTGGATTAATGCTTCAAAAATTAAGTATTGACCTACAAAATAATTAGAAAGCATTAAAAGTTGCAAAATCAATGTAGAAAAAATATTTAAAATGCCAAAAACAATTAAAATATTAATTCTTTACAAAAATATCAATTATATGAAATAAATAATATTTTTGGGATTTTTTGATAAAATAAAATATTTTAACATTTTTGTGAATTATTAAAAAAAGAATCAACTCAAAATCATTAAAACTCAGAGAGAAATTAATTTTTGAATCAATTAAACAAAATCACAAAATTCAAATATTCAAATTATTCAAAAATGGCGCCAAGAACAGCTGAAGAACACGCGCGTGTTCTTGGTTTCTCAGATTTGCGTTTTCTATCCAATCTCCATGAATATGTAATCATATCATGCAATCCACATATCATTATGCTCGTCTCAACCTCACGATCATGTCTATGTATTTTAATTTCATTTAAATTAAACATACAACAAGAAATCACGAAGAAACCTCAAGAACCCTAATTTCTGCATGAAGGCTAGGATTTTTGATACACGATTCAAACAATGCAATTAATTGAGGGAAAACATTCCATGCATGATTATGAACATATGGCCAAATTATTGTGCGAGGAAATATGCATAGATTGAGAGATGACCAAGTTTAGGCTTACCTCCAAGTCGTGACAGCAAGTTCAAAGTGATTTTTGATTTGGAGGTGTTATAGATGAGTTGTGATGATCTGGACAGCTTCCCTACACCCTATGGATTGTGTTTGGATGGTTGGACTTGATTGAAATTGGCTGGATCATTTTGTGGTACCTCAGCTGCACCTTGTTTGAAAATTTGAGCAACCAGCTGGTGATTTCATGAAATTGATGTTTCAGAAGTTATGTGAGTGTTTGATCAACTCATATGTGATGTATGTGAGGTGTGTGAGTGATTGGTTTGTGCAGAATTGCTCTCAAACTCAAAATCCGATAGCTACCTTGCTAAGAAAGGCATTTTTGCCAAGAGAAAGAGATTTTGAGGAAAGCATCTGTTAGATGGCTTTGGTGTACTTAAACTGACCACAATTGAGCTCTATTTATAGTAGAGCAAGTTTGTTTTGCAAGGAATAGTGCATGGCAGCTGGTAAGTAGGTTTGGCCAATGTTGGCAAATGAAAATCCAAGTCTCCTCTAGCCATTGACTAGAGGTTAGGGCACAGAGCTTTGGTCCCCTTGGTCTTGGATAAGTCTTGACTGATTTCAGATGAGAATGGCTCAGTCCATGCCACCTTGATGGTTCCATTGAATGCCTCATTCCAAATTTGAAGTCTTGTCCCTATTTTGGCAACTCTAGGTTCAACATGCCATTTCTTGTTCCATGGACTTTGGAGGCTTGGCTCAGTGATTGTCCCCTTTAGATTCAATCCTCTGAGGTGTCCAAGTGGATGGGAGCAATTGAATTTGGCTGATTTTGGCAAATCGAGCCAAAGTGCAAATTCTGCCTTGCTTTGACAGATTTCAGCAAGGCAACTTGCCAATGTTGTATCTCATGGTGTAGGTTGAATTTGGCAATGTTCTTGGCCATTTTGGAAAGCCCTAACATGATACAACAACTGTTTGAACAAGTTTGGTTTTGATCTCTTTTGATTCCAAGTGAAAAATCCCCCTACATTTGGCAAAAAGTGAAGCAAAATCTGACTTAGTGAAAATTTCACTAAGTGTTGGAAAAAGTGACATTTTCACTTTTCAGCCACTTTGATCACTCCATAACTCAAAATCCTTAATGAATTGGAATGACTTGTAGTTGAAGTTTTTATAGGTGATAATGAGGGCTACAAATCCATCTTTGGATGAGAAAAAATGGCCTTGTGGTTTAGGAGTTATGGTCCTCCAAAGTTGGTACCTTTGCCACTTTATTTTTAACTTAGAAAAATTTCTAAGTTTTATGGTTACCCCTTTTACAAGTTATCTCACTTTTCTTGATTTTTCTTGATGAATGATGATTCAAATCATACATTAACATCATTTTAGGGTTAAAAATCCATTTTGGTGAAAAATCTCAAAAAGTCAAAGTTGACTTTCGTGCACAGTTGACTTTTTATCAGATGAATTCCAAACTGTGCAATTCTTCAGGAAATCATGTCCTTGACCTAAATCAAACTTGATGGACATGTTCCATGGGTGTCATAGGGTATATTCAATCATGTATTAGGGTTTGGGAGTGTGTCTTGGTCAAAAGTCAAAGTTACAGTTGACTTTTCCCTTAAAACCCTAATTGTGGTGCAGATGAAAATGAAACTTGTTGCTCAAGCTTCTTGGATCAATCCATTGTTCCAAATGGATCAATATGGTGTATTAGAGACCCTCAAATCATCTCTTGAGGTCTTGGCTCATGGTTTGTCCCAAAAGTCAACTTAGGGGTGAATTAGGTCAAGAAACCCTAATTCCTGATTTTTGATGAATGCATCCCCTGAGGCAAAATTGACTTGATGCATGGGTTCATGAGGTTCCATGAAGTATATTAGGTCATGTTTTGGATCATTGCCTTGTGCCCAGATGAAAATTTCCATTTGGAGGCCCTGGTCGACCAAAACCCTAATTTGGTGACACTGTCGATCTTGAGACTTGATCCACCTACAAGGGAGCAATCTTGTGCTTAATCCTTGAAGTGGGAGTCCTTTTTGATCCATTGTGGATGTTTAAGAGATTAGACAAGTTGAAGATCATGTCATTTCTTGATTGATCCTTTGTCTAAGCACTCAGAGAGGGCTTGAAACCCTAATTTTGATTGTATTGGATGCTCACCCATCTTTGGGGAGACTGATGAAGCATGATGGTTCATCCATATTGTGATGATGATTTTCACAATGATGGGAAATCTAAGTGGTCAAAATTTGGGGTATTACAATGGGTCCTGAGCCCTCTCTGAGGAGAACTCAGGTGTTGACTCTTTCCTTTTCTTTGACCGGGGCTCTTGGGCCGTTGTCGGGTTGTCATTCCTTTTCCAAGTGAAAGGAGCGAGCAAATTCCTTTGGTCATCCTGATTTTCCACAGCATGTTGCTCTAGAATCTCAATTAGAGCATCCTTATCCTTCAGCAATTGCTGTATTTTGGTACACTCCAGATTGAGAATGCGGTACTTGTTCTTCCAAGACCTCCTCTCCTGTTGAACTTTGTTGAGAGTAACCTGAAGTTTTTCCATTTCAGTCATGAAGTACATGACAGACTCCCTTCGTGGAAGAACTCCGTGACGAGGATAAGGCATTTTCAGCTTGAGAGCTCTAGTTTGTACCCAGTGGAGATAAGGCTCCACCGAGACATAGTACGGTTTTCCTAGAGACTCTCGTCCTTTCTTATGAACATGTTTCCAAGCGTGCACTATTTTTGTTTTTAGTGCTCTGTCATTTTCTCCTTCCTTGAAGAAAAGACCTTCCAGATGAGCATTACGCGGGACATGCCTCATCGGGTATCCAAATTGATGACGAATCAATACCGGATGGTAATTGATTCCTCCTTTAGTTCCTATGAGGGGTACGTAGGGAAAATTTCCCCAACTGTCAATGACTCTGATCCCGTCATAAATCCTATTGCACCAATCGATGTCAGAGTTGGTAAGAGACATGATTTTCTGCGACCAACGTAGGGCACTCTTACGATCCCAAAAAGCAGCAGACTTAGGCAAATGGGAGATAAACCATTTGTATAGTAAGGGTACACAGCACGTGATCATCCCTCCGCTGTACAAATTCCCTAAGTGTACAGAATGATACGCATCTGCGAGCAAAGTTAGTACGGCGTTTCCAATGAGAAAAACCTTAATGGCGTTGATATCTACAAAGTTATCGATGTTGGGAAACAAAAATAACCCGTAGGTGAGTAAAACAAAGATGCTTTCAAAAGCAGTCACGTTCCCTATACTAGCAAAGTATAGAGCCTTTTTTGTCAAGAACTAGGCTGGCAAACCCTGGATTCCACCCTTAGCGGTCATGTGAGTCCTGACCTCCGACTCGTCCAAATAAATTGCTCTTGCAATGGTTTGATCCTTTGGAATTTCTTCCAGTCCAGAAAATGGAGCTCGATCAGTAATGGGTAGATTAATCAGATGAGAGTACTCCTCCAGCGTTGGTGCGAGCTGGTAATCCGGGAATGTGAAACAGTGATAGACCGGATCGTAGAACTGAATGAGTGTCTCCGAGATTCCTTCAATTACATGGACCCTTAGCAGAGGTAGCAGACCTCCGTACTTGGCTCTGAATGCGTCATGGTTAGTGATCATCCTTGCTAATCCTCTCAAATCCCCTAGTTTTGGAACCTTGAAGGTACACTTGTGAGTTCTCCTTCTACCGAAATCCATTAGCGCAATCTTTTTATCTGACATTTGCAATCATTGTCTTAGTTTAATTTGAAAAATAGAGAGACTAGAAGAGAAGATTTTCTTTGTTTTAATGTTTTTTAGAATGAATGCATGAATGAAGCACACAAAAACATAGAAAAAACATGGGGTCAAAGGGTCGGTGTCATGAAGTCAAGGCTCTACCCATCCCCAAAGGTTTTCTAAGGGTATTTTTTGTACCTGTCACTCAAAATCATTGATTCTTGAGCTAACATCAGCGGGCCGGGAACCGTGTTAGGTGATGTATGTCAAAGAACCTCAGAAGAGGGTAGTTTATCGCGTGACAATTATTTCCGATAGCTTCCGCACTACAAAAAATGAGGTGATTTTCCTATGTGTATACTCAATCTTTCCACATGCGGCATCACACGCATTCCCATTAGCAGAAAAATAAACTCAGATATCAATTAGAAAAAGCAGTATATATATTTATCCTAATGTCCTAGACTTTTAAGAGCTATGAATCCTATGTTCCTGACAGAAAATGGCTCCCCGGCAGAGTCGCCATTCTGTGGTTCCTTCCCAATTTAAAGGTTTTTTTTACCTATGATCCTAGTGAGAGCCAATCCTAGCAATAATGACATTCCCTAATGGAATCGTCATGAAAACAAGCATGGCCCCACGGTGGGCGCCACTTTTCTGTAGCGAGCGATTTTGGACGTGGTTCTTAAGCACTGTCGCTCTGGGGGGTAACTACAGGTCGATTCATTTTTTATCCTATTGAGCTGATTAAGGAAGGGAAATAGATGTCTCCAATTAAACCTGCTTGCATACTGAGTTTAAACAGCGGTCTGTTAGGTTACAGATGTTATATGGAAGTGGGGCTTTTTGTTTAAGAACGAAAAGTCGGGACCATTTATAGGGGTTTTGGGTTAGGATACTGCACCGGATTGGCTGGAGGTCTGGGGATGCTGGACTTGGGTTTTTTTATTAGTATGCTCGCTAAGATTTCTCTTTTAATCTTATGCCTACGTATTCCCGTTTACCGAAACAGGGAAATCAGAGCGATCGTAGTTCCTCCTATTCTACGGGAGGAAAAAGGTGTTTTGGTGTCTTGTTCAAAGCGCAAGACATGAAGCTAAAGGTGATTTGTATCTTGTTCAAAGCCCAAGATATGAAGCTAAAGAGTCTATTTGTATCTTGTTCAAAGCCCAAGATATGAAGCTAAAGGGGTTTTGACTTTAGAGAGAACTTGTCATCTCTAAAGAGGGGTATTTGGTCTTTTTGTCCCAACTGTTAGGTGACCGATTATAAAGGAGAATTACTTTAACTAGGATTGTGAATCCTGCAATGCCATAATTTACTTTATAGGGGATTTTCCACCTGAAGGAGAAGACTTTAACTCAGTTTAGAGCAATGCCATCTTTCCTTAGGAATTTCTCATGCTAAAAGAGGGACAGTGGCGTGGATGTAAATAATCCAGAGGCTTGCCGCTTACAGCCATTAGATGGGGAAAAGGAGTTGTTGATGTTTGTATGTTGTGAGCAAAGCATGATTTGATGCTAAAAGGTTGATTGTCTCAACTGGGGTTTCCTTATACAAAGCTTAAGAGGAGGCTAAAAGGGTTTGACTCAACAAGAGAGTCTTTTTGTGTGTCTTATACAAAGCCCAAGACGGAGGCTAAAGGTGGTTGACTCAACGAGGGAGTCTTTTATACTTAACAAGAGAGTGTTTTGGTGTCTCGTACGAAGCCTGAGACAGAGGCTAAAAGTTGTTTGACTCAACAAGAGAGTCTTTGTATCTCGTACGAAGCCCGAGATAGAGGCTGAATTTTGTTTGACTCAACAAGAGAGTCTTTTATACTCAACAAGAGAGTGTTTGTATCTCGTACGAAGCCCGAGATAGAGGCTAAAAGTTGTTTAACTCAACAAGAGAGTCTTTGTATCTCGTACGAAGCCCGAGATAGAGGCTGAAAGTTGTTTGACTCAACAAGAGAGTGTTTGTATCTCGTACAAAGCCCGAGATAGAGTCTAAAAGTGATTGACTCAACGAGGGCGTCTTTTATACTCAACAAGAGAGCGTTTGTATCTCGTACGAAGCCCGAGATAGAGGCTGAAAGTGATTGACTCAATGAGGGAGTCTTTTATACTCAACAAGAGAGTGTTTGTATCTCGTACGAAGCCCGAGATAGAGGCTAAAGTTGTTGACTATTTCAGTTGAGTGACAAGTCCAGTGTGTTTGATAAAAGAGAAAATCAATTCTTATGAGGAAGAAAAGATTAGCTCCGTTAGGGAGAATCATTGTACAAAGCCCAAGAGAAGGCTATCTTACTGCTGAGGATTATTGAGATCCTGAAGCAGGTCCAAGTATGAGGAACTCTTATGAGAGAGACTGGGTTTCTTCCTGTGCTTGTAGGGTACTTGAGAATGTCTTTGAGACTCAAGATGCTTCAGACTGCCCTAGTCTAGAGTTTCATCTTTTGTACTATGCTTAAGAGAAATTACGCTTTCCGTGTGAAGGACTAGACTCCTTTGAAAGACTGCTCTATTAGGATGACTAATTTCTGTTCCTATACCTCTAGGAGGTCGTCGGGATAATTTGTAGAAAGCCCAAGAAGAGGCTGGAAACTTTTAAGAAGCCGAAGGACAATTTGTACGAAGCCCAAGAGGAGGCTATGAAAAATTCTAGGAAGTCGAAGGGTCCTTGTACAACGCCCAAGAGGAGGCGGGGATGCTTTTAGGAAGCCTGTGGGTCCTTGTACAACGCCCAAGAGGAGGCGGATGAACAGTTCCAGAAGGGGTTTCACATGGAACAATGGCCTTCTGTATAATGAACTGTTCAAAGGGGAATTTCCTTAGACCTAGTTATCTAAGATTTGTTGAAAAATTCTCTGGGTTGAGGTTATGTTGAAATATCCGGGAGAACGTCGGGTGGAAAGAGACGAAGTTTTGCCTAGTTCTAGACGTAATTGTCGGGGAAACTCTAATGTCTATACTAGTATTACACAATTGATATGAGTTTATGAAAGAAGACTTACAGTGCAGCAGCTTCCAACAATACAGTTATATACATATGAAAGCAGTAAATGAAAGCGGATAAACACTTACTCGGTTGTAGAGCTTCCATGCTATTTGGTTAGTTGTTCAACAAAGAAAGATTGAAACAACATTATATTTCAAAATCAAAGGAGAAAGTGCTTTGAAAGAGAAATTGTTGGGGCTTACAGCTCAAGGAGAGGCCCAAGGAAGGTTTTCTGTACAAAGGGGACGGGTCTTACACTCTCTCAAGAGGCTCAAGAAGTTTTAAAGAAAACAGATAGGGCTTAAAACACGAGGGGAGGCCCAGTGGTTTGATTTTGAATTGGCGATCGCGCCGAGGTTTTTTCTTTTAACGCAGGGGGACTTATACAACAAGTGAGGCCCATGAATGGTTTATTTTACAAAGAGGCTTGGGTCTTACACTCTATTAGAGGCCCAAAATGCTATTTGTACAAGTAGTGGGGCTTACAGCTCAAGGAGAGGCCCAGGGTATTACTTTTGAAAAGGCGACGATCACACCGAAGTTTTGAAAATATACAGAGGGACTTATACAATAAGTGAGGCCCATACTGGATTTATTTACAAAAAGGCTTGGGTCTTACACTCTATTAGAGGCCCAAAATATTTTAAGAAAATAAATGGGTCTTACTACTCGAGGGTAGGCCCAGATGATTTTGTTTGAAAGCAGCGATCGCGCTGTTGTTTTTTTTAAAAGAAACAGAGGGACTATCCAATAAGTGAGGCCCATACTGGATTTATTTACAAAAAGGCTTGGGTCTTACACTCTATTAGAGACCCAAAAGTGTTTGAAAAGGTTTATTTAGGGTGAAAATCAATTAAAACCCTAATTTCATCATTTTTTAATGTAATTATTCAAAGAAAATTAATAAAAATGATAAAAAAATCCAAATAAGTTTGAATAAACAACTTGTGATTTTGGTTTTAGGTTTGAAAAATGAGATTTTAATCACAAGATGAATTAAAACCTATTTGGTATTGATTTTTCAAAAGGAATATTTATTTTTAAAAGGTTTAAAAACGGTATTTATTCACAAAAATACAAATTATATTAAATAAATAATATAAATCTAATTTTTTTTGTGGAATAAAATATTTCAACATTTTTGTGATTTTTTTCAAAAAGAACCAATCAAAAATAATTAAAATTGAAGGAGTTATTAATTTTCCAATTAATTAATAAAACATGAAAACATAAAAAAAATATCAAAATGTGAGAAAAACACAAAATGGCATGGGTGGGGTTTGAACCCACAACCTCAAGGTTACAGGGCACGCGCCCTACCACTGGGGTGGTAATACATTTGTTGATTGAAACAAACCAACAAATACATAAGGCTTGCCTTGTTTTCTAGGCTTGGCCAAGGCAAGGCAATGCAAGTTTTGGCAAGAAACGGGAAGGTCCATAACTTTCTCATTTCTCCATGGTTGGGGACAAAATTTATATGCATCTGGCCTAGAATTTCACAAGGAATCCAATGGTGGTGGTGGATTTTTCAGATCATGCTCCCTCCTCAAAATCCGATAGTGGTTTTGAAATAGGCCTATAATTGCATTTTCTATGCTACACTTTGGTACAGACATGAATTACATGATGAATTGGTTCAAACACAACACATATGACATGTATAAGGGATGTATGATCAGTGGACCTCAAAGCAATGCATATTTTGGGAAGTTCAAGTCATGATGCTCACCTCTTTTTGAGCTTTTGGAGTTTTTGTGCAATCTGTCAAACCTCTTGTTCCAAAAATGGTTTTATGCTTTGGATACTCTCAAATGATCCCTTAGAAGCTTTCAGGGTGAATGGAATCGGCTGAAACCTGCAAAAACACAAACTGGCCCTTTCTTGCAAAAGGGGTTAAAATGGCCAAAATAACAACTCTCTCAAATAGTGTTCCAGATGGGGGGAACCATTTGGGACAGTTCAAGGATGATATTTGGAGTATGTTTGAGGTTTTATCTGGTTTGGAAAGTGACTGAATCAAGACATGGCTTGAAAAATGCACAAAAAGTACTATTTTGAGGTTTTGAGATGTGACTTTGTGATTCTGAGATTACAGGTCACTTGTGAGAGTTTAGACAACTTAGATATGATATATATGTGGTGTGTGTGTGTGTGTGATTGGTTTGGTTGAAATTGCTCTCTAACTCAAAAACTCAGAGTTACCTTGCTAAAGAAGGCATTTTTGCCAAGAGAAAGAGATTTTGAGGAAAGCATATGTTTGATGGCTTTGGTGTACTCAAACTGATCACAAATGAGATCTATTTATAGTATAGCAAGTTTGTTTTGGGATCAATAATGAATGGCAACTGCAGAATAGGTTTGGCCAATGTTGAGCAATGAGAATCCAAGTTTCCTCTAGCCATCGACTAGAGTTTAGGGCACAGGCTGCTGGTTCCCTTGGTCTTGGATCTGTCTTGACTGAATTCAGTTATAAATGTGTCAGTCCATGCCACCTTGGTGCATCCATTAAATGCTCCAATCCAAAATTGGAGTCTTGTCCCTCTTTTAGGTATTTCTAGGTTTGGCATGCTACTTCTTGTTCCAAGGACTTTGGAGGCTTGGATCAGTGTTTGTCCCCTTTAGATTTGATCCTCAGATGTGTTCAAAGTGGTGACAAGGCTTGGAATTGTCTGATTTTTCCAAATCGAGGAAAAATGCAAAATTCTGCCTAGCCTTGGCAGTTTTCAGCAAAGCATATTGCCATTGTCATATCTCATGGCTCAAGTGGAATTTGGTAATGTTCTTGGCCATTTTGGAAAGCCCTTGTATGATACAACAACTGTTTGATCATATTTGGTTTTGATATTGTTTGGATCCAAGTGAAAAATGCCCCTACATTTGGAAAAAAGTGAAGGCAGATTCTGACTTAGTGAAAATTTCGCTAAGTGTTGGAAAAAAGTGACCTTTTCACTTTTTGTGATTTTGATCATTCCATAACTTGAAATCCATGAGGAATTGGAATGAGTTCAGTTTAAAGCTTTTGTAGAGGGTAATGAGAGCTACAAACCAGCTTTGGATGGGGGAAAATGGCTTTGTGGTTTAGGAGTTATGGTCCTCCAAAGTTGGTACCCTAGCCACTTTGTTTCATAACTTAGAAATTTTCTAAGTTTTTTATGGTTACCGCTTTTACAAGTTATCCTACTTTTCTTGATTTTTCTTGATGAATGATGATTCCAATCATACATTAACATCATTTTGGGGTCAAAGACCCATATTTGTGAAAAGTCTCAAAAAGTCAAAGTTTGACTTTTGTGCACATTTGACTTTATGTCAGATGAATTCCAAACTGTGCAATCCTCTATGAAATCATATCCTTGACCTAAATCAAACTTGATGGACATATTCCATAGGTGTCATAGGGTGTATTGAACCATGTCCTAGGGTTTGGGAGCATGCCTTGATTAAAAGTCAAAGGTACAGTTGACTTTTCTTGTGAAACCCTAATTGTGGTCCAGATGAAATTGAAGCTTGTGAATCAGGTATCTTGGATTAATCCATTGTTGTAAATGGATCAATGTAGTGTATTAAAGACCCTCAAATCATCTCTTGAGGTCTTGGCTCATGTTTTGTCCCAAAAGTCAACTTAGGGGTGAATTAGGTCAAGAAACCCTAATTCCTGATTTTTATGAATGCTTCCCCAGAGGCTAAATTGACTTGTTGACTGGGTTTATGATGTCCCTTGGAGCATCTTAGGTTTTACATTGAAGCAATGGCTCATGCCCAGAATAAAATTTCCATCTGGAGGCCCTGGTCGACCAAAACCCTAATTTGGTGACACTGTCGATCTTGAGGCTTAATCCACTTGGAATGCTGCAACTTGTGCCTGATTCTTGATGTGGGAGTCCTTTTGATCCTTTGTGTATGTTTGAGAGGTTTAGAAAAATTGAAAATCATGTCATTTCTTGATTGATCCTTTGTCTAAGTACCCTGAGAGGGCTTGAAACCCTAAGTTTGATTGTAGTGTATGCTCACCCATCTTTGGGGAGACTGATGAGGCATAATGGTACGTCCATATTGTGATGATAATTTGCACAATGATGGGAATCTTAGTGGTCAAAATTTGGGGTATGACAGTAACCTCTAAGACGATTGCTAATGTAATCAACTATGAGGAAATTGGGGAAATTCTAGGTACTCTTGTTTGGGAATAATATCTTCTTACTTGGCGTACATTTGTAGATCCATCAAACCTTTCTCAGGTCTCAAATCTTTATCCTGATTGAATTGTTTGGAACCAGATTCTGAACTCAAATTTGCTACTTAAGCATAAGGAAATATACCATGTGAATTCTATTGAAAAATATTTGCTACTTGTCGCTCCCGAAAGATTTGCATCCAACGGTACAAACGCGAGAGTGGCGCGGAAAAACACAGAGTCACCAGCAATGTGTATTTATCCCGAGAGAGGGAAAGGAAACACTGCATAAACCTGAAGGAAGGGAAAGAACATGGTCTCACGACCAAGAGAAACGGGTACAGGAGTCGGTTACGCGAAGGGAAGGTGTTAGCACCCAACACGTCCATCGTACTCGAAGGGATCCACACTTGTTGTCTGCATCAAAGGGTGTCGTCGTCTGGAGCTCCACTGCTACTGGATCGGAGAAGGAACAAGAACGGAAAGAACAGAGAAACGAAGAAGAAAAGAAAAAAGAAGTGACTCGATAGGACGTTATCATTGTCCTAGGCCTACTTACTCCCTCAGTGCAATGGGAAAGTCAGAGTCAACGTAGTTCGGACGGGAACTGTGGGGGAAGGTTGCTCGCCAAGACAATCGCTGTCTTGTGCCTACATATCCTCAATCGGACGAGAGAGAGGAATCAGAGCTAATGTAGTTCGTGGGTACGACCACGGATGGGTAAGTGTTTTTTACGTGAGCGACGAGCTCTTTTCTGAAAATGAAATTTGAAATCCAAACAAACCCGAAGGATAAAAAAGATTTGAATTTGTTTTGTGTTTTTTAGACAGAAGTGTTTTAAGTTAGTTCATAACTTGCATTGCACCAAAGTTTATGACATAGGAACGAATACTTCGCGTATCGTCCCCAACAGGACGTACACTAGGTACCCTAAAAGAGTGAAGGGAAACCCCTCACTCCTCACTTCCCACGCTTAAGGCTCGTGCGCAATACACGTTATCTTTTATTACGTGTTTTGAAGAAGTTTGAGATGAGAAGAGAGACGACACAAAGGAAACTCTAAAGGGAAACTAAGAGTCCTAATGTTATCATGCATGGGTAACCTATGGTTAGTGAGGCTTAGGAGAGACGACTACCTAAAGCCTAATGCTAATCCTACTCCAAGCTTAATCAAAAATTAAGTTGGACTAGGTAGCTCTAAGGGAAAAAGAATCCAAGACTTAATCAAGTCTTGAGATTCATGGGAAGAGAAAGAGTGAGAGAGAAGAAAGAAGCATCTTAAATGCTAAAGCAAACACAAGTATGAAAGCTTAAAAGAGACAGGAGAAGTTAGAATGTGGATAACTATCCACATCCCATTCACTTACCATTAGCCCCTACATGGTTAGCAAAAACAAACATAAGCAACAATAAGACAAATGAAACCCAAATAAGTCACAACCCAAAGAGAGATGGTTACAAACCAAATGAAACTCATCCAAGTCAGAATGTACACCTTAAAGGTGACCCATAATGTTTACCAAACCAACTCAAGCAAAGAGAATGCAAACAAGTGGCAAAACATACAAAAAAGTCATCAAAGAATGAGTAGAAGAAGAATGAGTGGGTATGCAAGGTGATCATGCAAGAATGCTTCAAATAACATCAAAGTCAGAATGTGGATGATCTAAACATGTGCGTAAACATGATGTACAAATGTCACATAAGGCATACAAGCAAGTATCCAAGCATTAAGAATCATTAGAAGAAGGAGAAGGAAGCATGTAAGTGAAACATGTTAAAGGATGCAAAATGAAACATGAATAGCATATGACATGAATGAAAAGCTTCAAGGTCAGAAACATACATCAAATGAAGTGTAAAGTAATGATATGTCATGGCATACACAAACCAAACACAAACTAAGAAGAGGCATAGATGAGAAGAAGTGAGAAGATAAGTCAAAAGAGGCATGTAAATCAAACATTGAACATGTGCACAAAATATGCAACAACCTCACACCAATGACCTATAATTGCAATAAAATGACCTATAATGATTCAAACATGGTTTATGAAGTCAAAGAAACAATCCCAAATAATGGCACAAATGCCTTCTCAAACAAGTAATCAAACATGATCAAAGATGTGCACAAAAGAAGACCTCAAACAAAGAGCAATCAAACAATTAGCAAATCATCTTTAAAAATTACTAAATTAATTCTCAAGACTCCTCAACCAGGGACAAACAACATATCAAAATTTTATGCAAAAATTCACAAGATAAGTCCTTCAATCAATCATGCAAAGCACATGGGAACTATGATCTAATATGCAAAAGAGAGGGACCAAAATGCAATGTGAAAAGATTTTAAAAATATGAGAAAAATGGTTTTATTCACTTCAAGATGTTGATGAAACAATCCAAAAAGAATGGGTTTAAAATGTTTTATAGATGATGAGAAATAAAATCAGCAAGTTAAGGTGTGAATATATGAAACAATTCAAAAAGAAATTCACACAACAATTAATTCAGATTCCAAAAATTTGGAAACATTTTATAAAATTCCAAAGATGATCCATGATTTTTTGGTGATTTTTGGATGCATTAAACTATTTTTAAAAAATTAAAAATGAAACTATGCAAAAAGAATAAAATGAAATGAAATAAAAAAAACCAAGGGGGGCGCAAATAGCAGAAAACCACGTTGAAATAAATGGGCTGGATCAGACTGGGGGTGTGAAGAGTAGAAGCCCAACAAAAAAAGGAAACGGTCAACTCACCCCAGCCATTGGATTAATCTAACACGTCACAATCAGTCAACAAAAGCCATAAGTAATCATGATCAACGCCCAGGATCACACGCACACAATAACAAACATGCACGCGCATACACACAAATACTCAGAATAAAAAAAAACAAACACGTGAGAGACATGTGACTTTTTAATACGCTGGCAAGATCTAAACCACAAGATGCATCAGACGTTCCAGATTAGGTCAACAAAATCAAAAAGCATGCAAGATCAAGGGCTATGATTTAATACACATGATAACTATCATGGACTAACAAACACACAAACCACAAAATAAAAACAAAATTTAAATGGCGTGGCAAAACGTGAGCCCTCAGATCTGGACCACCAACGGTCCAGATTATGTCTCCTTCCTTGAAACTCAGGCGACCTGCAAATGAAACCAGGTGCCGGAGCCCTAGCTCCGGTCACCTTCTCCGGCGACCTGTACATCATCTTGTTCAGATTTTCACAAGGATCACAAATATACAAACCATTTCATCAAACAATCAACACATAAGGCAAATCGAAGAAGATAAGTTTGGATCCAAAACTTTCAAACTCACAATACACACATGTTACACGTCCAAATTCAAAACAAAATACATCAACATGCTCAGTGAACCTCATAGATCATTATGCACATCAAAAAAATGAGTTTTAAGAGCATGGAAAGTAAGCTTACCTGAGATCTGTAGAGCTTGAAATACACTAAGAACGCCTTCCAAAAGCTGCAGATCTTCCTCTTTTGAGCTCTATTTGCAAAATAAATGCAAATAGAGGCTTGAATCTGGCTATATCTAAGACTTTGAACTTGAACCAACTTGAAATCAACTTGTAGAAAACCTCACTCTCAGCTCAAAACAATGGATGATTCTTGCTCTACCAAGTGTGTAGGTCACAAATATGAAAAAATTTCTTCAAAATCCCTTGTAATGAATGAGTTTCGAAGAGAGAAAGTTTTGGTGAGAAAAAGAGATTCTGAACAAATGGGAGTGCATGAATAGCAATGAGGGCATGAGTTAGCTTATATACACTTGGTTATTCCCCTTATTATGATTAAGGTCTTGTTAATTCCTTGATTAATGAGTTTTAGATGATTTTGCAAATTTGCACTTTGAGTTGTACACCCTCCTCCACACGTGTATTGGCAAGCTTTTCATGATGGATCACTCACAAATCTTGTACTTACCAGAATTGGATTGGAAATGGGCCTTGAAATCACTTGATTTGCAAGTTTTAATCCATCTTGCAAAATTGTACTTTGTGAAATAAGTGATGAATATGGCACGGGTCCACTTGATTCAAAGGTCAAAAATGATCCTCATGAGGTGTACTTGGATGTTGTAACATGAATTGAACCATTAGAGGTCATTTGAAACCAATTGGAACCAATTTGCAAAAGGTGGAAAAAATGGTACATGTGAAAAACCTTTAAAACACCTTGCATTGTTTTGGTCATATCTAGAGTTCCATAAATGATATGGAGATGTTCTAGTACTTTTTGGAAATGGGAGAGAAAGATACTCAACTTTCATGTTGGAGGAAAATTCATTTGAAGCTTCCTTGATGATGAAAAGTCAAGTTGAATGTGGTGGAAAAATTGCCAAAAATGGAAAGATATCATTATAGGTCATTTTCCAAATTTAGTAACTTTTGTACAAACTCTTGATTCTTGAAGAATGATGTATTCCATGCTATTACTTGACCAAATAAAGGTATATGGACTTGGGAAACATGACTTGAACCCTTGAAAACCCATGGTTGACTTTCCTTTTGAACTGTTGACTTTTGCTTACTTCACAAGTAACTGATCCACTGCACATCTCCCACAATGAATCACTAGCCAAGTCTCTATCCATGAACACATGTGAGCATATGAAATACCATAAGAACATGCTTGAATCTACAAATCCCTTCAAGAAGTCCTTTGGGTCAAAACCCTAATTTGGACCATCTGATTAGGAGAGAAAGATTCACTTGAAATCCTTTGCCATTCTTAATCTTGTGAAGATATGATGAACTCCTCAAACCACCTTGAGGCTTGAGACTCCTTTGAAATGAACCAAGTACCTTGATCCCATGCTAAGAACCATGCTATGCACAAATGCTAATGCAAGAAATGCAAAGAAACATAAGCCAGTTAGCTAAAAGCAAGAAGGCAAATTTTGGGGTGTTACAGCTGCCCCTATTCAATCAACGTGGTCCTGAAGGTATGATAGCAATGGCTGTCATGCGTTCGAAGGATTCACAGAGATTGAATACCAAAAGAAACCTGAAATTTGCAATCCTCAAAGGAGGGACGACTCCACTGGGGAACAAGCAATAAATGTTGCACCGTCACAACACGTACGAGTGTTGGAAACCAATACAAACAATGTATTGAAAAGTCTTGAAATGAACACAAACGAGTGTTAGCTATGCTGGGGATAAACACGGACGGGTGTCAAGGAATCAAAGATATCAGATACGAACGGGTATCGAAAAGGTACACGAACGTGTGTAAAAGGATATCAAACACGGACGGGTGCTGAAAGAACACGGACGGGTGTCAAAAGATATCAATACGGATGGGTATCGAAAAGGTACACGGACGGGTGTAAAAAGTTCAATACGGACGGGTATCGAAAAAGGTACACGGACGGGTGTAAAAAGTTTCAATACGGACGGGTATCGAAAAGGTACACGAACGGGTGCAAAAAGTTTTCAATACGGACGGGTATCGAAAAGGTACACGGACGGGTGTAAAAAGGATTCAATAGGACGGGTACTGAAAAGGTACACGGACAGGTGTAAAAAGGATTCAATACGGACGTGTACTGAAAAGGTACACGAACGGGTGTAAAAAGGATTCAATACGGACGGGTATCAAAAAGGTACACGGACGGGTGTAAAAAGGATTCAATATGGACGGGTATCGAAAAAGTACACGGACGGGTGTAAAAAGGATTCAATGCGGACGGGTACTGAAAAGGTACACGGACGGGTGTAAAAAGGATTCAATACGGACGGGTACTGAAAAGGTACACGGACGGGTGTAAAAAGGATTCAATATGGACGGGTACTGAAAATGTACACGGACGGGTGTAAAAAGGATTCAATACGGACGGGTATCGAAAAGGTACACGGACGGGTGTAAAAAGGATTCAATACGGACGAGTACTGAAAAGGTACACGGACGGGTGTAAAAAGGATTCAATACGGACGGGTATTGAAAAGGTACACGGACGGGTGTAAAAAGTTTCAATACGGACGGGTACTGAAAAGGTACACGGACGGGTATAAAAAGGATTCAATATGGACGAGTACTAAAAAGGTGCACGGACGGGTGTAAAAAGGATTCAATACGGACGGATATCGAAAAGGTACACGGACGGGTGTAAAAAGGATTCAATACGGACAGGTATCGAAAAGGTACACGGACGAGTGTAAAAAGGTATCAATACGGACGGGTACTAAAAAGGTACACGGACGGGTGTAAGAAGGTATCAAAGATATCAGATATGGACGGGTATCGAAAAGATACACGGACGGGTGTATAAGGAGTAAATTTACTGGGGATTAATCTCGCTGGGGAATGGAGGACAACACGGACGAGTGTCATCAAAAGGTCAATACGGACGGGTATTGAAACAAAAGGCTCAAACACGGATGCGTGCCGAAGGAAACACGGACGAGTGTCATCATAAGGTCAATACGGACGGGTATTGAAATCAAGGGTTCAAACACGGACGGGTGCCAAAGGAAACACGGACGAGTGTCTGACAGTAAAAAAACCTTGAGGGAATAACCCAAAGGACCACCTGGACGAAGGGGTAAAAATGAAATCATGGATTAACGATCCTGGCAAACAACTCTGCAAGGGAATGTCAAATATTGCTTTGAATGACCAAACCCAACACCTGTGGAGTAAAGTCAAAAGATATCTCCTGAAATTCCATTTTTTCCTGAGGAAGGAAAACTCAAACCTGGCTTATGCTTCGGATGCATATGTTTGAATTTTGTCGTAATGCTCCACACGAAGTGGAAATGCTACGCATTTAGGAGGATTCCATGCAACACAAATGCTTATGCAATGCAAAAGAGGTGCCTCAGCAAAATAAATGTTGAGGGCGAAGGCAAACTCCACTGAGGACGACAAACTACGTTGTCATCAAACCGAAGAAAACATGCTGAGGAAAATTTCACCCTGCTAGGGAAGATCACAATCACCAATTCTGCCGGAGATGGACGAAACTCCGAGAGAATAACCACTCTGTTGGGGAATATCAAGATCAACAACTCTGCTGGAGATGGACGAAACTCCGAGAGAATACCGATTCAGCTGGGGAGGGAGATGAATACTGAAGATGGAAACTCCTCCGCTGGGGATGACCAACTATTTCAGAACTTGGATTTGACGCCTGCCAAAAACGATTGGACTTAAGACCTGCTGGGGATACCACTCACCCCCAGACTCTGCTTGGGGATATGAGCTTAATCTGCTGCTAGGGAAATAACTTTACCCTCACCCTGCTAGGGATTAGATCAAGCCGTTGTCGTTGAGACTATACTTTCTAACCAACTGAGGAAAGTAGACACCAGGACTCTGTGGGGATAATAACATCTTTGTCCACGAATCTCCTGCCGGAGATACAACAGCATCCACCTTAGAGAAATCAACTTCTGAATGCTTGCTGGGGAATAATAATCCAGACATAACTTCGGCTGGGTATAAAATCCTCTGTACTCCTGTTGAGGGGAACAATCCTCAACGACTCCGCCTGCTGAAGAAAAAGTAGTTGTCAACATCCACTCTGCTAGGGGATAAACACCTTGTTTCATGACTAGTTAAGAAAAAAACAACTGCCCCATACTCCATGGGGAAACACCACCTACTGAAGAAAGGTGAGCTAAATCACAACTCTGACTGGGGGAAAACCTCTTATACCATGCTGAGGGGGACGATCCTTAATGACTCCGCTCGGGGAATCACTTCTTTATACTCTGCTGAGGAAGACGATCCTCGATACCCTGATGGGGAAAGTAATAAACTGCTGAGGACGATCAGACTTCAAAGTTGGGGAGAGCAAAGCTCTACTGGGGAGGTACCACTAAAGATTGGACTTCGAATTACTTGAGATGACTAGATCTGACCGTTGAGGAAGAGAACACTCTGACTCCTCATCGTCTTCTTGATGATATTCTATCGTCTTACCTTGCTGAGAGTGAGGATTCCATCTGTACTGCTAGAGATAAAAAACCTTCATAAGAGCCCTTTTCAAACATAGGACAATTGTCTGCTTGAGGAAGAATAACAATTCCCGCACCTTGCTGGAAAAAGATACCCTGTGGCTCTTTGCTGGAGGGAAAAGACTCCAAAAGTCCCACACTGGGAACAACTCAGTGCTTCAAGTTTTTGCATATTGATTGTCAAGAGCGAAACACAGTTCCTTTAACTCTCCACCTTGCCCCAGACCACAGGGTCTACAGGAAGCAATCATCTTAAGAGGATTTTACAGAAAACCTGGCGTTCAACAATGCCCCAGGGTTTTCAAACTCTTAGAGATGTATCCGGTCTGGACATAATTGTCCCATACTTCATGATTCATGAAGTAAACCAACTCGAGAGGGTTCGTAATGACCTGAAATGTTCTGCCACAGTATTCTGAACCTTGCAGAGGTGCTATTGATTGACTGTGTTCTGAAGAGAAAAACTTCTCCCGCCCTGGAAGTGACCTGCCCCGGTACAAGCCTTGCAGTACATTTGTCTCTAACCGACTAGTCTTCAAGAGATTTACCGAATCTCAACGTGATTGCCCCAGTTTACACGCTTGTGGAGAGATTTATCGGATCTCGACATAATTGCCCCAGTTCGAAGAAATTTTCTCAACATGAATGCCCCATGGTTGATTGTACTCTGAAAAGACCTTCTCAACTTGAATGCCCCAGCTTGGCTACGTTTTGAAGAGATTTCTCGGTGTGATTGTCCCAGATTGGTTACATCTCAACACAAATGGCTGGGAACGTCTTTTTCCCACATAATCTTTCAGCAACATGTCCTCTGGAGTCTCAGGCACCTCAACTTGGCCAGTTTAAGCTTCTCAACTGATGTTCATCGTGTAAGCTTCTTTGATGTCAAACAAATGTATGCAAGCAGAAAACATTTATTCTGAGAATGATTATTCAAATGCAACACATATGTTAATCTTGAAGTCCTTATTGAGAGTATGTCACACAATCGAGTTACGACACTTATTTTTGAAAGGAAAGCAATACGCACATGCAACACCAATAAAAATCCTATTAGCACAACTCATGGGAGTCAGGAATGCTATCTCGTTGAAGTACGCCTTCAGACTAAACCCTGTTTCAATTAGGACTTTTAAGCGTTGTAGCGTGGCCTGGTTCGCGGCTTGGGAAAAAAGGATTTATGGCTCAAAGTTTATTGTACCCACCCACTCTTCGTGATATTCTCCAGTCCTATTTTCAGCTAATTTGACATAAGCGCTCGTCTCTCAAAAGGTTTCCCGACTTCTAGGGAATCTATGCAACTGGTGATTCGACACCTGACGAGGTTTTGGACTAACAGTCGCCCCTTTTTGTCTTTTGTGTCTATAGTCACACGACTTTGTTCTTGAGGATTTTTCTTTGTAAACCTTTTGGGTTTTTGCTTTCTCATTCTTTTGCTTTTTGTTCCCTAATTTTTTCTTGGACTGACTCTTTTGAGTTTTCAATTTTGAAGTCCAGCGGGATGCCTTAAATTTTGCCTAAGTCACTTGCTTTCAAGTTTTTCGACTTAGCAGGCTTTTTCTTTTTCTCTTTTTTTTCTTTTCTTCTCTTTTTTTTTGAACAAGTCGTGTGACACCGTTTTTCCTGACTTGTTTGAAAGGGCTGTGACTGTTTCACTCCTCGGTTGGTGAGGAGTAACCATTGTGGTTCTACACCTCTTAACCTCTTGATAGTGGAATGGAAGGTAATGGATCCTCAGATGTACACTTCTTCTGAAAGTTGAACACTTGGTCAAACTAACTGACGCCTACCCTGCCCCTGGGTTAAAATTGAGGGTTTTTCGTTTTCAGAAAGAACTACTACTAGGCTCAAAGGGGTTGACAAAGGTCTATCTCCTTATCTCTCCAGTGTTTGTGAATTGGAAATAATGCCTCTACATCCTTAACAGGGTTTTATCCAAAAGCGTACCATTAGAAATCTGCGTTCTTATTTCGTCATCCTCCCTCCAAGAGTCTAGACAAGAAAGGTTGGTATTACAGTACATATAAACATTTAAAATGAGTGAACACGAATGGAATTCTTCAAGAAAAACATACTCATTGCATTATGGTTGTCATTCAGAAACAAACGAGTTCTTACATGCAAGCAATGTTTAAACAAACAAATGAAAGCTACATATGAAAATGCAATAAAGAAACTAATGATTGCCACGTAGAGGAAGGCTTGACTCCGTCTGGACTGATTGCTCCTGATGACGCTCTTGCAATCTGGAGTGCTCTGACAAAGAAGTTTCAATCCAAAGGGGTACCATCTGGCGTGATGACCTTTGAGTCGATCAAGTCTTGCACCTTGTGCTGGAATACATTAAAATTATCAATTATATGCCCAAACGTTCCCGAGTGGAACTCGCACCTAGCATTCATGTCAAAGTCCAGAGGGATAGGGTATGGCACTGGCATGGCATTCCTCAGTTGGATCAGCGAGCTCTTGAGCAAGCGAACAAACAACTGACTATAAGTAATAGGAATAAGATCAAATATCCTCTTGGGCCTTCTGGGTCTCGGTTGCCCCTGCTGCTGAAAATTCTGCTGATTTGGGCGCCCCACCTACCCCTGTACTTTCCTTTCCACATTCGGTTGAGGCACCAACAAAGGTTGCTGACGTAGAGCTTCTGCAGCAAAAGGTTGTGGAGAAGGTCCATGACATGAGGTGGGTCCTGTAAAGAGGGGAGGAGTCCCTTCTTCCTTTGCAACAATTGGGGTAAAATTACCTTGTATGCTCACGCCGCCCGACGTGAATTCAATTTCCCTTGCATCAATCAAATCCTGGACTTGGTGCTGAAAGGCTCTACATTTCTCCACAGTATGCCCTGGTGCCCCAGAATGGAAATCACAATGGGCTCGTGCATTGTAGCCTGGTGGGGGATTACCAGCAAGAGGAGCCAAATTCCTTTTCTGTACCAGTTGCAACTGAAGGAGATGCTGCAATAGCTGAGAATATGGCATAGGGAGCGGATGAAAAACTCTTTCAGACTGCTTCGGTCTCTGTGCGCACTTTTTATTCTTAGGCTTATCTTGGGAGACAAGACCTGGTTGCTATTGGGAAAGTTCTGGAACTTCAGTTTGTGGAAGAGATTCACGAGGCAATCCACGATCTAGATCAAATCCCAAAGAGATGGGAGGAGTAAGGACCTCTGTCGCGGAAGCGAGCACATGACTGTTTTCCTTCTTTAACACTGTTTTCAAAATTTCCATGACCAAACCCATTTGAGTCTTCATCTGATTGACCTCATCTCTTAACAATTTCTGGTCTTGGGACATGACCAGCATATCTTCCCCAAATTGCCTCACCTGAATCTTCATTTCAGTCACCTCTGCACGGAGTTGTTCCATGGCTATCTTCTGATTGAGGCTGGTAGAATACCGATGAGTTGGTTGATCAATCTTGACTGTCAAAAGGAGTGAGCATAAGAAAACCAGAGAATCCAAGATAACCTGCCATGCAAAATGAGATGATTATGAAAATGCAAATGCAAACATGTATGAACATTATCAAGGCGATCTATCCCTTGATTCCAGTTTTAACAACAGAAGAGAACTGAATTCCTGATCATATAAAGAGAATAAAAAGCAGTCCAATTCCTCTCCTTAACATTTATATAAGCTTGATCAAACAAGAACTTCAATAAGAAACCCTTAGCTCCTTGTTTCTCCACAATATTACTGCTCAGAGCGGATTCACCAATATGGAGAGCAATGGCCATCTCTTTTATCCTGGGATGTTCTTCAGAAAAGAAAACTATGTCATGCCTGATGGGGATTCCCAAAATAAATGAGAACTCCTCCAACGTTGGAGCCAAGATGTAGTCTGGGAAAGTGAAACAACGCAAAGCCGGATCATAGAACTGAAGAAGTGTATGAATGGCATCCTTCTCATACTTGGAGATATTGTAGACAAACTTCAGAAGTCTCCCATATTCTCCACTGAACTTTGTACGACCTCCGGGACCAGCCATACTAATCAGCTTGTGAATCAACGTCAAGGTCGGGTCTGGAAACAGTCTTCTTTCTCTGGACATCCATGTGAAGGCAACCTCAGAAAACCGGAATCAAGAGTAAGATGCAAGCCCTGAAAAATGTCAAACATGTTAGAATGCAAGAAAAATGATATGCACATGCAAGCATGGGATCAAGGCATCACACAAACTGGCTGCACTGCGCTGACTGAACAAATCAAAGCTCTGTACCAAAACCCAGATCAAAAGCCACCACAGTGATAAAACTGGAAAACCAGGTAGGTTGAAGGTCAAGGTCACCTACAAACCTGCAAACACTCATCCCTCTCACATGTGGGTACTAAGATCCTCAGTATCCCGGGCTCTCAGGTCGAGAAATGATGATACATTCACCATTTCTGGTTTAGCATCATCATCAATCGAGGAGGCCTCAACTGATTCACCAAAATGAAAGGTCCTCAGCTTCTGGCACTGAGGTCGAGAAGCAATAGTACATTCATCCCTCGGGGTACAGTACTATCGCCAATCGAGGAGCGCCTCCACTGATTCACTTTCAAAAATAGATCCTATGGCAAGTTCCCCGCATTGGGTCCTCGGGTCGAGAATCGTAATGGGTTTGCCATTTCTGGTCTGCCATTATCGTTCTCGAGAGGAGTGTCGTTACTGAGTCCTCGGGAATGGTCATCAGAGTCGACAGTTCCTCAAGAGAATAACTACTGGCCTGTATCAACATACAGTAGCAGATATCTCCCGATAGAACCTCGTCTGACTGTGGGGATCGTGATCACCCGCACATGGCCAACACCACGGGAGCGTCACGCCTGCCCACACTAAAACCTATGTGTATGCTCGAGCCTGGGTAGTGGGCTCATCTCTCAGAACCTCCCAACCTGCCAAACAAAAAACCAGCACAGCGTAGCACAGTCCAGCATAACAGTGAAATGTAATGCAGTAAAATGTGGTAAATACAGTAAAGCAGTAAAGCAAAAATACATTAAACAGCAATACAGTAATATACAACAAAACAAAGCACCACAAAAACAAACGCCCAATGAAATAAAACAAACAAGCGCTAGGATTGACTCGCAAAAGGCGATGGACCAGCAAGAGGTCAACCTGTCCCCAGCAGAGTCGCCAGTTGTCGCTCCCGAAAGATTCGCATCCAACGGTACAAACGCAAGAGTAGCCGGAAAAACACAGAGTCGCCAGCAATGTGTATTTATCCCGAGAGAGGGAAAGGAAACACTGCATAAACCTGAAGGAAGGGAAAGAACATGGTCTTCTGACCAAGAGAAACGGGTACGGGAGTCGGTTACGCGAAGGAAAGGTGTTAGCACCCAACACGTCCATCGTACTCGAAGGGATCCACGCTTGTTGTCTGCATCAAAGGTTGTCGTCGTCTAGAGCTCCACTGCTACTGGACCGGAGAAGGAATGAGAACGGAAAGAACGGAGAAACGAAGAAGAAAAGAAAAAAGAAGTGACTCGCTAGGACGTTATCGTTGTCCTAGGCCTACGTACTCCCTCAATGTAATGGGAAAGTCATAGTCAACGTAGTTCGGACAGGAACTGTGGGGGAAGGTTGCTCGCCAAGACAATCGCTGTCTTGTGCCTACATATCCTTAATCGGACGAGAGAGAGGAATCAGAGCTAATGTAGTTCGTGGGTACGACCACGGATGGGTAAGTGTTTTTTACGTGAGTGACGAGCTCTTTTTTGAAAATGAAATTTGAAACCCAACAATCCCGAAGGATAAAAAAGATTTGAATTTGTTTTGTGTTTTTTAGACAGAAGTGTTTTAAGTTAGTTCATAACTTGCATTGCACCAAAGTCTATGACATAGGAACGAATACTTCGCGTATCGTCCCCAACAGGACATACACTAGGTACCCTAGAAGAGTGAAGGGAAACCCCTCACTCCTCACTTCCCACGCTTAAGGCTCGTGCGCAATACACGTTATCTTTTATTATGTGTTTTGAAGAAGTTTGAGATGAGAAGAGAGACGACACAAAGGAAACTCTAAAGGGAAACTAAGAGTCCTAATGTTATCATGCATGGGTAACCTATGGTTAGTGAGGCTTAGGAGAGACGACTACCTAAAGCCTAATGCTAATCCTACTCCAAGCTTAATCAAAAATTAAGTTGGACTAGGTAGCTCTAAGGGAAAAAGAATCCAAGACTTAATCAAGTCTTGAGATTCATGGGAAGAGAAAGAGTGAGAGAGAAGAAAGAAGCATCTTAAATGCTAAAGCAAACACAAGTATGAAAGCTTAAAAGAGAAATGAGAAGTTAGAATGTGGATAACTATCCACATCTCATTCACTTACCATTAGCCCCTACATGGTTAGCAAAAACAAACATAAGCAACAATAAGACAAATGAAACCCAAATAAGTCACAACCCAAAGAGAGATGGTTACAAACCAAATGAAACTCATCCAAGTCAGAATGTACACCTTAAAGGTGACCCATAATGTTTACCAAACCAACTCAAGCAAAGAGAATGCAAACAAGTGGCAAAACATACAAAAAAGTCATCAAAGAAGAAGTAGAAGAAGAATAAGTGGGTATGCAAGGTGATCATGCAAGAAGGTTCAAATAACATCAAAGTCAGAATGTGGATAATCTAAACATGTGCCTAAACATGATGTACAAATGTCACATAAGGCATACAAGCAAGTATCCAAGCATTATGAATCATTAGAAGAAGGAGAAGGAAGCATGTAAGTGAAACATGTTAAAGGATGCAAAATGAAACATGAATAGCATATGACATGAATGCAAAGCTTAAAGGTCAGAAACATACATAAAATTAAGTGTAAAGGAATGATATGGCATGGGATACACAAACCAAACACAAACCAAGAAGAAGCATAGATGAGAAGAAGTGAGAAGATAAGTCAAAAGAGGCATGTAAATCAAACATTGAACATGTGCTCAAAATATGCAACAAACTCACACCAATGACCTATAATTGCAATCAAATGACCTATAATGATTCAAACATGGTTTATGAAGTCAAAGAAACAATCCCAAATAATGGCACAAATGCCTTCTCAAACAAGTAATCAAACATGATCAAAGATGTGCACAAAAGAAGACCTCAAACAAAGAGCAATCAAACAATTAGAAAATCATCTTTAAAAATTACCAGATTAATTCTCAAGACTCCTCAACCAGGGGTAAACAACATATCAAAATCTCATGCAAAAATTCACAAGATAAGTCCTTCAATCAATCATGCAAAGTCACATGGGAACTATGATCTAATATTCAAAAGAGAGGGACCAAAATGCAATGTGAAAAGATTTTAAAAATATGAGAAAAATATTTTTATGAATTCAATATGTTGATGAAATAATGCAAAAATAATGGGTTCAAAATGTTTTATAGATGATGAGATATAAAATCAGCAAGTTAAGGTGTGCATATATGAAACAATTCAAAAAGAAATTCACACAACAATTAATTCAGATGCCAAAAATAAAATAAAAAAGGAAAAAAAAATTTGGAAAAATTTTTTAAAATGCCAAAGATGATCCATGATTTTTTGGTGAATTTTTTATGCATTAAACTATTTTTAAAAAATTAAAAATGAAACTATGCAAAAAGAATAAAATGAAATGAAATAAAAAAAAACAAGGGGGACGCAAATAGCAGAAAACCACGTTGAAATAAATGGGCTGGATCAGACTGGGGGTGTGAAGAGTAGAAGCCCAACAAAAAAGGAAACGGTCAACTCACCCCAGCCATTGGATTAATCTCACACATCACAATCAGTCAACAAAAGCCATAAGTAATCATGATCAACGCCCAGGATCACACGCACACAATAACAAACATGCACGTGCATACACACAAATACTCAGAATAAAAAAAACAAACACGTGAGAGACATGTGACTTTTTAATGTGCTGGCAAGATCTAAACCACAAGATGCATCAGACGATCCAGATTAGGTCAACAAAATCAAAAAGCATGCAAGATCAAGGGCTATGATTTAATACACGTGATAACTATCATGGACTAACAAACACACAAACCACAAAATAAAAACAAAATTTAAATGGCGTGGAAAAACGTGAGCCCTCAGATCTGGACCACCAACGGTCCAGATTATGTCTCCTTCCTTGAAACTCAGGCGACCTGCAAATGAAACCAGGTGTCGGAGCCCTAGCTCCGGTCACCTTCTCCGGCGACCTGCACACCAAAATTCTCCAGAAAATGCAAACGAGTACATCATCTTGTTCAGATTTTCACAAGGATCACAAATATACAAACCATTTCATCAAACAATCAACACATAAGGCAAATCGAAGAAGAAAAGTTTGGATCCAAAACTTTCAAACTCACAATACACACATGTTACACGTCCGATTCAAAATAAAATACATCAACATGCTCAGTGAACCTCATAGATCATTATGCACATAAAAAAATGAGGTCTAAGAGCATAGAAAGTAAGCTTACCTGAGATCTGTAGAGCTTGAAATACACTAAGAACGCCTTCCAAAAGCTGCAGATCTTCCTCTTTTGAGCTCTATTTGCAAAATAAATGCAAATAGAGGCTTGAATCTGGCTAGATCTAAGACTTTGAACTTGAACCAACTTGAAATCAACTTGTAGAAAACCTCACTCTCAGCTCAAAACAATGGATGATTCTTGCTCTACCAAGTGTGTAGGTCACAAATATGAAAAAATTTCTTCAGAAACCCTTATAATGAATGAGTTTCGAAGAGAGAAAGTTTTGGTGAGAAAAAGAGATTCTGAACAAATGGGAGTGCATGACATAGCAATGAGGGCATGAGTTAGCTTATATACACTTGGTTATTCCCCTGATTATGATTAAGGTCTTGTTAATTCCTTGATTAATGAGTTTTGGATGATTTTGCAAATTTGCACTTTGAGTTGTACACCCTCCTCCACGCGTGTATTGGCAAGCTTTTCATGATGGATCACTCACAAATCTTGTACTTACCAGAATTGGATTGGAAATGGGCCTTGAAATCACTTGATTTGCAAGTTTTAATCCATCTTGCAAAATTGTACTTTGTGAAATAAGTGATGAATATGGCACGGATCCACTTGATTCAAAGGCCAAAAATGATCCTCATGAGATGTACTTGGATGTTGTAACATGAATTGAACCATTATAGGTCATTTGAAACCAATTGGAACCAATTTGCAAAAGGTGGAAAAAATGGTACATGTGAAAAACCTTAAAAACACCTTGCATTGCTTTGGTCATATCTAGAGTTTCACAAATGATATGGAGATGGTCTAGTACTCTTTGGAAATGGGAGAGAAAGATCTTCAACTTTCATGTTGGAGGAAAATTCATTTGAAGCTTCCTTGATGATGAAAAATCAAGTTGAATGTGGTGGAAAAATTGCCAAAAATGGAAAGTTCTCATTATAGGTCATTTTCCAAATTTAGTAACTTTTGCACAAACTCTTGATTCTTGAAGAATGATGTATTCCATGCTATTCCTTGACCAAATAAAGGTATATGGACTTGGGAAACATGACTTGAACCCTTGAAAACCCATGGTTGACTTTCCTTTTGAATTGTTGACTTTTGCTTACTTCACAAGTAACTGATCCACTGCACATCTCCCACAATGAATCACTAGCCAAGTCTCTATCCATGAACACGTGTGAGCATATGAAATACCATAAGAACATACTTGAATCTACAAAGCCCTTCAAGAAGTCCTTTGGTTCAAAACCCTAATTTGGACCATCTGATTAGGAAAGAAAGATTCACTTGAAATCCTTTGCCATTCTTGATCTTGTGAAGATATGATGAACTCCTCAAACCACCTTGAGGCTTGAGACTCCTTTGAAATGAACCAAGTATCTTGATCCCATGCTTAGAACCATGCTATGCACAAATGCTAATGCAAGAAATGCAAAGAAACATAAGCCAGTTAGCTAAAAGCGAGAAGGCAAATTTTGGGGTGTTACACTACTTCTTCTCAATTCATACATACAGATTGATCTACCTCAATTTATGTTTGACCATGTGAAAAGGAATCTTTCATCCTTTCACAAGGGAAAGACATTCTTTATTCCTTATGGACGAGTTCTTTCTAAACTGTTAATCCAACAAGGAGTTGTCATAACATTAGAGGACGATTCTTCTAAAATTTGGAGAGATAAGTTTGAAGCTATCTATGAGAGGTTCTAATGTTGGTTATCTGCAATATATGCCTTGTAACTGTTATCATCTTGTATTAAGCAATCATTTGTTCTAATAAATATTGTTTATGTTCTTGTGTTGTTTTAACTGTTATATGTGCATATCTTGTGTTGTTTAGAGATTCATAAAATTGGGATTAAACACTATAAACAAGCAACATTCTCATTAAAAGATTGGTAGTTGTTACATCTCTGTCAAGAACTTTCTAGACATTTGGATATTTTCTAAGGTAATCCCTATGATCATCTAACATCTCTAGATTGTTCAAGTAGTCCTCCCAATCTTCCTTTGCAAACTCAATAGCCTCCTTCTTCTGGAGATTTCTGCGTTTTGACCTAGAAGTTCCTTTCCTTCTACGTGTCTCAACAAAGGTTGTTGTTGTTGTATGTGTCTCTGAAGAACTCTGCTTATTTGAAGACTCTTCAGTTGCTGCATTCTTCTCGTTTTCCTGAGTTGCTGCTCTTAGCATTACTGCCTTTCTAAAATCTCTCTTTGGAACCCAGATTTGTTTCTGCCTATACATTTTTTTTAGTTCTAATGATTAAGTAATTTGGATACACAGTATGTTAGTCATTTTATAGAGTTTATTCATCTGGTACTTTGAGTCCTTATTGTCTCTGTGTTGATTGGTCAAATCAATCTTTTAACTCATGACTCTTAGGAAGCGATGTCTAGTATCTAGCCCTAATAAAGATTCTCTTAAACAACTGCAAATCTCATTTAACAGCTACTTGCTTTCTTTTAAAATCTCTCTTTGGAACCCATATTTATTTCTGCTTATACATAATTATAAAGGTTAAGTGATTTGGATAGACAGTTGTTGCGGTGAGAATCGGATATCAAGCTATTAATTAACTTGCATCACAAAACATGAAATTCACCACCGAGCTTTAATTTATCCAAAGGAAAGGGTAAAGAATGAAAACCCTAAAAAAGAGAATCTAGGTTCGGGGGTTGGTTATACCTAGGGAAGGTGTTAGCATTCTAAGAATCTGTAGTACTCTACAGGAACCTCTTGTTAGTATTTGTGTTATGCTAAAGTTTGCTTGCTAAGGGAACTGTGCTAAGGTAAAGACCTAGGGGTATATACACTAAGTATGCTCGCCAAGACAACGCATCTCGTGCCTACGTATTCTGACGGGAATGGAATCAGAACATTCGTAGTTCCCCTCAATACGGGGGTGAAGAACTCTTGACTGTGGTCAAGGTTCAAAGGGAAAGTAGGGTCTGACAGCAAGACACCTACGTGGAGTGCGGCGACTCCAAACCTAATGTAACGCCCGTATTTAATTAATTATTTTAATTAAATAGTATCGAGTATTTTTTTCCGAATATTTGTTGAATATGTTGAATATGTTGTTTGTAACGACCTGTTTTTAGTGTTTCGTATATATGTGCTAATTTATGTTTTGTTAGTGAGTCTTTTGTTCCGTTTGAGTTATTTAAGTGTTATTGGCTTCAATTATGATGTTGGTATGTGAATATGTGATTTTTGGTATATGTTGACTTTTTATCGTTTGTGAGATTTCGCGGGTAAAATTGGATTAGCGGGTATAATTGATATTTTATAACTTATGGTATTATTTAATGATTAGTAAGAATAGATATTAATTAGTTAGATATTTTGTTAGAAAGTGTTTATATTATATATTAAGTTAAGAAAAGATAAAATAAGTAGAAAAAGAAAGAAAGTAGTTAGTAAGAAGAAAGAAGAGAAAAACAAAGAGAAAAGAGAAAGCTTAGGAGGAAAGAGAGAAAGTGAAGAACAAGACCAATTTCTTCAAGAACAAGCTTCATCAAACGATTTCTTAACGGGTAAGGGGGAGAAACTCGGTTAGTATATGCTTGTGTTTCATTATATGTGTTTGTTCTTGGTTGATTTCAATGTGTAGAGAATATAGGTGGTAATATGTGTTTATGACATAATCGTTCGAATAAATAGTTTTAGCGGATGAAATGGATTGAAACTCTGGATATGTGATTGTTGTGTATTAGTTGTTGTATTGTGATAATCATTTTGATACTTGTTGATGATTTTGTGAGATTTTGGAAAAATTGAGTTTAGGTTGATTTTATGCATAATCGGCAGAATCGGGAGATTTCACTGATGAATTTCGAAACGGATTGCGTAGTTTAGTCGAGTGAAGTGAGGCCGACGTTATAGAAACTCGTTTCGTTAAAATCGGTTGATATTTGAAAATTTGGCGTTTTTAGGTTCCGGAATAGTGTTTTTCAAAAGTCGCGGAATCGCGTAATTTTTTATTCTAATACGTCCGTATACATTTATGGAGGATTATCGTGTATTTTGTTTGAAGAAAATAATTGAATCGGTCGGGTTTCGGGCGAAAACGCCCCAAAAATCACTGCTGAACCAGAACTGGTGTATTTTCACGCAGTCGTACGGACACGACTGCTAGTGTGAAAATTCTGGTTTCGTGCGATTTTCGGAAATTCATATCTCTTGATCCGTAAGTCGGTTTTAACCCCCGTTCGAAACGTTGGAAAGCTAATGAGATGTTCTTTCTTAGAAAAATATGTTTGGGGTCTGAATCCTTCCCAATCGGTACAGTTTTTACGAACCGTTTCGTAGTGTCGGGCGTCCGGTTTATGTTTTGCGTTATTTTGAAATATTCGTAACTTATTCGTCGTTTATCGGATTTAAGAGTTCTTTATATCGAATCGAAGGTCTTTAGGAGTACTTTTTAGTGATGATGAAAAATATTATTTTTGGCCGACTTTTCCGAGAAAACGAATTATGGACTTTTGTGTTATTTTTCAATATTGTGGGTTATGCTTTGGTAAGTGATTGTATGACTTGTGTGATGATTCTTTGATGATAATTGGTTGTTGTGGAATACTTTGTTGATGGTTTGTGGCCGTTTGGCATTGTTATATATCACTTTGTTTGTGATTGATATGCATGATTATTATATATGCATGAACATTTATTTAGCATGAGTCGTGCATGTGTCAAGCATAATAACATGCGCTCTTGCTATTAGGATTCTATATGAATCCGTTGTACGTTCGTGTGCCTTACACACTATGGGACGATAGCGACGTTACAACTGTTCGTGTGCTTGTTTATAAGTGGAAGCGATCGGATTGTGTGCCTGATCCATATAGGTGGAAGCAATCCATAAACGTCGTGTGCTTATTTATAAGTAGAAGCGACGGGGAACATCGTTAGCCCGACGGGGAGTTACTCTATGTAACAAGCGATGAATTCCAAGAGTTCCTAGGGGACTAATGTATCACCAATTGAGTCGGTACCGCATTTGCATCTATATAGAGTCGTTAGTCGGTCTCTATGGTATGCATTGATCATCTTTTGTATATTTGCATTGATGAATGAATATGGAAAAGTATGCTTTGTGGAATTATGGAATTAATGGAATATGCATGATTATATGCTTAATTACATTTTTATGTATATGATGAACTGATATGTGCGTGAGATAAATGCATTTGAATATGTTTAGGATATGTGATTGAATTGCATACGAATGGTGTTTGGTCATAGGAAGTGAATTGTTATGTGTTGAATTCGGATGATGACATTGTTGTGCTTTGTGTAGATGTGTGGTACTGTTGTTTATGTTTATGTGCTTGGTGTATGAATAATTGCTTGAATATGTCTGTAGTTATTTTCAAGTTTGATATTTGGTGTGGTGAGAAATATTATACATGTTTTGCTAATTGTCTTATAATGTTATGCAATTATATATTAATCCTGTTTCTCACCCTTCTGCTGTGGTTAATGCTGTAATGGCATTGCAGATTAGACGCTGGGAGTCTTTTTGCGATGATTAGGTCTTCGTTCCTTTTTGTCGGTCCGTGGCTCTGATATGTAACACGAGTAGTCGGGATCGTTGTTTATATTTCTTTTGGCATGTGTATAGCTGGTTGTATGTATTTGTACATGAAAACTTATCTTGTGGATATGACATCAGATATGGATGTTCCGTTTTAATTCTGTATCCGAATACTGATATTTTGGGAACGAAGTTCCATTGTTTATAAAACTATCCAGTTGTTGCATATCTTTTGAGCATGTTGTTTTTAGTTCACATTTGATGTGACATCCCTGTTTATATCTGTGTGATTTAATCTTTGCTCTGATGTTTTTTTTTATGAGATTATTTCATTCCGTTTTTGTACGGGGTATAAAAGGGGGGTGTTACATTAAGTGGTATCAGAGCCTGGTTGAGTCTGTTGTGTCTGTTTGGTCTGTCTGACCGTGTCTTTGTGTCGTTGTGACTGTTGTGTTATGTGGAGTTGCTGTTTAACCATAATTGCTATCATTGGGAATGTTTAGATTATGGCTGGAAGAGGTGCTGCTGCTATGACTGCGGCCATGCAAGCTATGGCGCAAGCGATAAATAATTTACCTAATGCTGCGGCGGACGAGGAATCCCGTAGTATGGACAAGTTTCAGAAAAACAATCCACCAAGTTTCGCAGGTACTCATGATCCAGAGGGATCACAAATTTGGCTAAAGGAGATAGAAAAGATCTTTCGTTTCATTCGGTGCTCCGAAGATCAGAAGATACAGTTTGGTACTCATGTGTTAAAAAAGGAAGCTGAAGACTGGTGGGCTAATACTTCTCAGAGGTTTGAAGAGGATGGTATAGTGGTTACTTGGGCGGTTTTCAAAGAGGCTTTTCTGGAGAAGTATTTTCCGGAAGATGAAAGAGGTAAGAAGGAAATTGAGTTTCTGGAGTTGAAGCAGGATAATTCCTCTGTTGCGGATTATGCTACCAAGTTCGAAGAGTTGGTGAAGTTCTGTCCTAACTATAATACTGCTGGTGCAGAAAGATCAAAGTGTTTGAAGTTTGTCAACGGCTTGAGGCCAGAAATCAAGCAAGGCATCGGTTATCAGGAGATAAGACAGTTTACTGTGCTGGTGAACAAAAGTAGGATTTTGGATGAAGATACTAAAGCACGGGTTAAGTATTACAAGAATATAAGTGATAAGAAAGACAAGGGGCAGTTCAGGGGTAGGCCTTATGCGACTCCTACTGATAAAGGAAAACAGGAGGCAACTTTTGATAGGAAGCAGAGTGGTGAAGGAATGAATTCTTCTGTGAAATGTTTTAATTGTGGTGGTATGGGACATCGTAGGTCAGAATGCAAGAGGAATATGAATCAGACTGATCAGTGCTCTAATTGTGGTATGAGAGGTCATGTAGCTGCTACTTGTAGGAGGAATGCGACTAAGTGTTACAATTGTGGGGAAGCTGGTCATATTAGTACGACGTGCACGAAACCGAGGCAAGCTCAACTGAGAGGAAAAGTATTTGCATTGGCGGGATCTCAGTCTACTAATGCAGATGGTTTGATAGAAGGTATATGTTTTGTTGTTTATACGTCTTTAGTGGTTATTATGGATGCGGGAACAACTTATCTTTTATTTCACTTTTGTGGGTGCTAAGTGTTTGGATTTGGTTACGATTTGTTGGACAAGAGATTGGTAAGGTCACGTGGGTGAGTCTGTGTAGCATGTCTATGATGTTTGTTCCTTAACTCTCCAGGTTTTTCTAATCCTGTGTCTTCAGGGTTATGAATGAGATAAGTGGGGGAGAAGCTGGTACTTCTCCAAGTGACTTCAGGGGTGGAACGTTAGCTAGATGTGTCGTTGGTTGCTCAATCATAAGTGTTGTTTGGACAGTTTTGGTACAGATTCGTATAACTGAGGATGGAACTGGATGTTCTGGTTATTCTTTGAGTTGTGTGTTGGTCGTCAAGTGCATTGTATGGGCATTGCATCTTGTCGTGGTCGTTGTTGTCGTCTTTGTCTTGTTGTTGTTGCTGTTTGTGTGCTGAGTCGTTGTTGTGTTGCTCGAGGTGTGTCTTTTGTTGGTTAGTTGGTCGGTTATGTGAGTCGTCTTTGGGGGTTGTCAGTACTTGGCATATTTTCGAGGACGAAAATTTTCAAGTGGGGGAGAGTTGTAACGACCCGTTTTTAGTGTTTCGTATATATGTGTTAATTTATGTTTTGTTAGTGAGTCTTTTGTTCCGTTTGAGTTATTTAAGTGTTATTGGCTTCAATTATGATGTTGGTATGTGAATATGTGATTTTTGGTATATGTTGACTTTTTATCGTTTGTGAGATTTCGCGGGTAAAATTGGATTAGCGGGTATAATTGATATTTTATAACTTATGGTATTATTTAATGATTAGTAAGAATAGATATTAATTAGTTAGATATTTTGTTAGAAAGTGTTTATATTATATATTAAGTTAAGAAAAGATAAAATAAGTAGAAAAAGAAAGAAAGTAGTTAGTAAGAAGAAAGAAGAGGAAAACAAAGAGAAAAGAGAAATCTTAGGAGGAAAGAGAGAAAGTGAAGAATAAGACCAATTTCTTCAAGAACAAGCTTCATCAAACGATTTCTTAACGGGTAAGGGGGAGAAACTCGGTTAGTATATGCTTGTGTTTCATTATATGTGTTTGTTCTTGGTTGATTTCAATGTGTAGAGAATATAGGTGGTAATATGTGTTTATGACATAATCGTTCGAATAAATAGTTTTAGCGGATGAAATGGATTGAAACTCTGGATATGTGATTGTTGTGTATTAGTTGTTGTATTGTGATAATCATTTTGATACTTGTTGATGATTTTGTGAGATTTTGGAAAAATTGAGTTTAGGTTGATTTTATGCATAATCGGCAGAATCGGGAGATTTCACGGATGAATTTCGAAACGGATTGCGTAGTTTAGTCGAGTGAAGTGAGGCCGACGTTATAGAAACTCGTTTCGTTAAAATCGGTTGATATTTGAAAATTTGGCGTTTTTAGGTTCCGGAATAGTGTTTTTCAAAAGTCGCGGAATCGCGTAATTTTTTATTCTAATACGTCCGTATACATTTATGGAGGATTATCGTGTATTTTGTTTGAAGAAAATAATTGAATCGGTCGGGTTTCGGGCGAAAACGCCCCAAAAATCACTGCTGAACCAGAACTGGTGTATTTTCACGCAGTCGTACGGACACGACTGCTAGTGTGAAAATTCTGGTTTCGTGCGATTTTCGGAAATTCATATCTCTTGATCCGTAAGTCGGTTTTAACCCCCGTTCGAAGCGTTGGAAAGCTAATGAGATGTTCTTTCTTAGAAAAATATGTTTGGGGTCTGAATCCTTCCCAATCGGTACAGTTTTTACGAACCGTTTCGTAGTGTCGGGCGTCCGGTTTATGTTTTGCGTTATTTTGAAATATTCGTAACTTATTCGTCGTTTATTGGATTTAAGAGTTCTTTATATCGAATCGAAGGTCTTTAGGAGTACTTTTTAGTGATGATGAAAAATATTATTTTTGGCCGACTTTTCCGAGAAAACGAATTATGGACTTTTGTGTTATTTTTCAATATTGTGGGTTATGCTTTGGTAAGTGATTGTATGACTTGTGTGATGATTCTTTGATGATAATTGGTTGTTGTGGAATACTTTGTTGATGGTTTGTGGCCGTTTGGCATTGTTATATATCACTTTGTTTGTGATTGATATGCATGATTATTATATATGCATGAACATTTATTTAGCATGAGTCGTGCATGTGTCAAGCATAATAACATGCGCTCTTGCTATTAGGATTCTATATGAATCCGTTGTACGTTCGTGTGCCTTACACACTATGGGACGATAGCGATGTTACAACTGTTCGTGTGCTTGTTTATAAGTGGAAGCGATCGGATTGTGTGCCTGATCCATATAGGTGGAAGCAATCCATAAACGTCGTGTGCTTATTTATAAGTAGAAGCGACGGGGAACATCGTTAGCCCGACGGGGAGTTACTCTATGTAACAAGCGATGAATTCCAAGAGTTCCTAGGGGACTAATGTATCACCAATTGAGTCGGTACCGCATTTGCATCTATATAGAGTCGTTAGTCGGTCTCTATGGTATGCATTGATCATCTTTTGTATATTTGCATTGATGAATGAATATGGAAAAGTATGCTTTGTGGAATTATGGAATTAATGGAATATGCATGATTATATGCTTAATTACATTTTTATGTATATGATGAACTGATATGTGCGTGAGATAAATGCATTTGAATATGTTTAGGATATGTGATTGAATTGCATACGAATGGTGTTTGGTCATAGGAAGTGAATTGTTATGTGTTGAATTCGGATGATGACATTGTTGTGCTTTGTGTAGATGTGTGGTACTGTTGTTTATGTTTATGTGCTTGGTGTATGAATAATTGCTTGAATATGTCTGTAGTTATTTTCAAGTTTGATATTTGGTGTGGTGAGAAATATTATACATGTTTTGCTAATTGTCTTATAATGTTATGCAATTATATATTAATCCTGTTTCTCACCCTTCTGCTGTGGTTAATGCTGTAATGGCATTGCAGATTAGACGCTGGGAGTCTTTTTGCGAAGATTAGGTCTTCGTTCCTTTTTGTCGGTCCGTGGCTCTAATATGTAACACGAGTAGTCGGGATCGTTGTTTATATTTCTTTTGGCATGTGTATAGCTGGTTGTATGTATTTGTACATGAAAACTTATCTTGTGGATATGACATCAGATATGGATGTTCCGTTTTAATTCTGTATCCGAATACTGATATTTTGGGAACGAAGTTCCATTGTTTATAAAACTATCCAGTTGTTGCATATCTTTTGAGCAGGTTGTTTTTAGTTCACATTTGATGTGACATCCCTGTTTATATCTGTGTGATTTAATCTTTGCTCTGATGTTTTTTTTTATGAGATTATTTCATTCCGTTTTTGTACGGGGTATAAAAGGGGGGTGTTACATTGTTTGAGCTAATAAGTGTTAATCGAGTAATTAGTCGATTTAGTCGGGAGAAGTTAATATTAGAAATAATATTTATTTTCGTAGAATATTAATTTAATTTGGTTGGATTAAGTTCTGTGTGAGAAATAGCAAAGATGGGGGTATCGTGTAGTAGGCCCATTAAGATAATTAGTAGACCCATTATTTTATTAGGAGATTAGAATGAGATAGAGGTTATAGTCAGCAAACAAAACCAATGGGATTAGCTCAAGTAGTTTTATCAAGCAGTTAAAGAACAAGAGTGTGGAAGCACAAGGGTTGGAGTAGAGAGATTACGAGAGTTGCTGTCAAATTCAAGTTTCAGATTCGGTCGGGAAATTCGAGCTACCTTCAATCCAAGGTAAGGGTGGGGTTCGAATTTTATAACCGGGAATATGATAATTGATATGTAGGATTGGGTCTTATATAATTGCTACTGTCTGTGCATTTAACTATTGTATTGAATGATTAATTTGATCCACATTGTTGAATTGGACGTAAAATGCTTTATCGGTATGGATTGGTGTATAAGCTTTGTTGTGTTGTTGTTGTATGGTGTACTGGAAGAATTAGCTTGAAGTGAATATTAGAAAGTACAGAGAACAGAGGAAAAGAAATTGAGAGAAACAGAGGGAACGCAGGTTTTGCCGTCTGGGGGCCATGACGACTGTCATGGAAGTATTACGACCGTCGTGAAAGTGTTATGACCGTCATGGAAGTGTGACGACCGTCACACGGGTTCTGTGTCTGGTTTCTGCGTTGGGATCTTTCTGTGTGTTGGGGTCTTCCTGTGTGATGCTGTATGTCCATATGTCTGGTATAATTAAACTTAAGTAAATGTTTTGCAGAAACTTAATTAACTTGAGAGTCACTATAATTAACAGTAGACAATTTTGCATAAGTGAACTTAGTATAACAGTATCAGTATTAAGAGATTAATATGGCAGTAGTAGTGTTAAAATAGTAGGATAAATCAGTGAGTAAACAAGTGAAGATTGTAAGAAATCGATAATAGTACTGAGAAGAATTAGTAGGAGGATCCTTAAGTAACTGTGATGTAGAATTTAGTAGTATGTTTTGGTAAGTTGTTTGCTGACCCGAACTTAACAAAGGAATGACAAGAAGCTAGTAAGAAGTGGAAATGATAGAGTTTAGCAGAGAAGTTGGTTAAATGGGTTTAGTCAAGAAAATTATACAAATATTAATGCGATATAATTGGTTGTTCCTTGTGTTGTGTTCCTTGTTGCAAGTTGAGAAGTTGTTATATAATTCCGTAGTGCTGGCAGATAAATTGATAATGGGATTAATTAACTGATTTCAGTCGAAAATTACCGGATAATGAAATGATTGATTTTAGTACCTTTTAGTGGGTGCATTATAAATTCTAGCTGCTGTGATCCTGGTTGTTGAGAATTACAAGCTGTGGAATATGTTGAATTGCCTCTAATTATTGGCAAGAATTTAAGTTGTAGGCCTATGGCCAATGCTGATTTGCTGTTGTGCTGATAGATGTAATTATCAGTGTTGTTATTATGATGTTCATGATGAGTCACATGGCATAACATATTAAGCAGGCCTGGATTCGCAAAATATTAAGCTGGCCTGGATTAGCAAAAATATTAAGCGGAAGGCTTATGCCTTGTTGACGTCAATATTAATTGGCAAATTTTTAAGCTGGGAGTTCTGCTCCAATGGTACCACATGCATGTGCATTTTGAGTCGCATTTCATGTTGCATCATTGTTGTTGTGTTGTTAATTGAATGTGATTTTTAAGTTGTTATTGCGTTGTGGATTAATATTGATTTCAAGGTTGTTGTGTTGCTGATTTATGTTGATTGAGACGTTGTCGTTGTGTTGTTGATTTATGTTGCCTAAAAAGTTGTGAAGTGGTGATTTTATAATCTGATCTAATATATTATTTATCATATATCTGATTATATGGTTTGATATCTCACCCCTTCTGTGGTTGGTGATGGTTTATACGCCATCCTGCAGGTAATCCAGAGTGAAGGCTGTCTATCTTCATTAGTTCGAGTCGGTGTCGTCGCTCTGATACGTAGCACTCGGGGGGATGAACGCATGTTTTCTTTAGTGTCGGTTTTATTATGTTGCTGAATTTTAAGTTGTTTTCATTAAAAACTTGATGTCTTAGAGTTGTTTTGGATCAAACAAGCTGTCATTGTATTTCAGTTGAATTTATGAATCCGCTGCGTATTAATAAGGTTATTCTGTGACAAAGACTGAATTACGTTCATCTGAATATTAAGTGTTATGTATCCATGTTCATGCGGTAAATTCCGTTGTTTTTAGGTTGAAAATGTGACATCCTGTTTATGTTGAAATTTTATTACTCTGATTTTATTAAATATTCGATGGGTATAATGGGGTGTTACACCTAAGGCTAGGTTAAAAGGGAAGGTAGTCTCGATCGCGCGGCGGCGTGAGATCAGAGGAAATAAGGAACTATCCTAAATGACATGACAGTCAACTATAGGGTCCTTTCCTTTGGAATGAGGTATGAGCAAGAACTACGAGGAAACCCCGAGGATCGAAAACAAGGTAAACAGCAATATATACAGTAAGTATCAATAATCAAAATAGAAATGAATATCAGGAATTAATAGAAATGAAAGTATGAAAGTGTCAAGATTAAATGAAATAAAATAAATACTATTAAAAAAAAATCAAATTCTACTTAAGAGTTAATAAATTAAAGAACTAAATGATTAAATTCTAATTAACTAATTAAACTAAAAATCTAGCTAAAGAAATTTCTAACTTAAAAAATTAACTAACTAGTTTCTAACTAAAGCTAATTAAATAAATTCTAAAATAAAATAATTAGAACTAAATAAAATAATCTAATTTTAAAACTAAATAACTAAACTTTAAAAATTAGCTAATTAAAATCAGTTCTAAGATAACTAAATTAAATTTACAACTAATTGTAAAGTCTAACTTAAAATAAAAGAATCTATTTAAAATTTAAATAACAAGTTCTAAAAAAAAGTTAATTAAATTCTAATAAAGTTAAAATCTAGTTAATATTAAGTAAATCAAAATTTAATTTGAACTATATACTAATTCTACAGAACTAAGAACTAAATCCTAAAAAACTAAATCCTAAAGGGATAATTCTAAGGGCTAAGGATCTAAAATTCTAAAAATAAAGAAGCTGAAACTTATTCAAACACGATGGGCTAGAAGGAAAAGAAAACTGACGGCCCAATAAAGGAAGGGGCCAGCGGACTGGTGGAGGGAAACGGGTCGAACCGACCCGGGAGCATGATTACTAACACAAGGTTCTAAGGGAAACCTAATAGTCGTCCCACTTGAAATTTGTTCAGAAGGAAAACCAAAACGGCATCAGTAGGTCAAAGGAAAAGAAAATGTGATGCTATCAAAAATAAAAAAGAGAACGTTCACAATAAATCTCCTCTTCTCTTAGCTTCCGTTCTTCGTATGTTTTTCTCTCGTCTCCTCTGTGTTCGCGAATGATTTCCTCTGATTCCTTCCGTCGTGGTTCTCTCAGATGAAATATGCACGGTTTCGCTCGACCTGCGTGGTTATGGTTTGGTAATTTGTGCGTGTTGGTGATAGTTTATTGTAACGGTTGAGGGATGATGGTGAAGAGGTTCAGTGTCGATTCTTTCGAAGGTCAATGGTAATGATTTGGTGTGATGAGCTGTTATTGGTTGTTTGAAGGTCGTGAAACAGGGTCGGGCAGAGTGAGGTTGTTAGCAAGGTGATGAAGGTGATTCGAAAAAGAGGTTGGAGTCAGGTCTTTCTTTATTGGAGTAGTTTCAGTTATGGCTTTTGTTGTTGTGTTCCAAGGGTGTTGGAAGTGGTTTGTTGTGGTAGAAATAGTGATGGAGAATGGTTTGTGCAAGGCAGTTTGAAGAAGGTTCATTTGGAATAAGGTGATAGATGGGGTGATATAATTCTGAGGCTTTTTGAAGGTGATGGTTTTTGAAGGTTTGAGTAAATTTTATGGAGGTTTGATGTTGTGAGGTTGGAGACAATGAAGATGAATGGTTTTGGTGATGAGCAGAAGTTACGGATGTTGGTGATTGGAAAAACAAAGTGGGAGTAGTTTTTTTTTTGTTGTTGTAAGTGTTCTCCCGAAAATATGAATGAGAGCTGGCAAGGTTTTTTATTCTGAAGGTCAGCTTCCTCACTCCTTCTCCTCCTCTTTTAAAACAAAATTCAAACCTTTCTCTGTTGATTAGTCTCTTTCTTTGTGAATTATAGTCGTTGGTCAAAGGGTGATGGCAGGTGTAGCAGGTTTTGGAGTGTAGATGGGAGGTTGTAGTCTTGCTGTAGGTGTGTTGAAATTGGATGAAGAGGAGTTGTCGCTGTAGCTTGGCGCAGGGTTGTGATCCATTTTGGTGTAAGGTTCAGGACACGGCAACAAGTAGCATGTCATATTTTGATGTAAAATTTGTTTTGGTGAACAGACTGTTTTTTTTCTTGGTTCTGCAGGATGATGTACGGTTGGAGCAGAGTTGGTCAAAGTTGGAGCGTAGGGAGTTTGGCTTCAATGAATTTCCATTTTTTGTATTTTTATATTTTTAATTGTAATAATAACTTTTTGTAAATAAGGAACAAAAGATAATTAATCTAAAAAATAAATCCTAATCTGAACATACTTACATTATCTTAAAATTAAATAAAAAATATATTCTAACTAAAAAAGAAATAGAAGTAGAAAAGAAACTAAATAAATAAAAATTAAAAATAGAAATAGAATATAAATTGAATTAAACAAACTAAAATTAAAATAATACCCAATTAAAATATAAACTATACTAAGAAATCAAAATTAAATCAGATAAACTCTAAATAATTCAAGATAATTATTTGACCAAATATGAATGGATAAATAAATGAAATCAAGAATGACATGGAATAGAAAATGCATGATTAATGAGTTGCTAACACAAAAATGTGAGAAGGCTGACTTATGATGATATGACAGAGAATCTGAAAATCTAAGGGTAAAATTTGGGGTACAACAGTTGCCCCTATTTAAATAACTTTACCGGATGGCACGAGAGATGGAAATCCTCGAGAGATCAAGGTGAAAGGTATTTAAATATAGCAAACCGAAAATTTTGCCCTTAGATGGAATGCAGATGCAATGCTATGGACAAAATGTTCACATGCCATGAACTCTAGTATGATGAAAATGATAGAATGATAAATGCAAAATGCAGACAAGAACGAAAGCAGACAGGGACAAAGCCCACACAATGAGCAATCACTCACTGGGGATGACAACAACACTGGGGAAGCTGAAATAAAACCGGGGATAATCTAAGGTAATGGAGGAACTTTTTCAGGCGTGACCGGCTGACACTTAGAAAGAAGAGATAACACAAGATCCTCAATGGAAGTGGCACCGAAAAGACGGTCTCCACTGGGGGATCAGAAAACAAAGACTCAATCTGGAAGAACATCAGAAAGAGAAAGGCACATCCGAGAAGACATCAGATGTAAAAGAAACTAGACATCCAATAATGGCTTTGGATGAAAGGCATGATTCATAGTATCTGAGAAGGCATCAGATGAGAATGAAGTAAAAAGGGTAATCCGAGAAGGCATCGGACACAAAGGAACCAGTCATCCAATAATGGCTTTGAATGAAAGGTACAACTCACAATATCTAATAATAGCTTTAGATGAATGTGAACAAAGTAGGGATCCAAGACAGCATTGGACGCAAAGAAACCAATCACCCAATAATGGCTTTGAATGAAAGGTATGAATCACAACATCTAATAATGGCTTTAGATGAGTGTGAACAGAGACTACATTCAAGAATGGCATTGAATGTAAAAAACACCAGTCATCCAATAATGGTTTTGAATGAGAGGTATAAATCACAATATCTAATAATGGCTTTAGATAAGAGTTAACAGAGTGGGATCCAAGAAAGCATTGGATGAAAAGAAACCAGACACTCAATAATGGCTTTGAATGAAAGGTAAACTCAATAAAATTTGAGAAGGCATCAGATGCAAATGAGGTAAAACAATGTAATCCGAGAAGGCATCAGACACAAAGACACCAAACATCCAATAATGGCTTTGGATGAAGGGAAAACTCACAATATCTGAGAAGGCATCAGATGAAAGTGAACAAGATAGAAATCCAAGAAAGCATTGGACAAAAGGAACCACAGTATTCAAGACAGCATTGAATGAATGGAGATATACCCAAGAAAGCATTGGATACAAAGAAAGAACAACGTCCAAGAAAGCATTGAACAAAGAAATACCCAAGAAAGCATTGGATAAGAGGAAAGAACTTTCAGGAATGGCACTGAAAGTAAAGGCAAATCACTATATTCAAGAATGGAATCAAATGATAGTGAGAAAGACATCCAGGAATGGCACTGAATGCAAAGGAGAAAGCTCATCCAGGAATGGCACTGAATGAATAGATAAGACTTTCAAGATGACACTGAAAGTTTTCAAGCAAATTTGATGGGGATTACAAAAGAGAGGAAAAACTTCCAGGAATAGCACTGGGAGAAACAAGAGGAATAAGATATCCAGGAATGGCACTGGAGATCAAAAGAGACAGACATCCAGAAATAGCACTGGAATGAAAGAAGACAAGCATCTAACAATAGGACTAGAAGCGCAAGGAAACGACAACATCCAGGAATGGCACTGAATGAAAGGTTAGGTAACGTTTGGTAGACTCTAAGTAAGTTGGACTTTGACCATAAGGTAAGACGTGGATAATGACACGACCTCGGGAGAAATGCAAATGGGGATGAAACACTCATTATATGCATATGTATATGAGTTATGCAGATGATATATGATTAAATATAGATGCAGATGCTGACGACACAGCTTGACTCTTTTGTGGAGAAGAACAAGACTAGAAGATTGATTCCTCAACACGGAGATCACTGCCATTCTGCTTGGGGACTAGAGATGCAACTGCTGAACACATCATTGCCACACTGGTAAACTGTATCCAAGTGATGATCCTTGTAGGAAGGATGGAAAGCTGCTTGGGACTGTTGTAGATGAACCGATCATTGCTTTAGCTTGATTGATTCTGGAATGACTGTTTCACGGCACACTTGAAAAGCTTGCCCCAGTTCGGGTCTTGAAAATGATTGTTTTACTGTACACTGGGAAAGCTTGCTCCAGTATGAGTCTTGAAAGATGATTGTTTTACTGTACACTGGGAAGGCTTGCCCCAGTATGAGTCTTGAAAGGTTTTCTGGATAAACCAAATCTGAGAAGTCGCCATTAAACCACAAATCTTGAACTGATTCTCAACAGGATATGGAAGGAACCTGCCCCTGATTGGATCACCGACCAAGTTTCTCAAATGTTTGAAAATTCCTTAAGAAGAAAGCTAGTTTTCAAACAAAAGTATTTGTACACACATGGTAAATGCAAAGTTCATGCAACTTTTGAAATCAAAATCATTTTGAAAGAGGTGCAAAGTATATGGGATACTGGTCAGAACACGGTGGTTCAAGACATTAAAGTGAAAAGTTTAAGCAAAGGGTGTAATGCCCAAAATAGATGATCTGCAAAGATCTTTTGGAGTCATTTTACGCAACCTTGTTGTAGTATGCTTTCAAAATGACCTTGCTTCAGCTAGGTCTTTTGAGGGTTATAACGTGGCCTGGTTCATGGTTTAAGAAACAAAGGATAAAGGCTCAAAATTTATTTGTGACCCACCCGTTCTACGTGATGAACTTCAGTCCTATGCTCAGTTAACTCAAACTATGCACTCAAATTCCCATGAGTTAGGAATTGCACTGATGATAGTAATGATGATGGTTCAAAATTCAATGGATTTGAGATGACGATCACTGCTTCCTTACAACTTTTGGTTGTCATACAAGCTTATTCTTTCTTCTTTTCTTTTCTTTTTTTTTATAAAGTAAGGTCTTGAGCTTCCTACCTTTCTTAGCTTTTGCCTCGAAATGGACTCGGCTCATTCTTTGGGTAAGGATTTCTTGACGATCCTTCTTCATTTATCACTTTGGGAACAACTTGTACTACATTTATTCATTTAATTAGGAAGAGTTGAAAGGTTGTGAACGTCTGGCTTAATGACTACGGTGAACCATCATTGGCGTTTGAACTTGAAAGACATCTTCAACACTTGTTTGTTGTGTGCGAAGGAAAATTTGTGAATGCAACCTTTTGTTGAAAGGCGTCTTGAATGCAACTCTTGTATTTGAATGCACAATCAAGTTAACTGAGAACTACCCTGCCCCAGGTTAAAATTGTGGGTTTTTATTTGTAAAGAAAAGAAACTCCTTCTTCAAGGCTCGAAGGGGTTAAAGAGGGGTTAACTTCCTTATTTCTCTAGTGTTTAGGGATTGAAACAATGCCTTACATCGTCAACAAAGTTTTGATTTGAAAGCATACTAACAACAATTATGGGTATAACGTTTTCATCATCCTCCCTCTAATCTTTGCATAATCAAAAGGAAAGTGGAAAAGAGATAAAGTATTTATTGAAAAAGATAGCATAGAGATGTAAATAGCAAACACAAATGAATTGAATCAAAGTTGCAATGCTCATTTCATTAATTTTGAAAGTACAAACATAGTTGAAAGCAAACAGCTATTACAAAATAAGGAAGATGCAAACAATAAGAAACAAGGCCTAGTGACTAGTTAAACACAAGGATGAGATGTCCCGTCTTCGGAAAGTAGTTGAGCTGAAGTCGACTGAAGGTTCACTTGCCCTGGCAGAGGGTTGTTCTTGACATTCTGCATCTGATGTTAGCTCTAGTCCTGTATCGGTGTCGAGGTATCAGCTTGACGACTCACAGACAAACTCTGGAATATAGAGACAACTGGAGATGAGCCACTAGACAAACAGACATATGCAATGAAACATGCAAAGATGCAAATGAAATGCAATGCAATGCAAACAGGATGCAAATCACGCAACAGGATCAAGGGTTCGAGATCACAGCATGGAGTCTGGGTAAAGAACCAACCAACAGGGTGTGTACTAGGGTTATGATCTGCAACACAAGGTTCTAAGAAGTTCCCAAAGTCGACAACCCATCTTTCGGATATTATCGATTTCCCAAATGACTCGGTAGTCAATAATATTCTCAAGAGAATCTCGTCTGAGTGTAGTATCGCGTGACAACCATTTCAGAAATAGACTCCCTCATGGTCACCGCACTACATCCTAAGAGGCCAAGTGGGGTTAAAGGTAACTAAGGTTCTCAGTCTTGACAGCACCTATGTCGAGAGTAGCACGTTTTCACGAATAGACTCGCTCAACATGACTAAACTCTCAAGAGGGCCTAAACTGAGTGATGGTGTCTGAAGTTAACTTTTTCAGGAATCGACTCCCTCAAAGCCTCCTTGAATATACCATCGTCCTATAATAAGTGCACTCAAGTCCGGGTATAGGACTTATCTCACCACTCAAAGTAGCAACCCTGCATACAGAAAACCCAAGCTCAACAGGCATATATATACAGATATAAATATACAAATATACAAGCAAGCAAACATATAAATAACACAAATACAAACAAGATAGGCTTAACCCTCTTAGGGGAATGTCCCCAGTGAAGTCGCCATTTTCTGTTGCGGTGAGAATCGGATATCAAGCTATTAATTAACTTGCATCACAAAACATGAAATTCGCCACCGAGCTTTAATTTATCCAAAGGAAAGGGTAAAGAACGAAAACCCTAAAAAAGAGAATCTAGGTTCGGGGGTTGGTTATACCTAGGGAAGGTTTTAGCATCCTAAGTATTTGTAGTACTCTACAGGAACCTCTTGTTAGTATTTGTGTTATGCTAAAGTTTGCTTGCTAAGGGAACTGTGCTAAGGTAAAGACTTAGGGGTATATACACTAAGTATGCTCGCCAAGACATCGCATCTCGTGCCTACGTATCCTGACGGGAATGGAATCAGAGCATTCATAGTTCCCCTCAATACGGGGGTGAAGAACTCTTGACTGTGGTCAAGGTTCAAAGGGAAAGTAGGGTCTGACAGCAAGACACCTACATGGAGTGCGGCGACTCCAAACCTAAGGCTAGGTTAAAAGGGAAGGTAGTCTCGACCGCGCGGCGGCGTGAGATCAGAGGAAATGAGGAACTATCCTAAATGACATGACAGTCAACTATAGGGTCATTTCCTTTGGAATGAGGTATGAGCAAGAACTACGAGGAAACCCCGAGGATCGAAAACAAGGTAAACAGCAATATATACAGTAAGTATCAAGAATCAAAATAGAAATGAATATCAGGAATTAATAGAAATGAAAGTATGAAAGTGTCAATATTAAATGAAATAAAATAAATACTATTAAAAAAATCAAATTCTACTTAAGAGTTAATAAATTAAAGAACTAAATGATTAAATTCTAATTAACTAATTAAACTAAAAATCTAGCTAAACAAATTTCTAACTTAAAAAAATTAACTAACTAGTTTCTAACTAAAGCTAATTAAATAAATTCTAAAATTAAATAATTAGAACTAAATAAAATAATCTAATTTTAAAACTAAATAACTAAACTTTAAAAATTAGCTAATTAAAACCAGTTCTAAGATAACTAAATTAAATTTACAACTAATTGTAAAGTCTAACTTAAAATAAAAGAATCTATTTAAAATTTAAATAACAAGTTCTAAAAATAAGTTAATTAAATTCTAATAAAGTTAAAATCTAGTTAATATTAAGTAAATCAAAATTTAATTTGAACTACATACTAATTCTACAGAACTAAGAACTAAATCCTGAAAAACTAAATCCTAAAGGGATAATTCTAAGGGCTAAGGATCTAAAATTCTAAAAATAAAGAAGTTGAAACTTATTCAAACACGATGGGCTAGAAGGAAAAGAAAACTGACGGCCCAATAAAGGAAGGGGTCAGCGGATTGGTGGAGGGAAACGGGTCGAACCGACCCGGGAGCATGATTACTAACACAAGGTTCTAAGGAAAACCTAATAGCCGTCCCACTTGAAATTTGTTCAGAAGGAAAACCAAAACGGTATCAGTAGGTCAAAGGAAAAGAAAATGCGATGCTATCAAAAATAAAAAAGAGAACGCTCACAATAAATCTCCTCTTCTCTTAGCTTTCGTTCTTCGTATGCTTTTCTCTCGACTCCTCTGTGTTCGCGAATGATTTCCTCCGATTCCTTCCGTCGTGGTTCTCTCAGATGAAATATGCACGGTTTCGCTCGGCCTGCGTGGTTATGGTTTGGTAATTTGTGCGTGTTAGTGATGATTTGCTGTGACGTTTGAGGGATGATGGTGAAGAGGTTCAGTGTCGATTCTTTCGAAGGTCAGTGGTAATGATTTGGTGTGATGAGCTGTTATTGGTTGTTTGAAGGTCGTGAAACAGGGTCGGGCAGAGTGAGGTTGTTAGCAAGGTGATGAAGGTGATTCAAAAAAGAGGTTGGAGTCAGGTCTTTCTTTAATGGAGTAGTTTCGGTTATGGCTTTTGTTGTTGTGTTCCAAGGGTGTTGGAAGTGGTTTGTTGTGGTAGAAATAGTGATGGAGAATGGTTTGTGCAAGGCAGTTTGAAGAAGGTTCATTTGGAATAAGGTGATAGATGGGGTGATATAATTCTGAGGCTTTTTGAAGGTGATGGTTTTTGAAGGTTTGAGTAAAGTTTATGGAGGTTTGATGTTGTGAGGTTGGAGACAATGAAGATGAATGGTTTTGATGATGAGCAGAAGTTATGGATGTTGGTGATTGGAAAAACAAAGTGGGAGTAGTTTTTTTTTTGTGTTGTTGTAAGTGTTCTCCCAGAAATATGAAGGAGAGCTGGCAAGGTTTTTTATTCTGAAGGTCAGTTTCCTCACTCTTTCCTCCTCCTCTTTTAAAACAAAATTCAAACCTTTCTCTGTTGATTTGTCTCTTTCTTTGTGAATTATAGCCGTTGGTCAAAGGGTGATGGCAGGTGTAGCAGGTTTTGGAGTGTAGATGGGAGGTTGTAGTCTTGCTGTAGGTGTGTTGAAATTGGATGAAGAGGAGTTGTCGCTGTAGCTTGGCGCAGGGTTGTGATCCATTTTGGTGTAAGGTTCAGGACACGGCAACAAGTAGCATGTCATATTTTGATGTAAAATTTGTTTTGGTGAACAGACTGTTTTTTTTTTCTTGGTTCTGCAGGATGATGTACGGTTGGAGCAGAGTTGGTCAAAGTTGGAGCGTAGGGAGTTTGGATTCAATGAATTTCCCTTTTTTGTATTTTTATATTTTTCACTGTAATAATAACTTTTTGTAAATAAGGAACAAAAGATAATTAATCTAAAAATTAAATCCTAATCTGAACATACTTACATTATCTTAAAATTAAATAAAAAATATATTCTAACTAAAAAAGAAATAGAAGTAGAAAAGAAACTAAATAAATAGAAATTAAAAATAGAAATAGAACATAAATTGAATTAAACAAACTAAAATTAAAATAATACCTAATTAAAATATAAATTATACTAAGAAATCAAAATTAAATCAGATAAACTCTAAATAATTCAAGATAATTATTTGACCAAATATGAATGGATAAATAAATGAAATCAAGAATGACATGGAATAGAAAATGCATGATTAATGAGTTGCTAACACAAAAATGTGAGAAGGCTGACTTATGATGATATGACAGACAATCCAAAAATCTAAGGGTAAAATTTGGGGTACAACAATGGTATGTTAGTCATTTTATAGAGTTTATTCATCTGGTACCTTGAGTCCTTATTGTCTTTGTGTTGATTAGTCAAATCAATCTTTTAACTCTTGACTCTTGGGAAGCGATGTCTAGTATCTAGTCCTAATAAATATTTTCTTAAACAATTGTAAATGTCATTTAACAGCTACTTGCTTTCTTTTAAGGGTTAATAGTCATTTTGTCCCCTGCCATATAGGTGATTTTCGAAAAACCCCCCTGTAAAAAAAAACTTGCAAAAAAAACCCTAACATTTGAAGATTCTCTCAATTTTGACCTTCATCACATCCAGTCACCTAAAACCTGCCATTTTGGCAGCGTTTTTATTTTGACCCCTGCTATTTTGGCAGCGTTTTTATTTTGACCCCTGCCGTTTTGGCAGCGTTTTTATTTTGACCCCTGCCACATCAGCTTTTTTGGTGACTGGATGTGATGAAGGTCAAAATTGAGAGAATCTTCAAATGTTAAGGCTTTTTTTGCAAGTTTTTTTTACAGGGGGGTTTTTCGAACATCGCTTATATGGCAGGGGGCAAAATGACTATTAACCCTTCTTTTAAATCTATTTTTTCTTTTACTTCATTTATGCAATTGTCAGAAAATTAAAAAAAAAAGGAAAGTAAAAGAATGTACTGCAAAATAATAGTAGTCAAAAATAACTTTCATTAATCAAAGAAGGATTACAAAAAGGATCAAGATATTAAGATTACATTAATCTAATTCTTCAAAAGCCTTAAGACTCATGTAGTTTTCCCAAGTATAGTTTGGTTCATCTTCATCTTCAGAATCTGAAATTAGAATATGAAACACCCTTTTATCTCTGGTTCTCTTCTTCTTCTTCTTCATCATTGTCACCTTCTTAGGTTTCAATACAGTTGTTGCAGAACTTGCTTCAGAAGCTACAGAACCATCTAGAGTCTGTGGACTTGGCGTCTTCAGACTTGTGATTTCCCCTGAAATCTCTATTATTATAGAGATGTTGGTACTTTCAATTGTGGATTTCATAGTGTTCTAAAAAGATGTTGATGAAGAAGACTTAGGATTGGGTTGCTTTTATAGTGGAGTCCGGTCAGACCAAACGGTTGGATTAAATCCTTTTCTTTATCTTTGGAAGTGCTACGACCAATAACTACGTAAGACGATTATTCACACAGGGAGCTATACAACAGTATCCAAATAATCGAGAAGGAGAAGGTTAATACTCAATCAATCCTTTTTCTTTTATAAAAGAACCGACTTAATTCAGTTGATTATTGTATTTTAAAATGGAATACAAATGTTCGAACATGGAGCTCTACAACAGTATTCAAACATCTGAGAAGGGAAAAGTCTAAATCTAATTCTTTTTTATTCTTTTTTTGTTAAGAGGGTTTTAAAAGGAACAACTTGACGTTTGATCAAGTGTTGCAAGTTGATTTATGAAAAGAGTTTGGATTACTCGGGGGAATACTTAAATTTACATTCAATTTGGATTGAATTTGGGAAAAAGACTCGACGTTGGATCGAGTGTTTGTTTTTGTTCTTTTTTTAAAGTGGTTGATATTTTAAGCGTTACACGGAACACAATGCATGTTGTGATAAGTAAAAAATGCAGATGTCTTGTGAATGCGTTAAATTACTGATTGAGTAATTATGAATAGACAATCATATGCAAACGAATCGCTCTTGTACCATTCACTTTTGATTCTCAATCACAATTAAAACCCTACAAAGATTCAGATGACGACAATACTTTTGATTGTCACCCTCTGGACCTCTAAATTATGATGCAACAGAATGAACGATGCACTGAGATTGAAAATCAAGCCTCTTGACTTCTTAATCAAGAGATGACTGAATGAACACCATCAAGAACACATAAAATGCCAGAACTCCTAAATTTTCATCTAAACCCTGATGAATGCTTTTAAGTGAAAGAATGCACGATAAAAATGAAACAATTATGCTATGTTGATGCGAGTAAAAACTCAGGGTAACATTTAGGATATGACATATCCCTACCTTTAATGTTAACAAAATTTCAGCAATAATTTGTATAGGTTCATTCTTATGTCATCTCACCTTCACTAACAAATAATGTCTCATTTTGTAGAAAAATTCTACGAAATTGATTGGTTTATCTTACAGACATGAATACCATTATGTTCTTTAAGCTCAAGCCATTTCCTCTACCCCCTCTTCCTTTTTTACTTGTAATTTTGTCTAACATATTTCTTCTATTCTTTGGCATATACAATTAGGCCATCCTTCTTATTTTGTTCACAAAACTTTATATTCTCTTTTTCCTAGTATTACACATAACATTAACAAAGGTTTACCTTTCCATTTATGTCACTTAGATAATCACAAACATTTATCCTATACTCATAGTAATAGCACTAGGTCTCATGTTTTTTCTATTTTACATGCTGACATTTAGGGCCCTTACTCCACCCTTTCTGTAACCAATTAAAGATATTTTCTTACTCTAGTTAATGATTACACTAGATTCACTTGAGTTATTTTTATGACACGCAAAAGTAAAACAAGAAGACATTTACTTAACTTCATATCTTTTATTAACACTCAATTTTCTTCAAAATTAAAATGTCTTCACACTGACAATGGATCTGAATAATGGATTTTATTAATTCCGATGTATCTTACATCATAGATCCTTTGTTGAATGCCCCCAACAAAATGAAATTGTTGAGAAAAAACATCAACACATCCTTATTGTTACAAGATCCTTTTTATTCAAACAAATCTTCCTAAAAAAATTTTGCACTTATATATTGCTCATGTTCTTCATATTATTAATCGTTTACCTTCTCCTCTAATACACAACAACACTTCCTCTTTTTTTTGGTTTAATAAACATTCTGATTATAATGCCTTTGAATGTTTTGGTTGTCTTTCCTATGCCTTTACTCTTCGAAAAAATCATACTAAGTTTGATCCTTGATCCAACAATTGTGTCTTTCCAGATTATGCAAAAGGCATCAAAAGTTGTTTTTTTTATATGATTTAGCTACTAACAAATTTCTTGTTTTCAGAAATGTATTTTTTTTATGAATCTTGTTATCCCTTTGTTAAAACCCATGATCATCATCCACTCCACCCATCCTTACTATTCATGATGATCCTACTTACCTTGATTCTCTACCTCTCATTACCAATGTTACTAACAACAATAATCATTCCTTTATCCCCACCATATCTTCTTCACCGCAACCCATTTATATTCCACCACCTCAACCTGACCCCCTCTCCCACTACTACTCATCAACCGGATATTGCACAAATGCATGTCACCCCTTCCTTCCCACCACCCTTCGAAGATCCACAAGACAAATCAAACAACCTTCATATCTCAACAACTACCATTGCAATCTTCTTAATACTAAATTATCCCTTACCTGATCAGCCCATACCATTCCTCCCTTTTTCCTATGTTATTTCCTATGACAATTGCAACATCACGTATAAAAACTTATGTATTTCCCTTTCCTCCACCCCTGAACCCATTAGCTTCTCTCAAGCTAGTGAGCATGATTGCTGGCTCCAAGCCATGCAAAGTGAACTTCAAGCCCTTAAGCACACTAACACTTGAACTATCATTAACATTTCCTATAATAAAATTCTCATAGAATGTAAATGGATCTACAAAATAAAATATCTTGTTGATGGTTCTATTAACACGTACAAAGCAAGACTTGTATCAGAAGACTACACTTAACTTAAAGGTGTTGACTATTTTGACACTTTCTTCCATGTCACTAAATTAAGAACTCTAAGGGCTCTTATTGCCTTAACTTCCATTAAAAATTGGCATCTAGAACAACTAGATATCAATAATGTCTTTCTTCATTGGATCTACATGAAGACGTTTATATGACCATCCCTAACACTATAATCTTCTTTATTCCTCTTCAACCACAAAGGTTTTTAAACTTAACCAAAGCCTTTATAGCCTCAAGCAAGTCAGCTGATAGTGATATTCCAAATTGTCTAACACTTTAATTTCTCTTGTTTCAATCATTCTAATGATGATTATTCTCTATTTATTACAAAATCTTGTGATGACCATTTTACTACTTTGTTAGTGTATATAGATGATTTAGTTTTAGCATGTAATAACCTCACGAATATTAACAATGTTAAAAGTCATCCTTTCACAACAAATTTCGTATCAAAGGCCTGGACCTCTTTGATAATTTCTTTGATATGAGCATCAATATTAGGCCAAGAGCACCACAAATGAGAGCGACATTACATATTCACTCAAAACTTTAAGATAATAGGTGTATAAGTTATTCCACTTATAAATGTTCAACTCTTCACATTTATAATCAATCTGAGACACCAACTCACACTTGACATATTATTATTCTCAACATTTCCCCTTCAAATGAGCTCACAATACTCCCCCTCAAGTGAAAATTATTTTTATCCACATACACTTGTACCGCCGTTGACACCTATTACTAAGCACCTCTTATTAGACATTTCGATACACCTCTTCTTGGACATTTCGATTTCAACAAAACATCTTCCTGGGCATTTCGATTTCAAAGACTCATGCTTGCTTCTAAACCATTTGTTACTCCTTATAACCTTTCCCTTAAACTTCATTGCACTACTTAAACTTCATTGCACTACTTCTCAACTTTCCCATGACTATCCTCTGTATCGGAGACTCATAGGTCAACGATACGTAGACTCATAAGTCTCTTATCTCAATACACAATCCAGCTAGTGGAGTCGCCTTGTGGGAGAATGTTAGATAATAATAAGAACAACAAATCCTAATTTAAGAAACAAATTGTTGGAATTTAAGAAGAAATCCGATTATGTACACACCCACTATTTTGGGTTCTTATCTTACAATACCAACCCCCTTCATACAGAAACAATAGGACAGACACCAAAACAAAAACCCATGCATATAAAAGGGAAAACAAAACATATCTTACTGTCTCACCCCTTTCCAATGCCCATAATTTCAAGAATCTAAAATGCTACTAGATAAAAAAACAAAAACTACCACTTTATACATCCCAATAAACCATTGGTTCTTCATTAAGACTCCGACTTCGGGTCGCGTTACATGCGTTCTTGCTACCCTCTGCTCTCTTCTCTAGAGCCCTGAATCTCACTCCGGTCTGTGTCGGAAAATTCCCTCTGCGATTCAATTTCTGCACTACCTCCTTGATTTCTTCTTCTGTGCCTTCGGTCCTGATATCCACACAACAAATGAGTATTGTATCTACAACTTGCGACAAGCCACGCTATCTTGCCTTAGCGGTTTGCACGATAACATTAGTATGATTTTAATGATTTATGAAGAAGAGGGGAAAACAATACAAACCTCTCTTGCTAAAGGGTATTCCTCGGACTCCAGCATTCGTACAACTTGACTCATCTTGGGTCTTTTCTCGGAATCTGGATCAACGCATCTTAAAGCAGTTAAGAGAGCGCGTTTCAAAGCTCTTGTCGATGGTTTCACCTCAATGTTTGGGTCCACCACTTCTTCTGATCTCCGGCTTCCAACCATCATCTTCAGCCAATCAACTAGATTCACCTGAAACCATTGCAGTTTCACAGTTATGTTATAAAAACATCGATAACAAGTTTCCATGTAGAAAAATAAGTCTTCAAATCAAAACCGAAATCCCGAGGATGACAACCGTCGTCCGTCTATGATGTAAGAGCATAGGATAAGGTTCAAAAGTGCAAAGTAATGAGTTTTGCTCCACAAAAGAATGCTTGGTAATCATAGTGATAATAGTAATGGTTGAAAGGTGAAAAAAACAAAAAAATATTATTGTTATGTACTCATCATTCAATGTATATGTCATCTTACCTAGAAGGTTCAAAGTGTTGTTAAAAAGGAAGGCAGCAGTGTCCCACAAAGCTTAGCTGGTGCACATTGGATGGTGTAAAGCAAGAAGTAACAAATAATTTTTCTTAGGATAGTGGGGACAGCGAAAAAACACGCAGACATGATAGTTACGACCATTGCTGAGAATGTTATTCGTGTTTCCTGAATTCAAAAAGGACCTACGTTTCTAGGAGTGCATAGGTATGGAACCAGGTACGAGTACGAGATATGGAAGATTAAAAAAAATTAAGGTGTGGTTACATCAACAGAAAAACATATTTCAAGGTGGATTTATGCCGAAGATAAGAAAAATAGTTAACTCACTTCATTTGTCGGACGACCATAATCAACGGGATCTCTTCCCGTAATTCCTTCCAATAGCAAAACACCAAAGCTATAAACATCACTTTTCTCATTTAGAAGGCCAGTGTTTGCGTATTCAGGAGCCACGTATCTGAAATATTTAGATAGAAAAGCATATGAGAATCAGTTTGTCTAGAAAATAGTATAACATTACTTACTTAACACATGAAATACCGACCCAAAGGTTCCCATAACTCGGGTTGTGACATGACTCTTTCCGGCACCCAATAATTTGGCCAGACCAAAATCAGAAACCTTAGCATTGAAATCGTCGTCAATTAATATGTTGCTCGATTTGATATCTCGGTGTACTACTTTTGGCTCAATTGCTTCGTGCAAATACGCAAGCCTGAAACAAGTGCATTGCTTTATACAAGGATTACTAAGAAAACAAAAGGCGAAGTTGCAGAGAGACTCACGCTTTGGCTGTGCCAAGGAGAACCTTGACACGTGCTTCCCACGTAAGATAGCCATGGTGACGCATAGCTCCATGAAGCCATTGTTCCAAGTTTCCATTATTGACATACTCGTATACTAATATCCTGAAAATACATGAGTTACAGCAAAGGAAAGCACATTAATGATGTAGCAAAGCAATTCATATTACGAATCATATATATGTCGAGATTATACTCAATAAAGTCATAGCGTAATTGCGAATAAGGATATACCTGTGAGTTCCCTCAACGCAGAACCCCAAAAGACGAACCAAGTTTTTGTGTCTAACATGGCCAATAGCTTCAACTTCCACTCTAAATTCTTTCTCTGCTTGACCACTGTTACACCAACAACAAAAAAACAACGGAAAGTTGAACTTCAGCATAAGAATAAGGGAACACACAAGCACTTACCATAAAATTACTTATGTATAAGCTATTTCAATAACAAAAACTAAAATTTAGTCAAAATGTTTTCATAAACTACTATGGAGAACTTATGGAAATAAATTGAAAGCAATTTATGAACATGTCCATAAGCTCTTCCAAGCAGTCTCACAAGTGCTTATGTCAGCAGAAAAACTCAAATAAGTGAACTCGAAAAACCTCGAAAAACAAAAGAATTCCGGTGGTTCAGCATTGTAATGGAACTCACATATTATTGAGTATCTTTTTCACCGCAACTGGACTCCCATTGATCAACTGTCCCTTATATACCACTCCATAACCCCCTTCACCGAGAACATTTTCTTTCGCGAAACGGCTCGTAGCAAGTTCAAGATCCCTCAAAGTAAACCAATGACCCCAACCCAAGTGCGAGAATTCCGGAAGACCAGATAGAGGTGAAGGAGCTGTTATAGGATTCGAAGAAGAAGACTGCTTATAGACAGTAACCGTTCCAGAGCTACCTTCTTCACCCGATTGCGAATGCGACCCACCACCATCTTTCTCCATGTACTGATGAAACGATTCCGAATGACTACTACTATCACCATTCTTCATCTTCTTCCCTAAATCTAAATGAACCATAACTTTATCAGATTCCTTATCACTAGATTTATCATGAATGGTCAAAAGTATTCCATCACGCGGCGCAAATCCATTTGTCGATACTTGCTCAACCCTAACTTCCTTAATCTCCTTCGACACATTCGGTATCTCAGTAACAGGAATCTTGTTTCTAGCTCTCCTAGATTTCTTTCTTGAACTAAGACAAATTGAAACCACAGACAGAATCACTATAATTGACAAAGCAACAACAATTGCAATCACTTCCCAAACCTTTACACCAAAAACAGTTTTCTTTGATAATTCAGCATTCAAATTAGAACCCATTTCTCACAGATAATATCAAACAAACCTACAAAATATACAACAAAATTAATAATTAATTCATAAAATACAATAATTAACAACAAAAACAAAAACAAAAAAACTAAGCTCAACTGAAAAACCTTGAAATCCCAGATCTCAGAAACAGCAGTTTCATAAGTGAAGAGACACAAACATAGTAAGAAACAAAAACGGTTATAGATCTTTTAGATATCACAAATCTAGGAAGTTGTCAGAAAAAACAGCAATATCTATACGAAGTTTGAAAAATGTAAGTGGTTATGATATGAATGAATGAATGAATCTAAGATAAGATGGAGCTATCTATCTAAAGAAGAAGAAAAACTGTGATGATGAAGATGTAAAGGTAGAAGAAGAAGAAAAGATGGAGTTATCAGTGGTAGGTAATAGATACAACCTTACAACGCATGAATATGTGTTTATAAACAAACAAAAAACATCAATTTCATAAATTTCATAAATTCAATTCTGTAATGTAAGGTAGTAATAAGGTTGTTCTCTTGTTGTTTAGGATTTTTCTCATAGCTTGGTATGAATGTGACTCTTAATCGGTAATTAATTATTTTTTTCCTTTTTGATTTGATGATTGTGTGTGAGTTGAGCTGTGAAATTATTACAGTACAATCTATGAATCTATCAACTCAACTGAAAAAAAAAAAAAAACTACTGTGTGTGTGTTTGTATGGATATGTACTGTTGTTCCTTAAAACTCTAGACACTGTATCTATGCTGTTGTCACGTGTGAGTTGTTTTTTTATGATAAATTTGCCTAATCATGCTTAGCTGTCATGTTAGTAGACTAATTGTAGGAGTAATAATGGTAAGAGTTTAATGGATTTTTATAAAAAGGGTTATGCTAAGAATGATAAATATGGAAAATATTAGATGTTTAATTTATTAAATACACATAAGATTTTAAAAAAAATTTAATTATTTATGTTTTCAATGCATTGAATATACATATTTTTAGAATAAACATGTAGTTATAGTTTATTAAAAGATGTTCAACTTACCTTTTAAATCTCTTAACCAGTGCCTCAGGGGCACTCGTTAGCATTTCTCTTATAAAAATAGAATTTGTGAAAAAAAACACAGTTGTTCAATCTTATGTGTTATTTTATTATAATATTAATTAAGTTTATGTTATTTTATTATTTTATATTTGTGAAAAGAGTTTAATTTTGAAATTTTAATAATAAATATAAATATTACACGTAAATGAAAGATAATCTAACAACAAACTTCTTAAAATTATACTACCTCCGTCCCTAATTATAAGACCCTGTTGAGTTTTTTTCTTATCCTTTTTTATAAGACCCTCTTCAACTTTCAAAGTGCATTAATTATTATTTTCCAAACATACCCCTAATTATATTATATCTTTTTCTGTACTATGTAATAAATACAATTACATACACATTAACTATTTTTCTCTCCTAAGGATAAACTTGTAAAATTATACAAAATAGTCAATAGGTTTAATACTCTAATCAACTTTTTTAATTCCCGTGTTTTTTTTATTAGGGTCTTATATTTAGGGACGGATGTAGTATTTATTATTTTAGTAGACACAACATTGATATGAATAAATTTTAAGAAGTTTTATAAAAGATGATGTCTTTGGAGCTATGAAATAAAAAATAAAAAATACAAATAATATAAAAGTGTGTTAACAGTTGAAAAGTGTTTTTTTTAATATTTTGACAATTTTGTTTAAAGTGGTTTTGAAAGCTTCTTCAATCAAACATTGAGTCATGGAACTTATAGGCGGAAAACTCTTAGTCAAATCTACACATGAATATTTTTCTACTACTCACTCATACATGGAAATATTTGTTGTTTAAAGTCCTCATATATATTAAAAGAGAAAAACGAGGGGGTAGCACCAACAAATTTATAATTATGTATGCCTAATTTGTTAGGGTACTAAGAAGAAACAAGGAAATTAGGAGCAGTATTCCAAACATAATGAGGAGAGCTTGAAGAAGTTATTGTGTCAAGTTTGTCCACGCATTGGTTGTCTCCTCTAAAGATGAGGGTGATGAAGAAAGCCATGGACCTAACTTTGACCATTGCGCTGAGCCACCTAATTTTGATGTTCTAAGGCCCAATATTTGAATCTTGAGTCGCAAGAATCACCATAGTTGAATTTGTTTCCACCTATAATTTCGTCCAACCAAAATGAGAAGTAATATATATGGCCCGAATGACCCCGAATAGCTTAGCATGAATAGGGGAATTCCCTTCCATCGTGTCGGAGAAACCAAGGAGAAAATCTCAATAATCATTTCTAAAAATACTCCAGCAAGGAGTTGGAAAATGATCCATATGTGTTTCATTTTATCCAACCCCAAGTTGGATGGAGACAAATGTCCTCCACTGTTTTTGGAGCCTTAGGGGGTGTGGGTCAACCTTGAGGCTTTTTGTTATAGTGAAATCATGAATCGCAGAGTTGGCAACTTTCTTTGTGAGGTTTCCAATGAGAGTCACTTCTAATTGGATTATGCTCAAGGGTTGCTTTCAATGCATAGATGAATGGTTGAATCTCTTTTTATTTCAAGTCAGCCAAATGGTATTGAAAATTGAGATGATGGATGCTTGAATGATGACTTTGCATTGTTGCCTCCAAATTTTGTCAAATATGTTAAGAGCTCCAATTGTTGTTGGTGGTGGTGGTGATGGTGGCGGTAATAGTGTTTCCACCCCTTGCTAATGTTGAATGGTAAACTCCCAATATTTTGGAATAACTCCCAATATTGTAAATCAAAGAAAACATTATGTAGTATATTTCTTTCTTTAGTTGACAACATTGAGAAATTTATTCATGATCATACTACAAATTGTTTTGAATAGAGACTATTTTTTTATTATTGCAACACACAAAGAAATTGGTGAATGGTAAAAAATTGAAGAAGGAAACATCACATGTTTCTTTCAATTTTTTTTCATTCATCATTTTTTTGCAATATATGTATCTACTACCTCAGTTGATTTAGGAACCGAAAGGAAAAGTCCATATTTTAGTTTATTTTTTATTTAAAAAGAAATAATATTTGCCCTCGTTTTTGTTGGAATAATATAGCAAGTGTGAGTCCATAATGTTCCCCCTTTTTTATACTTGTACCGGGTTGACACCTTTTTCAAGGGCCTTTCAAGGACATTTTGATACACCTCTTCCTGGGCGTCGATTTCAACGGAACACCACTTCCTAGCCATTTCGATACAAGTAAGTCGGTCCCTTTCTCGAACCAAAGGCTCATGATACCATTTGTTGGGGGGAGTTTACTAGGGAGTATTGATACATAGTGTAGGACTAGGCACCTTTGTGAGAGACACACCACTTGTCCACCTAAAACCTTAAGGTGATAGGTGAATGGGTTCTCCCACTTATAAATGCTCAAGTCACCACATTCCTATCCAATGTGGGACTATTTCCCCACTCACTCACACTTGCTTATATTATTCCAATACTCCCCCTCAAGTGTGAGTCCACAATGTTCCCCCTTTTTTATACTTGTATCGCCGTTGACATCTTTTTCAAGGGCCTTTCAAGGGCATTTCGATACACCTCTTCCTGGGCGTCGATTTCAACGAAACACCACTTCCTGGGCATTTCGATACAAGTAAGTCGGTCCCTTTCTCGAACCAAAGGCTCATGATACCATTGGTTGGGGGAGTTTACTAGGGAGCATTGATACATAGTGTAGGACTATGGACCTTTGTGAGAGACACACCACTTGTCCACCTAAAACCTTAAGGTGATAGGTGAGTGGGTTCTCCCACTTATAAATGCTCAAGTCACAACATTCTTATCCAATGTAGGACTATTTCCCCACTTACTCACACTTGCTTATATTATTCCAATAGTTTTTAGGTAAAACTGAGGGAAAAAGTAATTCACTTTTGTCTCAATATATTTTTGTCGTTCATTTATAAAGTAACTGTCGCGGCACGAAAAATGACCATGAGCGCTCGCATGCTCGAGATAACAGAGTCTCCACCGAACTTTATTTATTCCAAAAGAAAAGGGAAAATATCGATAAAACCCTTAAAAGAAAAATAAAATGGTCGTCGCAACCAAATTCGGGTTCAGGAGTCGATTACGCAAACGGAAGATATTAACACCACTTACATCAGTTGTACTCAACGGAAACCATTTAGTTAAATTTGCTATTAGAATGTTAGTGTATGTCAATAGTTTTCTTCGAGTTATTAAAAGTGAAAAAGAAAAAGAAAAGGATCACACATCTTTTTTATTAATGTGCCTGACGAGATTGTGGGTCTCGCTCTACGTATCTCCGGGTGCGATAGAGAACTCAAGATTACGTGGTTCTGGGTAGAAAATGTTTGTTTGTTGGTCGATTTTAGTGAAAGGTACTTAGTCGCATTCAAACAGAAAACATTATTTTCTACCTAAAACATAGAGAAGTGAACATTTGCATCACATCAAAATGTATAACATAATCCGGATTCTCATATATTTGTTCTCGTTACATTTGAGCGGAAAGCATTCTAACTTCTTGCGCATGGTAGGAACAAAGTTTTGTTTGCATCATCTCGGAATGGACAAAGCATCTTTCATTTATGTAAAAGGTTTTGACCGCGCGGGGATGAGAAAAAAAAAGGTTTGATTGGTTGGAAGTTTTATTGGATGATGATTGCTCGAATGGTCGAGTTAGACAACTCGTATCCAAACAATCGGGGAGAGGAATAGTAGGCACTATACCATCTCCTTTTTCATCCTTAATTGCAAAAAGGATTAAACACTGTCACTACTACAAAAAGTGTTTTTAACGTTGAACGTGAAATGCATTTTACGTCAGCTGCAGTAACGAGGTGATGAAGAGCGTCATGAAAAGTAACGACTTATCACCTCAGTTTTTTAAACACCGAGGGGTATATTAATTAGCACATGAGTTTGAATCCCAGCATCAGCATTTTTATTATTTACAAAACTAGTGTCTCATACATCTCGGCTTACAATAAAATCGAAGGGTAAGATATGTTATTTTTTAATTGAAATTCTTTACATTGTTTACACATAAAATAAATAAAAATAATTTGTTTACAAACTACAATGTTTATCCGTAATATTACATTGTTTACACATAATATTAAAATAAAAATTAATTTATCCTTGAAGATCATATGTTGGATCTTCGAGTCCTTGATATTTAGGCAAGATCAAATGCTTCACCTTACAAGTATTTGTTTCTAATATAAAATTAAAAAAAAGGGTTAGAAAAATAAATGTTTTTCTACTCAAATGAATATTTAAAAACATAAACTTTAAACCCAAATAATTTTCTGCACTTGCAATCCATCATAGAGAACTCCTAATGGAAAAAAGTTAAAGTGGAGGATGTCGATAGTTTCAAGCGCTTCATGATGTTTCTTTATCAATTATAGATATCATATGACCTTTATAATGGAAATTCTTAAGGTTTCACGCGGATCATTAATGGTAGTGTCTTGAGCGTCGATAATTATGAAATGGACGTAAAAGATTTGTTTAAGGACGGTGATCAATATCTAAAATTAAGTTATCCCCTCGGTTTTGTTAAAAACCAAGGTGAACATGATTTTTTTTTAAATTACATTGTTTACACAGAATGTTGAAAAACAATAATACAACAAAAGAAGAATTTTGGCGTAATAAGTTATCTGGTCCAAATATTGCACGCATCCAATTTCTAGGAGTTATCTGGTCCAACCATTGAATGCAACCAACTTCTAAAGGAATTATCTATTCCAACTATTGAAAAAATATTTTTCTGCACTTGCAATCCATCATAGAGAACTTTTACAAGCTTATAAATACAACAACAACAACAACAACAACAACAACAACAACAACAACACCATTTTGTGAGATGGATCCCCAAAGAATGATGCGTTCAAGTTTGGAGCGGCTACATATAAGTCAAGATTATGGCTAAATTTGTTTAACGAATGCTTTTATAGTAAAATCTGATTATCTTATCCCTCGGTTATTAAGGAAACCGATGGGATATATAATTTAGTTTACAAAAAAATTCTAATAATAAAAAATGGTTCCAAAATTGTTTTCCCCTCGGATTTTTAGAATAATTTAGATAATAAGTTTATTGTCCCATCGATTTTGTTAAAACCGAGGTAATGTGTGGTTTCGATTTCTAAAAAAAATCATGGCGCGCATTGGAATCATATCGCTAGAATAGCAATGATCATCCATATTCAAAAATGTAAGATATCTTTTAGATTTTTAAGGAGGTGTTTAAGCTTCTCTAATTGTTTTACTTCCTATCTCCACTTTATTTAAACAACATTCCTAGTTTCAACGTCTCATTTCCAACTCTATGTGTCTTCAAAGTCTTTTCTTTTCTTCAAAAATGTCTTCAACAACCTTAGATGAAAATCTTTTGATCGTTATCATTGAAAAGTTTGTTGATTTCGATGATTTGAAAGACAAAGATTTTGATCTAAGGAAAACTATTCGCAAACGAAAGTTGAATGACTACTTTGACATTCTTCATAGACCCATCTACATTAATCTCATTAAAGAGTTCTAGTTAAATGCATCTGTTGGGCCATCTGGTCATGATGTTGAGTAAATCCAGTCGTATGTCAATGGCTTTTCTATCACAATTACTCAGTCACTTATTGCTCAAACAATAAACTTTGAAGAGGAAGATTGTTATGTTGAACATTATAGATTCAACAATGTCTACTCAGACCACCTTCGCCTAATTTATGCCAACTATGATAACCGCAATAGTCATGCCACTCTATGGCCAATTGGAAAAGTTTTGTATCTGTAAGTATTTCAGTGCGCCTGAGAGAGGGTGAATTAGGTACTTTGATCAATTTTTGGTTTATTGAAATTATGCATTTAACTTTCTGGTTTGGTGATGATTTAGAAAGCAGTAAAGTGCAGAAAAGTAAAGAACACCGAGAGCTATCCTGGTTCCCCTCACAATCCGAGAGTACTTCAGTCCCCTTACGCAGTAAGAGATTTTAATATTGTTAGATCTTATGGACAAGAAAATCCTAGTCTTCCTATACAAGACTCTAACACAATCACCAAGAACAATCCTCTTGTGATTTACAACACACTTATTTCCAACAATCCTGGACAATAAGTAAAGGCCTCTACAAGAAGATACAATCCACCTTCCTATAGATCCCTCATAGTACAAAACAATCCTTGATACTTGGGAATTTGTAACAATTACAATAGATAGAAATAAATGAAGTTTGTAGAATGGTTAAGACTTATTCAAACAAATAAAGTTTTCTTCTCTTTCAAATATGAAGATTCAATAACATATACTCTCTAAATACTCAAGATACTTTTATGATAATAATGTGAAAATGTATTTCAAAAAAAGTATCTAAGTATGAAAGTTGTGATGAAAATAATGCAGAGAGATGTTGTGAAAATTTTGAAAGAGATTACAGTAAAATGAAAATTAGAATTGTATTTATAGTGATGAAACAACCATTCATAAATTATGGTAATGGTTGCAAGAATTTATGAAAATAATAATGCATTGATATGGAAAGGATGCCATGAAAAGGTATGATGAAAAGGTGCATTCAAACAAAGTATTTTTTAGAAAACATACAGGTGCAATCAATTGCATCAGGATGACAATCGGTTGCACCAAGTGTATCGTGTAAAAATTTGAAATTTCGCCTATGACAATCGATTGCACCAGGATGACAATCGATTGTCATAAGTGAAATTTTGAAAAATGGCTAATGCAAATGATTCAAAACCATGTATCATCTAGAAATATGATCAAGACATTAGATGATCTTTGAAAAATGTTTAATCAAGATTTTAGATCAAAAAAATGAATTTTTAATGCATGGTCATAAAACTTGAGCACTAAGATTGTTTTAGTCAAGAATTTCATATACCTAAAAGTTTGATCAATCCAATCTTATGCAACATCTATAGAATCAATCAAGACAATAGATGAACTTTGAGAATCATTTAACATGGTTCGAATATGAAATAGCTTTTTCAATGCATGATTAAAAGACTTTGAGCACTAAAATAATGTATATGATATGGAAGTTACATATACCTTAAATGATGAATAGAAACTTGATTGCTCTAATCTTCAAGGTTTGACTTCTTTTTGTTGATGTGTCTGTCTGCATCAAAACTATAACAAGGACAAGAAGAACTCTTCTTCACAATATCTATTTCTAGTGTCAAATCTTCTTCCAAGAGAGAAACAACTAGAATCGCTTACTTGGGATAACAAGCATCTCTTGTTATTCCTTACCAAGAACATCAAAGTTAATCTTCACCTTACCATTTTTAACTTCTTAAAGGAAATGATAATCATCTCTAGGGAGGAAATGACTTTTCTTATACCATATGGAAGAGTTCTTTCTGAAATTTTCTCTCAGTTAGAGATAATTAATAGTGATATTAGTGAAGTTGAGTGGAGTCAGAAATTTGAATATATGGAATAGTTATTTGTTGCCTTGTTTTTAATTAATGAAATATTTCCTTTCATATTATTTTCTATTTGTTTTTATTGACAAAATAACAAGAAAAAAAATGAAAAGAAAATTAACTAAGAAAAAAATGGATGATTGGAAGGCACGAAGTGAGAAATCATTGAAAAAAACCTTAAATGCAGTTATAGGGATTCAGAGCATGTTCCCTTATAGCTATATTCCCTCGGGTTTCAAAAACACCAAGGTAATAGGTTTATTATTTTTTTAGGAAGAAAATCTAGCGCTCACTTATAGCTATATTACATCGGTGTTCATGTACTAATGTGGGAAAATTTTCTGTATTAAAGAAGAAAATTCCCCTCACTTTCTTTACAATTTATGAACCCATTTAGTATGCAAATTTCATATATTGATAATTCATTTGGTGTTGAAATATTTCAAACTGTTTTTATCAAGATAATTGTAATCTATAAAATTGCAATTATATTTTAACATCAATAACACAAAGGAAAAACCAGCTTGGTGTTTACTGCACCTCAAATGTTTGGCAAATCTTCATAGTCAACTTTTTGTTTATTAATTTCATTGGAAATTGATTATCGAAGTATAAAATTGTTCAAATTTAATTTTGAAAAACTTATTGATTTGTTATATATATATATATATATATATATATATATATATAAAGAGAGAGAGAGAGAGAGAGAGAGAGAGGATGTATCCTATGAGAATGTTATTTTTATGTGAGAACATTAGAATGAATCTGAACCATTAGATTTTAAAATAAATGGTGGAGATTATGTATCATGTTTTTTTCTCTCTCCTCCATTATTAAAATAAATGATGGAGGAGAGAGAAATAAACATGACACATAATCTCTACCATTTATTTTAAAATCTAATAGTTCAGATTCATTCTCATGTTCTCACATAAAAATGACATTCTCATAGGATATTGTAACACCCCAAAATTTGCCTCATTTTTTCTTAATCTCTTTGCTTATGTTTCATATCATTGGCATCTTCATTTGTGCATATCATTAGTTCTAAGCATGGGATCAAGGTATCTATATTGGGTCTCAAGACATGTTCATTAGAGCTTCAAGCATTGGGCATGTCTTCCTATCTTTTGATCATCTGGATTAAGGTTTTGGTCAAAGGGCATATGTGGCTAGCTTCTTGGGCAAGGCATTGTTCTAAGGCTCAATTCACATCTCAAGGGTTCCCTACATGTGTTAGGTATCATCACAAGTCATGGCATGTGCCTCAGTCAGTGGAAAGAAGGCTAGGGTTTCATTTGGTCAAGAAAAGTCAATTGTGATTCCATAAGGTCAAAGTCAAGGTTTTTGAGGTCAATCATGGACATTTTATGTCACCTCAAGTGTTTTCATGTGATTGGAGCAAGAAGAATCAAAGATAAATATAAAATCAAGAGTTTTGGAGAAGTAGGGTTTTGATGGAAAAATTCCTAAGTGTGAAAATCTCAATATCTAGCCATCTTGCAACATTCATAACTTTTTCATCCTTGATCCAAATGGAGCAAACTTGCTATCAAATTAAAGAGGACATCATGTACTACAAGTTTTAAGAAGGAAAGATGTTCAAAAGATTCATGGATTTCAAGTTATGAAGGCTTAAAATTGAAAAAATCTAGGTTTTGGAAATTTATACTTAGAAATTTTTCTAAGTATAGAATTTCAATATGAAGGGTGACTTTTCAAGTCTTTCTTTCATTATGATCCAAACTTCCTCTTAATTTCATGCAAACATGAAAGTTGTAGAGCATTCTCCTAGCTTTCTTTTGAGTACTAGAACTCCTCCATTGGATGTGTAGAACTCAAGTTATGAAGTCATCAAGATAGGGTTTTCATTATGTCAAATTTGACAAGGTTTTGGCAACTTTGTGGACCAATCTTCCAAAGGATTTTTCACTATGATCAAGGTCTCATTTCAATTTCATGTAAACATGGAAGTTGTAGAGTTTTCTTCAAGCATTCCAACCATTACAAGAACTTCTTCATTGGACAAATGTATCTCAAGTTATGTTGCTTCAAAGTTAGTGTCACAAAATGATCAATTTCCATAACTTAGAATTTTTCTAAGTTCCTTTTTGGTGACATTGGTGGACATGATTTCATTGCAATCTTTCTCCATTTTCCAAGCCATATTTCAAGATGATGTCCAAATGAAAATTGTTCTATGATCTTCATGCTTTGCATTGGATCAAAAATCTCATGGATTGGAGCTAAATTCATTAAGTTGTGGTCATACTAAGTGAGTTTCATGGAATTGTGTTAAGCACATTTTCTTGCCACATTTTCATGCACCATGCTAACCTTTTCATGCAGTAAACTTGCTTATTTTTCACACGCATGTGATCCTCTTTTCCACTCCAAATGTTGTCCTAAACTTATCATTCATAGCCAAACATTTCCTTGTACCTTATGCTCCATATTTGAACTTTTTTGCCATAAATGAAATTCCTCAAAACTTGCCCAGCAATGATTCATGCTCCACTAATCCACTCTGAGCATTTTCCTCAACCATTGTTCACACAAGATGACAACCAACACCACCCTCATGCCAAGCAAACCTGTGCCACTCACATGGATACTTTCATTTTTCAAATTTTTACACAAATCACTAACCACAAATATTAACCTCAGTAACTTTTTAACCCACATAAAAACCGTCATATATAAGCCTCCAAACCCTAAAGAAGAGACATAGATCATTTTCAACAGCCACAAACCCTAAAGCTCCCTCTCTCATTTTCAAAAACTTCTTTCTTCGAATCTGATTATTCAAAGCTTCTCCATCCATTTCCTTGCTTTCATTGTTCTTCTGAGGGTTTTTGGAGGTTAGTGGAAGGATTAGAAGGCTTGCTTACACGTAAAGGAGAGGCATATCAAGTTCACCGTGGGTAACATTTCTTCTATTCCTTTCTCACGTGTTTCCGGTCGCCACCACCGCCGTCGGCGGTGGCCGGCCGAACTAATTTTCTTAACCACCGGTAGGGTTTCACAACTCACATATTGCATGGCATGAAGAAGGTGACGTCGTGTCATCGTATGAATAGGTGGTTTCGTGTCTTTTTGTGATTTAAATACATGTGACCGATTAATGAATGTTACATGATTATTGTTACTCTTTTTTTCTTTTTCTAAATATTTAATATAAGTACTAACCTATCCCTAATTGCATTTCCATCCATCGTAACATTGTTCAAGAGAAAATATCCTAGAAACTTTGAACCCTAGAACACCAAACAATTCAAACGCACCAAGTACTTTGAAGCTTCCATGGAAAATCCTGGTCTTTCCAAGACGAACAATGGCGTCAAGTTCTGCCTCAGGTATCTTGTCGTATTCTTTCCCCACGTTCTTCCTTTATTTCATTTCATTCTTAGTTTAATGGTAATGGTGGACCCCAAATGGTTTAGGGTTTAGTATACTTTGTGTTTTAGGGTTTCATTTCATTCACAGTATTTTATCGTACTTGGTGGTCCCTGTTTGTGTTAGGATTTAGAATACTTTGTGTTTTAGGGTTTTGTGGTCCTACCATTTCTTCTTTATTTAAGTCTTGTTTGTGCGGACCCATTCTGACAAATATGTATGAATTAGTACAGGCCAACCAGGTGTCAAACAATTAGATTTAGGATTCACCATGGAGGTAAACTCGTTGAAACTCCTGTCAGACTGTATGTTGGTGGATTTGTTACAGAAATGGACTGGAAGTGAGATGTAGATTATCTGTCTTATATGGAGTTGTTTGAACTGATTAAGAAGGATAAATATGTAGACATTAGGTGTATCTTGTAACGCCCCGGTTTTGTCTTATTTATTTAATTGAGTTGATTTAATTATTTTTGTTTTATATTTGTAGCGAGTGATTTTTGGATGTGGTTGCGAAGCACGATCGCTCTGGTACTACAGCTCGATTCATTTTTTATCCTATTAAAGCTGATGAAGGAAGGGAAATAGATGTCTCCAACTAACTCTGCTTGCATACTGAGATTAAACAGCGGTCTGTTAGGTTACAGATGCTACAAAGATTCGGGGTTTCTCCTAGTTTATTTTGTTGACGAGGGGTACTTTAGGCTATCAGTTGAAATGTTAGGACGGATATATATGGAAGTATGGGATTTTGGGTTTTTGTTTAGTGTGCTCGCTAAGATTTTTCTTTCAATCTTATGCCTACGTATTCCCGTTTACCGAAACAGGGAAATCAGAGCATTCGTATGGGAGGAAATGGTATTTGGTGTCTTGTTCAAAGCCCAAGACGTGAAGCGAAAGGTGGTTTGTATCTTGTTCAAAGCCCAAGATGTGAAGCTAAAGGGTCTATTTGTATCTTGTTCAAAGCCCAAGATGTGAAGCTAAAGGTGTTGACTTTAGAGAGAATTTATCATCTCTAAAGAAGGGGTTGTATGTCACAATTGTTTATAAAGGAGAATTACTTTAACCGGGATTTGTGAATCCGGTAATGCAATAATTTCCTTTATAGGGGATTTTAACCTGAAGGAGAAGACTTTAACTCAGTTTAGAGCAATTCCATCTTTCCTTAGGAATTTCTCATGCTAAAAGAGGGACAATGGCATGGATGTAGATGATCCAGAGGCTTGCCGCTTACAGCAATTAGATGGAGGGGAAGGAGTTGTTGATGTTTGTGTACTGTGAACGAGGCACAACTTTGATGCTAAAAGGTTGATTGGACCAACCAGTGGTTTTCTTATACAAAGCCTAAGAGGAGGCTAATATGTGTCTCGTACAAAGCCCGAGAGAGAGGCTAAAAGGTTTTTGACTTGACGATAGAGTCTTTTGGTATCTCGTATAAAGCCCGAGATGGAGGCTATTTGACTTAACAAGAGAGCTTTGTATCTCGTACAAAGCCCGAGATGGAGGCTGAAGGTTTGTTTGGCTCAATAAGAACCTTTTTGTACCTCGTATAAAGCCTGAGATGGAGGCGAAAGGGTGATTGACTCAACGAGGAAGTCTCTTATGTGTCTCATACAAAGCCCGAGAAAGAGGCCAAACGTTGTTTGACCCCACTGGGGAGAATCATTGTACAAAGCCCAAGAGAGAGGCTATTGTAACTGGAGAAGGATCATTATACAAAGCCTAAGAGGAGGCTATGGCGACTGTTCAGTTAAGTAACAGGTCCAGTAGAGAGAAAATCAGTTCTTATACGAGCAACACTGTACTCGAGGATTTGATTTGAGGATCTGGGCTATTCCTGTTTTTTAAGGAATTAGGAAATCCGAAGGGTATTGAGACTGTCCGAGTCTACGGGTTTTCTGCCTATTTTTGAAGGGTGCTTGAGAATGTCTTGGAGACTCAAGGAAATTAGACTGTCCAAGTCTAGAGTTTCATCTTTTGTACTATGCTTTGAGAAATAGTAGTAGACTCTATGAAAGGACTGTTCTATGCAGATGACTAAGTTCTGTTCCTATACCTCTAGGAGGTCGTCGGGACAATTTGTATGAAGCCCAAGAGGAGGCTGGAAACTTTTAAGAAGCCGACGGGTCCTTGTACGATGCCCAAGAGGAGGCTATCATTCCCGGAGGAAGAGATCATTATACGAAGCCTAAGAGGAGGCTGTGAATACTTCTAAGAAGCCATAGGGTCCTTGTACTAAGCCCAAGAGGAGGCGGGGTTGCTTTTAGGAAGTCTGTGGGTCCTTGTATGATGCCCAAGAGGAGGTCGATGCTTTTAAGAAGCCGATGGGTCCCCAAACCCCGAGAAATTCAAGACAGGCTATTCACGAGGAATAGATCAAGCCAGGAAAGTTCGAGAATTTGGAAGAAACTCAAGAGATGCCATTCACAGAGAAAATATCATCTCTGGGGAATAGAGTTTCTTGACAAGTGCTTTTAAGAAGCCTGTGGGTCCCCAAACCCCGAGAAATTCAAGGCAGTCTTTTCACGAGGAATAGATCAAGCCAGGAAAGTTCGAGAATTTGGAAGAAACTCAAGAGATGCAACTCACGGAGAAGAGATCATCTCTGGGGAGTAGAGTTTCTTTGACAACTTCTACGAGTGACATTCTATGAAAGGGTTCACAGAGAATGCTACCTTTCATGTCTCCATATTGTTTAACCCCAAGAGGAGGGAAGACTGTGTCTGGTAATCCTATGGGGATCTAGTTTTGACTATTTCTATGAATAAACGAAACGGCGTCACCTAGTTCTAGACGTAGTTGCCGGGGAAACTCTAAATATCTATACTATTATTACACAGTTGATATGAGTTTATGAAAGAAGACTTACAGTGAAACAACCCCACAATACAGTTATATGTATATGAAAACGGTAAATGAAAGCAATAACCACTTACTCGGTTGTAGAGCTTCCATGCTGTTTGGTTAGTTGTTCAACAAAGAAAGATTAAAAACAACAGTATATTCAAAATCAAAGGAGAAAGTACTTTGAAAAAGAAAGATTTGGAGCTTACAGCTCAAGGAGAGGCCCAGGGTTTTATCAGTGAGCACACTGTTTGAATTTGTACAGAGGGACTTATACAAGTGACTGTGGCCCAAAAATTGTTTGCTGTACAAAGGGATTTGGGTCTTACACTCTCTCAAGAGGCCCAAAAAGTTTTAAAGAAAAAGAGTGGGGCTTATAACACGAGGGTAGACCTAGATGATTTTTTCGTTTAAAAATGGCGATCACGCCGAGGTTTTCTTTTAACGCAGAGGGACTTATACAATAAGTGAGGCCCAAAGTGATTTTGGTTAAAAGGGGGTTGGGTTTTACACTCTATTAGAGGCCCAAAAAGTTTTAAATGGGTCTTATAGCTCGAGGAGAGGCCCAAAAGGTTATTTTTCAAAGGGCGACGATCGCGCCGTTTGGTTTTTACGGTATCGGGACTTACACAATACACTGAGGCCCAAAAATGGTTTGGTCAAAAAATATTGGGTCTTACACTCTATTAGAGGCCCATGAGTGTTTGACAATGATTTGTTTGAGTGAAAATCAAAGAAACCCTAATTTTATTCTTTAAAAGTAAATATTTAAAGAAAATCAATGAAAAATACCAAATAGGTTTGAATAAACCACTTGTGATTTTTGTTTAAGGTTTTAAAAATGAGGTATAAATCACAAGAGATATTAAAACTCATTTGGTCTTGATTTTTCAAGATGAATATTCATTTTAAAATGTTTAAAAACAAATAAAAATGAATTTATTCACAAAAATACTAATTATATTAAATAAATAATATAAATTCAATTTTTTTGTGGAATAAAATATTTCAACATTTTTGTGATTTTTTTGCAAAAAGAACCAATAAAAAATAATTAAAATTGAAAGAGTTATTAATTTTCCAATTAATTAATAAACCATGAAAATATTGGAAAAAATGGCAAAATGTGAAAAAACACAAAATGGCATGGGTGGGGTTTGAACCCAAGACCTCAAGGTTACAAGGCGCGCGCCTTACGACTGGGGTGGTGATACATCCATTGTTTGAAACAAAACAACAAATATACAAGGCATGACTTGGTTTTAGGCCTGCCCAAGGCAAGTTTTGGCTCAGAAACGTGAAGGTCATAACTTTCTCAATTCTTAATGGTTTGAGACAAAATTTATATGCATTTGGACCAGAATTTCATAAGGAATCCAATGGTGGTGGTAGTTTTTTTAGATCACACTCTCTCCTCAAAACCCGATAGTGGTTTTGAAAATGACCTATAAATGCATTTTCTATGCTACAACTTGGTAAAAGCATGGATTACATGGTGAATTAGCTCAAACACAACATATACAACATGTATGAGATGTTTATGATCAATGGACTTCAAAGCATTACATGTTTGAAAGATTCCAAGTTGTGAGGCTTACCTCTTTTTTGAGATTTTGGAGCTTTTGTGCAATCTGTCAAACCTCTTGTTCTAGAAATGATTTGATGCTTTAGACACACTCAAATGATCCCTTAGAAGCTTTTAGGATGATTGGAATTGACTGGTACCTGCAAAAACACAAACAGTCCCTTTCTTGCAAAAGGGGTTAAAAGTGACCAAAATAGCAACTCTCTCAAATGATGTTCCAGATGAGGGGAACCATTTGGGACAGTTCAAGGATGATATTTGGAGTGTGTTTGAGGTTTTATCTGGTTTGGAAAGTGACTGAATCAAGACATGGCTTGAAAAATGCAAACAAAGCCTATTTTGAGGTTTTGAGAGGTGACTTTGTGATTTTGTGATTACAGGTCACTTGTGATAGTTTGCACAGCTTACATATGATATATATGAGGTGTGTGTGTGTGTGATTGATTGTGATGAAAAACCTCTCAAGCTCAAAAACTCAAAGTTGCCTTGCTAAAGAAGGCATTTTTGCCAAGAGAAAGAGGTTTTGAGGAAAGCATCTGTTTGATGGCTTTGGTGTACTCAAACTGATCACAATTGAGCTCTATTTATAGTAGAGCAAGTTTGTTTTGGGATCCACAGTGAATGGCAACTGCAGCAGGTGTTTGTTCAATGTTGGCCAATGGAAATCCAAGTCTCCTCTAGCCATTGACAAGAGGTTAGGGCACAGGGCTGTGTTTCCCTTGGTCTTGGATAAGTCTTGACTGAATTCAGTTGCAAATGGCTCAGTCCATGCCACCTTGATGCTTCCATTGAATGCTCCAATCCAAAATTGGAGTTTTGTCCCTATTTTGGCCATTCTAGGTTCAACATGCTATTTCTTGTTCCAAAGACTTTGGAGGCTTGGCTCAGTGATTGTCCCCTTTAGATTCAATCCTCAGAGGTGTCCAAGTGGATAGGAGCATTTGGATTTGGCTGATTTTGGCAAATCGAGCAAAAATGCAAATTCTACCTTGCCTTGGCAGATTTCAGCAAGGCAACTTTCCAATGTCATATCTCATGACTCAAATTGAATTTGGTAATGTTCTTGGTCATTTTGGAAAGCCCTTACATGATACAACAACTGTTTGAACATATTTGGTTTTGATCTCTTTTGAATCCAAGTGAAAAATCCCCCTACATTTGGCAAAAAGTAGGGTAAAATCTGACTTAGTGAAATTTTCACTAAGTGTTGGAACAAAGTGACTTTTCTTGATTTTGATCACTCCATAACTCAAAATCCATGAGGAGTTGGAATTAGGTCTAGTTGAAGTTTTTGTAGAGGGCAATGAGATCTACAAATCAAGCCTTGGATGGGAGAAAATGGCTTTGTGGTTTAGGAGTTATGACCCTCTAAAGTTGGTACCCTAGCCACTTTATTTTTAACTTAGAAAATTTTCTAAGTTTTTTATGGTTACCCCTTTTACAAGTTACCCAACTTTTCTTGATTTTTCTTGATGAATGATGATTCAAATCATACATTAACATCATTTTAGGGTTAAAAATCCATTTTGGTGAAAAATCTCAAAATGTCAAAGTTGACTTTTGTGCACAGTTGACTTTTTATCAGATGAATTCCAAACTGTGTAATTCTTCAGGAAATCATGTCCTTGACCTGAATCAAACTTGATGGACATGTTCCATGGGTGTCATAGGGTATATTGATGCATGTCATAGGGCTTGGGAGCATGTCCTAGTCAAAAGTCAAAGTTACAGTTGACTTTTTCCTTAAAACCCTAATTGTGGTGCAGATGAAATTGAGACTTGTTGCTCAAGCTTCTTGGATTAATCCATTGTTGTAAATGGATCAATGTAGTATATTAGAGACCCTCAAATCATGTCTTGAGGTATTGGTTCATGATTTGCCCTAAAAGTCAACTTAGGGGTGAATTAGGTTAAGAAACCCTAATTCCTGATTTTTGATGAATGCATCCCCTGAGGCAAAATTGACTTGATGATTGGGTCCATGAGGTTCCATGGAGTATATTAGGTTATGTTTTGGATCATTGGCTTGTGCCCAGATGAAGAATTTCCATCTGGAGGCCCCGGTCGACCAAAACCCTAATTTGGTGACACTGTCGATCTTGAGACTTAATCCACCTAGAAGGGAGCAGCCTTGTGCTTAATCCTTGAAGTGGGAGTCCTTTTGATCCATTGTGGATGTTTGAGAGGTTAGACAAGTTGAAGATCATGTCATTCCTTGATTGATCCTTTGTCTAAGCACTCAGAGAGGGCTTGAAACCCTAATTTTGATTGTAGTGGATGCTCACCCATCTTTGGGGAGACTGATGAAGTATGATGGCCCATCCATATTGTGATGATGATTTTCACAATGATGGGAAATCTAAGTGGTCAAAATTTGGGGTATGACAGATGCCCCTATTTAATCTTCTTGGACACGAAGGTGTGAATGACGAAGGTATTCGGGCATTCGGGGTGCAAGAGGATTAAATATCGGAATACCCGAAATTTTGATGGTGGTTATGAATGGTAGCTTACGCATTCATCTTCTTTAGCTAAGCAATGATGCTTAGAAAAGGTAAACTTCCCCTCGATCCTGGTCTTCAGCCAAGGAACTGGTCTCAGTTTCTAAAATAAACTTCCCCTCGATCTTGGTTTCCTACCAAGGAACTGGTCTTAGTTTCTGATGTAAACTTCCCCTCGATCCTGGTTTCCTACCGAGGAACTGGTCTTAGTTTCTTTTGTCAATAAACTTTACTGACAAGGGACACTATTCGTAGCGGCTTTCCTTCAAACTACTCGCCGAATTTTCCTGGGGAGATGCCATTTGAGTGGAAAAAGTTTTGATGTCAGACTTGCTGGGGAACCCAGTCGTCTGAGTTGTAGACGTGTATAAACTTCTCTGTTGGAGATGCCATTTGTTGACTCTACTTGGGGAATGCGAGTCCCTTGAGAGACTGCATTCGTTTAGGGTCTTTACATCATACTTTTCTCGGAGATCTTCTCGGAGAAATGCCATATGATGTGATCCAATTTTGAGGTGCCGATGACCTTTTCATCAGTGGGTTTTTTGGAGAAAAACTGGCGTACTGCCGAATCTCCGATTTAGGAGGCTTTCTCTCGGGATTCTCTTTAATCCGGGAAAACAAGGATATCATCTTCAATGGCGAAGAGTGATGTTAACTGAGGGCTTTCTGGTCTTTCAGAGGTTCAAGTTATCAAAGTGGTCGAGGACCCAACTTCAATCCAGAAATAAAACTGGAGGAGATAGAATGTTCAGACGTAACACTTCCTGACGAGGAAAGGGTTGACAACTCGATTGAGAGGACTTTTATCACTAGGGGACAAGGCCGACTAGAGTGATAGCGATGCAATATGAAATGTGAATGCAAATCAATAATGCAATGATGCATGTATGTTTATGCGGACAAAACTGCGACATACAAACTGACAGGTGAACACGACTGGATACTCGGCCATCGCGGGGCGAAGAAGTACTGTTGGTTCAGAATAGAAATTCCGCCTTGCTTAGGAGAGATAGTCCCTGTTGGGAGCTAAGTTGGTCGGGCTTAGGATATGAGAACTCGGCCGAGGCGTGTCAGACGAAACAAGGTCTCTGACATAGTTGATCCCTTCATTCAGGCGTACTGGGTTAGAAGGAGTACTTTGATTCTGCACTTTGAGGTTCGATTACTTCTGGAGAAGCGACTAATGTTCTTCTGATGTTCAACAGTCAAAAGAAATTGTCGTCTTTATTAAAAAGCAGAAAAAGTTTTAACAAGTAAATTCATTTTTGTTTTATTTCCAGAATCGTTAATCATGTTAAAACGCCATTCTGTAAAGCTAAAACAAATAAGAATTACAAACAAAAGCACAAGGGCTCAAATTTTATTGATAAGATGGAGATCAGCCAAACGCGTGATTCCAAAGAGTATATACAAAGTTAGAAAATGGTAATTTATAGGGAAAAGGGCTACGTTGAAACATAACGACCACTATCCTTCTACCAACTTTGAATTCGGGACATCCTAAGCTTCTGTCGAAGATGACCTTGACCAGAGTTTTCTGACGGATGATGTAACTGCTGCTGAGGGACTTGCCTCTGTTGAACATAGTTACTTGCCATTATCCCTAATTTTTTCCTGGATTGTACTGTGATGTTTCCAATCCACCGAGATGATTTTTTTTTTATGTCTCTAATTTTTGCCTGGACCGCCCTTTTGGGTTTTTAATCCACCGAGACGTTTTTCTTTTTTTTTTTAGTTTAGGAGAAGTATTTCTTGACTATATCAACATTCGTGGGGTAGGCAAATTCCTCTCCGTCCATGGTTGCAAGTCTCAAGGCGCCGCCTGAGAAAGCTTTCGTGACCACATAGGGGCCGTCATAATTCGGAGTCCATTTACCTCGTAATTCAGTGAGAAATAATTGTATCTTTTTGAGCACGAGGTCTCCTTTTCTGAAGACACGAGGTCGGACCTTTTTGTCAAACGCCCTCTTCATTCTCTATTGATACAACTGACCATGGCATAGTGCTGTGATTCGCTTCTCTCGATCAGATTCAGTTCTTCGTGTCGGCTTTGACACCATTCAGCTTTGGTGAGCTTAGCTTCCATCAATACTCGGATTGACGGAATCTCTACTTCTATGGGGAGCACTGCTTCCATGCCATACATTAGAGAGAAGGGGTTGCCCCTGTTGAAGTGCGGACAGATGTGCGATAACCGTGGAGAGCAAAGGGTAGCATCTCGTGCCAGTCTTTGTAGGTTACAACCAACTTTTGAACGATCTTCTTGATGTTCTTGTTAGCCGCTTCTACCTCCCCGTTCATCTTGGGTCGGTAGGGAGATGAGTTATGGTGTTCAATCTTGAACTCAGCGCACAACTCCTTCATCATCTTGTTGTTCAAGTTAGATCCATTATCAGTAATGATCTGGCTCGAAACACCATAACGGCAGATGATATTGTTTTTGATAAATTGGACCACCAGTTGTCGGGTTACATTAGCGTATGACGCTGCTTCGACCCACTTGGTGAAGTAGTCAATGGCTACTAGGATGATTCGATGCCCGTTTGAAGCTTTGGGCTCAATCAAGCCAATCATGTCGATTCCCCATATGGAAAAAGGCCACGGGGAAGAAAGAACTTTGAGATGCGATGGCGGTACATGAATTTTGTCGGAGTATATCTGACACTTGTGACACCTCCTCATGTACTTGTAGCAGTCGGATTCCATGGTCAACCAGTAATACCCTTCTCTCAGAATTTTTCTCGCCATTGTATGTCCGTTGGCGTGAGTGCCAAAGGATCCTTCATGAATTTCTTTCATAAGCATGTCTGCTTCTGGTCTGTCTACGCATCGGAGCAAGACCATGTCAAAATTTCTCTTATAGAGAGTGTCACCGCTCAGGAAGAAGTTTCCAGCCAATCTTCTGAGGGTTTTTCTATCCTTCCTTAGTGCCCCAGGTGGGTACTCTTGTTTCTGAAGGAAGCATTTGATATCGTGATACCAAGGTTTATCGTCTATGACTGCTTCAATCGTGAAGATGTAAGCGGGCCGTTCAAGGCACATTATGTCGATCTTAGGCAGGTCGTTCCATTGACCTACACTAATCATGGAAGAGAGAGTGGCTAATGCATCAGCCATGTGATTCTCCTCACGAGGGATATGATGAAACTCAACTCTGTTGAAGAAAGGTAGCAACCTCCTTGCATAGTCTTTGTAAGGAATCAATCCTGATTGGTATGTGTTCCAATCTCCTTTTATCTGATTGATAACCAAGGCTGAATCGCCGTATACGTCCAAGTTTTTTATCCTTAAATCAATTGCTTCCTCGAGACCCATGATACATGCTTCGTATTCGGCCTCGTTGTTCGTACATTTGAACGTAAGTCTGGCGATGAAAGGAATGTGGGTACCCTGAGGGGTAACAATTATTGCCCCAATTCCATTTCCATAATGATTAACTGCTCCGTCAAAGATTAGTCCCCATTGGGAACCTGGTTCTGGCCCTTCACTGGGTAACGGTTCATCGCAATCTTTCATTTTTAGATACATGACATCTTCGTCTGGGAAGTCAAACCCGATTGATTCCTAATCGTCAATCGGTTGATGAGCCAAATGATCGGCTAAAATACTTCCTTTAACGACTTTCTGAGCGTGGTACTCTATGTCATATTCTGATAACAACATCTGCCAACGGGCGATTCTTCCCGTGAGAGCAGGCTTTTCGAAGACATACTTGATTGGATCCATTTCAGAGATTAACCAAGTAGTGTGACGAATCATGTATTGGCGAAGACGTTTGGCTGCCCAAGCCAAAGCACAACAAGTTTTCTCAAGCATCGTGTACCGAGTTTCACAGTCGGTGAATTTCTTGCTCAAATAGTAAATGGCAGACTCTTTCCATTTGGTTTCGTCTTGTTGGCCAAGTACACATCCCATTGAGTCCTCTAGGACTGCGAGGTAGATGGTCAGTGGTCTTCCTTCCACTGGAGGTGATAGAATCGGCGGATTCAATAGGTATTCCTTAATACTGTCGAAGGCGGTTTGGAAATCTTCTATCCAAACGCAATCCTGGTTCTTTTTGAGTAATTTGAAAATCGGCGCACACGTGGCGGTCATAAGGAATATGAATCTGGAGATGTAGTTCAAACGTCCCAGGAATCCTCTGGCTTATTTTTCAGTTTTCGGAGAAGGCATTTCTTGAATGGCCTTGACCTTGTCAGGATCAACCTCATTTCCTTTCTGGCTGACGATGAACCCTAGTAGTTTCCCTGAACGGACACCAAAGGTGCACTTGTTGGGATTCAAGCGGAGCTTGAATTTTCTTAGACGTTCGAACAATTTTGACAGATGTTCAATGTGCTCACTCTCTGTTTTAGATTTTGCAATCATATCATCGACATATACCTCAATTTCTTTGTGTATCATGTCGTGAAAAAGAGTAGTCATGGCCCTTTGATAAGTTTCCCCGGCGTTCTTCAAACCGAACGGAATTACCTTGTAACAAAAGGTACCCCATGGGGTAAGGAATGAAGTTTTCTCCATGTCTTTCGGCGCCATTTTGATCTGGTTATATCCCGAGAATCCATCCATGAAGGAGAAAACTTTGAACTTTGTTGTACTGTCCACCAGCATGTCAATGTGTGGTAAAGGAAAGTCGTCCTTTGGACTTGCCTTGTTCAAGTCTCGGTAATCGACACACATTCTGACCTTTCCATCCTTTTTCGGAACGTGTACGATATTGGCTAACCATTGAGGATATTTTGACGTGGCGAGGAAACCCGCATCTATCTGTTTCTGTACCTCCTCTTTGATTTTGATGGCCATGTCCGGGTGAGTGCGTCTCAACCTTTGCTTTACTGGCGGACATTCCGATCTCAGCGGTAAGTGATGTTCCACGATGCTGGTATCCAACCCTGGCATATCCTGATGGGACCAAGCGAATACATCGGGGAATTCTTTGAGAAGCTTTATCAAACTCTCTTTGGCAGTTGGACTGAGCAGTGCCCCAATCCTAATTTCTTTTCTCTCTTCTTCCGAACCTAAGTTTACAGTTTCCAATGGCTCTTTGTGAGGTTCAATGGACCTTTCCTCTTGTCTGAGTAGTCGAGAGATCTCTTCTGGAATTTTGTCGTCATTTTCTTCTTCAGCCTCGAATATCGGGAACTCAAAGTTGGGAGAAGGCATCGGATCGTATGTTTCAACGGGGTTTAAAACAAGCAATCTGCATGACGTGATAATTCGTGTTTAGAAGAGATAGAGAAAATGCAAGTGTGTGCAGTGTTTTATTTTACTGCTTGTTTTTATTATTGAATTTTAGGATTACCATTTTCTGAGAAAAAGCAAAAAAAGAAAATAGCAATTAATGCGGAAATTACAGAACGAAGTTATTTTATTAATGAACAAGTCGAATCTTGAAACTACAGCCCTATAAAACAAAACTCTGTCGCTTTGGGCTAAGCGAAGAGGGAAAATTTACAGAAAGCGAGCCCTATCAAACATCTATTTCACCTGGGCAGGGTGAAAGGTTAAAGATGCCAATTACTTTGACTGGCGAACGACCTTCGGAGCCTCGACGGCAACCCATTGGCGGCGAACTCCTCGGTGAATCACAAAGTCTGGCACCTTCCTTGATTTGTCTTCAGAAATGACGCTGATTTCTGGTGGAGCAGGATCATTGGAATCTGTCTCCCAGGCAGAATTGTCGTAGGAGAATTCCTCAGTTGCATTTTGCATAGAATTTGTGCTCTCAGCTGTATCTCCTCATCTAGTTGGCTGGATATCTTCGAGCCTGATACGAGAGCTTTCGGGAGCGGTGTACTTGACCATATAGTCGTATTTCCCACTCGGTTACCCCCAGGTGTCCCACACTTCTCTGGAACTGGAGGAGTCATCTCTCTCGATGACGTTAACCTCAGGAAAAGCATAGTTGATGAGTTCAAGTCCTGCAAACATTGCGAATTCATCTTCATGTTGAGTAGTTTCAGGATGACCTGAGTGTTGATCCCATGACATGGTGGGGACACAGGTATTCTGTTAAAAAACGGTCAGCTGATTTTCATTGTTCGGCTGACTCTCTTGCCCCAAGTTTCCTGGGTAAGGCTGCCATATTGGTAGACCATCCATTAGGCCATAGTAATTGTGGTCAAAGTTGTCTTTCATCAGAGTGTCCTCCTCTAATGAATTTGGCGGAGCACGACATCCTTCCGGATCACAATCTCCATAGATCATTTCGACTTCTGACCTTGGTATAAATCTCGGACTCTGTGTAGGAAAGCAAAATGGTGTAGGCACCTCTTCCTGAGACATATAACCGTCCTCATTAAGGCAGGACTTCCATTCTTCATCTGTGTCAGAGGGATCTTCCTTATTGATAGCATGTACTGCTTGAGACACTGGGTGAAGAAAACCTCCACTGTGGAAGAAGTTTTGAATGGGATAAAGACTTTCATCGTTGGCAGCTGTCTGGGTACAGGTTGCAGAAAAACCAAGACCCTTCTTTGTTTTATTGTCAATAGGAATGACAAGCTGTCCCCATCCTGTTGTATCGGTACTCTCGACCGCTTTGATAGCATCTTTATATGAGGAAATCGAGGTTCCTCCTTTGAACTAATTGTTCTTGCTTACCGACAGTGCTTGGAACTGAGTTCCAATAACCTCCTCGGGTTCTATGCCAGTAGATGATGACAAGTTGCTTACAAGCAAGGCTTGTTCCCCACAAACTGTGACAAGTTGATCGTTCTTGACGAACTTTAGCTTTTGGTGGAGGGTCGAAGTGACCGCTCCAGCCTGATGTATCCAAGGTCTTCCTAATAGACAACTGTACGTTGCCCGAATGTCCATGACCTGGAAAGTAACTTGGAAAGTGTGAGGACCAATAGTTATGGGAAGATCAACTTCGCCGATAACTGTTTTTTTGGATCCGTCGAACGCTTTGACGACGACCTCGCTGATTCTCATCGGAGGGCCTTTGAATGATAATTGCATCAAAGTGGACTTCGGCATAACATTCAGGGCTGACCCTATGTCTACCAGTACGCTGGATAAAGCATCGTCCTGGCAGTTAACTGTGATATTAAGCGCCATGTTATGACGGCGACCCTCTTCGGGTAATTCCTCATCACTAAATCCCAAATTATTGCAGGAAGTGATGTTAGAGACAATGCTATCAAACTGTCTGATTGTTACATCCTGTTCCACAAAGGCTTGCTCCAAGACTTTCTGTAGAGCCTCCCTGTGGGCTTCTGAACTGAGTAACAGCGATAATACCGAGATCTTTAAAGGAGTCTGTAACAGCTGATCGACAATGTTGTATTCACTCCTTTGGATGAGCTTCAGCATCTCATCGTTGTTTTTTGAAAGGTCGGGATTACTGGATTGACCGACTGGTGGATCAGGAGTTTCCGTCTGAAGTTCCTTTTCCTTGTTAGGTTCTCCAACTCCTCGGTTGAATATTCTACCGCTCCGTGTTACACGACTGATGTCTGTAATATTCACGACGGTGGGTAATGGAATTTCCTTTCCATTTTCAACTGTCGTTGCACCGTATTTGTAAGGGATAGCCTTAGTTGATTCATACGGTAGTGGTCCCGGCAGATAGATGACTATGGGAACCTTCTGATTTTTCTGACCATCATAATTAATCTCGATCCGTTCCTGGTTGGGAACTTTAGATTCGTCAAGTAGAGGGATAATGGCAAAAACATCCCTGGTCTTGTGATGACCAGAGATCGTGACAACATCCTCAACTTGCTCGGCAATGTAGTTCGGCGTCCAGTTGATGGGTCCAGAACCCGGATATGGGTGAATCTCTCCACGATCTACCTGACCCTGAAGAGTTGCTCTCACAAAGTAACACCCTTGGTTACTTTCCGAACAGACGCCGCAACGTTCATAGTTGTGCGGTGGCACCTGGCCACGGCCACTTTGAATACAATGTAACCTCACTAGGTTAGCTTCCACAGATCGGACATCCTGACTCTGACGCCGAGTGGAGTTTCTGTTATTGATACTAATCTGCTGAGTATCTTCATCCATATAAATTGGCATCCACCAGTGATTTAACAAGTACTGAAGTGCCTCCTGGACAAGGGTATAACCTCGATCGTTTTCGCAACCCGCTTTACAGCTTTGATAGTCATGTGATATTAGGAATCCGAGTCGGACCTGCTCAGCATGTAACTCTACCAGGTCGGTATTCATCACGCGAATATCGAAGATCTGAACCATGTTGATCTGATAAGGGTTCCTATCATGGTAGTCTTGGATCCATCCAAGATCCATCTGACGCTGGAGGGTCTCCTGTATGAAAGAGCATCCCTATTTGTTTACCGAGCAAATCAGACAGGAACTGTAATCGTGTCGCGGCAGATTATAATACTGGCTTTGCCTTGAGTGCTTCGCCACCAAGTTGACATTCATTGCACAGACGTCGTGGTTCTGAATGACGTTAGAATTCGTGTAAACCATGTTAACTCCACGAACTCGGTGCTCTTGGATCCATCCGAGATCCATTTGTTCCTGTAGGGCTGCTTGCACCACAGAACATCCCTGATTATTTTTAGAGCAGACATCACACTGATGATAATTATGAGGTGGCACATGGCCATATCCACTCTGTTTACAATGCATCTTGACCAAATTGGTTTTCAACAAGAGTACATCATGAATTTGATAGACATTGTTAGTCTCTCCTTCTATCAAATTGACTGCAGCCTTCTCATGTTGAGGCAGCGGGTTTGTGAGAACATTAGGATTTGTATCCTTGAAGGATAAGACCCCGCTCCTAACAAATTTTTGCACGTCGGACTTGAAATTGAGACAAGTCTCTATGTTATGCCCTGATCCTCCTTGATGATAAGGGCAAGTTTGATCCACCTTAAACCAAAAAGGCGGATTTTCCGGTACTGTAAGAGGAGATTTAGTCTGAATGTGCCCCTTAGCCAGTAGTAATGGAAACAGCTCTGCGTACGATACGGGTATAGGATCAAATCCTGGTGGCCGTGTTGTACGGTTGTTGTTGTATGGAGGACGAGCCTGCTAAAGAGGCTGTTGTGTCCTTTGTTGATCAGGTTGGCTCTACGCAACCTGAGGTTGATACGTAGGAATAGACGCAGGGTTGATAGCAGGAGTCACAACTTCTACCGGTTGATAACGTCGCCTTTGCTTTCCGAGAGAGATCTTCCCAATATCTTGCTCTTTTTTCTTAGGGAGAGCACTACCGTATTTTCAAGTACCGCTCGTCGATCCAGTGTCTTTTACCAAACGTCCTTCTCGGACGGCTTCCTCAAGACGTACCCCCATGCCAACCATTTCGGTGAAATCACTGGGCGCACTGGCAACCATTCGGTCATAGTAAAATGAGCTTAAGGTTTTTAAGAAGATCTTTGTCATCTCTTTTTCCTCAAGAGGTGGACAAATTTGAGCGGCAATCTCACGCCACCTTTGAGCGTACTCCTTAAAGGTTTCCTTGTCCTTTTGCGACATCGATCTGAGTTGATCTCTGTCGGGTGCCATGTCCAGATTGTATTTGTATTGTTGGACGAAGGCAGTGCCAAGATCTCTGAATGTACTGATCGTAGCACGGTTTAAACCCATGTACCATTTTAATGCGGCACCTATTAAACTATCCTGGAAGTAGTGAATCAGTAGGTCCTGATTCTTCTTCTGAGCTGACATCCGTCGAGCGTACATCACCAGATGGCTTTGAGGGCAAGAATTACCCTTGTATTTTTCAAAGTCAGGCACTTGAAATTTGTGCGGAACTTTCACATTTGGGACCAAGCATAGATCTGCGGCGTCATTTCCAAATAGATCCTGACCACGAATAGCTTGCAGCTCCTTCTGCATTTCCAAGAACTGCTCCTGGAATTCCTCCATTCTGTCAAACATAGTTTCCTTCCTACCAGAAGGTGTCTGTGGAATCTGTCCTTCTGGGACAGTGTGCACCACAGGGGGTGGTACCGTGACTACGGTAGTGAGTCTTGGTGTCTCCTGAAGTTTGTAACCTTCAGGAGTCTTCAGTATGCCCCTGGCATCTTTGCTTTCCCGAAGTTTGTAACCTTCAGGCCCAGCGGCTTCTGTTGTGATTCCCTGATCTTCAGTGATCGGCGGAACATATCCTTCCGGGATATAGTTAACAGGCATGCCCCAAGGACGATCTTTCAGTATTTGATACCTAGGATCATACTTCTCCACTATGGACGTTGAGGTGATCTCTGAGATCCCAGTTCTTTGTAGCTGAGCTTCTGCCATGGCTTGCATGTCGTTACGAAGCTTCCTCATATCCTCTCTCAGAGGGTCGATCTCTTCTTTCAACTCTCTGTTTTCTTCCTCAAGATCATCCATCTTTTTCCGATGATTGGCCCGAGTATTGTACGAATGAGACAGTTTGACTCTAGAACCGAGACACAAATGTGAGATTCGTAGATACGAAGAATACGCGATGTGAGAATGATGAATGCAATGATTATATTAATTATTTTTTGGTTTAATCAAAATAAACTTCGATAATTAGATTGCAAATATCAAACAGTGGGGAAACCCCTTTTTATTGAAATTCAAAGGATTGCAGAAACGAAAATACAGTATATTACAAGGTGCAGAAACATAAACCTAAACTAATGGGTCCCGAGTCCTCTTTGAAGAGAAATTGGGTGCTGATTCTGGTATCTTCCTTTTCTTTGACCGGGACTCTTGGGTCGTTGTCGGGTTGTCATTCCTTTGCCAGGTGAAAGGAGCGAGCAAATTCCTTTGGTCATCTTGATTCTCTACAGCATGTTGCTCCAAAATTTCAATCAGAGCATCTTTCTCTTTTAGTAATTGTTGTATTTTGATGCACTCCACGTCGAGGGTGCGGTACTTGTTCTTCCAAGACCTTCTCTCCTTTTGAACTTTGTTGAGAGTAATCTGAAGCTTTTCAGTTTCCATCATGAAGTACATGACAGATTCCTTTGGCGGAAGAATTCCGTAACGAGGATAAGGCATCTTTAGCTTGAGAACTCTAGTTTGTACCCAATGGAGGTAAGGCTCCACCGAGACACAGTCTGGTTTTCCCAGAGACTCTCGTCCTTTCTTATGAACATGCTTCCAAGCGTGCACTATTTCCATCTTTAGTGCTCTGTCGTTTTCCCCTTCCTTGAAGAAAAGACCTTCCAGATGAACACCCCGTGGGACGTGTCTCATCGGGTATCCAAATTGACGGCGAACCAACACCGGATGATTGATTCCTCCCTTAGTTCCTATAAGGGGTACGTTGGGGAAGTTTCCACAACGGTCAATGATCCTGATTCCATCATAGATCCTATTACACTAATCTATATCAGTGTTGGTAAGGGACATGATCTTCTGCAACCAACGCAAGGCACTATTGCAATCCCAAAAAGCAGCAGACTTGGGCAAGTGGGAGATAAACCATTTGTAAAGCAAAGGTACACATCATGTGATCTCCCCTCCGCTGTATAAATTCCCTATGTGTACAGAATGATACGCATCTGCGAGCAAAGTCGGCACAAGGTTTCCAATGAGAAAAACCTTAATAGCGTTGATATCGACGAAGTTATTAATGTTGGGAAACAAAAATAACCCGTAGGCGAGCAAGACAAAGACGCTTTCAAAAGCAGTCACGTTTCCTATACTGGAAAAATACAGGGCTTTCTTTGTCAAGATTTGGGCTGGCAAACCTTGGATGCCACCCTTGGTAGTTAGGTGAGTCCTGACCTCAGACTCGTCCAAATGAATTGCTCTTGCAATGGTCTCATTCTTTGGAATTTCTTCCAGTCCAGAACATGGAGCTCGATCAGTAATGTGTAGATCAATCAGATGAGAATACTCCTCCAGCATTGGTGCGAGCTGGTAATCCGGGAATGTGAAACAGTGATAAACTGGATCATAAAACTGAATGAGCGCATCCATGATTCCCTCAATCACATGGACTCTTAACAGTGGTAGCAAACCTCCGTGCTTGGCTCTGAAGGCCTCTTGGTTTGTGATCATCCTCGTTAACCTTCTTAACTCCTCTAGCTTTGGAACCTTGAAGGTATAACTATGAGTTCTCCTTCAACCGAAATCCATTAGTGCAATCCTTTTCTCTGATATTTGCAATCACAGTCTCAGTTTAATTTGAAAAACAGAGAGACTAGAAGAGAAATTTTTTGAATGTTTTTAATGTTTTTTAAATGAATGCATGAATACAGCACACAAAAACATAGAAAAAACATGGGGTCAAAGGGTCGTTGTCATGAAGTCAAGGCTCTACCCATCCCCCAAAGGGTTATACTAGGGTGATTTTTTTACATGTACTCATTATCATCAGCTCCTCCCAGGAAAGCAAAACAACAAGCGGATCGCCAGCGAGTTGTAGAGCAATCTTAGAGTAAGTGCCATTCACCGAGAATAGATCACCATCCTCAAATGAGGGTAGTATCGTGTAACAACTATTCCCGATAGTTTCCGCACTACAAAAGGGTTTGGCTCCTCAGCTTCCCAGACATCACAATCGGCCCATTGTCTAGGTGAGAGAATGGGTTGCATTGGTCAGCCTCCACTGAGGTTGATGGTAGACCTCGTCGCCATCACTTATCTTAAGTGTATACTCGATCTTTCCACATGCGGCATCACACGTATTCCCATTAGCAGAAAAATAAACACATATAGCAATTAGGAAAAACAGTATATATATTTGTCCTAATCATCCTAGACTTTTAAAAGCTAAGAATCTTAAGTTCCTGACAGAAAATGGTTTCCCGGCGGAGTCACCAATCTGTGGTTTCATTCCAAATTAACGGCGTTGTGACCTAAGATCCTAGTGACGTCAAGGTTACCACAAAACAAAGAACAAGATCCCTAAAGAGACCTGCACATTCCCCAACAGAGTCGCCATTTTTCTGTAGCGAGTGATTTTTGGATGTGGTTGCGAAGCATGATCGCTCTGGTACTACAGCTCGATTCATTTTTTATCCTATTAAAGCTGATGAAGGAAGGGAAATAGATGTCTCCAACTAACCCTGCTTGCATACTGAGATTAAACAGCGGTCTGTTAGGTTATAGATGCTACAAAGATTCGGGGTTTCTCCTAGTTTATTTTGTTGACGAGGGGTACTTTAGGCTATCAGTTGAAATGTTAGGACGGATATATATGGAAGTATGGGATTTTTGGGTTTTTGTTTAGTGTGCTCGCTAAGATTTTTCTTTCAATCTTATGCCTACGTATTCCCGTTTACCGAAACAGGGAAATCAGAGCGTTCGTAGCTCCTCCTATTCTATGGGAGGAAATGGTATTTGGTGTCTTGTTCAAAGCCCAAGACGTGAAGCGAAAAGTGGTTTATATCTTGTTCAAAGCCCAAGATGTGAAGCTGAAGGGTCTATTTTTATCTTGTTCAAAGCCCAAGATGTGAAGCTAAAGGTGTTGACTTTAGAGAGAATTTGTCATCTCTAAAGAGGGGGTTGTATGTCACAACTGTTTATAAAGGAGAATTGCTTTAACCGGGATTTGTGAATCCGGCAATGCCATAATTTCCTTTATAGGGGTTTTTAACCTGAAGGAGAAGATTTTAACTCAGTTTAGAGCAATGCCATCTTTCCTTAGGAATTTCTCATGCTAAAAGAGGGACAGTGGCATAGATATAGATGATCAAGAGGCTTGCCGCTTACAGCAATTAGATGGAGGGGAAGGAGTTGTTGATGTTTGTGTACTGTGAACGAGGCACAACTTTGATGCTAAAAGGTTGATTGGACCAACCAGTGGTTTTCTTATACAAAGCCTAAGAGGAGGCTAATATGTGTCTCGTACAAATCCCGAGAGAGAGGCTAAAAGGTTTTTTACTTGACGATAGAGTCTTTTGGTATCTCGTATAAAGCCCGAGATGGAGGCTATTTGACTCAACAAGAGAGTTTTGTATCTCGTACAAAGCCCGAGATGGAGGCTGAAGGTTTGTTTGGCTCAATAAGAACCTTTTTGTACCTCGTATAAAGCCCAAGATGGAGGCGAAAGGGTGATTGACTCAACGAGGAAGTCTCTTATGTGTCTCGTACAAAGCCCGAGAAAGAGGCTAAACGTTGTTTGACCTCGCTGGGGAGAATCATTGTACAAAGCCCAAGAGAGAGGCTATTGTAACTGGAGAAGGATCATTATACAAAGCCTAAGAGGAGGCTATGGCGACTGTTCAGTTAAGTGACAGGTCCAGTAGAGAGAAAATCAGTTCTTATACGAGCAACACTGTACTCGAGGATTTGATTTGAGGATCCGGGCTATTCCTGTTTTTTAAGGAATTGGGAAATCCGAAGGGTATTGAGACTGTCTGAGTCTACGAGTTTTCTGCCTATTTTTGATGGGTGCTTGAGAATGTCTTGGAGACTCAAGGAAATTAGATTGTCCAAGTCTAGAGTTTCATCTTTTGTACTATGCTTTGAGAAATAGTAGTAGACTCTATGAAAGTACTGTTCTATGCAGATGACTAAGTTCTGTTCCTATACCTCTAGGAGGTCGTCGGGACAATTTGTATGAAGCCCAAGAGGAGGCTGGAAACTTTTAAGAAGCCGACGGGTCCTTGTACGATGCCCAAGAGGAGGCTATCATTCCCGGAGGAAGAGATCATTATACGAAGCCTAAGAGGAGGCTGTGAATACTTCTAAGAAGCCGTAGGGTCCTTGTACTAAGCCCATGAGGAGGCGGGGTTGCTTTTAGGAAGCCTGTGGGTCCTTGTATGATGCCCAAGAGGAGGTCGATGCTTTTAAGAAGCCGATGGGTCCCCAAACCCCGAGAAATTCAAGACAGGCTATTCACGAGGAATAGATCAAGCCAGGAAAGTTCGAGAATTTGGAAGAAACTCAAAAGATGCCATTCACGGAGAAAAGACCATCTCTGGGGAATAGAGTTTCTTGACAAGTGCTTTTAAGAAGCATGTGGGTCCTTAAACCCCGAGAAATTCAAGACAGGCTATTCACGAGGAATAGATCAAGCCAGGAAAGTTCGAGAATTTGGAAGAAACTCAAGAGATGCAATTCACGAAGAAGAGATTATCTCTGGGGAGTAGAGTTTCTTTGACAACTTCTACGAGTGACAGTCTATGAAAGGGTTCACAGAGAATGCTGCCTTTCATGTCTCCATATTGTTTAACCCCAAGAGGAGGGAAGACTGTGTCTGGTAATCCTATGGGGATCTAGTTTTGACTATTTCTATGAATAAACGAAACGGCGTCACCTAGTTCTAGACGTAGTTGCCGAGGAAACTCTAAATATCTATACTATTATTACACAGTTGATATGAGTTTATGAAAGAAGACTTACAGTGAAACAGCCCCACAATACAGTTATATGTATATGAAAGCGGTAAATGAAAGTAATAACCACTTACTCGGTTGTAGAGTTCCCATGCTGTTTGGTTAGTTGTTCAACAAAGAAAGATTGAAAACAACAGTATATTCAAAATCAAAGGAGAAAGTGCTTTGAAAAAGAAAGATTTGGGGCTTACAGCTCAAGGAGAGGCCCAGGGTTTTATCAGTGAGCACACTGTTTGAATTTGTACAGAAGGACTTATACAAGTGACTGTGGCCCAAAAATTGTTTGATGTACAAAGGGATTTGGGTCTTACACTCTCTCAAGAGGCCTAAAAAGTTTTAAAGAAAAAGAGTGGGGCTTATAACACGAGGGTAGGCCCAGATGATTTTTTCGTTTAAAAATGGCGATCGCGCCGAGGTTTTCTTTTAACGCAGAGGGACTTATACAATAAGTGAGGCCCAAAGTGATTTTGGTTAAAAGGGGGTTGGGTCTTACACTCTATTAGAGGCCCAAAAAGTTTTAAATGGGTCTTATAGCTCGAGGAGAGGCCCAAAAGGTTATTTTTCAAAAGGCGACGATCGCGCCTTTTGTTTTTGACGGTATCGGGACTTACACAATACACTGAGGCTCAAAAATGGTTTGGTAAAAAAAGATTGGGTCTTACACTCTATTAGAGGCCCATGAGTGTTTGACAATGATTTGTTTGAGTGAAAATCAAAGAAACCCTAATTTTATTCTTTAAAAGTAAATATTTAAAGAAAATCAATGAAAAATACCAAATAGGTTTGAATAAACCACTTGTGATTTTTTTTAAGGTTTGAAAAATGAGGTATAAATCACAAGAGATATTAAAACTCATTTGGTCTTGATTTTTCAAGATGAATATTCATTTTAAAATGTTTAAAAACAAATAAAAATGAATTTATTCACAAAAATACTAATTATATTAAATAAATAATATAAATTCAATTTTTTTGTGGAATAAAATATTTCAACATTTTTGTGATTTTTTGCAAAAAGAACCAATCAAAAATAATTAAAATTGAAAGAGTTATTAATTTTCCAATTAATTAATAAACCATGAAAATATTGGAAAAAATGGCAAAATGTGAAAAAACACAAAATGGCATGGGTGGGGTTTGAACCCAAGACCTCAAGGTTACAAGGCGCGCGCCTTACCACTGGGGTGGTGATACATCCATTGTTTGAAACAAAACAACAAATATACAAGGCATGACTTGGTTTTAGGCCTGGCCCAAGGCAAGTTTTGGCTCAGAAACGTGAAGGTCATAACTTTCTCAATTCTTAATGTTTTGAGACAAAATTTATATGCATCTGGACCAGAATTTCATAAGGAATCCAATGGTGGTAGTAGTTTTTTCAGATCACAGTCCCTCCTCAAAACCCGATAGTGGTTTTGAAAATGACCTATAAATGCATTTTCTATGCTACAACTTGGTACAAGCATGGATTACATGGTGAATTAGCTCAAACACAACATATACAACATGTATGAGATGTTTATGATCAATGGACTTCAAAGCATTACATGTTTGAAAGATTCCAAGTTGTGAGGCTTACCTCTTTTTTGAGATTTTGGAGCTTTTGTGCAATCTGTCAAACCTCTTGTTCCAGAAATGATTTGATGCTTTAGACACACTCAAATGATCCCTTAGAAGCTTTTAGGATGATTGGAATTGACTGGTACCTGCAAAAACACAAACAGTCCTTTTCTTGCAAAAGGGGTTAAAAGTGACCAAAATAGCAACTCTCTCAAATGATGTTCCAGATGAGGGGAACCATTTGGGACAGTTCAAGGATGATATTTGGAGTGTGTTTGAGGTTTTATCTGGTTTGGAAAGTGACTGAATCAAGACATGGCTTGAAAAATGCAAACAAAGTCTATTTTGAGGTTTTGAGATGTGACTTTGTGATTTTGTGATTACAGGTCACTTGTGATAGTTTGCACAGTTTACATATGATATATATGAGGTGTGTGTGTGATTGATTGTGATGAAAAAGCTCTCAAGCTCAAAAACTCAAAGTTGCCTTGCTAAAGAAGGCATTTTTGCCAAGAGAAAGAGGTTTTGAGGAAAGCATCTGTTTGATGGCTTTGGTGTACTCAAACTGATCACAATTGAGCTCTATTTATAGTAGAGCAAATTTATTTTGGGATCCACAGTGAATGGCAACTGCAACAGGTGTTTGTTCAATGTTGGCCAATGGAAATCCAAGTCTCCTCTAGCCATTGACTAGAGGTTAGGGCACATGGTTGTGGTTCCCTTGGTCTTGGATAAGTCTTGACTGAATTCAGTTGCAAATGGCTCAGTCCATGCCACCTTGATGCTTTCATTGAGTGCTCCAATCCAAAATTGGAGTCTTGTCCCTATTTTGGCCATTCTAGGTTCAACATGCTATTTCTTGTTCCAAAGACTTTGGAGGCTTGGCTCAGTGATTGTCCCTTTTAGATTCAATCCTCAGAGGTGTCCAAGTGGATAGGAGCATTTGGATTTGGCTGATTTTGGCAAATCGAGCAAAAATGCAAATTCTGCCTTGCCTTGGCTGATTTCAGCAAGGCAACTTTCCAATGTCATATCTCATGACTCAAATTGAATTTGGTAATGTTCTTGGTCATTTTGGAAAGCCCTTACATGATACAACAACTGTTTGAACATATTTGGTTTTGATCTCTTTTGAATCCAAGTGAAAAATCCCCCTACATTTGGCAAAAAGTAGGGTAAAATCTGACTTAGTGAAATTTTCACTAAGTGTTGGAACAAAGTGACTTTTCTTGATTTTGATCACTCCATAACTCAAAATCCATGAGGAGTTGGAATTAGGTCTAGTTGAAGTTTTTGTAGAGGGCAATGAGATCTAAAAATCAAGCCTTGGATGGGAGAAAATGGCTTTGTGGTTTAGGAGTTATGACCCTCCAAAGTTGGTACCCTAGCCACTTTATTTTTAACTTAGAAAATTTTCTAAGTTTTTTATGGTTACCCCTTTTACAAGTTACCCAACTTTTCTTGATTTTTCTTGATGAATGATGATTCAAATAATACATTAACATCATTTTAGGGTTAAAAATCCATTTTGGTGAAAAATCTCAAAAAGTCAAAGTTGACTTTTGTGCACAGTTGACTTTTTGTCAGATGAATTCCAAACTGTGCAATTCTTCAGGAAATCATGTCCTTGACCTAAATCAAACTTGATGGACATGTTCCATGGGTGTTATAGGGTATATTGATGCATGTCATAGGGCTTGGGAGCATGTCCTGGTCAAAAGTCAAAGTTACAGTTGTCTTTTTCCTTAAAACCCTAACTGTGGTACAGATGAAATTGAGACTTGTTGCTCAAGCTTCTTGGATTAATCCATAGTTGCAAATGGATAAATGTAGTATATTAGAGACCCTAAAATCATGTCTTGAGGTCTTGGTTGATGGTTTTCCCTAAAAGTCAACTTAGGGGTGAATTAGGTCAAGAAACCCTAATTCCTGATTTTTGATGAATGCATCCCCTGAGGAAAAATTGACTTGATGATTGGGTCCATGAGGTTCCATGGAGTATATTAGGTTATGTTTTGGATCATTGGCTTGTGCCCAGATGAAAAATTTCCATCTGGAGGCCCCGGTCGACCAAAACCCTAATTTGGTGACACTGTCGATCTTGAGACTTAATCCACCTAGAAGGGAGCAACCTTATGCTTAATCCTTGAAGTGGGAGTCCTTTTGATCCATTGTGGATGTTTGAGAGGTTAGACAAGTTGAAGATCATGTCATTCCTTGATTGATCCTTTGTCTAAGCACTCAGAGATGGCTTGAAACCCTAATTTTGATTGTAGTGGATGCTCACCCATCTTTGGGGAGACTGATGAAGTATGATGACCCATCCATATTGTGATGATGATTTTCACAATGATGGGAAATCTAAGTGGTCAAAATTTGGGGTATGACAATATTATTTTATTCTTGACTTTTATTTGACAATATATTATTTTTCATCGTTGTTTATGTTTTATCTCGTTTTGAGAGCGTTTGCGAGATATTTGAGCTGAGGGGTAAAATAGTCTTTTAGGGGTTTAGATATTTTATATAAATAGAGATTTGAGAGGAAATAGAGAGAAAATAAAGGGAAAGGAAAAGAAGAGAAAGAAAAGGATAAGAAAGAAAGAGAGAAGAGGAGAAAGAGGAAAAATCGTGGGAACTTCGTTTCGAGCGCGAATAATTGGGTAAGGGTGAGAAGTTTCAATTATATCTTGCTTGTGTATGTATATGTGTTATTTGTTGTAATTGTTTTGGTTATTTCGCGACTTTTCGTATCGATTGGAATTAGGAGCGATTGATAGAAATCGATGTTTTCACTGATGAAATTCGATATAAACTGAGTAGAATACTTGTTATTAGGTTTGGATCATGTTTTGGTTGTTATAGCATGAATTAGAAGTGTTTAGGGTGGGAGAATGATGGATTTGGACCCAAATGACCTATGTTAGCGCTGCTGGGTTTTTCTAGTTTCGCAGGTTCGCACTGCGAATGGCCAGCGAAGGGGAAAGCGAACGTTCGCGTGAGGTTCGCACTGCGAACGTTGTGTTGTTTTTCTTTCTGCCACGGTTCGCTGGGGGATTCACACTGCGAAGGGGAAAGCGAAGGTTCGCTTAGGAATTTTTAGACTATTTTCCTTTCTGACTTGGTTCGCTGGGGTATTCGCACTGCGAATGAGGAAGCGAAGGACTCACTAGGAGCTTCGCATTGCGAACATGACAGTTTTCCCAATTTGTTTTCTTTATAACGTTTGATCCGTAAGTCGGTTTGAGGCGCGGTTTGGTGCGTTGGAAAGCTTTTGACATGTTCTTTCTTGTTAAAATGGTTTTGATATTGGTTGACTGATTTAATTATGTCGAGGGTTTGAAATGTGTCGTTGGTCGACTTTTACCGTCGTAACTGTGTGTATTTGATTTGTTATCATACAATATGCTTTTGATATACATCGTATGACTTGTGTGATGATATGTAATATGAATGCATGTGATTAAATGATGTGATGATGGTTTGCGGCCTTATGGAAAGTAAATACATTGTTTTGGGTTAAACTTCGAGGCATGATTAATGATGTTGTTGTGTGGTAAAATACATTGTTGAATTGAATATTAATGTATGTTGTTATGGTGTGTTGTGGGTAACCTTTGTGGTGTGAATCCCTTGTGGAAGTAATTGTGTGTGCATGATTGTTGTGGTTTGTGGTTTGTGATGAAATGCATTGTTTGAAGTGTTTTCAATGCATGAATAATGATGATGAGATAATTCATATTGTTGAATTGTGGTGATGCATTTGATTGTCATGAGTTCTTGTGTGTTAAGCATCATGATATGCATCTTGTGATGTCGTGTGCCCTAGTGGGTGTGAGCGACGAAACGGTTCCAGAGGGAATCCGCTATAACATCGCAAACCTTATACAAAGAGGACCTAAAGCGATGATTATAGACGATCGTGGGCCTTATACAAAGAGGACCTAAAGCGATCGGATTGTGAGCCTTATACAAAGATGACCTAAAGCAATCCATAAACGTCGTGAGCCTTATAGAAAGAGGACCTAAAGCGACGGGGAACATCGTTTGCCCGACGGGGAGTTACACTAAGTAACAAGCGATGATTCCAATTGTTCCTGAGTGAACTAGTGTTGAGAAATGATGGATGGATGGTACCGCATATGCATTGCATAGAGTCGTTGTGTCGGTCTCTGTGCATTTGCATAAATCATGAATGGATTAATTATGTGTGAGAATTGTGAATGAATGCATTAAGTGTGAGAATTGTGAATTGATTGAGCATGTGTTGAGATTTATGTTTGAATTGGTGAATTGATGTGCATATGTGATAAATGCATTGGTTGTGGATAATATGTTTTATGCATAAACATATGATATGTGACGTGGTGGAGTGTTTCCATATGTTATGACTATGGTGTGCCTTATGTGTGAATATGTGATTATGTTGGTATAGTTGATGTATGTTATGTGGTAGATTATTAGAAAAATGTTATGCATCTGTGGCGTGCTATATGTATTGGCATGTGATGTTTGTGGTGAGAATAGCTATGTATGTGAATTTATATGTTTTGCATATTATTATGCAATCTTGATTTAGTTGTTATTTCTCACCCTTCTGCTGTGGTTTGTTGCTCTATGAGGCAATTGTAGATTAGTAGTCTTGGAGGCTTTTGTGAAGATTAGTTCTCCATTTTTTTGTCGGTCTTGGTGTCTGCTCTGATACGTAGCACGGGAGTCGGAGAACGATTATATGTATATATGTATACATTTGTTGAATATATTTTGTAATACTTTTGTATGAATATTTTGACGTTATAAAACAATTTATTTTGTAAAACAAGTCAGTTATGGATCTTTACGCTTTATTCCATAATTGAACTTTTCTTTTATACGGAAAAAGTTTCTCTTTGATGTTATCCCAGTTGGTGTTATGTATCAAATAATTGAGCAGAGTTTGTGTTTTCTTTCTTTAAAATGTGGCATCCTTGTTTCTGTCGAAAAAATAAATTTTTATTTACTCTGATTTATATATGTATTATTTATTCGCGATGGGAATTGGGGTGTTACATCAGTGGTATCAGGGCAGGTCGGTCCGTCCGGCCAAGTTGTTGAGTCAGTTGGTGTGATAGTTGAATACTGTCGATGTTGTTGGTTGTCCCTTAGTACGTGATAGGTGTGTGAAACACTGTCAGTACTTTCTGGTTTTTCTATTCCGTTGTCTGCAGGAGTTAGAATGAGATAAGTGGGGGAGGAGCTTGTACTTCTCCAAGTTGCTTCAGGGTGGAGCGTTGGCTCATTGTGTTGTGAATTGCAATATTGTAAGTGCTCTTTGGACAATGTTGTTCCCGGTTCCGGAGGGAATGCGGAGGTAAGGTTTATGTCGACTAAGGAATTGTGCCTTAAGTAGTGGTGTGCACGAGATGCATGAAAGGCTATTATAGTTTGGTAAGGACGGTTTATGCCCCATCATGATTGTCGGCTGTCTATTGACAAATTGAGGAACTGATCACCCTTAATCTCTTATTGATAGCAAAAGTGAATTGTGTTGGATGGAATAGACGTGTCTTTCCGGCTTTGATAGTGTGTACAATAAATTGTTTGGAATTAAGAAAATGAGTACGAATTGTTTTGATGAGTCGATGAAGATTCTTATACCGGAAGATGAGACGGATTAGAGGTTTTGGTATGATGGTTTAGTCGGGAAGTCGTGGAGAGAAAACGATTGGGTATCGTTAATGGTTGTTCTCAAAGAGTAGAGTGTGAACTCAAATTTGGCAAAGGTGAAGATTTGAGGTTTGGATCTGCTAAGTAAGTAGAAGAACTTTTAGGAAGTGAAACTCAGATGGAAAGAGCGGTTGGAAGATTTACTGGAAAAGGGATTTGTGAGACCAAGTGTGTCGTCTTAGAGAGCTCCAGTATTGTTAGTAACAAAAAGGATGGATGATTGAATGGAATAAAAAGCATGATGTGTATAATGGTATTGAGACTATGGGAAGCAAGACATAGAGTTCTGGTGAGGTTTGAAGTCTTTGGAGCTTTAAGGCATTAATGGAAATTGTGAGGAAACCCTTGTGGGTGGATGTAACATTGCGTTTGAGAGTTCTTTTGTTGGTTGTTGATACAGGTTGGAATTTGTGGAATTGGACGGTCAAGAGAAGAAATTGTGTATGGATTACTAATAGTTGAATAAGGTAACGATTGAGAACAAGTGTCCACTTTTGGGAATAGATGATTGGAATGGTTTGGTTGAGTTTGATTGAAATTACAATTGTTTGGAACGTTTGATAAGAGTGGTGAATTGTGTGAGTTGAGGCTTTGATCGATTTAATGTGACGGATCGGATTTGTTATCATCGGATTATGTTATTATTTACTCGGTTAAGCTTGTATGTGAGTAACCAGTTACCCAGTGGGTATTTTTGCAAAAGCTTTAAGAATTTATATCTTTTGGAATTTGGTTGGGCATTACAATGCACAGTGATGTTGTTTGATGTTAGTAAGGTGTCTGGAATGTTTGTGGAGTGGATGAATCGTATCTTCCATATTTAATTGGATAAGTTCGTAGTGGTTTTGATTGAGGATTTTCAGATTTGTTATAAACTCAGAGGAAGAACAGGTAGAGTGTTTGAGATGTGAATTACCAGTGTTGGAAAGAGACGAAGTTTTATGCTAAGTTATTCAAGTGAGAATTTGCGTTGAAAAAGGTTATTTTTCTTGGATATGTTATTTCGGATGAGAGTATGGTTAATAGATCCATCGGAAGTAGATACAGTTCGACAATGAGAGGCTCCGAAGTTGGTTGAGGAGATTAGAATCTTTTTGGACGTTAGTTGGTTATTACCGGAGGTTATGGAAGGCTTTTCCAAGTTAGTGTGTTCGTTACTTCGATTCACTTGCAAAAGGTAAGTTGCTTGTTTGGGATGTTCGTTATAAGGAAAGTTTTAGAGAGCTGAAGTAGAAGTTATCTACAGCTCCAGTTTTGATTCTGTGTGATCCTGATAAACCGTTTGTGGGGTAATGGGATGCGTCTTTGATGAGTTTGGTCAGTGTATTAATGCAAGAGGGTAAAGTCGTGGCTTATGCTTTACGACCATTGAGGATTCATAAAAGGATCTTTACTATTCTGGGTTTGGATTTGGTTGCGGTTGTATTGTGTTGGAATATTTGGAGGTATTATCTTTATGGTTCTAGGTTCGAAGTGTTTGGTAATCGCCAGAGTTTAGAGTGCTTGTTTGGCCTGAAGGAATAGAGTATGGGACAACGAGGACGGTTAGAATTCGTGACGAGTTATAACTTTGACTTGAATTATCCTATTGGTGAAGTTAATGCCGTGCCTGATGAGTTAAGTCGAAAGTTTTTATGCATGGCTGTTTTGATGGTCCGAGAATTAGAATTATTTGAGCAGTTAAGAGACTTGTGTCTGGTGTATGAGATAACACAGTAGAGTGTGGAGTTGGGTATATTAAAAGTGAACAGTGATTTTTGGAGAATATGAGAAAGAGTTAGACTTTGGACGAGAGATTGGTAGTTTTGATGGGTACGAGTAATCAGAGTGCGCAACGGAAGCGTGATGTGGCACAGTTCGTATATGCGTGTGTGACTTGTAAGAGTTCATAGGTTGAACATTGGGAACATGTAGGAGTGATGAGACCATTGGAAGTTTCAGAATGGAAGTGTTAGGTGGAAGGTTTAAATATTATTCATGGGCTACTATGTAGATGGAGGTTTTGGTTATATGTTCGTTTAGGGAATCGTAGCATTGTTGTAATATTGTTGTGTGACAAGGAGGTTGGTATTGTGGTTATGTAGAGGTTGTTGGAATGATGTTGGGTCGTGGAACTTTATGTTCTTGTTGTGTTTCGGTTCAAGAATGAATCGGTGTGTGTTCGTAACTTGGGTATTCTTTGAGTCGTGAGTTAGTCGTCAAGTGCATTGTATGGGCTTTGCATCTTGTCGTTGAAGTTGTCGTCGTGTCGTGTCGTTGTTGTGGTTGCTGTTAGCAGGGTGGTTTGTCAGTTTGTGTTATTTGTGGTGTGCTTTTGTTGGCATGTTAGTTTGTTAGTCGGATGCGAGAGTCGTGTCTGGAGTTGTTCGTCTCAGTATATTTTCGAGGACGAAAATGTCTAAGTGGGGGAGAATTGTAACGCCCCGGTTTTTTCTTATTTATTTAATTGAGTTGATTTTATTATTTTTGTTTTATATTATTTTATTCTTGACTTTTATTTGACAATATATTATTTTTCATCGTTGTTTATGTTTTATTGCGTTTTGAGAGCGTTTGCGAGATATTTGAGCTGAGGGGTAAAATAGTCTTTTAGGGGTTTAGATATTTTATATAAATAGAGATTTGAGAGGAAATAGAGAGAAAAGAAAGGGAAAGGAAAATAAGAGAAAGAAAAGGAGAAGAAAGAAAGAGAGAAGAGGAGAAAGAGGAAAAATCGTGGGAACTCCGTTTCGAGCGCGAATAATCGGGTAAGGGTGAGAAGTTTCAATTATATCTTGCTTGTGTATGTATATGTGTTGTTTGTTGTAATTGTTTTGGTTGTTTCGCGACTTTTCGTATCGATTGGAATTAGGAGCGATTGATAGAAATCGATGTTTTCACGGATGAAATTCGATATAAACTGAGTAGAATACTTGTTATTAGGTTTGGATCATGTTTTGGTTGTTATAGCATGAATTGGAAGTGTTTGGGGTGGGAGAATGATGGATTTGGACCCAAATGACCTATGTTAGTGCTGCTGGGTTTTTCTGGTTTCGCAGGTTCGCACTGCGAATGGCCAGCGAAAGGGAAAGCGAACGTTCGCGTGAGGTTCGCACTGCGAACGTTGACTTGTTTTTCTTTCTGCCACGGTTCGCTGGGGGATTCGCACTGCGAAGGGGAAAGTGAAGGTTCGCTGGGAGTTCGCACTGCGAACTTTAGGAATTTTTAGACTATTTTCCTTTCTGACTTGGTTCGATGGGGTATTCGCACTGCGAATGAGGAAGCGAAGGACTCGCTAGGAGCTTTACATTGCGAACATGACAATTTTCCCAATTTGTTTTCTTTATAATGTTTGATCCGTAAGTCGGTTTGAGGCGCGGTTTGGTGCGTTGGAAAGCTTTTGACATGTTCTTTCTTATTAAAATGGTTTTGATATTGGTTGACCGATTTAATTATGCCGGGGGTTTGGAAATGAGTCGTTGGTCGACTTTACCGTTGTAACTGTGTGTATTTGATGTGTTATCATAAAATATGCTTTTGATATACATCGTATGACTTGTGTGCTGATATGTAATATGAATGCATGTGATTAAATGATGTGATGATGGTTTGTGGCCTTATGGCAAGTAAATGCATTGTTTTGGGTTAAACTTCGAGGCATGATTAATGATGTTGTTGTGTGGTAAAATACATTGTTGAATTGAATATCAATGTATGTTGTTATGATGTGTTGTGGGTAACCTTTGTGGTGTGAATCCCTTGTGGAAGTAATTATGTGTGCATGATTGTTGTGGTTTGTGGTTTGTAATGAAATGCATTGTTTGAAGTGTTTTCAATGCATGAATAATGATGATGAGATAATTCATATTGTTGAATTGTGGTGATGCATTTGATTGTCATGAGTTCTTGTGTGTTAAGCATCATGATATGCATCTTGTGATGTCGTGCCCCCTAGTGGGTGTGAGCGACAAAACGGTTCCAGAGGGAATCCGCTATAACATCGTGAACCTTATACAAAGAGGACCTAAAGCGATGATTATAGATGATCATGAGCCTTATACAAAGAGGACCTAAAGCGATCGGATTGTGAGCCTTATACAAAGAGGACCTAAAGCAATCCATAAACGTCGTGAGCCTTATACAAAGAGGACCTAAAGCGACGGGGAACATCGTTTGCCCGACGGGGAGTTACACTAAGTAACAAGCGATGATTCCAATAGTTCCTGAGTGAACTAGTGTTGAGAAATGATGGATGGATGGTACCGCATATGCATTGCATAGAGTCGTTGTGTCGGTCTCTGTGCATTTGCATAAATCATGAATGGATTGATTATGTGTGAGAATTGTGAATGAATGCATTAAGTGTGAGAATTGTGAATTGATTGAGCATGTGTTGAGATTTATGTTTGAATTGGTGAATTGATGTGCATATGTGATAAATGCATTGGTTGTGGATAATATGTTTTATGCATAAACATATGATATGTGACGTGGTGGAGTGTTTCCATATGTTATGACTATGGTGTGCCTTATGTGTGAATATGTGATTATGTTGGTATAGTTGATATATGCTATGTGGTAGATTATTAGAAAAATGTTATGCATCTGTGGCGTGCTATATGTATTGGTATGTGATGTTTGTGGTGAGAATAGCTATGTATGTGAATTTATATGTTTTGCATATTATTATGCAATCTTGATTTAGTTGTTATTTCTCACCCTTCTGTTGTGGTTTGTTGCTCTATGAGGCAATTGTAGATTAGTAGTCTTGGAGGCTTTTGTGAAGATTAGTTCTCCATTTTTTTGTCGGTCTTGGTGTCTGCTCTGATACGTAGCACGGGAGTCGGGGAACGATTATATGTATATATGTATACATTTGTTGAATATATTTTGTAATACTTTTGTATGAATATTTTGACGTTATAAAACAATTTATTTTGTAAAACAAGTCAGTTATGGATCTTTCCGCTTTATTCCATAATTGAACTTTCCTTTTATACGAAAAAAGTTTCTCTTTGATGTTATCCCAGTTGGTGTTATGTATCAAATTATTGAGCAGGGGTTGTATTTTCTTTCTTTAAAATGTGGCATCCTTGTTTCTGTCGGAAAAATAAATTTTTATTTACTCTAATTTATATATGTATTATTTATTCGCGATGGGAATTGGGGTGTTACATAACTGGTATTTAAACCCTATGAAGAGTTTTACCCTTGGTCTTAGGCCACTGAACTGTGACAAAGATGTTCTGCAATTGATAAGAGATGTTGAGGGCTATGAAATTGCTGACTTGTATGTTGAACATATCATTAGTGAACCTGACATTGTTGAAGAGATAGATATAGGCCATGAAGTATTCTCTGATGATGAGGTTGTTGAGGTGAATATTGAAGTAGGAATGGAAAAAGAAGATGAGGTGAATAAAGAAGAGGCAATTGGAAAGGATGATGAGGTGAATGATGAAGAGGGGGTCCAAAATGAGGCTGAGATGAATGATGAAGAGGGAATTGAAAATGAGGCTGAGATGAATGAAGAAGAGGGAAGAGGAAAGGAGTCTGAGGTTAATGTGGAGGAGGCTATGGACAAGGAAGATGAAATTGATGATGAAATAGATGATGAATTGGAAGATGAAATGGATGATGATTTGGAAGATGAAGTTAATGACTTAGATTAGAAAAGTGTGTTACCTAAAGACAATGCTGAACCCATTGTGAATGACTTTAAGAATGAAGATGATTCTGATCAGCTTTAAACCCCAAATGAGAGTGAAAATGATGAGGAATATGTGAGTTTCCCAACCTATACAATTGGTAAGGGAGTCAAATTTGAGTTAGGGATGCGATTTAATACAAAGGATCTGGTGAAGGAGGCTATAAAGGAGTATGCCATGGTGGAGAAAAAAAATGTTTACCTGCATAAGAATGATGGAAAGAGGATGGTGGTTAAGTGTATCACTGACTGCAAATTTCACATGAGGATTGGGAAGATGGTATGCAACCAGTATTGGCAGGTTGTGTCTTTGTATGATGAACATACATGTCATAGGACTGCTCAGAATAGACAGGCTAAGACTGAATGGTTGAGGAAGCAGTTTAGCCATATTTTAAGGCATAGTCCAAATTTGAAACCAACTGGTTTGGTTGCCATGAGTTTTGAGAAGTGGGGAGTTAAACTGTCTACTGATCAGGCATACAGGGCTAAAAGAAGAGCAATGGAGATTATTCAAGGTGTTGGAAGGGACCAGTTCAGGCATCTAAGGACTTATGCAAGTGAGCTACTTGCATCAAACCCTAATAGCAACATAGTCTTGCAATGCTCAGATTCTGCTGCTGGACTTGTATTTGAAAGAATCTACATATGTTTAGAGGCATGTAAGGTAGGTTTTGCAAACTATTGTAGGCCACTCATTGGTCTTGATGCTTGTTTTTTGAAAGGGGATTTTGGTGGGCAGTTGGTGTCAGTTGTAGGAAGGGATGGAAATAACCAAATATTTCCTATAGCATATGTTGTTATGGAGGCTGAAACAAAGGACTCTTGGGAGTGGTTCCTTAATTTGTTACTTGATGACTTGCAAACAATTAATCAAAGGGCTTATGCTTTCATATCTGATCAACAGAAGGTAAATGACACTATAAAGATTTGAATTTCATTCTTTAACTTGTAAATAATTGATAACTGATATAAAACTATGAATTGCAGGGTCTTGTTCCAGCTGTCCAAGGATTGAGTGAGCATGTGGAACAGAGGCTATGTGTCAAGCATCTGTATGGAAATTGGAAGAAAAAGTATGCTGGTATGGAATTGAAGGAAGCATTGTGGAGTGCTGCAAGGGCCACTACTGTGCAAGGGTGGGAGAGAGCAATCTTGAGGATGAAAGGTTTGAATGAAGCTGCTTGGAAAGACATGAAACAGGTGCCAGCTGAATTTTGGAGTAGGCCTCATTTCAAGACTTACTCTAAGTGTGACCTTTAGGTAAACAACATGTGTGAAGCTTTTAATAGGGCTATCCTAGAATATAGGGATAAACCAATCATCACCCTTTTAGAAGGGATTAAGCATTACCCGACCAAGAGGATTACACAACAGTAGCGAGTGATTTTTGGATGTGGTTGCGAAGCACGATCGCTCTAGTACTACAGTTCGATTCATTTTTTATCCTATTAAAGCTGATGAAGGAAGGGAAATAGATATCTCCAATTAACCCTGCTTGCATACTGAGGTTAAACAGTCAAAACTGTTGGTTTACAGATGCTACAAAGATTCGGGGTTTCTCCTAGGTTATTTTGTTGACGAGGGGTGCTTTAGGCTATCGGTTAGGATGTTAGGACGAATGTATGAGAGTATGGGATTTTGGGTTTTTGTTTAGTGTGCTCGCTAAGATTTTTCTTTCAATCTTATGCCTACGTATTCCCGTTTACCGAAACAGGGAAATCATAGCGTTCGTAGTTCCTCCTATTCTATGGGAGGAAATGGGTGTTTTGGTGTCTTGTTCAAAGCCCAAGACGTGAAGCTAAAGGTGATTTGTATCATGTTCAAAGCCCAAGATGTGAAGCTGAAGAGTCTATTTGTATCTTGTTCAAAGCCCAAGATGTGAAGCTAAAAGGTGTTATCTTTAGAGAGAATTTGTCATCTCTAACGAGGGGGTTGTATGTCACAACTGTTGGGTGACTGACTGTAAAGGAGGATTACTTTAACTGAGATTTGTGAATCCGGCAATGCCATAATTTCCTTTATAGGGGATTTTAACCCGAAGGAGAAGACTTTAACTCAGTTTAGAGCAATGCCATCTTTCCTTAGGAATTTCTCATGCTAAAAGAGGGACAGTGGCATGGATATAGATGATCCAGAGGCTTACCGCTTACAGCAATTAGATAAAGGGAGTTGTCGATATTTGTGTACTGTGATTGAGGCACAACTTTGATGCTAAAAGGTTGATTGGATCAACCAGTGGTTTTCTTATACAAAGCCTAAGAGGAGGCTAAAAGGTGTCTCGTACAAAGCCCGAGAGAGAGGCTAAAAGGTTTTGACTCAACGAGGGAATCTTTTGGTATCTCGTATAAAGCCCGAGATGGAGGCTATTTGACTCAACACGAGAGTTTTTTTGTATCTCGTACGAAGCCCGAGAGGGAGGCTAAAATTTGTTTGGCTCAATAAGAACCTTTTTGTATCTCGTATAAAGCCCGAGATGGAGGCGAAAGGGGTAATTAACTCAACGAGGGAGTCTCTTATGTGTCTCGTACAAAGCCCGAGAGAGAGGCTAAACATTGTTTGACTCTGCTGGGGAGAATCATTGTACAAAGCCCAAGAGGAGGCTATGGTTATTGTTTCAGTTGAGTGACAGGCCCAGTATGCTGATTTAAAGAGAAAATTAGTTCTTATATGAGCAACACTGCACTCGAGGATTTGATTCGAGGATCCGGGCTATTCCTGTTCTTTAAGGAAGTGGGAAATCCGAAGGGTATTGAGACTGTCCGAGTCTACGGGTTTTCTTCTTATTTAATGAAGGGGTCACTTGAGAATGTCTTTGAGACTCAAGAAGATTAGACTGTCCATGTCTAGAGTTTCATCTTTTGTACTATGCTTTGAGAAACAGTAGTAGATTCTTTGAAAGGACTGTTTTATGCAGATGACTAATTTCTGTTCCTATACCTCTAGGAGGTCGTCGGGACAATTTGTACGAAGCCCAAGAGGAGGCTGGAAACTTTTAAGAAGTCGATCGGTCCTTGTACGAAGCCCAAGAGGAGGCTATCATTCCCGGAGGAAGAGATCATTATACGAAGCCTAAGAGGAGGCTGTGAATACTTCTAAGAAGCCGACGGGTCCTTGTACTAAGCCCAAGAGGAGGCGGGGTTGCTTTTAGGAAGCCTGTGGGTCCTTGTATGATGCCCAAGAGGAGGCCGATGCTTTTAAGAAGCCCGTGGGTCCCCAAACCCCGAGAAATTCAAGGCAAGCTATTCACAAGGAATATATCAAGTCAGGAAAGTTCGAGAATTTGGAAGAAACTCAAAGATGCCATTCACGGAGAATACATTCATCTCTGGGAGTAGAGTTTCTTGATAATTCCTAATGAGGACAGCCGAAGAGAAGACTATATCTGGTGATCCTATTGGGGATCTAGTTGTCTATTTCTATGAACGAAACGGCATCACCTAGTTCTAGACATAGTTGCCGGGGAAACTCTAAATATCTATACTATTATTACACAGTTGATATGAGTTTATGAAATAAAACTTACAGTGAAACAACCCCACAATATAGTTATATGTATATGAAAGCGGTAAATGAAAGCAATAACCACTTACTCGGTTGTAGAGCTTCCATGCTGTTTGGTTAGTTGTTCAACAAAGAAAGATTGAAAACAACAGTATATTCAAAATCAAAGGAGAAAGTACTTTGAAAAAGAAAGATTTGGGGCTTACAGCTCAAGGAGAGGCCCAGGGTTTTATTAGTGATCGCACTGTTGTTTTTGTACAGAGGGACTTATACAAGTGACTGAGGCCCAAAAAGGTTTTCTGTACAAAGGGATGGGTCTTAAACTCTCTCAAGAGGCCCAAAAAGTTTTAAAGAAAAAGAATGGGGCTTATAACACGAGGGTAGGCCCAGTTTGACTTTTCGTTTAAAAATGGCGATCGCGCCGAGGTTTTCTTTTAACGCAGAGGGACTTATACAATAAGTGAGGCCCAAAATTGTTTTGGTTAAAAGGGGGTTGGGTCTTACACTCTATTAGAGGCCCAAAAGTTTTGAATGGGTCTTATAGCTCAAGGAGAGGCCCAAGGTTATTTTTCAAAAGGCGACGATCGCGCCGTTGGTTTTTGACGGTATCGGGACTTATACAATATCTGAGGCCCAAAAATGATTTGGTCAAAAAAAGATTGGGTCTTACACTCTATTAGAGGCCCAAAAGTTTGAAAAAGTTTGATGAGGGTTGAATTAATCAAAAACCCTAATTTCATTTTTTAAAGGACATTTTTCAAAGAAAAATCAAGTAAAAAAATGATAAAAAATATCAAATAAAATCATTAATCATGTTATAAACAGTGATTAAGGTTTATGAAAAATTATTTTATCCACATGAATATTTAAAATCATTTTGGTTTTAAAAATCAAGAAAAAGAAATCATTTTAAAAGCATTTAAAACAATATTTTTGAATATATTAAAAATATATCAAATAATAACATTTTTTGTGATTTTTTGGTGGATTAAAATATTATGGAGTATGAATAAGAAGTGTGTAAAACAGATTTGGAAAATGATAATTTTTGCTATGTGAAATAATTGGTTGAGTTTTGAAGATAAACTAAGAAAAAGAGGAATGTGATGTCACAACATCACTCATGAGACATCACTCATGAGTTTTGAATATAAGAGAAAAGGGACGATGTCACAACATCACATTCGACATCAGACAAAAACCAGAATTGCACCTTGATTTTCAACATCTTTTCATCAAACTTCAAACATTCATAACTCTCTCAATTTTTAACGGAATTAAGATCCGGAAGAGCCTATCTTGACCAATTTTTCGCAAGGAATCCAATGGTATTACTCATACATACTGAAACTTAATGTACAACGCACACAAGGCAAAAAACCAGATCTGCACCTTAAGTTTAAACATCTTTGCTTATCAAATTTTCAAACATTCATAACTCTCTCAATTTTTAACGAAATTGAAATCCGTAAGAACCTATCTTGACCAATTTTTTGCAAGGAATCCAATGGTATTACTCATACATACTGAAACTTAATGTACAACACACACAAGGCAAAAAACCAGATATGCACCTTAAGTTTAAAACAACATAAACTCCGCATATAAACATGTTAAAGTGCAAACAGTAGTAGGATCATAACATACACATTAAGGACTACATTTTTGCTTCAAGAATTGTTCAATATGATGCATGTATGTAGATATCAAAGGAAAGCATGATTCAAAGAATTCAAGTTATGAATTTTACCTCTTTTTTTGGAGATTTTGTGCAACCTACCAAGTGCTTTGTTCCAGAAATGATTTGATGCTTTGGACACCCTCAAATGACCTCTTAGAAGCTTTTAGGATGGTTGGAATCAGCTGGTACCTGTAAAAACACAAACTGTCCCTTTCTTGCAAAAGGGGTTAAAAGTGACCAAAATAGCAACTCTCTCAAATGGTGTTCCAGATGTTGGGAACCATTTGGGATAGTTCAAGGATGATATTTGGAGTGTGTTTGAGGTTTTATCTGGTTTGGTAAGTGACTGAATCAAGACATGGCTTGAAAAATGCAAAAAAGTGCCATTTTGAGGTTTTGAGAAGTGACTTTGTGATTTTGTGATTACAGGTCACTTGTGATAGTTTGCACAGCTTACATATGATATATATGAGGTGTGTGTGTGATTGATTGTGATGGAAAAGCTCTCAAGCTCAAAAACTCAGAATTACTTGCTTTGGAAGGCAAATTTGAGGTGAAAGAAGAGATTTTGAGGAAAGCATCTGTTTGACGGCTTTGGTGTACTCAAACTGAGCACAAATGAGCTCTATTTATAGTAGAGCAAGTTTGTTTTCGCAGAAATAGTGAATGGTGGCTGCAGCAGAGGTTTGGCCAATGTTGTCCAATGAAAATCCAAGTCTCCTCTAGCCATTGACTAGAGGTTAGAGCACAGAGCTTTGGTTCCCTACTTGTTGGAGGAATCTTGACCGAATTCAGTTGCAAATGTGTCAGTTCATGCCACCTCTAAGCATCTATTAAATGCTCCAATCCAAAATTGGAGTCTTGTCCCTCTTTTAGGGATTTTTAGGAATAGCATGCTACTTCTTGTTCCAAGGACTTTGGAGGCTTGGCTCAGTGATTGTCCCCTTTAGATTTGATCCTCAGATGTGTCCAAGATGATGACAAGGCTTGGAAATTCGTGTGGCACAAGAAATGTGCAAATCTATCCCATGAAAAATTTAGCTGCAGCAAGCCTTTTTGTAAAATCCATAACTCCCTGCTCGAGTATGCTACATGGACGTTCTAGGACTTTCTGGAAAGCTGAGATGATGTAATTCAACTTTGATGTTCAAGGTTTGGCTTGAATCAACTTGGATCATGGAGAAAAACATCCTTGAAGTTGGGACATTCTTGCTGGAAAAATATTAATGATGTCCCATGCAATGTCAGAACATTGGACATTAAGAATTCCAAACTTTGATCACTTATATCTTTCAATCCTTATGATATTTTGAGTTGATTCCTTCTACAATGTTGAAGTATCAAATACCCTCTTTAAAAGTAGCTCTTACTCAAAATCAATGGATGCTTGGATCAATAGTTACAACCTTGAAAAGTTGTGCACTTGAACGTGATTTTAACTTAGAAAAAATTTCTAAGTTTCTTTCAATTTGATCAATTTTGCAATTTTGCATGATTTCTTGATTTAATTTTGATCAAATTAAATCATCCATCATATTTTCTTGAGTAATGGCTTGTGAAGCTCATAGTTGACCAAAAAGTCAAACTTTGACTTTCTGCGTCAGTTGACTTTGTATTAGATGAACTTGAGGCTTGATCAACTTGAAATGTTGCACTCTTGTGCTTAATTCTTGATGTGGGAGTCCTCTTGATCCTTTGTGAATGTTAGAGAGGTTTAGATAAGTTGAATATCATGTCATTCCTTGATTGATCATTTGTCTAAAGGCTCTGAGAGGGTTTGAAACCCTAGTTTGATTGTAGTGAATGCTCACCCATCTTTGGGGAGACTAATGAAGTATGATGGATCCACCATATTATGATGATGATTTTCACAATGATGGGTAATCTTAGTGGTCAAAATTTGGGGTATGACAGATGCCCCTATTTAATCTTCTTGGACCCGAAGGTGTGAATGACGAAGGTATTCGGGCATTCGGGGTGCAAGAGGATTAAATATCGAAATACCCGAAATTTTGATGGCGTCTATAAATGGCAGCTTGCGCATTCATCTTCTTTTGCTAAGCAATGATGCTTAGAAAAGGTAAACTTCCCCTTGATCCTGGTTTCCTACCAAGGAACTGGTCTCAGTTTTCTTTTGAGATGAACTTCCCCTCGATCCTAGTTTCCTACCAAGGAACTGGTCTAAGTTTCTGATTTAAACTTCCCCTCGATCCTGGTTTCCTACCAAGGAACTGGTCTGAGTTTCTTGCGTCAATAAATTTTTTTGACAAGGGACGCTATGCGTAGCGATTTTCCTCAAACTTCTCCCCGAATTTTCCTGGGGAGATGCCATTTGATGGGAAAAAGTTTGACGTTAGACTCGCTGGGGAGCCCAATCGTCTGAGTTGTAGAGGTGCACGAACTTCTCTGTTGGAGACGCCATTTGTCGACTCTATCTGGGGAAAGCGAGTCTCTTGAGAGGCTGCTTCTGCTTGGGATCTTACATCATACTTTTCTCGGGATCTTCCTGTAGCGAGCGATTTTGGACGCGGTTCTTAAGCGCTGGTCGCTCTCTGCGGTTGAGCTTAAAACTACAGGTCGATTCATTTTTTATCCTATTGTAAGCTGAATAAGGAAGGGAAATAGATGTCTCCAATTAACCCTGCTTTGCATACTGAGTTTAAACAGCGGTCTGTTAGGTTACGGATGCTATCAATGTGGGGGGCCTTGTACTGGTTATTTGTATTTTCGCCAATACGGTTTTCTTTCTTTTTTACCTGGGCAGAAGGTTTCTGGCGGGGAACAAGGATTAGGATGTTAAGACTGGTGCTTTTGAATTACTGCTTTTGATTGATGGAGATATGGGATTTGGGTTTTTTGTTGATTGTGCTCGCTAAGATCTTTTCTTTCGATCTTATGCCTACGTATTCCCGTTTATCAAAACAGGGAAATCAGAGCGTTCGTAGTTCCTCCTATTCTATGGGAGGAAATGGTTGTTTTTGGTGTCTTGTTCAAAGCCCAAGGCGTGAAGCGAAAGGTGATTTGTATCTTGTTCAAAGCCCAAGATGTGAAGCTGAAAGGTCTATTTGTGTCTTGTTCAAAGCCCAAGACGTGAAGCTAAAAGACCTCGACTTTAGAGAGAATTTGTCATCTCTAAAGGGGAGAAGGAGAATTACTTTAACTGGGATACGCGGATCCGAGCAATGCCATAATTTCCGAAGAAAGGGTTTTAACCTGAAGGAGAAGACTTTAACTCAGTGTAGAGCAATGCCATCTTTCCTTAGGAATTTCTCATGCTAAAAGAGGGACAGTGGCATGGATATAGATGATCCAGAGGCTTGCCGCTTACAGCGATTAGATGAAGGGAAAGGAGTTGTTGATGTTTGTGTACTGTGAATGAGGCACAACTTTGATGCTAAAAGGTTGATTGGATCAACCAGTGGTTTTCTTATACAAAGCCTAAGAGGAGGCTAATTTCCGCTAGGAAAATCATTATACAAAGCCTAAGAGGAGGCTATTTTGTGTCTCGTACAAAGCCCGAGAGAGAGGCTAAAAGTTTTTGACCCGACGATGGAGTCTTTTGGTATCTCGTATAATGCCCGAGATGGAGGCGACTTGACTCAACAAGAGAGTTTTTTGTATCTCGTATGAAGCCCGAGATGGAGGCGAAAGGGGGATTGACTCAACGAAGGAGTCTCTTATGTGTCTCGTATGAAGCCCGAGATAGAGGCTAAAAGTTTGACTCAACAAGAGAGTCTTTGATACTCAACAAGAGAGTGTTTTTGTATCTCGTACGAAGCCCGAGATGGAGGCTAAAGGTTTGTTTCAGTTGAGTGACAGATCCAATATACTGATTTTAAAAGAGAAAATCAGTTCTTATATGAGCAACACTGTACTCAGGGATTTGATTTGAGGATCAGGGATATTTCCTTCTCTTTGAGGAAACGGGAAATCCAAAGGGTATTGAGACTGTCCGAGTCTGCGGGTTTCCTTCCTATTTAACGAAGGGGGTCACTTGAGAATGTCTTTGAGACTCAAGGAAGTTAGACTGTCCAAGTCTAGAGTTTTATCTTTTGTACTATGCTTTGAGAAACAATAGTAGACTCTATGAAAGGACTGTTCTATGAGGATGACTAGGTTCTGTTCCTATACCTCTAGGAGGTCGTCGGGGCAATTTGTACGAAGCCCAAGAGGAGGCTAGAAACTTTTAAGAAGCCGACGGGTCCTTGTACGAAGCCCAAGAGGAGGCTATCATTACCAGAGGAAGAGATCATTATACGAAGCCTAAGAGGAGGTTGTGAATACTTCTAAGAAGCCGTAGGGTCCTTGAATAATGACCAAGAGGAGGCCGATGCTTTTAAGAAGCCCGTGGGTCTATCATCTCCTTTCCATTAGGAGAGATAACTCTTTTAAAGATAAAAACCACTGGTAAACGTGCAAGGTTTACTATCCAGCGACTTTTAACTTTTATAGAGGGTTCCTTAGTTAAGGTCCAAGATTATGACCGTAGTGGGTACCCAAACCCCGAGACATTCAAGGAAAGCTATCCACAAGGAATAGATCAAGTCAGGAAAGTTCGAGAATTTGGAAGAAACTCAAAGATGCCATTCACGGAGAATACATTCATCTTGGGGAGTAGAGCTTCTTGACGATTCCTAAGGAGGACAACCGAAGAGAAGACTGTATCTGGTGCTCCTATTGGGGATCTAGGAGTCTATTTCTACGAATAAATGAAACGGCGTCACCTAGTTCTAGACGTAGTTGCCAGGGAAACTCGAAATATCTATACTATTATTACACAGTAGATATGAGTTTATGAAAGGAGACTTACAGTGAACAGCCCCACAATACAGTTTATAATATGAAAGCAGTAAATGAAAGCGATAACCACTTACTCGGTTGTAGTGCTTCCATGCTGTTTGGTTAGTTGTTCAACAAAAAAAGATTGAAAACAACAGTATATTCAAAATCAAAGGAGAAAGTGCTTTGAAAAAGAAAGATTTGGGGCTTACAGCTCAAGGAGAGGCCCAGGGTTTTATCAATGAGCGCACTGTTTGACTTTGTACAGCGGGACTTATACAAGTGACTGGGGCCCAAAAAGGTTTTCTGTACAAAGGGATGGGTCTTACACTCTCTCAAGAGGCCCAAAAAGTTTAAAGAAAAAGAGTGGGGATTATAACACGAGGGTAGGCCCAAATGATTTTTTGTTTAAAAATGGCGATCGCGCCGAGGTTTTCTTTTAACGCAGAGGGACTTATACAATAAGTGAGGCCCAAAATGTTTTGGTTAAAAGGGGGATTGGGTCTTACACTCTAATAGAGGCCCAAAGTGTTTTGAATGGGTCTTATAGCTCAAGGAGAGGCCCAAATGATTTTTATTTTTGAACGGGCGACGATCGCGCCGTTTACTTGTACAGAGGGACTTATACAATGGATGAGGCCCAAAAAGTTTTTGTACAAGGGGGGATGGGTCTTACACTCTCTCAAGAGGCCCAAAAAAGTTTTGAAAATGATTTATGAGGGTTGAATTAATCCAAAACCCTAATTTGTTTTCAAAATGTATTTAATTGAATAAAAATTCAATTAAAATGATCAAAAATTGTTTAACACATGGAAAACAAATTGTGATCTTGGATTAATGCTTCAAAAATTAAGTATTGACCTACAAAATAATTAGAAAGCATTAAAAGTTGCAAAATCAATGTAGAAAAAATATTTAAAATGCCAAAAACAATCAAAATATTAATTCTTTACAAAAATATCAATTATATGAAATAAATAATATTTTTGGGATTTTTTGTGAAAATAAAATATTTTAACATTTTTGTGAATTATTAAAAAAAGAATCAACTCAAAATCATTAAAACTCAGAGAGAAATTAATTTTTGAATCAATTAAACAAAATCACAAAATTCAAATATTTGAATTTCTAAAAATGGCGCCAAGAACAGCTGAAGAACACGCGCATGTTCTTGGTTTCTCAGATTTGCATTTTCTATCCAATCTCCATGAATACGTAATCATATCATGCAATCCACATATCATTTTGCTCGCCTCAACCTCACGATCATGTCTATGTACTTTAATTTCATTTAAATTAAACATACAACAAGAAATCACGAAGAGACCTCAAGAATCCTAATTTCTGCATGAAGGCTAGGATTTTTGATACACGATTCAAACAATGCAATTAATTGAGGGAAAACATTCCATGCATGATTATGAATATATGGCCAAATTATTGTGCGAGGAAATATGCATAGATTGAGAGATGACCAAGTATGTGCTTACCTCCAAGTCGTGACAGCAAGAGCAGATGTGATTTTGAGTTGGAGGTGTTACAGATAAGTTGTGATGATCTGGACAGCTTCCCTACACCATATGGAGTGTGTTTGAACACTTGGATTGAATTGAAATGGACTGGATCAGTTTATGGCATCTCAGCTGCAACTTCACTTCAAACTTGTGTGGATGGCAAGTGATTCTGAGATTTTGATGTTCCAGATGTTATGTGAGTGTTTGATCAGCTCATATGTGATGTATGTGAGGTGTGTGAGTGATTGGTTTGATTGGAAAAGCTCTCAAACTCAAAACCCGATAGCTACCTTGCTAAGAAAGGCATTTTTGCCAAAAGAAAGAGATTTTGAGGAAAGCATCTGTTAGATGGCTTTGGTGTCCTCAAACTGACCACAATTGAGCTCTATTTATAGTAGAGCAAGTTTGTTTTGCAAGGAATAGTGCATGGCAGCTGGTAAGTAGGTTTGGCCAATGTTGTCCAATGAGAAATCAAGTCTCCTCTAGCCATTGACTAAAGGTTAGGGCACAGAGCTTTGGTTCCCTTGGTCTTGGATAAGTCTTGATTGATTTCAGATGAGAATGGATCAGTCCATGCCACCTTGATGGTTCCATTGAATGCCTCATTCCAAATTTGAAGTTTTGTCCCTATTTTGGTAACTCTAGGTTCAACATGCTATTCCTTGTTCCTTGGACCTTTGAGGCTTGGCTCAGTGATTGTCCCCTTTAGATTCAATCCTCTGAGGTGTCCAAGTGGATAGGAGCAATTGAATTTGGATGATTTTGGTAAATCGAGCCAAAATGCAAATTCTGCCTTGCTTGTGACAGATTTCAGCAAGGCAACTTGCCAATGTTGTATCTCATGGTGTAGGTTGAATTTGGCAATGTTCTTGGCCATTTTGGAAAGCTCTTACATGATACAACAACTGTTTGAACAAGTTTGGTTTTGATCTCTTTTGATTCCAAGTGAAAAATCCCCCTACATTTGGCAAAAAGTGAGGCAGAATCTGACTTAGTGAAAATTTCACTAAGTGTTGGAAAAAGTGACTTTTTCACTTTTCAGCCACTTTGATCACTCCATAACTCAAAATCCTTAATGAATTGGAATGACTTGTAGTTGAAGTTTTTGTAGGTGATAATGAGGGCTACAAATCCATCTTTGGATGAGAAAAAATGGCCTTGTGGTTTAGGAGTTATGGTCCTCCAAAGTTGGTACCTTTGCCACTTTATTTTTAACTTAGAAAAATTTCTAAGTTTTATGGTTACCCCTTTTACAAGTTATCTCACTTTTCTTGATTTTTCTTGATGAATGATGATTCAAATCATACATTAACATCATTTTAGGGTTAAAAATCCATTTTGGTGAAAAATCTCAAAAAGTCAAAGTTGACTTTTGTGCACAGTTGACTTTTGATCAGATGAATTCCAAACTGTGCAATTCTTCAGGAAATCATGTCCTTGACCTAAATCAAACTTGATGGACATGTTCCATGGGTGTCATAGGGTATATTAAATCATGTATTAGGGTTTGGGAGCATTTCCTGGTCAAAAGTCAAAGTTACAGTTGACTTTTCTCTTAAAACCCTAATTGTGGTGCAGATGAAATTGAGACTTGTTGCCCAAGCTTCTTGGATTAATCCATTGTCCCAAATGGATCAATATGGTATATTAGAGACCCTCAAATCATCTCTTGAGGTCTTGGCTCATGGTTTGTCCCAAAAGTCAACTTAGGGGTGAATTAGGTCAAGAAACCCTAATTCCTGATTTTTTATGAATGCATCCCCTGAGGCAAAATTGACTTGATGCATGGGTTCATGAGGTTCCATGAAGTATATTAGGTTATGTTTTGGATCATTGCCTTGTGCCCAGATGAAAATTTCCATCTGGAGGCCCTGGTCGACCAAAACCCTAATTTGGTGATACTGTCGATCCTGAGACTTGATCCACCTAGAAGGGAGCAGCCTTGTGCTTAATCCTTGAAGTGGGAGTCCTTTTTTGATCCATTGTGGATATTTAAGAGATTAGACAAGTTGAAGATCATGTCATTTCTTGATTGATCCTTTGTCTAAGCACTCAGAGAGGGCTTGAAACCCTAATTTTGCTTGTATTGGATGCTCACCCATCTTTGGGGAGACTGATGAAGCATGATGGTTCATCCATATTGTGATGATGATTTTCACAATGATGGGAAATCTAAGTGGTCAAAATTTGGGGTATTACAGATGCCCCTATTTAATCTTCTTGGACCCGAAGGTGCGAATGACGAAGGGATTCGAGCATTCGGGGTGCAAGAGGATTAAATATCGGAATATCCGAAATTTTGATGGTGGTTATGAATGGCAGCTTACGCATTCATCTTCTTTAGCTAAGCAATGATGCTTAGAAAAGGTAAACTTCCCCTCGATCCCGGTCTTCAGCCAAGGAACTGGTCTCAGTTGTGGAAACAAACTTCCCCTCGATCCTGGTTTCCTACCAAGGAACTGGTCTTAGTTTCTGATTTAAACTTCCCCTCGTTCCTGGTTTCCTACCAAGGAACTGGTCTTAGTTTCTGATTTGAACTTCCCCTCGATCCTGGTTTCTTACCAAGACCTGGTCTTAGTTTCTTTTGTCAATAAACTTTACTAACAAGGGACGCTATTCGTAGCGGCTTTCCTTCAAACTTCTCGCCGAATTTTCCTGGGGAGATGCCATTTGAGTGGAAAAAGTTTTGATGTTAGACTTGCTGGGGAACCCATTCGTCTGAATTGTAGAGGTACACAAACTTCTCTATTTTGGAGACGCCATTTGTCGATTCTACTAGGGAAAGCGAGTCTCTTGAGAGACTGTTTTCGTTTAGGATCTTTCATCATACTTTTCTTGGGATCTTCCCGGAGAAACGCCATATGATGGGGTCCAATTTTGAGGTGCCAATGACCTTCTCATCAGTGGTTTTTCAGAGCAAAACTGGCGTGCTGCCGAATCTCTGATCACGAGGCTTTCTCTGTGGATTTTCCTTAATTCGGGAAAGCAAGGATATCATATTCAATGGCGAAGAGTGACATCTGTTGAAGGTTCTCTGATCTTTTAGAGGTTCAAGTTATCAAAGTGGCCAAGTGCCGACTCTGATCTAAAGATACATTGGTGGCGAGATTGTGCAGACGCAACACTTCCTGACGAGGAAAGAACTGACAAACTCGATTGAGAAAACTGTTTATCACTAGGGGACAAGACCGGCTAGAGTGATAACGATGCAATATGAAATGTAAATGCAAATCAAAATGCATGAAGTACGTATGTATATGCTGACAAAACTGACGCGACATACAGACTACTGGATGAACACAATTGGATACTCGGCCATCGCGGGGCGAAGAAGTATCGTTGATTCAAAATAGCAATTCCACCTTGCTTAGGAGAGATAGTCCCGTTGGGAGCTATGTTGGTCGGGCTTAGGAGATGAGAACTCGGCCGAGGATGTCAGACGAAACATGGTCTCTGACACAGTTGATCCCTTCATTCAGGCGAACTAGTTTAGAAGGAGTACTTTGATTCTGCACTTTGAAGTTCGCTTACTTCGGGAGAAGCAATCGATGTTCTTCTGATGTTCAACAGTCAAAAGAAATGCCATCTTTAATTTAAAAGCAGAAAAAGTTTTTAACAAGAAAATTCATTTTTGTTTTATTTCAAGAATCGCTGATTAAGTTTAAACAACGTCGTTCTGTAAAGCTAAAACAAGTAAAGAATTACAAACAAAAGCACAAGGGCTCAAATTTTATTGATAAGATGGAGATCAGCCAAACGCGTGATTCCAAAGAGTATATACAAAGTTAGAAAATGGTAATTTACAGGGAAAAGGGCTACGTTGAAACATAACGACCACTATCCTTCTACCAACTTTGAGTTCGGGACATCCTGAGCTTCCGTCGAAGATGACCTTTGACTGGAGATTTCCTCCGATAGATGATGCTGTAACTGCTGCTGAGGGACTCGCCTCTGTTGAACATAGTTACTTGCCATTATCCCTAATTTTTGCCTGGATTGTACTATGAGATTTCCAATCCATCGGGATGATTTTTTTCATGTCTCTAACTTTTGCCTGGACCGCCCTTTCGGGTTTTCAATCCACCGAGACGTTTTTTTTTAGTTTAGGCGAAGTATTTCTTGACTACATCAACATTTGTGGGGTAGACAAATTCCTCTCCGTCCATGGTTGCAAGTCTCAAGGCGCCGCCTGAGAAAGCTTTCGTGACCACATAGGGGCCATCATAATTTGGGGTCCATTTGCCCCGAGAGTCAGTGAGAAATGATTGTATCTTCTTGAGCACAAGGTCTCCTTTCCTGAAGACACGAGGTCAGACCTTTTTGTCGAACGCCCTCTTCATTCTCTGTTGATACAACTGACCGTGGCATAGTGCCGTGATTCGCTTCTCTTCGATCAGGTTCAGTTCGTCGTGTCGACTTTGACACCATTCAGCTTCGGTGAGCTGAGCTTCCATCAATACCCGGATTGACGGGATCTCTACTTCTATGGGGAGCACTGCTTCCATGACATATACTAGAGAGAAAGGGGTTGCCCCTGTTGAAGTACGGACAGATGTGTGATAACCATGAAGAGCAAAGGGTAGCATTTCGTGCCAATCTTTATAGGTTACAACCATCTTTTGAACGATCTTCTTGATGTTCTTGTTAGCCGCTTCTACCGCCCCGTTCATCTTGGGTCGGTAGGGAGATGAGTTATGGTGTTCGATCTTGAACTCTACACACAACTCTTTCATCATATTATTGTTCAAGTTAGATCCATTATCAGTAATGATCTCGCTTGGAACACCATAGCGGCAGATGATATTGTTTTTGATAAATTGGACCACCACTTGTCAGGTTACATTGGCGAATGACACTGCTTCGACCTACTTGGTGAAATAGTCAATGGCTACCAGGATGAACCAATGTCCGTTTGAAGCTTTGGGCGCAATCAAGCCGATCATGTCGATTCCCCATATGGAAAAAGGCCACGGGGAAGAGAGAACTTTGAGATGTGATGGCGGTACATGAATTTTGTCGGAGTATATCTGACACTTGTGACACCTCCTCATGTACTTGTAGTAGTCGGATTCCATTGTCAACCAATAGTACCCGGCCCTGAGAATTTTTCTCGCCATTGTGTGTCCGTTGGCATGAGTGCCAAATGATCCTTCATGAATTTCTTTCATGAGCATGTCTGCTTCTGGTCTGTCGATGCATCGGAGCAAGACCATGTCAAAATTTCTCTTATAAAGAGTGTCACCGCTCAGGAAGAAGTTTCCAGCCAATCTTCTGAGGGTTTTCCTGTCTTTTCTGAGTGCCCCAGATGGGTACTCTTGTTTCTGAAGGAAGCATTTTATATCGTGATACCAAGGTCTGTCGTCTATGACTGCTTCAATCGCGAAGATGTAAGCGGGTCGTTCAAGGCGCATGATGTCAATCTTAGGTATGTCGTTCCATCGACCTACACTAATCATGGAAGAGAGAGTGGCTAATGCATCAGCCATGTGATTCTCATCACGAGGGATGTGATGAAAGTCGACTCTGTTGAAGAAGGGTAATAACCTCCTTGCATAGTCTTTGTAAGGAATCAATCCTGATTGGTATGTGTTCCAATCTCCTTTTATCTGATTGATAACCAGGGCTGAATCGCCGTATACGTCCAAGTTTTTGATCCTTAAATCAATCGCTTCTTCGAGACCCATGATACATGCTTCGTATTCGGCCTCGTTGTTCGTACATTTGAACGTAAGTCTGGCAGTGAAAGGAATGTGGGAACCCTGAGGGGTAACAATGATTACCCCAATTCTGTTTCCATAATGATTAACTGCTCCGTCAAAGATAAGTCCCCACTAGGAACTTGGTTCTGGCCCTTCACTGGGTAGCGGTTCATCGCAATCTTTCATCTTTAGATACATGACATCTTCGTCTGGGAAGTCAAACCCGATTGATTCTTGATCGTCAATCGGTTGATGAGCCAAATGATCGGCTAAAATACTTCCTTTAACGGCTTTCTGAGCATGGTACTCTATGTCATATTCTGATAGTAACATCTGCCAACGGGCAATCCTTCCCGTGAGAGCAGGTTTTTCGAAAACGTACTTGATTGGATCCATTTCGGAGACCAACCAAGTAGTATGACGAATCATGTACTGGCGAAGACGTTTGGCTGTCCAAGCCAAAGCGCAACAAGTTTTCTCAAGCATTGTGTACCGAGTTTCGCAGTCGGTGAATTTCTTGCTTAGATAGTAGATGGCAGACTCTTTCCTTTTAGTTTCGTCTTGTTGGCCAAGTAAACATCCCATTGAGTCCTCTAGAACTGTGAGGTAAATGATCAGTGGTCTTCCTTCCACTGAAGGTGATAGAATCGAAGGATTCAACAGATATTCCTTGATACTGTCGAAGGCGGTTTGGCAATCTTCTGACCAAACGCAATCCTGGTTCTTTTTGAGTAATTTGAAAATCGGCGCACATGTCGCGGTCATGAGGAATATGAATCTGGAGATATAGTTCAAACGTCCCAGGAATCCTCTGACTTGTTTTTCAGTTTTCGGAGAAGGCATTTCTTGAATGGCCTTGACCTTGTCAGGATCAACTTCAATTCCTTTCTGGCTGACGATGAACCCTAGTAGTTTCCCCGAACGGACACCGAAGGTGCACTTTTTGGGATTCAAGCGGAGCTTGAATTTTCTTAGACGTTCGAACAATTTTGACAGATGTTCAACGTGCTCATCCTCTGTTCTAGATTTTGCAATCATATCATCGACATACACTTCGATTTCCTTGTGTATCATGTCATGAAACTGAGTAGTCATGGCCTTTTGATAGGTTGCCCCGGCATTCTTCAAACCGAAATGCATTACCTTGTAACAAAAGGTACCCCATGGGGTAATGATCGAAGTTTTCTCCATGTCTTTTGGCGCCATTTTGATCTGATTATAGCCCGAGAATCCATCCATGAAGGAGAATACTTTGAACTTTACTGTGCTGTCAACCAGCATGTCAATGTGCGGTAAAGGAAAGTCGTCCTTTGGACTTGCCTTGTTTAGATCTCTGTAATCAACACACATTCTGACCTTTCCGTCCTTTTTGGGAACGGGTACGATGTTGGCTAACCATTGAGGATATTCAGATGTAGCGAGGAAACCCGCGTCGATCTGTTTATGTACCTCCTCTTTGATTTTGATGGCCATGTCCGGGTGAGTGCGTCTCAACCTTTTCTTTACTGGCGGACATTCCGATCTCAACGGTAAGTGATGTTCCACGATGCTGGTATCCAACCCTGGCATATCCTGATAGGACCAAGCGAATACATCGGGGAATTCTTTGAGAAGCTTTATCAAACTCTCTTTGACAGTTGGACTGAGCAGTGCTCCGATCCTGATTTCTTTTCTCTCTTTTTCTGAACCCAAGTTTACCGTTTCCAACGGTTCTTTGTGAGGTTCAATGAACCTTTCCTCTTTTCTCAGTAGTCGGGAGATCTCTTCTGGAATTTGGTCGTCATCTTCTTCTTCAGCCTCGAATACCGGGAACTCAAAGTTGGGAGAAGGCATCGGATCGTATGTTTCAACGGGGTATAAAACAAGCAATCTGCATGACGTGATGATTCGTGTTTAGAAGAGATAGAGAAAATGCAAGTGTGTGCAGTGTTTTGATTTTATTGCTTGTTTTTATTATTGAATGTTTTTTAGGATTACCATTTTCTGAAAAAGCAAAAAGAGAAAACAGCAATTAATGCGGAAATTACAGAACGACGTTATTTTATTAATGAACAAGTCGACTCTTGAAACTACAGCCCTATAAAACAAAACTCTGTCGCTTTGGGCAAAGAGAAGAGGGAAATTTACAGAAAACGAGCCCTATCAAAATATCCGTTTCACCTGGGAAGGGTGAAAGGTTAAAGATGGCAATTACTTTGACTGACGAACGACCTTCGGAACCTCGACGGTAACCCATTGGCGGCGAACTCCTCGGTGAATCACAAAGTCTGGCACCTTCCTTGATTTGTCTTCAGAAATGACGCTGATTTCTGGTGGAGTAGGATCATTGGAAAATGTTTCCCAGGCAGAATTGTCGTAGGAGGATTCCTCTGTTGCATTTTGCATAGCATTGGAGCTCTCAGCTATATCTCCCCATCCAGTTGACTGGATATCTTCGAGCCTGATACGAGAGCTTTCAGGAGCAGTGTACTTGACCATAAAGTCGTATTTTCCACTAGGTTGTCCCAGAGTGTCCCAAACTTCTTTGGAACTGGAGAAGTCATCTCTCTCGATGACGTTGACCTCAGAAAAAGCATAGTTGATGAATTCTAGTCCTGCAAACGTTGCGAATTCATCTTCATGTTGAGTAGTTTCTGAATGACCTGAGTGTTGATCCCATGACGTGGTGGGGACACAGGTATTCTGTTCAATGATGGTCAGCGAAGTTTCATTACTCGGCTGACTTTCTTGCCCCAAGTTTCCTGGGTAAGGCTGCCACATTGGCAGACCATCCATTGGGCCATAGTAATTGTAATCAAGGTTTTCTTTCATCAGAGTGTCTTCCTCTAATGAATTTGGCGGAGCACGGCATCCTTCCGGATCACAATCTCCGTAGATCATTTCGACATCTGATCTTGGTATAAATCTCAGACTTTCTGTAGGAAAGCAAAAAGGCATAGGCACCTCTTCCTGAGACATATAGCCGTCCTCATTAAGGTAGGACTTCCATTCTCCATCTGTGTCAGAGGGATCTTCCTCATTGATAGCATGAACTGTCTGAGACACTGGGTGAAGGAAACCTCCACTGTGGAAGAAGTTTTGAAGGGGATGAAGACTTTCATCGTTGGCGGCTGTCCGAGTACAGGTCGCAGAAAAACCAAGACCCTTCTTTATTTTATTGTCATTGGGAATGACAAGTCGTCCCCATCCTGTCGTATCGGTACTCTCGACCGCTTTGATAGCATCTTTGTATGAAGAAATTGAAGTTCCTTCTTCGGATTGATCGTTCGTGCTCACCGATAGTGCTTGGAACTGAGTTCCAATAACCTCCTCGGGTTCCACACAAGTAGATGATGATAAGTTGCTTACAAGCAAGGCTTGTTCCCCACAAACCGTGACAAGTTGATCGTTCTTGACGAACTTTAGCTTTTGGTAGAGGGTTGAAGTAACCGCTCCAGCCTGATGTATCCAAGGTCTTCCTAATAAACAACTGTACGTTGCCCGGATGTCCATGACCTGGAAAGTGATTTGGAAAGTGTGAGGACCAATAGTTATGGGAAGATCAACTTCGCCGATAACTATTTTTCTGGATCTGTCGAATGCTTTGACGACGACCTCGCTGACTCTCATCGGAGGGCCCTTGAATGATAATTGCATCAAGGTGGACTTCGGCATAACATTCAGGGCTGACCCTGTGTCTACCAATACATTGGCTAAAGCATCGCCCTGGCAGTTAACTGTAATGTTGAGCGCCATGTTATGACGGCGACCCTCTTCAGGTAATTCCTCATCACTAAATCCCAAATTATTGCAGGAAGTGATGTTAGAGACAATGCTATCGAATTATCTAATTGTTACATCCTGTTCCACAAAGGCTTGCTCCAAGACTTTCTGTAATGCCTCTCTATGTGCTTCTGAACTGAGTAACAGTGATAATACTGAGATCTTTGAAGGAGTCTGTAACAGTTGATCAACAATGTTATATTTACTCCTTTGGATGAGCTTTAGCATCTCATCTTTGTCTTTTGAAAAGTCGGGATTACTAGATTGACCGACTGGTGGATCAGGAATTTTCTCCTGAAGTTCCTTTTCTTTGTTGGATTCTCCAACCCCTCGGTTGAAGATTCGACCGCTCCGTGTTACACGACTGATGTCTGCAATATTCACGATGGAGGGTAATGGAATTTCCTTTCCATTCTCGATTATTGTTGCACCGTATTTGTAAGGGATTGCCTTAGCTAATTCATACGGTAGTGGCCCCGGTAGATAGATGACTATGGGAACCTTCTGATTTTTCTGGCCATCATAAGTAACCTTGATCCGTTCCCGGTTGGGAACTCTAGATTCGTCAAGTAGAGGGATGATGGCAAAAACATCCCTGGTCCTGTGATGACCAGAGATCGTGACAAAATCCTCAACTTGCTCGGCAAGGTAGTTCGGCGACCAATCGATGGGTCCAGAACCTGGATATGGACGAATTTCTCCATGATCGACCTGACCCTGAAGAGCTGCTCTCACAAGGTAACACCCTTGGTTACTTTCCGAACAGACGCTACAACTGTCATAGTTGTGTGGTGGCACCTGGCCATGCCCACTTTGAATACAATGTAACCTCACTAGGTTATCTTCCATTGATCGGACATCCTGACTTTGACGACGATTAGGATTCCTGTGATTGATACTAATCTGCTGAGTATCTTCATCCATGTAGATTGGCATCCACCAGTGATTTAACAAGTGCTGAAGTGCCTCCTGGACAAGGGTACAACCTCGATCGTTTTCGCAACCCACTTTACAATTTTGATAGTCATGTGATATTAAGAATCCGAGTCGGACCTGCTCAGCATGTAACTCTACCAGGTTGGTATTCATTACGCGGATATCGAAGATCTGAACCATATTAATTTGATAGGGATTCCTATCATGGTAGTCTTGGATCCATCCAAGATCCATCTGACGCTGGAGGGCCTCTTGTATGAAAGAGCATCCCTGTTTATTTACTGAGAAAATCAGACAGGAACTGTAATCGTGCCGCGGCAGATTATGATACTGGCTTTGCCTTGAGTGCATCGCCACCAAGTTGACATTCATCGCACGGATGTCGGGGTTTTGAATGACGTTGGAATTCGTGTAAACCATGTTAACTCCACGAACTCGGTGCTCTTGGATCCATCCGAGATCCATCTGTTCCTGTAGAGCTGATTGCACTACCGAACATCCTTGGTTATCTTTAGAGCAGATATCACACTGGTGATAGTTATGAGGTGGCACATGGCCATATCCACTCTGTCTACAATGCATCTTGACCAGATTGGTCTTTAACGAGAGTACATCGTAAATTTGATAGACATTGTTAGTCTCTTTCTCAATCAGATTGACTGCAGCTTTCTCGTGTTGAGGCAGCGGGTTCGTAAGAACATTAGGATTCGTATCTTTGAAAGATAAGAGCCCGCTCCTAACAAGCTTTTGCAAGTCGGATTTGAAATTGAGGCAAGTCTCAATGTTATGCCCTGAACCTCCTTGATGATAAGGGCATGTTTGATCCGCTTTAAACCAAAAAGGCGAATTTTTCGGAACTGAAAGGGGAGACTTAGTCTAAATGTGCCCCTTAGCCAGCAGTAACGGAAACAGCTCTACGTACGTTATGGGTATAGGATCAAATCCTGGTGGCCGTATTGTACGGTTGTTGTTATATGGAGGACGAGCCTGCTGAAGAGGTTGTTGTGTCCTTTGTTGGTCAGGTTGGCTCTACGCAACCTGAGGTTGATACATAGGAACAGGCGCGGGGCCGATAGCAGGAGTAACAGCTGCTACTGGCTGATAACGTCGCATTTGCTTTCCGAGAGAGATATTCCCAATATCTTGCTCTTTTTTCTTAGGGAGAGCACTACTGTATTTTTTAGTACCGCTCGTTGATCTAGTGTCTTTTACCTAACGTCCTTCTCGGACGGCTTCCTCAAGACGTACACCTATGCCGACCATTTCGGTGAAATCACTGGGTGCACTGGCAACCATTCGGTCATAGTAAAATGAGCTTAAGGTCTTTAAGAAGATTTTTGTCATCTCTTTTTCCTCAAGAGGTGGACAAATTTGAGCGGCAATTTCATGCCACCTTTGAGCATACTCCTTAAAGGTTTCCTTTTCCTTTTGCGACATTGATCTGAGTTGATCTCTGTCGGGTGCCATGTCCAAATTGTATTTGTATTGTTGGACAAAGGCAGTACCAAGATCTTTGAATGTACTGATCGTAGTACGGTTTAAACCCATGTACCATTTGAGTGCGGCGCCGGTTAAACTATCCTGGAAGTAGTGAATCAGCAGGTCCTGATTCTCCGTCTGAGTTGACATCCGCCGAGCGTACATCACCAGATGGCTCTGAGGGAAAGAGTTACCCTTGTATTTTTCAAAGTCGGGCACTTGGAACTTGTGCGGGACTTTCACATTTGGGACCAAGCAGAGGTCTGCGGCATCCTTTCCAAATAGATCCTGACCGCGAATGGCTTGCAGCTCTTTCTGCATTTCCAAGAACTGCTCCTGGAATTCATCCATTCTGTCAAACATAGTTTCCTTCTTACCAGAAGGTGTTGGTGGAATCTATCCTTCCGGGACAGTGTGCACCACAGGGGGTGGTACCGTGACTACGGCAGTAAGTCTTGGCGCCTCCCGAAGTTTGTAACCTTCAGGAGTCTTCAGTATGCCCCTGGCATCTTCGCTTTCCCGAAGTTTGTAACCTTCAGGCCCAGCGGCTTCCGTTGCGATTCCCTGATCTTCAGTGATCGGCGGAACATATCCTTCCGGGATATAGTTAACAGGCATGCCCCAAGGACGATCTTTCGGCATCTGATACCTAGGATCATACTTTTCTATGATGGGCGTTGAGGTGATCTCTGAGATCACAGTTCTTTGTAGCTGAGCTTCTGCCATGGCTTGCATGTCGTTACGAAGCTTTCTCATATCCTCTCTCAGAGCGTCGATCTCTTCTTTCAACTCTCTGTTTTCTTCCTCAAGATCATCCATTTTTTTCTGACGATTGGCTTGAGTATTATACGAATGAGACAGTTTGACTCTAGAATCGAGACACAAACGTGAGATTCGTAGGTAAGGAGAATACGCGATGTGAGAATGATGAAATGCAATGATTATATTAATTTTTTTTTTTGGTTTAATCAAAATAAACTGCGACAATTAGATTGCAAATATCAAACAGTGGGGAAACCCCTTTTTATTGAATTCCAAAGGATTACAGAAATGGAAATACAGTAGATTACAAAGTGCAGAAACAGAAACCTAAACTAATGGGTCCCGAGTCCTCTCTGAGGAGAAACCGGGTGCTGATTCTGGTATCTTCCTTTTCTTTGACCGGGGCGCTTGGGCCGTTGTCGGGTTGTCATTCCTTTGCCAGGTGAAAGGAGCGAGCAAAGATGCTTTCAAAAGCAGTCCCGTTCCCTATACTAGTGAAGTATAGAGCCCTTTTTGTCAAGAACTGGGCTGGCAAACCTTGGATGCCACCCTTAGTGGTCATGTGAGTCTTGACCTCAGACTCGTCCAAATGAATTGCTCTTGCAATGGTCTGATTCTTTGGAATTTCTTCCAGTCCAGAAAATGGAGCTCGGTCAGTGATATGTAGATCAGTCAGATGAGAATACTCCTCCAGCGTTGGTGCTAGCTGGTAATCCGGGAATGTGAAACAGTGATAAACCGGATCGTAGAACTGAATGAGCGCATCCATGATTCCCTCAATCACATGGACTCTTAACAGTGGTAGCAAACCACCGTGCTTGGCTCTGAAATCCTCTGGGTTAATGATCATCCTCGCTAACCTTCTCAAATCCCCTAGTTTTGGAACCTTGAAGGTATACTGGTGAGTTCTCCTTCTACCGAAATCCATTAGCGTAATCCTTTTCTCTGATATTTGCAATCACATTCTTAGTTTAATTTGAAAAACAGAGAGACTAGAAGAGAAAGTTTTTTGAATGTTTTAATGTTTTATTAAATGGATGAATGAATGCAGCACACAAAAACATAGAAAAAACATGGGGTCAGAGGGTCATTGTCATGAAGTCAAGGCTCTACCCATCCCCAAAGGTTTATACTAGGGTGATTTTTGTACCTGTACTCATTATCATCAGCTCCTCCCAGGAAGGCAGACAACAAGCGGATCGCCAGCGAGTTGTGTGCAATCTTAGAGTAAGCGTCATTCACCGAGAATAGATCACCAGCCTCAAATGAGGGTAGTATCACGTAACAACTATTTCCGATAGCTTCCACACTACAAAAAAGGTTGGCTTTTCTTAAGTGTATACTCAATCTCACCACATGCGGCATCACACGCATTCCCAGTAGCAGAAAAATAAACACGTATAGCAATTAGGAAAAGCAGTATATATATTTGTCCTAATCATCCTAGACTTATAAAGCTACGATTCTTAAGTTCCTGACAGAAATGGGTTCCCCGGCGGATGCCCCAATCTGTGGTTCCCTGCCTAAGAGATGGACCAGCATAGGTCAATCTTTCTCTTCGGTAGAGTTCCCATTTTCCGTAGAAAACGGGGATGATTCCCTAAGGCAGAAAAGGAGACTCCCCAGCAGAGTCGCCATTTGTGTAAATTTTCACACAAGAGAAGTAGAAAGAAAGGAACGGGCCCCACGGTGGGCGCCACTTTTCTGTAGCGAGCGATTTTGGACGCGGTTCTTAAGCGCTGGTCGCTCTCTGCGGTTGAGCTTAAAACTACAGGTCGATTCATTTTTTATCCTATTGTAAGCTGAATAAGGAAGGGAAATAGATGTCTCCAATTAACCCTGCTTTGCATACTGAGTTTAAACAGCGGTCTGTTAGGTTACGGATGCTATCAATGTGGGGGGGCCTTGTACTGGTTATTTGTATTTTCGCCAATACGGTTTTCTTTCTTTTTTACCTGGGCAGAAGGTTTCTGGCGGGGAACAAGGATTAGGATGTTAAGACTGGTGCTTTTGAATTACTGCTTTTGATTGATGGAGATATGGGATTTGGGTTTTTTGTTGATTGTGCTCGCTAAGATCTTTTCTTTCGATCTTATGCCTACGTATTCCCGTTTACCGAAACAGGGAAATCAGAGCGTTCGTAGTTCCTCCTATTCTATGGGAGGAAATGGTTATTTTTGGTGTCTTGTTCAAAGCCCAAGACATGAAGCGAAAGGTGATTTGTATCTTGTTCAAAGCCCAAGATGTGAAGCTGAAAGGTCTATTTGTGTCTTGTTCAAAGCCCAAGACGTGAAGCTGAAAGACCTCGACTTTAGAGAGAATTTGTCATCTTTAAAGGGGAGAAGGAGAATTACTTTAACTGGGATACGCGGATCCGAGCAATGCCATAATTTCCGAAGAAAGGGTTTTAACCTGAAGGAGAAGACTTTAACTCAGTGTAGAGCAATGCCATCTTTCCTTAGGAATTTCTCATGCTAAAAGAGGGACAGTGGCATGGATATAGATGATCCAGAGGCTTGCCGCTTACAGCGATTAGATGAAGGGAAAGGAGTTGTTGATGTTTGTGTACTGTGAACGAGGCACAACTTTGATGCTAAAATGTTGATTGGATCAACCAGTGGTTTTCTTATACAAAGCCTAAGAGGAGGCTAATTTCCGCTAGGAAAATCATTATACAAAGCCTAAGAGGAGGCTATTTTGTGTCTCGTACAAAGCCCGAGAGAGAGGCTAAAAGTTTTTGACCCGACGATGGAGTCTTTTGGTATCTCGTATAAAGCCCGAGATGGAGGCGACTTGACTCAACAAGAGAGTTTTTTGTATCTCGTATGAAGCCCGAGATGGAGGCGAAAGGGGGATTGACTCAACGAGGGAGTCTATTATATGTCTCGTACGAAGCCCGAGATAGAGGCTAAAAGTTTGACTCAACAAGAGAGTCTTTGATACTCAACAAGAGAGTGTTTTTGTATCTCGTACGAAGCCCGAGATGGAGGCTAAAGGTTTGTTTCAGTTGAGTGACAGATCCAATATACTGATTTTAAAAGAGAAAATCAGTTCTTATATGAGCAACACTGTACTCAGGGATTTGATTTGAGGATCAGGGATATTTCCTTCTCTTTGAGGAAACGGGAAATCCAAAGGGTATTGAGACTGTCCGAGTCTGCGGGTTTCCTTCCTATTTAACGAAGGGGGTCACTTGAGAATGTCTTTGAGACTCAAGGAAGTTAGACTGTCCAAGTTTAGAGTTTTATCTTTTGTACTATGCTTTGAGAAACAGTAGTAGACTCTATGAAAGGACTGTTCTATGAGGATGACTAGGTTATGTTCCTATACCTCTAGGAGGTCGTCGGGGCAATTTGTACGAAGCCCAAGAGGAGGCTAGAAACTTTTAAGAAGCCGACGGGTCCTTGTACGAAGCCCAAGAGGAGGCTATCATTCCCGGAGGAAGAGATCATTATACGAAGCCTAAGAGGAGGCTGTGAATACTTCTAAGAAGCCGTAGGGTCCTTGAATAATGCCCAAGAGGAGGCCGATGCTTTTAAGAAGCCCGTGGGTCTATCATCTCCTTTCCATTAGGAGAGATAACTCTTTTAAAGATAAAAACCACTGGTAAACGTGCGAGGTTTACTATCCAGCGACTTTTAACTTTTAAAGAGGGTTCCTTAGTTAAGGTCCAAGATTATGACCGTAGTGGGTACCCAAACCCTGAGACATTCAAGGCAAGCTATCCACAAGGAATAGATCAAGTCAGGAAAGTTTGAGAATTTGGAAGAAACTCAAAGATGCCATTCACGGAGAATACATTCATCTTGGGGAGTAGAGCTTCTTGACGATTCCTAAGGAGGACAGCCGAAGAGAAGACTGTATCTAGTGCTCCTATTGGGGATCTAGGCGTCTATTTCTACGAATAAATGAAACGGCGTCACCTAGTTCTAGACTTAGTTGCCGGGGAAACTCGAAATATCTATACTATTATTACACAGTAGATAGGAGTTTATGAAAGGAGACTTACAGTGAACAACCCCACAATACAGTTTATAATATGAAAGCAGTAAATGAAAGCGATAACCACTTACTCGGTTGTAGTGCTTCTATGCTGTTTGGTTAGTTGTTCAACAAAGAAAGATTGAAAACAACAGTATATTCAAAATCAAAGGAGAAAGTGCTTTGAAAAAGAAAGATTTGGGGCTTACAGCTCAAGGAGAGGCCCAGGGTTTTATCAGTGAGCGCACTGTTTGACTTTGTACAGCGGGACTTATACAAGTGACTGGGGCCCAAAAAGGTTTTCTGTACAAAGGGATGGGTCTTACACTCTCTCAAGAGGCCCAAAAAGGTTTAAAGAAAAAGAGTGGGGCTTATAACACGAGGGTAGGCCCAAATGATTTTTTGTTTAAAAATGGCGATCGCGTCGAGGTTTTCTTTTAACGCAGAGGGACTTATACAATAAGTGAGGCCCAAAATGTTTTGGTTAAAAGGGGGATTGGGTCTTACACTCTAATAGAGGCCCAAAGTGTTTTGAATGGGTCTTATAGCTCAAGGAGAGGCCCAGATGATTTTTATTTTTGAACGGGCGACGATCGCGCCGTTTACTTGTACAGAGGGACTTATACAATGGATGAGGCCCAAAAAGTTTTTGTACAAGGGGGGATGGGTCTTACACTCTCTCAAGAGGCCCAAAAAAGTTTTGAAAATGATTTATGAGGGTTGAATTAATCCAAAACCCTAATTTGTTTTCAAAATGTATTTAATTGAATAAAAATTCAATTAAAATGATCAAAAATTGTTTAACACATGGAAAACAAATTGTGATCTTGGATTAATGCTTCAAAAATTAAGTATTGACCTACAAAATAATTAGAAAGCATTAAAAGTTGCAAAATCAATGTAGAAAAAATATTTAAAATGCCAAAAACAATCAAAATATTAATTCTTTACAAAAATATCAATTATATGAAATAAATAATATTTTTGGGATTTTTTGTGAAAATAAAATATTTTAACATTTTTGTGAATTATTAAAAAAAGAATCAACTCAAAATCATTAAAACTCATAGAGAAATTAATTTTTGAATCAATTAAACAAAATCACAAAATTCAAATATTTGAATTTCTAAAAATGGCGCCAAGAACAGCTGAAGAACACGCGCGTGTTCTTGGTTTCTCAGATTTGCATTTTCTATCCAATCTCCATGAATACGTAATCATATCATGCAATCCACATATCATTATGCTCGCCTCACCCTCACGATCATGTCTATGTACTTTAATTTCATTTAAATTAAACATACAACAAGAAATCACGAAGAGACCTCAAGAACCCTAATTTCTACATGAAGGCTAGGATTTTTTATACACGATTCAAAAAATGCAATTAATTGAGGGAAAACATTCCATGCATGATTATGAACATATGGCCAAATTATTGTGCGAGGAAATATGCATAGATTGAGAGATGACCAAGTATATGCTTACCTCCAAGTCGTGACAGCAAGAGCAGATGTGATTTTGAGTTGGAGGTGTTACAGACAAGTTGTGATGATCTGGACAGCTTCCCTACACCATATGGAGTGTGTTTGAACACTTGGATTGAATTGAAATGGACTGGATCAGTTTATGGCATCTCAGCTGCAACTTCACTTCAAACTTGTGTGGATGGCAAGTGATTCTGAGATTTTGATGTTCCAAATGTTATGTGAGTGTTTGATCAGCTCATATGTGATGTATGTGAGGTGTGTGAGTGATTGGTTTGATTGGAAAAGCTCTCAAACTCAAAACCCGATAGCTACCTTGCTAAGAAAGGCATTTTTGCCAAGAGAAAGAGATTTTGAGGAAAGCATCTGTTAGATGGCTTTGTTGTCCTCAAACTGACCACAATTGAGCTCTATTTATAGTAGAGCAAGTTTGTTTTGCAAGGAATAGTGCATGGCAGCTGGTAAGTAGGTTTGGCCAATGTTGTCCAATGAGAAATCAAGTCTCCTCTAGCCATTGACTAAAGGTTAGGGCACAGAGCTTTGGTTCCCTTGGTCTTGGATAAGTCTTGACTGATTTTAGATGAGAATGGCCCAGTCCATGCCACCTTGATGGTTCCATTGAATGCCTTATTCCAAATTTGAAGTCTTGTCCGTATTTTGGTAACTCTAGGTTCAACATGCTATTCCTTGTTCCTTGGACCTTGGAGGCTTGGCTCAGTGATTGTCCCCTTTAGATTCAATCCTCTGAGGTGTCCAAATGGATAGGAGCAATTGAATTTGGCTGATTTTGGCAAATCGAACCAAAATGCAAATTCTACCTTGCTTGTGACAGATTTCAGCAAGGCAACTTGCCAATGTTGTATCTCACGGTGTAGGTTGAATTTGGCAATGTTCTTGGCCATTTTGGAAAGCTCTTACATGATACAACAACTGTTTGAACAAGTTTGGTTTTGATCTCTTTTGATTCCAAGTGAAAAATCCCCCTACATTTGGCAAAAAGTGAGGCAGAATCTGACTTAGTGAAAATTTCACTAAGTGTTGGAAAAAGTGACTTTTTCACTTTTCAGCCACTTTGATCACTCCATAACTCAAAATCCTTAATGAATTGGAATGACTTGTAGTTGAAGTTTTTGTAGGTGATAATGAGGGCTACAAATCCATCTTTGGATGAGAAAAAATGGCCTTGTGGTTTTGGAGTTATGGTCCTCCAAAGTTGGTACCTTTGCCACTTTATTTTTAACTTAGAAAAATTTCTAAGTTTTATGGTTACCCCTTTTACAAGTTATCTCACTTTTCTTGATTTTTCTTGATGAATGATGATTCAAATCATACATTAACATCATTTTAGGGTTAAAAATCCATTTTGGTGAAAAATCTCAAAAAGTCAAAGTTGACTTTTGTGCACAGTTGACTTTTGATCAGATGAATTCCAAACTGTGCAATTCTTCAGGAAATCATGTCCTTGACCTAAATCAAACTTGATGGACATGCTTCATGGGTGTCATAGGGTATATTCAATCATGTATTAGGGTTTGGGAGCATGTCCTGGTCAAAAGTCAAAGTTACAGTTGACTTTTCTCTTAAAACCCTAATTGTGGTGCAGATGAAATTGAGACTTGTTGCCCAAGCTTCTTGGATTAATCCATTGTCCCAAATGGATCAATATGGTATATTAGAGACCCTCAAATCATCTCTTGAGGTCTTGGCTCATGGTTTGTCCCAAAAGTCAACTTAGGGGTGAATTAGGTCAAGAAACCCTAATTCCTGATTTTTTATGAATGCATCCCCTGAGGCAAAATTGACTTGATGCATGGGTTCATGAGGTTCCATGAAGTATATTAGGTTATGTTTTGGGTCATTGCCTTGTGCCCAGATGAAAATTTCCATCTGGAGGCCCTGGTCGACCAAAACCCTAATTTGGTGATACTGTCGATCCTGAGACTTGATCCACCTAGAAGGGAGTAGCCTTGTGCTTAATCCTTGAAGTGGGAGTCCTTTTTTGATCCATTATGGATATTTAAGAGATTAGACAAGTTGAAGATCATGTCATTTCTTGATTGATCCTTTGTCTAAGCACTCAGAGAGGGCTTGAAACCCTAATTTTGCTTGTATTGGATGCTCACCCATCTTTGGGGAGACTGATGAAGCATGATGGTTCATCCATATTGTGATGATAATTTTCACAATGATGGGAAATCTAAGTGGTCAAAATTTGGGGTATTACACTTCCCGGAGAAATGCCATATGATGGGGTCCAATTTTGAGGTGCCGAGGACCTTTTCATCAGCGGTGTTTCAGAGATAAACTGCCGTATTGCTGAATCTCTGTTTAAGAGGCTTTCTCTGGGGATTTTCCTTAATCCGGGAAAGCAAGGATATCATCTTCAATGGCGAAGAGTGACATTTGTAGAAAGCTTCTCTGGCTTTTTAGAGGTTCAAGTTATCAAAGTGGTCAAGGACCCAACTTCAATCCAGAAATAAACTGGAGGAGAGATCGTTCAAACACAACATTTCTTAATCGAGGAAAGAACTGACAACTCGACCGAGAGGACAACTATCACTAGGGATAAGACCGACTGGAGTGATAGTGATTCAATATGAATGAGAATGCAAATAGAATGCATGATGTATGTATGTTTATGCTGACAAAACTGACGCGACATACTGTAATACCCCAAAATTTTCCCTCTCTTTTCTTCATATCATTTAGCATGAGCTTTCATTGCATTGCATTGCATTCAAGCATGGAAAAATAAAGCATCAAGCATTTAGCATTGCATCTTGCATAAGGGCATGTGATCAGGTGATTCTCTAAGGTGTTGATCATCCAAAGAAGAAGGCCAAGTGTTTCTCACAAGATTAAAAGACCTCTTACATCATGTATCATCTCCATTTGATCTCACAAGTCATGGAAAGAGGAGAATTCATCAAGAAGATTGGACAGTGCATGATCTCCTATACAAGGCAGTCAAAAGTTGGGATCTGACCCCCAAATGAGCAAGCTCTTTGATTCTTTATCATCTCCAAGTGGTACATGTCATCATTGGTGGACATGATACACAACATATTCAGAGGAATTTGAATTTGGAGGATGTGCTATTTCCTCCTAACCAGAGGGTACTAAAACTAGGGTTTGCCATAAAATCAGTTTATTTCTGATTTTTTGGGCAAGAATTGATCCCATGGTATTCCACATGTCCTCAAGTGTCTAGGGATGGAAGATTGCCCATTAATTTGTTTTAGAAGGTTTTCAATTGATCAGTGATTTCAAAATCAGGAGAATTGGGAATAAAGTCAACTGTGCAGTGAAAAAGTCAACTCCTGACTTTTTGAGGTCAACATCATGATTTTCAAGTCAAATATGGCCCATGGACAAGATTTGATCAAGAAATGTTCAAGGATTCATGAAAAATCAAAATGTGAAGAAGTTGCTATTTTTGGAAATTTAGGTTTTTTAGGAAGTTGCCATTTTGGGAAAGTTTCAGCATGAATTCAGCCATCTTCCAAGCCAATTTTCATCATGATACGAGCTTCATTTCAATTTTCTTCAAACATGAAAGTTGTAGAGCTTTCTCCAAGCTTTCCAACCATGTAAAGTTGGTCTCATTTGGATTATTTTTGAGAGAGTTATGATGTTTTGAAGTTGGAGTTTTCAAGTTGTGAAATTCAAAAACTTAGAATTTTTTCTAAGTTATTTTGGACAGCTTTGTGCATCAATGTTCATGCTCGATTTTGATCACCTTCCAAGCTTTGAATTGAGAAAACTCTAACATGAAAGTTGTAGTTTGAAGTCTTCTCTTCAAAATGGACACAAGAATCATGGCATTTGGTTTGATATTGAGTGAGTTATAAGTGTCCAAAGTGTGACATTTTCAATTGGTGGTTTCACTAAAACTTAGAATTTGTTCTAAGTTGCTTTTAACAGTTTGGTACACCAATGTTCTTGACCAATTTAGAGTTATTTCCAAGTCATGAATTGAGATACTTCCAACATGAAAATTGTAGAGGGCAATCTCACCTTTTCAAAATGACCAAAAAGACAATATTTGGACGTGGGAATCGAAAATTATGGCTACCTCAATATCACGGTTTCAAGTCGTGGTGATAACAAAAAATCAGTTTTTCTTGGACAGATTCGTGGACACCTTTTCAAACTTTTTTTTCATCATCCTCCAAGCATTGTTTCAAGTCATAATTAACATGGAATTTGTCCATAGCATTTCCTATTTTCCAATGACTATAAGTTTACAACATTTGGAGCCATATTCATCAAGTTTGGATCAAGAAAAGGTGATCATGTACCATTGGTTTTGAAGCATCCTCATGTGGTATTTTGAATTGATTATTGTAACAAGTATTCTTTTTGTTTTTACACGCACCATCATCATGCTGTGTCACCAATGCTTTGCCAAAACATTGCCTAAAACGACCAAACAATGGCCAACGGCTATATCACTCTCTCATGCACACTTTGCACATTTGGGTGAAACTAAAAAGAACAAAGCGTTGGTACTACCTGGCCTCACACTCTGCTCACGTGAATGCTATTTCCACCACCTCCTCTCTTTCCAAATCACAACAAACCACTCCATGCACCCCATGTAAAACTAACCCGTATTGCACTCTCACATTTTCATTTTTTGGACAGAAATTCTCAACCAAGTTTCCACTCCATCTCAGGCCCATTAAACCACTTCCAACCCATCATATTTAAGGATACAAACCCTAGAAACAAAGACAACACTCATTGGGTGAAAAGATCAGACGAGAGCAGCTCATCCTCTGAAGAACTTCTCTCTTCGTGTGGGTTTTCTCAGTGAAGCTTTCTCCATTTTCTTGCTCGAGTGAAGCTCTCTGGGGAAGTTTGTTTGGTTTTCTAAAGCTTTCACAAGGCATTGAAGAAGCAGTGGACTTGCCTCCACTAGGTAAGATTTTTCAACTCCTTCTTTTAAGCTCTTTTTTCCACATCCAATCATGCTCATCCACTGCATCTGAAACACCTTGAGATGGTGATATTGTTTGATGGTTTGAATCTGAATATGCTGATATGTTTGAATGTTCGAACTAATGTTTGTACCCGTGCCTTTGAGTCATTTTTTCTCTATGTTTAAGTGGTATTTGTGGAAAACAAATTGTACCATGTTGATCTACTCATTTCATATTTCATTTCTGGGTTTTACTTTGTTTGATTTAATGGAGTTTTCATGGAGATATATGGTGTAGAAGGTGGGTTGTTCACTGCGTTTTCCTCTGCAAACCACGATGCATGCTGGTTGTCTTCATGAAGAAGACGATGTGGTGGCGAGCTAGGATTGGTTCATGACATTTTTTGTCTTTATTCATTTTAAATTAAGTTGTCCGATTGATGTTGTGTTACATGTTTTCTTTTGTGACATTTTATTTCATTTATCTTTCTTTCTTTTTTTAAAAAAAATCTGATGTTGCTTTGATGGCATGGGCCTTACGCCCTACTTTTCACACCTCCCCTTTTGAGGCCCAACGCGCGTGCATTTGAATCATGCATTGCTGGGCATTGCTAGCACACCCCCTGGTTTCTTATTTGTTGTTTACTTATTTCTTTTTATTTAGTGTTTCTTTTTTTGTTTTTATTTGTTAAACCTCTTTTAAAAAATCCAAAAAATATTTTTCCTGTTTAATTAATATGTTAACTTAATTTTCATAATTTTTATTTTAGTTTTATTTTCTTTTTATTATTTTATTTTGGATTAATTTGTTAGGTTGTTTCCAATGATACCCTTTTTCTAGGGTTAGGAATTTTTGTGGCTTTACACATCATTTGAGGCCAATCTTTTGGTCACTTTATAGGTACAATATAAGGTTGTTTAAATGCTGGTTTGAGGTTGGTTTGAGTTACTTTTAGTGACTTGCCACTCAAGTTTTGATAACCCTCGACTCTTGCTCGAGTCTTTCCACATCTTGACTTGTGGATCACTTTTAGACAAGCTCTTTAACTCTTTTGGATCCAATCTTTTTGTATTTGTTACTTGACTGAGTTAAATTTCCTTTGATTATTTTTTGGGAATTTATTGAATCACTTTGCTATTTTTGGTTGATTCTTACTTGTGGTTTGAAGTTCATTGAAGCATGCTTAGACACTTGACCTAGTTTGAGTGCTTTTGTTTACTTGCGATTGATTGATGCTTGAGATGATTGTATGGTGTGATCATGTTCTGTTTGATCTTGTTTATGGCTTTGGAATCATCTTCATTGATTCATTTTCCAATTTGATCTTGATTTTCTAAGTTGGTGTTGTTTGGACTTGAATTTTGTGGTATGTTTGACCTAATCTTGTGCAATGCTCCTTTGTATGAAACAATCAATGCATGAGGCCTTTTGTTTGACTTGTATAACATGCTTGAGGTTCTGATCCTCTTGATTTAGGGTTCATTATGTGACATGTTCTCACTTTTTGCTTCACATGTTTCTTTGCTTGCTTGCATGAATAGTAAGTGGTTGCTTTGATTAGTTTTGATGCATGCTTTGGATGTGTTGCTTGGTGATTAATATTGTATGACTTGAGTTTGATCTTGACATGATGTTAATGTGTGTGCTACTGCCTCTTGAGTTCTATACTTGATTTTCATGTTACTTGAGCATTGTTGGATGCATTTGGTTTGAATTGTATGATGAATGACATTGCCTTTCCTTTTGTGAACTCCTTTGGATCATAATGCTTCATATTTTGGATCACTTTTGCACACATGAATTGTTGATGATAATATGATGTTGGTTCTGACTTGTCTTCATTTTCATCTTGCCTTTCTCATTCCACTTTGATATGAAGTCCATGTATGCTTAATTGTGTATTTCATACAAGTATGCTTGCATTCTTTCATGTTTATCTTTGCATGCTTACTTGGATTGTTTTGCGTTGATCTTTGAAACATGATTTATGATGTGATTTAGCTATGATGGTTATGATGTGCTTGCTGCCCTATCTTTGTATCTCATTTCTCTTCTTCTTTTCTTCTCTTTCACTCTTTCACATCCCTTGAATCTCAAGACTTGTTCAAGTCTTGGATTCTTTTCCCCTTAGAGCTACCTAGTCCAACTTAATCTTTGATTAAGTTTGGAGTAGGATTAGTATTAGGTTTTAGTTAGGATTTCTCTTTCAAACCTCACTAACCATAGGACATCCATACATGATAACATTAGGACCCTTAGTCTCCCTTTAGAGTTCTCTTTGCGTTTTCTCTTCTCATCTTCAAGCAAAAGTAAAAAATATTAATAAAGGAAAACACACATTGTATTTAGGCCTTTCATGCAAGAACAAGATAGTGAGGGATCTTCTCTCGTTTTCTTGGAATGTTTAGCGTGCGTCCCATCTCGGGTCGTTATGCGAGGCATTCGATCTTACATGAGGGACTTAAATACAATGCGCGTTACAAAACACAAAACAATCAAAACACTTCTTTCTAAAAGACAAAAACAAACAATAACATCTTTCCTTCGGGAATTATTTTCTCATCTCACTCACTCTTAACGTACGAACGTGCTCCTACTCGTTCTCTTGCAAGATGGTAACGCACTCGGACCAGCGAGCCTGCAACACCTGAGCTAGAACGTAAGCCGTTCTCTAAAAAACACAAACAACTTTTCCCTAGTTAGGGGAACTACGTCGCTCTAATTCTCATGTTCCCGACGAGATACGTAGGTGGTGAGGTAGGGCCCATTCGAGCACTTCTTTTATTTTCCCTACATTTGTTCCTTGTTCTCTCTCCTTTCCCTTTTCCTTTCCCTTTCCCTTTCCAGTAGCAGTGGAGCTCCAGACGACGACACCCTTTGATCGAGACAAGCAAGTGTGGATCCCATCGGGTACAATGGACGCGTGGGGGTGCTAATACCTTCCTCACGCGTAACCGACTCCCGAACCCAGTTCTCTTGGTCGCAAGACCATGCTCTTATCCTCTCCTTCAGGTTTATGCAGTGTTTCCTTTCCCTCTCTTGGGATAAATACACATTGCCGGTGACTCTGTTTCGGTGCCACTTTCGCGTTTGTACTAGGATGAAAATCCCGGGAGCGACACATACCAACTAAAAAAATGAACATGACTGGATACTCAGCCATCGCGGGGCGAAGAAGTACCGCTGGTTCAGAATAGCAATTCCACCTTGCTTAGGAAAGATAGTCCCCGTTGGGAGCTATGTTGGTTGGGCTTAGGAGATAAGAACTCGGCCGAAGCGTGTCAGACGAAACAAGGTCTCTGACACAGTTGATCCCTTCATTCAGGCGTACTGGCGTAGAAGGAGTGCTTTGATTCTGCACTTTGAAGTTTGCTTACTTCCGGAGAAGCGGTTGATGCTCTTTTGATGTTCAACAGTCAAAAGAAATTGCCATCTTTATTTTAAAGCAGAAAATGTTTTAACAAGTAAATTCATTTTTGTTTCATTTCAAGAATCGTTAATCATGTTAAAAAATGTCATTCTGTAAAGCTAAAACAAATGAAAATTACAAACAAAAGCACAAAGGCTCAAATTTTATTTATAAGAAGGAGATCAGCCAAACGCGTGATTCCAAAGAGTATATACAAAGTTTGAAAATGGTAATTTACAGGGAAAAGGGCTACGTTGAAACATAACGACCACTATCCTTCTACCAACTTTGAATTCTGGGCATCCTGAGCTTCTGTCGAAGATGACCTTGACTGGAGTTTTCCTCCGATGGATGGTGTAACTGCTACTGAAGGACCTGCCTCTGTTGAACATAGTTACTTGCCATTATCCCTAACTTTTACCAGGATTGTACTGTGATGTTTCCAATCCACCGGGATGATTTTTTTTATTTTGTCTCTAAATTTTACCTGGACCGCCCTTTCGGGTTTTCAATCCACCGAGACGTTTTTTTTAGGCGAAGTATTTCTTGACTACATCAACATTCGTGGAGTAGGCAAATTCCTCTCCGTCCATGGTTGTGAGTCTCAAGGCGCCGCCTGAGAAAGCTTTCTTAACCATATAGGGGCCGTCATAATTCGGAGTCCCCTTGCCTCGCGAATCAGTGAGAAATTATTGTATCTTCTTGAGCAGTTTGAAGATCGGCGCGCATGTCGCGGTTATGAGGAATATGAATCTGGAGATGTAGTTCAAACGTCCCAAGAATCCTCTGACTTGTTTTTCAGTTCTCGGAGAAGGCATTTCTTGAATGGCCTTGACCTTGTCAGGATCAACCTCAATTCCTTTCTGGCTGACGATGAACCCTAAGAGTTTCCCTGAACGGACACCGAACGTGCATTTGTTGGGATTCAAGCGGAGTCTGTATTTCCTCAAACGCTCGAATAGTTTTGACAGGTGGGTCACATGCTCCTCTTCTGTCTCAGATTTTGCAATCATGTCATCGACATACACCTCGATTTCCTTGTGTATCATGTCATGAAATAGAGTAGTCATGGCCCTTTGATAGGTTGCCCCGACGTTCTTCAAGCTGAACGGCATCACCTTGTAACAAAAGGTACCCCATGGGGTAATGAACGAAGTTCTCTCCTTGTCTTTCCGCGCCATTTTGATTTAATTATAGCCCGAGAATCCATCCATGAAGGAGAAAATTTTGAACTTTGTTGTGCTGTCTACCAGCATGTCAATGTGTGGTAAAGGAAAGTCGTCCTTTGGACTTGCCTTGTTCAGATCCCTATAATCAACACACATTCTAACCTTTCCGTCCTTTTTGGGAACGGGTACAATGTTGGCTAATCATTGAGGAGGATATTCAGATGTAGCGAGGAAACCCGCGTCGATCTGTTTCTGTACCTCCTCTTTGATTTTGATGGCCATGTCCGGGTGAGTCCGTCTCAACCTCTGCTTTACTGGAGGACATTCCGATCTTAATGGTAAGTGATGTTCCACGATGCTGGTATCCAACCCTGGCATATCCTGATAGGACCAAAGGAATACATCGGGGAATTCTTTGAGAAGCTTTATCAAACTCTCTCTGGCAGTTAGACTGAGCAGTGCCCCAATCCTGATTTCTTTTCTCTCCTTTTCTGAACCCAAGTTTACCATTTCCAACGGCTCTTTGTGAGGTTCAATGGACCTTTCCTCTTGTCTGAGTAATCGGGAGATCTCTTCTGGAATTTTGTCATCAACTTCTTCTTCTTCAGCCCCAAATACCGGGAACTCAAAGTTGGGAGAAGGCATCAGATCGTATGTTTCAACGGGGTTTAAAACAAGCAATCTGCATGACGTGATGATTCGTGTTTAGTAGAGATAGAGAAAAATGCAAGTGTGTGCAGTGTTTTATTTTTATTATTGCTTGTTTTTATTATTGAATTGTTTTTTAGGATTACCATTTTCTGAAAAACGAAAAGAGAAAACATCAATTAATGCGGAAATTACAGAACGATGTTATTTTATTAATGAACAAGTCGATTCTTGAAACTACAGCCCTATAAAACAAAACTCTGTCGCTTTTGGCTAAGCAAAGAGGGAAAATTTACAGAAAGCGAGCCCTATCAAAACATCCGTTTCACCTGGGCAGGGTGAAAGGTTAAAGATGGCAATTACTTTGACTGACGAATGACCTTCGGAGCATCAACAACAACCCATTGGCGGCGAACTCCTCGGTGAATCACAAAGTCTGGCACCTTCCTTGATTTGTCTTCAGAAATGACGCTGATTTCTGGTGGAGCAGGATCATTGGAATCTGTCTCCCATGCAGAGTTGTCGTAGGAGGATTCCTCTGTTGTATTATGAAGAGTAGTTGTGCTCTCAGCTGTATCTCCCCATCCAATAGGCTGGATATCTTCGAGCTTGATACGAGAGCTTTCGGGAGCAGTGTACTTGACCATGAAGTCGTATTTTCCACTTGGTTCTCCCAAGGTCTCCCAAACTTCTTTGGAACTGGAGGAGTCATTTCTCTCGATGACGTTGACCTCAGGAAAAGCATAGTTGATGAATTCAAGTCCTGAAAACATTGCAAATTCATCGTCGTGTTGAGTAGTTTCAGAAGGACCTGAGTGTTGATCCCATGACATGGCGGGGACACAGGTATTCTGTTCAAAGATGGTCAGCAAATTTTCATTGTTCGGCTGACTCTCTTGCCCCAAGTTTCCTGGGTAAGGCTGCCACATTGGCAGACCATCCATTGGTCCATAGTAGTTGTAGTCAAAGTTGTCTTTCATTAGAGTGTCCTCCTCTAATGAATTTGACGGAGCGCGACATCCCTCCGGATCACAATTTCCATATATCATTTCGACATCTGACCGTGGTATAAATATCAGACTCTGTGCGGGAAAGCAGAATGGCATAGGCACCTCTTCCTGAGACATGTAACCGTCCTTGTTAAGATAGGATTTCCATTCTTCATCTGTGTCAGAGGGATCTTCCTCATTGATAGCATGGACTGCTTGAGACACTGGGTGAAGGAAACCTCCACTGTGGAAGAAGTTCTGAATGGGATGAAGACTTTCATCGTTAGCAGCTGTTCGGGTACAGGTTGCAGAAAAACCAAGACCCTTCTTTGTTGTATTGCTAGTAGGAATGACAAGCTGTCCCCGTCCTGTTGTATCGGTACTCTCGACCGCTTTAATAGCATCTTTGTATGAGGAAATCGAAGTTCCTCCTCTGGATTGATTGTCCTTGCTCACCGACAGTGCTTGGAACTGAGTTCTAATATCCTCCTCGGGTTCTATACCAGTAGACGATGATAAGTTACTCACGAGCAAGGCCTGTTCTCCACAGACTGTGACAAGTTGATCGTTCTGAACGAACTTTAGCTTTTGGTGGAGGGTTGAAATGGCCGCTCCAGCCTAATGTATCCAAGGTCTTCCTAATAAACAACTGTATATTCCCCGGATGTCCATGACCTAGAAAGTGACTTGGAAAGTGTGAGGACCAATAGTTATGGGAAGATCAACTTCGCCGATAACTGTTTTTCTGGATCCGTCGAATGCTTTGACGACGACCTCGCTGGTTCTCATCGGAGGGCCTTTGAATGATAATTGCATCAAAGTGGACTTTGGCATAACATTTAGGGCTGACCCTGTGTCTACCAGTACGCTGGCTAAAGCATCGTCCTGGCAGTTAACTGTGATATTGAGCGCCATGTTATGACGGCGACCCTCTTCGGGTAATTCTTCATCACTAAATCCCAAATTATTGTAGGAAGTGATGTTAGAGACAATGCTATCGAACTGTCTGATTGTTACATCCTGTTCCACAAAGGCTTGCTCCAAGACTTTCTATAGAGCCTCCCTGTGGGCTTCTGAACTGAGTAACGGTGATAATACCGAGATCTTTGAAGGAGTTTGTAATGGTTGATCAACAATGTTGTATTCGCTCCTTTGGATGAGCTTCAACATCTCATCATTATTTTTCGAAAGGTCGGGATTACTGGATTGACCAACTTATGGATTGGGAGCTTCTGTCTGAAGTTCCTTTTCCTTGTTAGGTTCTCCAACTCCTCGGTTGAAGATTCTACCACTCCGTGTTACACGACTGATGTCTGTAATATTCACAACGGAGGGTAATGGAATTTCCTTTCCATTCTCAATTGTTGTTGCACCGTATTTGTAAGGGATAGCCTTAGTTGATTCATACGGTGTTGGTCCCGGCACATAGATAACTATGGGAACCTTCTGGTTTTTCTGACCATCATAAGTAATCTCGATCCGTTCCTGGTTGGGAACTCTCGATTCGTCAAGTAGAGGGATAATGGCAAAAACATCCCTGGTCCTATGATGACCAGAGATCGTGACAACATCCTCAACTTGATCGGCAAGGTAGTTCGGCGTCCAGTTGATGGGTCCAGAACCCAGATATGGACGAATTTCTCTACGATCCACCTGACCCTGAAGAGCTGCTCTCACAAGGTAACACCCTTGGTTACTTTCAGAACAGACGCTACAACGGTCATAATTGTGTGGTGGCACCTGGCCACGCCCACTTTGAATACAATGTAACCTCACTAGGTTAGCTTCCACAGATCGGACATCCTGACTCTGACGCCGAGCAGGATTCCTGTTACTGATACTAATTTTGCTGAGTATCTTCATCCATATAAATTGGCATCCACCAGTGATTTAACAAGTGCTGAAGTGCCTCCTGGATAAGGGTATAACCTCGATCGTTTTCGCAACCTGATTTACAGCTTTGATAGTCGTGTGATATCAGGAATCCGAGTCGGACCTGCTCAGCATGTAACTCTACCAAGTTGGTATTCATCAAGCGAATGTCGAAGATCTGAACCATGTTGATCTGATAAGGGTTCCTATCATGGTAGCCTTGGATCCATCCAAGATTCATCTGACGCTGGAGGGCCTCTTGCATGAAAGAGCATCCCTGTTTGTTTACCGAGCAAGTCAGACAGGAACTGTAATCGTACCGTGGAAGATTATGATACTGGCTTTGCCTTGAGTGCATTGCCACCAAGTTGAAATTCATTGCACAGATGTTGTGGTTCTGAATGACGTTGGAATTCGTGTAAACCATGTTAACTCCACGAACTCGGTGCTCTTGGATCCATCAGAGATCCATCTGTTCCTGTAGAGCTGTTTGCACCACAGAACATCCTTGATTATTTTTAGAGCAGATATCACACTGGTGATAATTATGAGGTGGCACATGGCCATATCCACTCTGTCTACAATGCATCTTGACCAGATTGGTCTTCAACAAGAGTACATCGTGAATTTGATAGACATTGTTAGTCTCTCCTTCTATCAAATTGACTGCAGCTTTCTCATGTTGAGGCAGCGGGTTCGTGAGAACATTAGGATTTGTATCCTTGAAGGATAAGACCCCACTCCTAACAAGCTTTTGCACGTCGGACTTGAAATTGAAACAAGTCTCTATGTTATGCCCTGATCCTCCTTGGTGGTAAGGGCAAGTTTGATCCACCTTAAACCAGAAAGGTGGATTTTCCGGTACTGTAAGAGGAGACTTAGTCTGGATGTGCCCCTTAGCTAGTAGTAACGGAAATAGTTCTGCGTAAAACATGGGTATAGGATCAAACCCTGATGGTCGTGTTGTATGATTGTTATTATATGGAGAACGAGCCTGCTGAAGAGGCTGTTGTGTCCTTTGCTGATCAGGTTGGCTCTGCGCAACTTGAGGTTGATACGTAGGTGCGGTGCTGATAGCAGGAGTTACAGCTGCTACTGGTTGGTAGCGTCGCCTTTGCTTTTCAAGAATGATATTCCCAATACCTTGCTCTTTTTTCTTAGGGAGAGCACTACCGTATTTTTTAATACCGCTCGTCGATCCAGTGTCTTTTACCAAACGTCCTTCTCGGACGGCTTCCTCAAGACGTACGCCCATGCCCACCATCTCGGTGAAATCATTGGGTGCACTGGCAACCATTCGGTCATAGTAAAATGAGCTTAAGGTTTTTAAGAAGATCTTTGTAATCTCTTTTTCCTCAAGAGGCGGACAAATTTGTAGCTGAGATGGGCGTTGAGGTGATCTCTGAGATCACAATCCTTTGTAGCTGAACTTCTGCCATGGCTTGCATGTCGTTACGAAGCTTTCTCATATCCTCTCTTAGAGCGTCGATCTCTTCTTTCAACTCTCTGTTCTCTTCCTCGAGATCATCCATCTTTTTCTGACGATTGGCCCGAGTATTGTACGAATGAGACAGTTTGACTCTAGAATCGAGACATAAACGTGAGATTTGTAGGTAAGAAGAATACGCGATGTGAGAATGATGAATGCAATGATTATATTAATTGTTTTTTGGTTTAATCAAAATAAACTTCGACAATTATATTGCAAATATCAAATGGTGGGGAAACCCCTTTTTATTGAAATTCAAAGGATTACAGAAATGGAAATACAGTAGATTACAAGATGCAGAAACAGAAACCTAAGCTAAGGGGTCCCGAGAGAACTCGGGTGCTGATTCTGGTACCTTCCTTTTCTTTGACCGGGGCTCTTGAGCCGTTGTCGGGTTGTCATTCCTTTGCCAAGTGAAAGGAGTGAGCAAATTCCTTTGGTCATCTTGATTTTCTACAGCATGTTGCTCCAAAGTTTCAATCAGAGCATCCTTTTCTTTTAGTAATTGCTGTATTTTGATGCACTCCACATCGAGGGTGCGGTACTTGTTCTTCCAGGACCTTCTCTCCTTTTGAACTTTGTTGAGAGTAACCTGAAGCTTTTCAGTTTCCGTCATGAAATACATGACAGATTCCCTTGGTGGAAGAATTCCGTAACGAGGATAAGGAATTTTTAGCTTGAGAGCTCTAGTTTGTACCCAATGGAGATAAGGCTCCACCGAGACACAGTCCGGTTTTCCTAGAGACTCTTGTCCTTTCTTATGAACGTGTTTCCAAGCGTGCACTATTTCCATCTTTAGTGCTCTGTCGTTTTCTCCTTCCTTGAAGAAAAGACCTTCCAGATGAACACCCCGTGGGACGTGTCTCATCGGGTATTCAAACAGACGGCGAACCAACACCGGATGATAGTTGATTCCTCCTTTAGTTCCTATGAGGGGTACGTTGGGGAAGTTTCCACAACGATCAATGATTCTGATTCCATCATAGATCCTATTACACCAATCTATATCAGAGTTGGTAAGAGACATGATCTTCTGCGACCAACGTAAGGTACTCTTGCAATTCCAAAAAGCAGCAGACTTGGGCAAGTGGGAGATAAACCATTTGTAAAGCAAAGGTATACATCATGTGATCTCCCCTCCGCTGTACAAATTTCCCAAATGTACAGAATGATACGCATCTACAAGCAAAGTCGGCACAAGGTTTCCAATGAGAAAAACCTTAATGGAGTTGATATCGACGAAGTTATTGATGTTGGGAAACAAAAATAACCTGTAGGTGATCAAGACAAAGACGCTTTCAAAAGTAATCACGTTTCCTATACTGGCAAAATACAGGGCCTTCTTTGTCAAGAACTGGGCTGGAAAACCTTGGATGCCACCCTTAGTGGTCAGGTGAGTCTTGACCTCAGACTCGTCCAAATGAATTGATCTTGCAATGGTCTGATTCTTTGGAATTTCTTCAAGTCCAGAAAATAGAGCTCGATCAGTAATGTGTAGATCAATCAGATGAGAATACTCCTCCAGAGTTGGTGCGAGCTGGTAATCCGGGAATGTGAAACAATGATAAACTGGATCGTAAAACTGAATGAGCGCATCCATGATTCCCTCAATCACATGGACTCTTAACAGTGGTAGCAACCCTCCGTACTTGGCTCTGAAGGCCTCTTGGTTTGTGATCATTCTCGCCAAACCTCACAAATCCTCTAGTTTTGGAATCCTGAAGGTGTACTTATGAGTTCTCCTTCTACCGAAATCCATTAGCACAATCCTTTTCTCTGATATTTTCAATCACAGTCTTAGTTTAATTTGAAAAACAGAGAGACTAGAAGAGAAATTTTTTTGAATGTTTTAATGTTTTTTAGATGAATGCATGAATGCAACACACAAAAACATAGAAAAAACATGGGGTCAAAGGGTCGTTGTCATGAAGTCAAGGCTCTACCCATCCCAAAGGTTTATACTAAGGTGATTTTTGTACCTGTACTCATTATCATCAGCTCCTCCCAGGAAAGCAAAACAACAAGCGGATCGCCAGCGAGTTGTAGAGCGATCTTAGAGTAAGTACCATTCACCGAGAATAGATCACCAGCCTCAAATGAGGGTAGTATCGTATAACAACTATTCCCGATAGTTTCTGCACTATAAAAGGGTTTGGCTTCTCAGCTTCTCAGACATCACAATCGGCCCATTATCTAGGTGAGAGAATGGGTTGCATTGGTCAGCCTCCACTGAGGTTGATGGTCGACCTCGTCACCATCACTTATCTTAAGTGTATACTCAATCTTTCCACATGCGGCATCACACGCATTCCCATTAGCAGAAAAATAAACAGGTATAGCAATTAGGAAAAGCAGTATATATATTCGTCCTAAAATCCTAGACCTTTAAAAGTTATGAATCCTAAGTTCCTGACAGAAAATGGGTTCCCCGGCGGAATCACCATCCTGTGGTTTCATTCCAAATTAACGGCGTTTTGACCTAAGATCCTAATGACGTCACGGTTTCTACCTAGGGGACAAAAAAAGAACAAGATCCCTAAAGAGATCAGTTCAAGTCCCCAGCAGAGTCGCCATTTTTCTGTAGCGAGTAATTTTTGGATGTGGTTGCGAAGCACGATCGCTCTAGTACTACAGTTCGATTCATTTTTTATCCTATTAAAGCTGATGAAGGAAGGGAAATAGATGTCTCTAATTAACCCTGCTTGCATACTGAGGTTAAACAGTCAAAACTGTTGGTTTACAGATGCTACAAAGATTCGGGGTTTCTCCTAGGTTATTTTGTTGACGAGGGGTGCTTTAGGCTATCGGTTAGGATGCTAGGACGAATGTATGAGAGTATGGGATTTTGGGTTTTTGTTTAGTGTGCTCGCTAAGTTTTTTCTTTCAATCTTATGCCTACGTATTCTCGTTTACCGAAACAGGGAAATCAGAGCGTTCGTAGTTCCTCCTATTTTATGGGAGGAAATGGGTGTTTTGGTGTCTTGTTCAAAGCCCAAGACGTGAAGCGAAAGGTGATTTGTATCTTGTTCAAAGCCCAAGATGTGAAGCTGAAGAGTCTATTTGTATCTTGTTCAAAGCCCAAGATGTGAAGCTAAAAGGTGTTATCTTTAGAGAGAATTTGTCATCTCTAACGAGGGGGTTGTATGTCACAACTGTTGGGTGACTGACTGTAAAGGAGGATTACTTTAACCGGGATTTGTGAATCTGGCAATGCCATAATTTCCTTTATAGGGGATTTTAACCTGAAGGAGAAGACTTTAACTCAGTTTAGAGCAATGCCATCTTTCCTTAGGAATTTCTCATGCTAAAAGAGGGACAGTGGCATAGATGTAGATGATCTAGAGGCTTGCCGCTTACAGCAATTAGATGAAGGGAGTTGTTGATATTTGTGTACTGTGAACGAGGCACAGCTTTGATGCTAAAAGGTTGATTGGATCAACCAGTGGTTTTCTTATACAAAGCCTAAGAGGAGGCTAAAAGGTGTCTCGTACAAAGCCCGAGAGAGAGGCTAAAAGGTTTTGACTCAACGAGGGAATCTTTTGGTATCTCGTATAAAGCCCGAGATGGAGGCTATTTGACTCAACAAGAGAGTTTTTTTGTATCTCGTACGAAGCCCGAGAGGGAGGCTAAAATTTGTTTGGCTCAATAAAAACCTTTTTGTATCTCGTATAAAGCCCGGGATGGAGGCGAAAGGGGTAATTGACTCAACGAGGGAGTCTCTTATGTGTCTCGTACAAAGCCCGAGAGAGAGGATAAACGTTGTTTGACTCCGCTAGGGAGAATCATTGTACAAAGCCCAAGAGGAGGCTATGGTTACTGTTTCAGTTGAGTGACAGGCCCAATATGCTGATTTAAAGAGAAAATCAGTTCTTATATAAGCAACACTACACTCGAGGATTTGATTCGAGGATCCGGGCTATTCCTGTTCTTTAAGGAAGTGGGAAATCCGAAGGGTATTGAGACTGTCCGAGTCTACGGGTTTTCTTACTATTTAATGAAGGGGTCACTTGAGAATTTCTTTGAGACTCAAGGAGATTAGACTATCCATGTCTAGAGTTTCATCTTTTGTACTATGCTTTGAGAAACAGTAGTAGACTCTTTTAAAGGACTGTTCTATGCAGATGACTAATTTCTGTTCCTATCCCTCTAGGAGGTCGTCGGGACAATTTGTACGAAGCCCAAGAGGAGGCTGGAAACTTTTAAGAAGCCGATCGGTCCTTGTATGAAGCCCAAGAGGAGGCTATCATTCCCGGAGGAAGAGATCATTATACGAAGCCTAAGAGGAGGCTGTGAATACTTCTAAGAAGCCGACGGGTCCTTGTACTAAGACCAAGAGGAGGCGGGGCTGCTTTTAGGAAGCCTGTGGGTCCTTGTATGATGCCCAAGAGGAGGTCGATATTTTAAAGAAACCCGTGGGTCCCCAAACCCCGAGAAATTCAAGGCAAGCTATTCACAAGGAATAGATCAAGTCAGGAAAGTTCGAGAATTTGAAAGAAACTCAAAGATGCCATTCACGGAGAATACATTCATCTCTGGGAGTAAAGTTTCTTGATAATTCCTAATGAGGACAGCCGAAGAGAAGATTGTATCTGGTGATCCTATTGGGGATCTAGTTGTCTATTTCTATGAACGAAACGACGTCACCTAGTTCTAGACGTAGTTGCCGGGGAAACTCTAAATATCTATACTATTATTACACAGTTGATATGAGTTTATGAAAGAAGACTTACAGTAAAACAGCCCCACAATACATTTATATGTATATGAAAGCGGCAAATGAAAGCAATAACCACTTACTCGGTTGTAGAGCTTCCATGCTGTTTGGTTAGTTGTTCAACAAAGAAAGATTGAAAACAACAGTATATTCAAAATCAAAGGAGAAAGTGCTTTGAAAAAGAAAGATTTGGGGCTTACAGCTCAAGGAGAGGCCCAGGGTTTTATCAGTGATCGCACTGTTGTTTCTGTACAGAGGGACTTATACAAGTGACTGAGGCCCAAAAAGGTTTTCTGTACAAAGGGATGGGTCTTACACTCTCTCAAGAGGTCCAAAAAGTTTTAAAGAAAAAATAGTGGGGCTTATAACACGAGGGTAGGCCCAGTTTGACTTTTCGTTTAAAAATGGCGATCGCGCCGAGGTTTTCTTTTAACCCAGAGGGACTTATACAATAAGTGAGGCCCAAAATTGTTTTGGTTAAAAGGGGGTTGGGTCTTACACTCTATTAGAGGCCCAAAAGTTTTGAATGGGTCTTATAGCTCAAGGAGATGCCCAAGGTTATTTTTCAAAAGGCGACGATCGCGCTGTTGGTTTTTGACGGTATCGGGACTTATACAATATCTGAGGCCCAAAAATGATTTGGTCAAAAAAAGGTTGGGTCTTACACTCTATTAGAGGCCCAAAAGTTTGAAAAAGTTTGATGAGGGTTGAATTAATCAAAAACCCTAATTTCATTTTTTTAAAGGACATTTTTCAAAGAAAAATCAAGTAAAAAAATGATAAAAAATATCAAATAAATCAAGAAAATCAAGAAAAATAAATTTAAAAGCATTTTGGTTTTATCCACATGAATATTTAAAATCATTTTGGTTTTAAAAATCAAGAAAAAGAAATCATTTTAAAAGCATTTAAAACAATTTAAAACAATATTTTTGAATATATTAAAAATATATCAAATAATAATATTTTTTGTGATTTTTTGGTGGATTAAAATATTATGGAGTATGAATAAGAAGTTTGTAAAACAGATTTGGAAAAGGATAATTTTTGCTATGTGAAATAATTGGTTGAGTTTTGAAGATAAACTAAGAAAAAGAGGAATGTGATGTCACAACATCACTCATGAGACATCACTCATGAGTTTTGAATATAAGAGAAAAGGGACGATGTCACAACATCACATTCGACATCAGACAAAAACCAGAATTGCACCTTGATTTTCAACATCTTTTCATCAAACTTCAAACATTCATAACTCTCTCAATTTTTAACGGAATTAAGATCCGGAAGAGCCTATCTTGACCAATTTTTCGCAAGGAATCCAATGGTATCACTCATACATACTGAAACTTAATGTACAACGCACACAAGGCAAAAAACCAGATCTGCACCTTAAGTTTAAACATCTTTGCTTATCAAATTTTCAAACATTCATAACTCTCTCAATTTTTAACGAAATTGAAATCCGTAAGAACCTATCTTGACCAATTTTTTTGCAAGGAATCCAATGGTATTACTCATACATACTGAAACTTAATGTACAACACACACAAGGCAAAAAACCAGATATGCACCTTAAGTTTAAAACAACATAAACTCCGCATATAAACATGTTAAAGTGCAAACAGTAGTAGGATCATAACATACACATTAAGGACTACATTTTTGCTTCAAGAATTGTTCAATATGATGCATGTATGTAGATATCAAAGGAAAGCATGATTCAAAGAATTCAAGTTATGAATTTTACCTCTTTTTTTGGAGATTTTGTGCAACCTACCAAGTGCTTTGTTCCAGAAATGATTTGATGCTTTGGACACCCTCAAATGACCTCTTAGAAGCTTTTAGGATGGTTGGAATCAGCTGGTACCTGCAAAAACACAAACTGTCCCTTTCTTGCAAAAGGGGTTAAAAGTGACCAAAATAGCAACTCTCTCAAATGGTGTTCCAGATGTTGGGAACCATTTGGGATAGTTCAAGGATGATATTTGGAGTGTGTTTGAGGTTTTATCTGGTTTGGTAAGTGACTGAATCAAGACATGGCTTGAAAAATGCAAAAAAGTGTCATTTTGAGGTTTTGAGAAGTGACTTTGTGATTTTGTGATTACAGGTCACTTGTGATAGTTTGCACAGCTTACATATGATATATATGAGGTGTGTGTGTGATTGATTGTGATGGAAAAGCTCTCAAGCTCAAAAACTCAGAATTACTTGCTTTGGAAGGCAAATTTGAGGTGAAAGAAGAGATTTTGAGGAAAGCATCTGTTTGACGGCTTTGGTGTACTCAAATTGAGAACAAATGAGCTCTATTTATAGTAGAGCAAGTTTGTTTTTGCAGCAATAGTGAATGGTGGCTGCAGCAGAGGTTTGGCCAATGTTGTCCAATGAAAATCCAAGTCTCCTCTAGCCATTGACTAGAGGTTAGAGCACAGAGCTTTGGTTCCCTACTTGTTGGAGGAACCTTGACTGAATTCAGTTGCAAATGTGTCAGTCCATGCCACCTCTAAGCATCTATTAAATGCTCCAATCCAAAATTGGAGTCTTGTCCCTCTTTTAGGGATTTTTAGGAATAACATGCTACTTCTTGTTCCAAGGACTTTGGAGGCTTGGCTCAGTGATTGTTCCCTTTAGATTTGATCCTCAGATGTGTCCAAGATGATGACAAGGCTTGGAAATTCGTGTGGCACAAGAAATGTGCAAATCTGTCCCATGAAAAATTTAGCTGCAGCAAGCCGTTTTGTAAAATCCATAACTCCCTACTCGAGTATGCTACATGGACGTTCTAGGACTTTCTGGAAAATTGAGATGATGTACTTCAACTTTGATGTTCAAGGTTTGGCTTGAATCAACTTGGATCATGGAGAAAAACATCCTTGAAGTTGGGACATTCTTGCTGGAAAAATATTAATGATGTCCCATGCAATGTCAGAACATTGGACATTAAGAATTCCAAACTTTGATCATTTATATCTTTCAATCCTTATGATATTTTGAGTTGATTCCTTCTACAATGTTGAAGTATCAAATACCCTCTTTAAAAGTAGCTCTTACTCAAAATCAATGGATGCTTGGATCAATAGTTACAACCTTGAAAAGTTGTGCACTTGAATGTGATTTTAACTTAGAAAAAATTTCTAAGTTTCTTTCAATTTGATCAATTTTGCAATTTTGCATGATTTCTTGATTTAAATTTGATCAAATTAAATCATCCATCATATTTTCTTGAGTAATGGCTTGTGAAGCTCATAGTTGACCAAAAAGTCAAACTTTGACTTTCTGCGTCAGTTGACTTTGTATTAGATGAACTTGAGGCTTGATCCACTTGAAATGTTGCACTCTTGTGCTTAATTCTTGATGTGGGAGTCCTCTTGATCCTTTGTGAATGTTTGAGAGGTTTAGACAAGTTGAAGATCATGTCATTCCTTGATTGATCATTTGTCTAAAGGCTCTGAGAGGGTTTGAAACCCTAGTTTGATTGTAGTGAACGCTCACCCATCTTTGGGGAGACTAATGAAGTATAATGGTTCCTCCATATTGTGATCATGATTTTCATAATGATGGGAAATCTTAGTGGTCAAAATTTGGGGTATGACAGATGCCCCTATTTAATCTTCTTGGACCCGAAGGTGTGAATGACGAAGGTATTCGGGCATTCGGGGTGCAAGAGGATTAAATATCAGAATACCCGAAATTTTGATGGCGTCTATGAATGGAAGCTTGCGCATTCATCTTCTTTTGCTAAGCAATGATGCCTAGAAAAGGTAAACTTCCCCTCGATCCTGGTTTCCTACCAAGGAACTGGTCTCAGTTTTCTTTTGAGATGAACTTCCCCTCGATCCTGGTTTCCTACCAAGGAACTGGTCTAAGTTTCTGATTTAAACTTCCCCTCGATCCTGGTTTCCTACCAAGGAACTGGTCTGAGTTACTCTTGTAAACTTCCCCTCGATCCTGGTTTCCTACCAAGGAACTGGTCTGAGTTTCTTCCGTCATAAACTTTATTGACAAGGGACGCTATGCGTAGCGATTTTCCTCAAACTTCTCACCGAATTTTCCTGGGGAGATGCCATTTGATGGGAAAAAGTTTGACGTTAGACTCGCTAGGGAGCCCAATCGTCTGAGTTGTAGAGGTGCACAAACTTCTCTGTTGGAGACGCCATTTGTCGACTCTATCTGCGGAAAGCGAGTCTCTTGAGAGCCTGCTTCTGCTTGGGATCTTACATCATACTTTTCTCGGGATCTTCCCGGAGAAATGCCATATGATGGGGTCCAATTTTGAGGTGTCGAGGACCTTTTCATCAGCGGTGTTTCAGAGATAAACTGCCGTATTGCTGAATCTCTGTTTAAGAGGCTTTCTCTGGGGATTTTCCTTAATCCGGGAAAGCAAGGATATCATCTTCAATGGCGAAGAGTGACATTTGTAGAAAGCTTCTCTGGCTTTTCAGAGGTTCAAGTTATCAAAGTGGTCAAGGACCCAACTTCAATCCAGAAATAAACTGGAGGAGAGATCATTCAAACACAACATTTCTTAATCGAGGAAAGAACTGACAACTTGACCGAGAGGACAACTATCACTAGGGATAAGACCGACTTGACTGATAGTGATTCAACATGAATGAGAATGCAAATAGAATGCATGATGTATGTATGTTTATGCTGACAAAACTGACGCGACATACCAACTAAAAAAATAAACATGACTGGATACTCAGCCATCGCGGGGCGAAGAAGTACCGCTGGTTCAGAATAGCAATCCCACCTTGCTTAGGAAAGATAGTCCTTGTTGGGAGCTATGTTGGTCGGGCTTAGGAGATAAGAACTCGGCTGAAGCGTGTCAGACGAAACAAGGTCTCTGACACAGTTGATCCCTTCATTCAGGCGTACTAGCGTAGAAGGAGTACTTTGATTCTGCACTTTGAAGTTTGCTTACTTCCGGAGAAGCGGTTGATGCTCTTTTGATGTTCAACAGTCAAAAGAAATTGCCATTTTTATTTTAAAGCAGAAAAAGTTTTAACAAGTAAATTCATTTTTGTTTCATTTCAAGAATCGTTAATCATGTTAAAAAACGTCATTCTGTAAAGCTAAAACAAATGAAAATTACAAACAAAAGCACAAAGGCTCAAATTTTATTTATAAGAAGGAGATCAGCCAAACGCGTGATTCCAAAGAGTATATACAAAGTTTGAAAATGGTAATTTACAGGGAAAAGGGCTACGTTGAAACATAACGACCACTATCCTTCTACCAACTTTGAATTCTGGGCATCCTGAGCTTCTGTCGAAGATGACCTTGACTGGAGTTTTCCCCCGATGGATGGTGTAACTGCTGCTGAGGGACCTGCCTCTGTTGAACATAGTTACTTGCCATTATCCCTAACTTTTACCTGGATTGTACTGTGATGTTTCCAATCCACCAGGATGATTTTTTTTATTTTGTCTCTAAATTTTGCCTGGACCTCCCTTTCGGGTTTTCAATCCACCGAGACGTTGTTTTTTTTAGGCGAAGTATTTCTTGACTACATCAACATTCGTGGGGTAGGAAAATTCCTCTCCGTCCATGGTTGTGAGTCTCAAGGCGCCGCCTGAGAAAGCTTTCTTAACCATATAGGGGTCGTCATAATTCGGAGTCCCCTTGCCTCGCGAATCAGTGAGAAATGATTGTATCTTCTTGAGCAGTTTGAAGATCGGCGCACATGTCGCGGTTATGAGGAATATGAATCTGGAGATGTAGTTCAAACGTCCCAAGAATCCTCTGACTTGTTTTTCAGTTCTCGGAGAAGACATTTCTTGAATGGCCTTGACCTTGTCAGAATCAACCTCAATTCCTTTCAGGCTGACGATGAACCCTAAGAGTTTCCCTGAACGGACACCGAACGTGCATTTGTTGGGATTCAAGCGGAGTCTGTATTTCCTCAAATGCTCGAATAGTTTTGACAGGTGGGTCACATGCTCCTCTTCTGTCTTAGATTTTGCAATCATGTCATCGACATACACCACGATTTCCTTGTGTATTATGTCATGAAACAGAGTAGTCATGGCCCTTTGATAGGTTGTCCCGACGTTCTTCAAGCCGAACGGCATCACCTTGTAACAAAAGGTACCCCATAGGGTAATGAACGAAGTTCTCTCCATGTCTTTCGGTGCAATTTTGATTTGATTATAGCCCGAGAATCCATCCATGAAGGAGAAATTTTTGAACTTTGTTGTGCTGTCTACCAGCATGTCAATGTGTGGTAAAGGAAAGTCGTCCTTTGGACTTGCCTTGTTCAGATCCCTATAATCAACACAAATTCTGACCTTTCCGTCCTTTTTGGGAACGGGTACGATGTTGGCTAAACATTGAGGAGGATATTCAGATGTAGCGAGGAAACCCGCGTCGATCTGTTTCTGTACCTCCTCTTTGATTTTGATGGCCATGTCCGGGTGAGTCCGTCTCAACCTCTGCTTTACTGGCGGACATTCCGATCTTAACGGTAAGTGATGTTCCACGATGTTGGTATCCAACCCTGGCATATCCTGATAGGACCAAGCGAATACATCGGGGAATTCTTTGAGAATCTTTATCAAACTCTCTCTGGCAGTTGGACTGAGCAGTGCCCCAATCCTGATTTCTTTTCTCTCCTTTTCTGAACCCAAGTTTACCGTTTCCAACAGCTCTTTGTGAGGTTCAATGGACCTTTCCTTTTTTCTGAGTAATCGAGAGATCTCTTCTGGAATTTTGTCATCAACTTCTTCTTCAGCCCCAAATACCGGGAACTCAAAGTTGGGAGAAGGCATCGGATCGTATGTTTCAACGGGGTTTAAAACAAGCAATCTGCATGACGTGATGATTCGTGTTTAGCAGAGATAGAGAAAAATGCAAGTGTGTGCAGTGTTTTATTTTTATTACTACTTGTTTTTATTATTGAATTGTTTTTTAGGATTACCATTTTCTAAAAAACGAAAAGAGAAAACATCAATTAATGCGGAAATTACAGAACGATGTTATTTTATTAATGAACAAGTCGATTCTTAAAACTACAGCCCTATAAAACAAAATTCTGTCGCTTTGGGCTAAGCAAAGAGGGAAAATTTACAGAAAGCGAGCCCTATCAAAACATCCGTTTCACCTGGGCAGGGTGAAAGGTTAAAGATGGCAATTACTTTGACTGACGAACGACCTTCGGAGCATCAACAGCAACCCATTGGCGGCGAACTCCTCGGTGAATCACAAAGTCTGGCACCTTCCTTGATTTGTATTCAGAAATGACGCTGATTTCTGGTGGAGCAGGATCATTGGAATCTGTCTCCCATGCAGAGTTGTCGTAGGAGGATTCCTCTGTTGTATTAAGCAGAGTAGTTGTGCTCTCAGCTGTATCTCCCCATCTAGTAGGCTGGATATCTTCGAGCTTGATACGAGAGCTTTCGGGAGCAGTGTACTTGACCATGAAGTCGTATTTTCCACTTGGTTCTCCCAAGGTGTCCCAAACTTCTTTGGAAGTGGATGAGTCATTTCTCTAGATGACGTTGACCTCAGGAAAAGCATAGTTGATGAATTCAAGTCCTGAAAACGTTGCAAATTCATCGTCGTGTTGAGTAGTTTCAGAAGGACCTGAGTGTTGATCCCATGACATGGCGGGGACACAGGTATTCTATTCAAAGATGGTCAGTTGATTTTCATTGTTCGGCTGACTCTCTTGCCCCAAGTTTCCTGGGTAAGGCTGCCACATTGGCAGACCATCCATTGGGCCATAGTAGTTGTAGTCAAAGTTGTCTTTCATCAGAGTGTCCTCCTCTAATGAATTTGGCGGAGCGCGACATCCCTCCGGATCACAATTTCCATATATCATTTCGACATATGACCGTGGTATAAATCTTGGACTCTGTGCGGGAAAACAGAATGGCATAGGCACCTCTTCCTGAGACATGTAACCGTCCTCGTTAAGGTAGGACTTCCATTCTTCATCTGTGTCAGAGGGATCTTCCTCATTGATAGCATGGACTGCTTGAGACACTGGATGAAGGAAACCTCCACTGTGGAAGAAGTTCTGAATGGGATGAAGACTTTCATCGTTAGCAGCTGTCCGGGTACAGGTTGCAGAAAAACCAAGACCCTTCTTTGTTGTATTGCTAGTAGGAATGACAAGCTGTCCCCGTCCTGTTGTATCGGTACTCTCGACCGCTTTAATAGCATCTTTGTATGAGGAAACCGAAGTTCCTCCTCTGGATTAATTATCCTTGCTCACCAACAATTCTTGGAACTGAGTTCTAATAACCTCCTCGGGTGCTATACCAGTAGACGGCGATAAGTTACTCACGAGCAAGGCCTGTTCTCCACAGACTGTGACAAGTTGATCGTTCTGAACGAACTTTAGCTTTTGGTGGAGGGTTGAAATGACCGCTCCAGCCTGATGTATCCAAGGTCTTCCTAATAAACAACTGTATGTTTCCCGGATGTCCATGACCTGGAAAGTGACTTGGAAAGTGTGAGGACCGATAGTTATGGGAAGATCAACTTCGCCGATAACTGTTTTTCTGGATCCGTCGAACGCTTTGACGACGACCTCGCTGGTTCTCATCGGAGGGCCTTTGAATGATAATTGCATCAAAGTGGACTTTGGCATAACATTCAGGGCTGACCCTGTGTCTACCAGTACGCTGGCTAAAGCATCGTCCTGGCAGTTAACTGTGATATTGAGCTCCATGTTATGACGGCGACCCTCTTCGGGTAATTCTTCATCACTAAATCCTAAATTATTGTAGGAAGTGATGTTAGAGACAATGCTATCGAACTATCTGATTGTTACATCCTGTTCCACAAAGGCTTTCTCCAAGACTTTCTATAGAGCCTCCCTGTGGGCTTATGAACTGAGTAACGGTGATAATACCGAGATCTTTGAAGGAGTTTGTAACAGTTGATCAACAATGTTGTATTCGCTCCTTTGGATGAGCTTCAGCATCTCATCATTATTTTTTGAAAGGTCGGGAGTACTGGATTGACCGACTGATGGATCGGGAGCTTCTGTCTGAAGTTCCTTTTCCTTGTTAGGTTCTCCAACTCCTCGGTTGAAGATTCTACCACTCCGTGTTACACGACTGATGTCTGCAATATTCACAACGGAGGGTAATGGAATTTCCTTTCCATTCTCAATTATTGTTGCACCGTATTTGTAAGGGACAGCCTTAGTTGATTCATACGGTGTTGGTCCCGGCAGATAGATGACTATGGGAACCTTCTGGTTTTTCTGACCATCGTAAGTAATCTCGATCCGTTCCTGGTTGGGAACTCTCGATTCGTCAAGTAGAGGGATAATGGCAAAAATATCCCTGGTCCTATGATGACCAGAGATCGTGACAACGTCCTCAACTTGATCGGCAAGGTAGTTCGGCGTCCAGTTGATGGGTCCAGAACCCGGATATGGACGAATTTCTCCACGATCCACCTGACCCTGAAGAGCTGCTCTCACAAGGTAACACCCTTGGTTACTTTCCGAACAGACGCTACAATGGTAATAATTGTGTGGTGGCACCTGGCCACGCCCACTTTGAATACAATGTAACCTCACTAGGTTAGCTTCCACAGATCGGACATCCTGACTCTGACGCCGAGTAGGATTCCTGTTACTGATTCTAATTTTGCTGAGTATCTTCATCCATATAAATTGGCATCTACCAGTGATTTAACAAGTGCTGAAGTGCCTCCTGGACAAGGGTACAACCTCGATCATTTTTGCAACCTGCTTTACAGCTTTGATAGTCGTGTGATATCCGGAATCCGATTCGGACCTGCTCAGCATGTAACTCTACCAAGTTGGTATTCATCAAGCGAATGTCGAAGATCTGAACCATGTTGATCTGATAAGGGTTCCTATCATGGTAGTCTTGGATCCATCCAAGATTCATCTGACGCTAGAGGGCCTCTTGTATGAAAGAGCATCCCTGTTTATTTACCGAGCAAGTCAGACAGGAACTGTAATCGTGCCGTGGCAGATTATGATACTGGCTTTGCCTTGAGTGCATTGCCACCAAGTTTACATTCATTGCACAGATGTCGTGGTTTTGAATGACGTTGGAATTCGTTTAAACCATGTTAACTCCACAGACTCGGTGCTCTTGGATCCATCCGAGATCCATCTGTTCCTGTAGAGCTGTTTGCACCACAGAACATCCTTGATTGTTTTTAGAGCAGATATCATACTGGTGATAATTATGAGGTGGCACATGGCCATATCCACTCTGTCTACAATGCATCTTGACCAGATTGGTCTTCAACAAGAGTACGTCGTGAATTTGATAGACATTGTTAGTCTCTCCTTCTATCAAATTGACTGCAGCTTTCTCATGTTGAGGCAGCGGGTTCGTGAGAACATTAGGATTTGTATCCTTGAAGGATAAGACCCCGCTCCTAACAAGCTTTTGCACATCGGACTTGAAATTGAGACAAGTCTCTATGTTATGCCCTGGTCCTCCTTGGTGGTAAGGGCAAGTTTGATCCACCTTAAACCAGAAAGGCGGATTTTCCGGTACTGTAAGAGGAGACTTAGTCTGGATGTGCCCCTTAGCTAGTAGTAACGGAAATAGTTCTGCGTAAAACATGGGTATAGGATCAAACCCTGATGGTCGTGTTGTACGGTTGTTATTATATGGAGGACGAGCCTGCTGAAGTGGCTGTTGTGTCCTTTGCTGATCAAGTTGGCTCTGCGCAACCTGAGGTTGATACGTAGGCGTGGTGCTGATAGCAGGAGTTACAGCTGCTACTGGTTGGTACCGTCGCCTTTTCTTTCCGAGAATGATATTCCCAATATCTTGCTCTTTTTTCTTAGGGAGAGCACTACCGTATTTTTTAATACCGCTCGTCGATCCAGTGTCTTTTACCAAACGTCCTTCTCGGATGGCTTCCTCAAGATGTACGTCCATGCCCACCATCTCGGTGAAATCACTGGGTGCACTGGCAACCATTCGGTCATAGTAAAATGAGCTTAAGGTTTTTAAGAAGATCTTTGTCATCTCTTTTTCCTCAAGAGGCGGATAAATTTGAGCGGCAATTTCACGCCATCTCTGGGCATACTCCTTAAAGGTTTCCTTGTCCTTTTGTGACATTGATCTGAGTTGATCTCTGTCCGGTGCCATGTCCAAATTGTATTTGTATTGTTGGATGAAGGCAGTGCCAAGATCCCTGAATGTGCTGATCGTGGCGCGGTTTAAACCCATGTACCATTTGAGTGCGGCACCGGTTAAGCTATCCTGAAAGTAATGAGTCAGTAGGTCCTAATTCTCCGTCTGAGTTGACATCCGCCGAGCGTACATCACCAGATGGCTTTGAGGGCAAGAGTTACCCTTGTATTTTTCAAAGTTGGGTAATTGAAATTTGTGCGGAACTTTTACATTGGGGACCAAGCAGAGGTCTGCGGCGTCCTTTCCAAATAGATCCTGACCGCGAATGGCTTGCAGTTCCTTCTGCATTTCCAAGAACTGTTCCTGGAATTCATCCATTCGGTCAAACATAGTTTCCTTCTTACCAGAAGGTATCGGTGGAATCTGTCCTTCCGGGACAGTGTGCACCACAGGGGGTGGGACAGTGACTACGGCAGTGAGTCTTGGCGTTTCCCGAAGTTTGTAACCTTCAGTAGTCTTCAGTATGCCCCTGGCATCTTCCCTTTCCCGAAGTTTGTAACCTTCAGGACCAGCGGCATCTGTCGCAATTCCCTGATCTTCAGTGATCGGCGGAACATATCTTTCCGGGATATAGTTAACATGCATGCCCCAGGGACGATCTTTCGGCATCTGATACCTAGGATCATACTTCTCCACTATGGGCATTGAGGTGATCTCTGAGATCACAGTCCTTTGTGGCTGAGCTTCTACCATGGCTTGCATGTCGTTACGAAGCTTTCTCATATCCTCTCTTAGAGCGTCGATCTCTTCTTTCAACTCTCTGTTCTCTTCCTCGAGATCATCCATCTTTTTCTGACGATTGGCCCGAGTATTGTACGAATGAGACAGTTTGACTCTAGAATCGAGATACAAATGTGAGATTTGTAGGTAAGAAGAATACGCGATGTGAGAATGATGAATGCAATGATTATATTAATTGTTTTTTGGTTTAATCAAAATAAACTTCGACAATTAGATTGCAAATATCAAACGGTGGGAAACCCCTTTTTATTGAAATTCAAAGGATTACATAAATGGAAATACAGTAGATTACAAGATGCAGAAACAGAAACCTAAGCTAAGGGGTCCCGAGAGAACTCGGGTGCTGATTCTGGTACCTTCCTTTTCTTTGACCGGGGCTCTTGGGCCGTTGTCGGGTTGTCATTCCTTTGCCATGTGAAAGGAGTGAGCAAATTCCTTTGGTCATCTTGATTTTCTACAGCATGTTGCTCCAAAATTTCAATCAGAGCATCCTTTTCTTTTAGTAATTGTTGTATTTTGATGCACTCCACATCGAGGGTGCGGTACTTGTTCTTCCAGGACCTTCTCTCCTTTTGAACTTTGTTGAGAGTATCTTCCAGGACCTTCTCTACTTTTGAACTTTGTTGAGAGTAACCTGAAGCTTTTCAGTTTCCGTCATGAAATACATGACAGATTCCCTTGGTGGAAGAATTCCATAACGAGGATAAGGAATTTTTAGCTTGAGAGCTCTAGTTTGTACCCAATGGAGATAAGGCTCCACCGAGACACAGTCCGGTTTTCCTAGAGACTCTTGTCCTTTCTTATGAACGTGTTTCCAAGCGTGCACTATTTCCATCTTTAGTGCTCTGTCGTTTTCTCCTTCCTTGAAGAAAAGACCTTCCAGATGAACACCCCCGTGGGACGTGTCTCATCGGGTATCCAAACTGACGGCAAACCAACACCGGATGATAGTTGATTCCTCCTTTAGTTCCTATGAGGGGTACGTTGGGGAAGTTTCCACAACGATCAATGATTCTAATTCCATCATAGATCCTATTACACCAATCTATATCAGAGTTGGTAAGAGACATGATCTTCTGCGACCAACGTAAGGCACTCTTGCAATCCCAAAAAGCAGCAGACTTGGGCAAGTGAGAGGTAAACCATTTGTAAAGCAAAGTTATACAGCATGTAATCTCCCCTCCGCTGTACAAATTTCCCAAATGTACAGAATGATACGCATCTGTAAGCAAAGTCGGCACAGGGTTTCCAATGAGAAAAACCTTAATGGAGTTGATATTGACGAAGTTATTGATGTTGGGAAACAAAAATAACCTGTAGGTGAGCAAGACAAAAACGCTTTCAAAAGCAATCACGTTTCCTATACTGGTAAAATACAGGGCCTTCTTTGTCAAGAACTGGGCTGGCAAACCTTGGATGCCACCCTTAGTGGTCAGGTGAGTCTTGACCTCAGACTCGTCCAAATGAATTGATCTTGCAATGGTCTGATTCTTTGGAATTTCTTCCAGTCCAGAAAATGGAGCTCGATCAGTAATGTGTAGATCAATCAGATGAGAATACTCCTCCAGCGTTGGTGCGAGCTGGTAATCCGGGAATATGAAACAATGATAAACTGGATCGTAAAACTGAATGAGCGCATCCATGATTCCCTCAATCACATAGACTCTTAACAGTGGTAGCAACCCTCTGTACTTGGCTCTGAAGGCCTCTTGGTCTGTGATCATTCTCACCAAACCTCGTAAATCCTCTAGTTTTGGAATCCTGAAGGTGTACTTATGAGTTCTCCTTCTACCGAAATCCATTAGCACAATCCTTTTCTCTGATATTTGCAATCACAGTCTTAGTTTAATTTGAAAAACAGAGAGACTAGAAGAGAAAACTTTTTGAATGTTTTAATGTTTTTTAGATGAATGCATGAATGCAACACACAAAAACATAGAAAAAACATGGGGTCAAAGGGTCGTTGTCATGAAGTCAAGGCTCTACCCATCCCCAAAGGTTTATACTAAGGTGATTTTTATACCTGTACTCATTATCATCAGCTCCTCCCAGGAAAGTAAAACAACAAGCGGATCGCCAGCGAGTTGTAGAGCGATCTTAGAGTAAGTACCATTCACCGAGAATAGATCACCAGCCTCAAATGAGGGTAGTATCGCGTAACAACTATTCCCGATAGTGTCCGTACTACAAAAGGGTTTGGCTCCTGAATTTGTCAGACATCACAATCGGCCCATTGTCTAGGTGAGAGAATAGGTTGCATTGGTCAGCCTCCACTGAGGTTGATGGTCGACCTCGTCGCCATCACTTATCTTATGTGTATACTCAATCTTTCCACATGCGGCATCACACGCATTCCCATTAGCAGAAAAATAAACAGGTATAGCAATTAGGAAAAGCAGTATATATATTCGTCCTAAAATCCTAGACCTTTAAAAGCTATGAATCCTAAGTTCGTGACAGAAAATGGGTTCCCCGGCGGAATTACCATCCTGTGGTTTCATTCCAAATTAACGGTGTTTTGACCTAAGATCCTAATGACGTCAAGGTTTCTACCTAGGGGACAAAAAAAGAATAAGATCCCTAAAGAGATCAGTTCAAGTCCCCAGCAGAGTCGCCATTTTTCTGTAGCGAGTAATTTTTGGATGTGGTTGCGAAGCACGATCGCTCTAGTACTACAGTTCGATTCATTTTTTATCCTATTAAAGCTGATGAAGGAAGGGAAATAGATGTCTCCAATTAACCCTGCTTGCATACTGAGGTTAAACAGTCAAAACTGTTGGTTTACAGATGCTACAAAGATTCGGGGTTTCTCCTAGGTTATTTTGTTGACGAGGGGTGCTTTAGGCTATCGGTTAGGATGTTAGGACGAATGTATGAGAGTATGGGATTTTGTGTTTTTGTTTAGTGTGCTCGCTAAGATTTTTCTTTCAATCTTATGCCTACGTAATCTCGTTTACCGAAACAGGGAAATCAGAGCGTTCGTAGTTCCTCCTATTTTATGGGAGGAAATGGGTGTTTTGGTGTCTTGTTCAAAGCCCAAGACGTGAAGCGAAAGGTGATTTGTATTTTGTTCAAAGCCCAAGATGTGAAGCTGAAGAGTCTATTTGTATCTTGTTCAAAGCCCAAGATGTGAAGCTAAAAGGTGTTATCTTTAGAGAGAATTTGTCATCTCTAACGAGGGGGTTGTATGTCATAACTGTTGGGTGACTGACTGTAAAGGAGGATTACTTTAACCGGGATTTGTGAATCCGGCAATGCCATAATTTCCTTTATAGGGGATTTTAACCTGAAGGAGAAGACTTTAACTCAGTTTAGAGCAATGCCATCTTTCCTTAGGAATTTCTCATGCTAAAAGAGGGACAGTGGCATAGATGTAGATGATCCAGAGGCTTGCCGCTTACAGCAATTAGATGAAGGGAGTTGTTGATATTTGTGTACTATGAACGAGGCACAACTTTGATGCTAAAAGGTTGATTGGATCAACCAGTGGTTTTCTTATACAAAGCCTAAGAGGAGGTTAAAAGGTGTCTCGTACAAAGACCGAGAGAGAGGCTAAAAGGTTTTGACTCAACGAGGGAATCTTTTGGTATCTCGTATAAAGCCCGAGATGGAGGCTATTTGACTCAACAAGAGAGTTTTTTTGTATCTCGTACGAAGCCCGAGAGGGAGGCTAAAATTTGTTTGGCTCAATAAAAACCTTTTTGTATCTCGTATAAAGCCCGAGATGGAGGCGAAAGGGGTAATTGACTCAACGAGGGAGTCTCTTATGTGTCTCGTACAAAGCCCGAGAGAGAGGCTAAATGTTGTTTGACTCCGCTGGGGAGAATCATTGTACAAAGCCCAAGAGGAGGCTATGGTTACTGTTTCAATTGAGTGACAGGCCCAGTATGCTGATTTACAGAGAAAATCAGTTCTTATATGAGCAACACTGCACTCGAGGATTTGATTCGAGGATCCGGGCTATTCCTGTTCTTTAAGGAAGTGGGAAATCCGAAGGGTATTGAGACTGTCCGAGTCTATGGGTTTTCTTCCTATTTAATGAAGGGGTCACTTGAGAATGTCTTTGAGACTCAAGGAGATTAGACTGTCCATGTCTAGAGTTTCATCTTTTGTACTATGCTTTGAGAAACAGTAGTAGACTCTTTGAAAGGACTGTTCTATGCAAATGACTAATTTCTGTTCCTATACCTCTAGGAGGTCGTCGGGATAATTTGTACGAAGCCCAAGAGGAGGCTAGAAACTTTTAAGGAGCCGATCGGTCCTTGTACGAAGCCCACGAGGAGGCTATCATTTCCGGAGGAAGAGATCATTCTACGAAGCCTAAGAGGAGGTTGTGAATACTTCTAAGAAGCCGACGGGTCCTTGTACTAAGCCCAAGAGGAGGCGGGGTTGCTTTTAGGAAGCCTGTGGGTCCTTGTATGATGCCCAAAAGGAGGCCGATGCTTTTAAGAAGCCCGTGGGTCCCCAAACCCCAAAAAATTCAAGACAAGCTATTCACAAGGAATAGATCAAGTCAGGAAAGTTTGAGAATTTGGAAGAAACTCAAAGATGCCATTCACGGAGAATACATTCATCTCTGGGAGTAGAGTTTCTTGACAATTCCTAATGAGGATAGCCGAAGAGAAGACTGTATCTGGTGATCCTATTGGGGATCTAGTTGTCTATTTCTATGAACGAAACGACGTCACCTAGTTCTAGACGTAGTTACCGGGGAAACTCTAAATATCTATACTATTATTACACAGTTGATATGAGTTTATGAAAGAAGACTTACAGTGAAACAGCCCCACAATACAGTTATATGTATATGAAAGCGGTAAATGAAAGCAATAACCACTTACTCGGTTGTAGAGCTTCCATGCTGTTTGGTTAGTTGTTCAACAAAGAAAGATTGAAAACAACAATATATTCAAAATCAAAGGAGAAAGTGCTTTGAAAAAGAAAGATTTGGGGCTTACAGCTCAAGGAGAGGCCCAGGGTTTTATCAGTGATCGCACTGTTGTTTTTGTACAGAGGGACTTATACAAGTGACTGAGGCCCAAAAAGGTTTTCTGTACAAAGGGATGGGTCTTACACTCTCTCAAGAGGTCCAAAAAGTTTTAAAGAAAAAGAGTGGGGCTTATAACACGAGGGTAGGCCCAGTTTGACTTTTCGTTTAAAAATGGCGATCGCGCCGAGGTTTTCTTTTAACGCAGAGGGACTTATACAATAAGTGAGGCCCAAAATTGTTTTGGTTAAAAGGGGGTTGGGTCTTACACTCTATTAGAGGCCCAAAAGTTTTGAATGGGTCTTATAGCTCAAGGAGAGACCCAAGGTTATTTTTCAAAAGGCGACGATCGCGCCGTTGGTTTTTGACGGTATCGGGACTTATACAATATCTGAGGCCCAAAAATGATTTGGTCAAAAAAAGGTTGGGTCTTACACTCTATTAGAGGCCCAAAAGTTTGAAAAAGTTTGATGAGGGTTGAATTAATCAAAAACCCTAATTTCATTTTTTCAAAGGACATTTTTCAAAGAAAAATCAAGTAAAAAAATGATAAAAAATATCAAATAAATCAAGAAAATCAAGAAAAATAAATTTAAAAGCATTTTGGTTGTATCCACATGAATATTTAAAATCATTTTGGTTTTAAAAATCAAGAAAAAGAAATCATTTTAAAAGCATTTAAAACAATTTAAAACAATATTTTTGAATATATTAAAAATATATCAAATAATAATATTTTTTGTGATTTTTTGGTGGATTAAAATATTATGGAGTATGAATAAGAAGTTTGTAAAACAGATTTGGAAAATGATAATTTTTGTTATGTGAAATAATTGGTTGAGTTTTGAAGATAAACTAAGAAAAAGAGGAATGTGATGTCACAACATCACTCATGAGTTTTGAATATAAGAGAAAAGGGACGATGTCACAACATCACATTCGACATCAGACAAAAACCAGAATTGCACCTTGATTTTCAACATCTTTTCATCAAACTTCAAACATTCATAACTCTCTCAATTTTTAACGGAATTAAGATCCAGAAGAGCCTATCTTGACCAATTTTTCGCAAGGAATCCAATGGTATCACTCATACATACTGAAACTTAATGTACAACGCACACAAGGCAAAAAACCAGATCTGCACCTTAAGTTTAAACATCTTTGCTTATCAAATTTTCAAACATTCATAACTCTCTCAATTTTTAACGAAATTGAAATCCGTAAGAACCTATCTTGACCAATTTTTCGCAAGGAATCCAATGGTATTACTCATACATACTGAAACTTAATGTACAACACACAAAAGGCAAAAAACCAGATATGCACCTTAAGTTTAAAACAACATAAACTCTGCATATAAACATGTTAAAGTGCAAACAGTAGTAGGATCATAACATACACATTAAGGACTACATTTTTGCTTCAAGAATTGTTCAATATGATGCATGTATGTAGACATCAAAGGAAAGCATGATTCAAAGAATTCAAGTTATGAATTTTACCTCTTTTTTTGGAGATTTTGTGCAACCTACCAAGTGCTTTGTTCCAGAAATGATTTGATGCTTTGGACACCCTCAAATGACCTCTTAGAAGCTTTTAGGATGGTTGGAATCAGCTGGTACCTGCAAAAACACAAACTGTCCCTTTCTTGCAAAAGGGGTTAAAAGTGACCAAAATAGCAACTCTCTCAAATGGTGTTCCAGATGTTGGGAACCATTTGGGATAGTTCAAGGATGATATTTGGAGTGTGTTTGAGGTTTTATCTGGTTTGGTAAGTGACTGAATCAAGACATGGCTTGAAAAATGCAAAAAAGTGCCATTTTGAGGTTTTGAGAAGTGACTTTGTGATTTTGTGATTACAGGTCACTTGTGATAGTTTGCACAGCTTACATATGATATATATGATGTGTGTGTGTGATTGATTATGATGGAAAAGCTCTCAAGCTCAAAAACTCAGAATTACTTGCTTTGGAAGGCAAATTTGAGGTGAAAGAAGAGATTTTGAGGAAAGCATCTGTTTGACAGCTTTGGTGTACTCAAACTGAGCACAAATGAGCTCTATTTATAGTAGAGCAAGTTTGTTTTTGCAGCAATAGTGAATGGTGGCTGCAGCAGAGGTTTGGCCAATGTTGTCCAATGAAAATCCAAGTCTCCTCTAGCCATTGACTAGAGGTTAGAGCACAGAGCTTTGGTTCCCTACTTGTTGGAGGAACCTTGACTGAATTCAGTTGCAAATGTGTCAGTCCATGCCACCTCTAAGCATCTATTAAATGCTCTAATCCAAAATTGGAGTCTTGTCCCTCTTTTAGGGATTTTTAGGAATAGCATGCTACTTCTTGTTCCAAGGACTTTGGAGGCTTGGCTCAGTGATTGTCCCCTTTAGATTTGATCCTCAGATGTGTCCAAGATGATGACAAGGCTTGGAAATTCGTGTGGCACAAGAAATGTGCAAATCTGTCCCATGAAAAATTCAGCTGCAGCAAGCCTTTTTGTAAAATCCATAACTCCCTACTCGAGTATGCTACATGGACGTTCTAGGACTTTCTGGAAAGCTGAGATGATGTACTTCAACTTTGATGTTCAAGGTTTGGCTTGAATCAACTTGGATCATGGAGAAAAACATCCTTGAAGTTGGGACATTCTTGCTGGAAAAATATTAATGATGTCCCATGCAATGTCAGAACATTGGACATTAAGAATTCCAAACTTTGATCACTTATATCTTTCAATCCTTATGATATTTTGAGTTGATTCCTTCTACAATGTTGAAGTATCAAATACCCTCTTTAAAAGTAGCTCTTACTCAAAATCAATGGATGCTTGGATCAATAGTTACAACCTTGAAAAGTTGTGCACTTGAACGTGATTTTAACTTAGAAAAAATTTCTAAGTTTCTTTCAATTTGATCAATTTTGCAATTTTGCATGATTTCTTGATTTAAATTTGATCAAATTAAATCATCCATCATATTTTCTTGAGTAATGGCTTGTGAAGCTCATAGTTGACCAAAAAGTCAAACTTTGACTTTCTGCGTCAGTTGACTTTGTATTAGATGAACTTGAGGCTTGATCCACTTGAAATGTTGCACTCTTGTGCTTAATTCTTGATGTGGGAGTCCTCTTGATCCTTTGTGAATGTTTGATAGGTTTAGACAAGTTGAAGATCATGTCATTCCTTGATTGATCATTTGTCTAAAGGCTCTGAGAGGGTTTGAAACCCTAGTTTAATTGTAGTGAATGCTCACCCATCTTTGGGGAAACTAATGAAGTATGATGGTTCCTCCATATTGTGATGATGATTTTCACAATGATGGGAAATCTTAGTGGTCAAAATTTGGGGTATGACAACAACAAAAAGAGTTGATGGTTAAATATGCTGGTGATCTTTGCCCAAGAATTCAAGTAGTTCTTGAGAAAAATAAGAGGTTTGCTGAAAGATGGATTCCAACTTGGAATGGTGATGATGATATGGCAATATTTGGTGTGACTAATGGTATTAAAACATATTGTGTCAACCTCAAGTAAGGAACATGTACTTGTAGGAAATGGAACCCCTCTGGTATACCTTGCAGTCATGCAATAGCATGCATGTGGCATAACAAAACACAACCAGAAGAATTCACTTCTGATTACTACAAGTATGAATAAACTATAATCCTATTTTATGACTTAGTTATTTTTGTCATTTTATCCACTGAACTTAGTGTTATCATTCTGCAGGAAAGCTACTTTCCAGAAAACATACTCACGTATCATCTTGCCAACTAATGGTTCCCAGCTGTGGCCTGTAAATGATGAGATGGTAGTGAATCCACCTGTGATGAGGAGGGCAATTGGACGGCCAAAGAAAATGAGGAAAAAAAGCAATGATGAACCCAAAAATCCACATGTGTTACCAAGGAAATTTCAAACTGTGACATGCCACAAGTGTGGTTCCATTGGCCATAACATGAGAACTTGCAAGGGGAAAAGAGCAGCTGATAGAGTGATGCCTAAGGGAGGGAACAAAAAGAAAAAAAGTGTAAGCAGAAGAAGCTTAAAAATGGAAAGGGTGCAAAGGCAAAGAAGGCTAAGAAGCAAAAGAAGCAAAAGAAGCAAGAGGAGTCAACTCAAGACATTGGATCATGTTCTCAAGCTCCCCAGCCTACCCAAGAATGGGATGATGTATTTTCCTGAATTATGTATTATGCTGTCATGACCTAGGCTGTCATTTTGTAACTGTCATGACATAAGCTATCATTTTGGATTTAGTATTTTGTAACTTTCATCACCTAATATTAGGTCTTAATTATGTTGAATTATGTAGCCATTAATGGCTGTACTAATGTTTGATTAAGGATTATGTTATGAAGCTATCATTTTGTTATGTTGAATTAATGTTTGGAATTACAAAGCTGTTACTGATATTTGCAACCAAATATTAGGTCTGCCTTATAGGTCTGTACTGATATTGGACTTTACAGAGCTGTGCTAATGTTTGATTTAGTATTTTGTTATGAAGCTATCATTTTGAAGTTCTGTTATTGCAAAGTTTTGTAGGTCTGCTTTATGCAACCAAAAAGTATAGGTCTATTATTGCAAAGCTTTGTAGGTCTGTTAATGCAACCAAAAATTATAGGTATGTTATGCAACCAAAGGTCTGTTAAAATTATAGGTCTGTTTAAAATTATAGGTCTGTTCAACCAAACATAATGCTATCAACATAAAAGACAGTTCTTTTAATTCAACCAAACATAATGCTATAGACATTAAAATGCTATCAACTCAACAATTTCATTAGAAACCAACATGTCATTACAATTCCATAAAGTTAACAATTTCAATAAACCAAGAACAACTTACAACCTAACACATTACAAACTAATTTCATACATTTGTTAACACCAACCCAATTAACAACACTAATGTTATTCCTATAGTCAACTTGTTCATTTTCTTCAAAAATTTGATCTCCAACTTCAATTGATCTTCTCTAACAACAGCTTCATTCAACTTAACCTTTTGTTGGTTCAACTTTTGATGCATTGAAGATATAACTTCCTTGGCTCGTTGCGACATTTCTTCATCAAACCAAACAAAATGCGAACAACTCTTGTATCCCTGATTCTGGACATGAAGATGAAGAAATTAGGAATTCCATTCATGTTACTACAAAATAGGGATTTCTAGGAAAGAGTATTTTACAGCTAACCTTGTACATCCCGCAGCCAAAAAACCGTCTTCCTGGGTTTTGCTCCATCCAAGCCGTCATCAATGGAGAGGGAATACCACACTTGCATTCAACATGATTCGCGCGAGAAACACTGCGATTGCTTGAAGTTGAATACCCAGACATGGTCGTGAGACTTGGTTCTTGAGGATTGAGGATTGAAAAAAATGAATTGGAGAAAATTTTGAAATCTAGGGTTCTTAGACACGATTGGGGAAGAACGTGAAAACAATTACGTATTTATAAACTTATTTCTTTTAATTCTTTAATTAAAATTGTTTTTTGATATTAAAAATTCATTAAATATGTTTTCATTTATGACATGCATTTTATTTCCAGCCACATCAGCGTTTACAATGCCACATAACCAAAATATGAGAGGGGACCAAAAAAATCCACAAAAAAAATCAAAACAAGGGACCAAAAACCTGGGTTTTTTTAAAGGGGGGTCAATAGTTTAGAAAAATGATACTATGGGGACCAAAAGTGCATTTAAGCATTTTTCTTTTTTTGTTTTAATTTGATTAATGGAATGAGGTAAGGAGATGGGATGGGCATGCGCATCTCCTGCTAATCGTACCACCATGCATTTCAGGCGGTGTGTGTGTTTGAACCATGTTATTACTGAAATTGTTAATGCACCCTTGTCTCATTTCTTTCTTTTTTATTTGGTTTTCTTCTCATTTTCTACTTTGTTTTTTATTTTGATGATTCTAAATTTGATAAAATCCCATAAAAATATTTTTTAGACACTTTGACATGTCCTTTTATTTTTCATATTTTTTATTTTATTTTTCCATTTATTTTTATATTTTATTTTTAATTAATTTGTGAGGTGGTTTTCCAACTTTTCCCTTGAGGTAGGGTTTGAGCTTTTGATGCCTTTGATTGTTTTCATGAACTATTTTCCCTACCATGTTTTAATACATCTTTGGTGAATATTTTAGGGATGATTTGATGCTTGGATGTTGGATTTTTGATTGGTTCTTGATTGATTTTAATTAGTCCTCGATTATTGCTCGATTAGCTTACTATGTGAGATTGTTTGATCCAATTTGTGATGCATTCATGCAATTCTTCTTGAGGTTTTTTGTACACTTGTTCATTATGATTATAACATGAGGTAAAGCCCTTTTTTGAATTTTATTAAGTCATTTTTCTATTTTTAATTGATGCCCAAATGTGATTTGAGTTTGAATTGAACATGCTTGGTGTTTGACCTAGTTTGGTTTCCTTTTGACCATTTTTGCTTGATTGAAGCTTGAGATGCTTATTGAATGTGATTAGGTACTGTCTTGAATTAATATTTGTTTTGGATTCATTGTCATTTGGTCATTTTCCTTTTTTTGGATTGATTTCCTAATATGTTTTGAGGTGGTTTCTTTAGTGTTCTTGACTTGGTTCTTTGAAATGCTTCATTGTGTGACTTAAAGGATGCCTATTATTCCTTGTGTGCTTGAGATGAAATGTTTGAGATGTTGATTTTCATGTTTTGATATCCATGGTTGTGATCTCTTCTCATTCTTTTCTTCACATGATCTTCTTTGTTCTTGTTATAAAAAGTGTGAATGGTGTTTGTCTAGCATTTTAAGCATGATGCTTATGAATTTGGTTTGATATTCTTGAGTTGGATGTGATGTGATACATTTGAATATGGTTCTGACCTTGATGACATGGTATGATTTACTTTATCATATGTGCTTTGTGCTTTGCTTGAACACCCATTTTCTTTGAGAATAATGATGGCGTGTGCTTACCTAGTTTTGATGTATGTCTTGGAGTTGATCTTTGTTTCTATCCATGAGTTGGTGTTTAAAATGATATACATGATCATGCTACTGCCCCATATTGGTTCTCATATCATTTTACTTCATTCCACTTTGTTTGATGGCTGATAATACTTCTTGATTGGTCTTAAGACATTTGTGTGTGCATTGATGCATTGTTTGAGTTTGGTTTGAAGTATGTACACATTCTTGTTATATTGACATGGTATGAATGGTTATCTTGTGATGCTTGCAATTCTTGATGTTTATGTCTTATTGTTTGAGTTTCACCATTTGGTTACTTGGTGTTACATCTTCTCTTTCATCTTTCATCTCTCTTTCTTTTCTTTTAAGTCTTGAGACTTGTTTAAGTCTTGAGTTTGCTTTTGTTTGTGATTGATTAGTATAATATTTACTTGTGTTTGTTCACATGATCCCTTAGGATTCCTAGATCAACTTAATTTCTGATTAAGTTAGAAGTAAGAGAGAAATTAGGCTTTCAATCTTTTGTATGATAACAATTAGGATAGTCCCTTTCAAACCTTAACCTTAAGTTTATCTTGCATGATAACATTAGGTAGAGTTCCCTTTTTATCCCAATTTTAGGACCATTGTGCATGACAACATTAGGAATCAGTTTCCCTTAGTTGGTTTTCTTTTTAACCTTTTGAGTCCTCTTTCTTATCATCTCAAAACAAATCAAAACACTTAATAAATACGAGGAGTGTTGTGCGCCACGAGCCTTAAGTACATGGGAAATGATGAGTGAGGGGTCTCCCCTTACTTTTCTAGAGTGTTTAGCGTACGTCTCGTTTGGGGGCGACCATGCAACGCATTCGCTCCTATGTCATAGACTTTAGTGCAATACGAATCTCAAACTAATTCAATTCACTTATGTCTAAAAAACACAAACAAAATGCAAATTTTTTTATCCTTTGGGATTGGTCTCAAGTCATTTTCGTTCTACCGCAAATAGGCATCGACCCTAACTGCTGGAACATTTAACCAATCTGTGGTTATGTCCCACGAACTACGGACGCTTTGACTTCCTCATTCTTGTCCGAATGAGGATACGTAGGCATAAGATGGCGATGTCTTGGGGAGCAACCTTCCCCCCATCCACCCGTAGTCCCACGAACTACGTTGACAATGACTTTCCTATTACACGAGGGAATACGTAGGCCTATGACGGGGATGTCCTATCGAGTCTCCTTTTTCTTTTCCGTTTTCGTTTAGTAGTAGGCTTTAGATAACACACCCTTTGATTAGACAACAAGCATGGATCCCGTTGAGTACAACGGATGTGAGGGGGTGCTAATACCTTCCTCTCGCGTAACCGACTCCCGAACCCAGACTTTGGTTGCGATGACCATGTCTTCTCCATTTTGAGGTTTCTTCGATCGTTTCCTTTCCCTCGTCGGGATAAATAACATTCGGTGGCGACTCTGTTTTTCCGCCAATTGTTTTTCGTGTTGCGATAGATACGTCATATATATATATATATATATATATATATATCCCCTCGATTATAATAATAACCGAGAGGTAAAGTAGTGTCTTTTAAAAAATAAATAAGCAGTTATTGGGGATTAAATCCACTATAAGTTTAACCTTCCCCTATGTGTAGTTTCAACCGATAGGTAAACTGGGTACCTTTTATGACGCCATTTGTTACCTTTCCTTTGAAACCGAGGTAACACCTCATATCCAACCGAGGTTAAACGTGTTTTTCCTAGTAGTGGTTGGAAGTTTATTGTGGCAAATACTCTAGACTACGAATGCTTTGGATGAAGGTGTGTCAGCATTCCACAGATTATTGGTGTGCAATTTCAGAGACATAACAAGCGATTGAGTGAGATACGCATATTTAAGTGGCAACTCTTCATTTCTGGATTGAGGCCAAATTTGAGTGTCATCTCTAAGATTCAAAGTAAGAATTATTTGAAGAAACTGAGTTAGAAGGTTAGGCACTAGCTGAATGATGTGGTGTAACACCCACATATAATATACATCTAGAAAATACATTATACATAGTGTGATTGATACTGATACACATAAGAGCCTATAGGCAATGTTATATATATATGTCCAGAAGAAATAATATACTTAAATATCACATGATATACAAAGGTACCTAAATAAAACTAGGATCTACTACAAAGTCCACATGATCCACAATGGAAATGGGTCACATATCTTTGTATCATGATTTAATTTTCTTTGTGGATTTGGATTCTCGATGGGACTCGAACCCACTTTAAGAATCGTCACCCTATGGGACTCTAATCCACTTTGGGTATTTTTCCTTGTATGAGACTCTAACCCACTTTGAGATCCACTCATCTATGGGACTTTAACCCACTTATGAGGCACATTTCCTCGTATAGGAATCTAACCCACTTATGAGGATCTTACTTATATGGGACTCAAACCCACTTTGAGTGTGCAAATTAATAGTGTGTATATCCAAATTTTACTTTACATAAGTATCGTAATTGGGAAGGGCACAAATCGAGGATGTTTCAGAATATGTGATTATTCTTATTAGTCACAACGTGAAAATTCTCATAAATCACCATGTGGTTATATCCCAACCATCATGGAACTAATCACAATTTCCAAGTGATTATATCACAATCACAATATATCATAATGCATTTCCATACAAGCTCATTAAATTATAATTATGACTTTGTTCCCCATCCATGCCCTCGGCACATCGTAGATGGGATGACTCATCTCACATGACAACTCATTCACGAGTACACAACGAGGTACCTCTTACATCCGAGCATCACTACTTAAGTTAATTCCATAACCTAAGTTATCTTTACAAATTCTATTCGCCTAGCTATCAACCTAGGTTTACCCCACTCATCCTCATAGGTTAATTCAATTATTATGCATTTTATGCAAGCAATGATTCCTAGTATAGTTTTTAGCATAAACACAATAGTTTATCATCATTCATCAAGCATTATTGGGATACATGCTTGATTTCCTTCACTAATATATAAAGTATTGGATTTCCTTTCCAACGCATTCAATCCTGCATTAAACGGAGTTATAGTTCCCATTTTATGGTAGAAACAGGAACACTAGTTATTTTTTAATGTATCAGAACTCTCACTTAGCGAGCTCGAGGAGAGATCTAAGCGAGACGAGGCAAAAAGTTTAAACTTTAGGATTTCCCCTATTTCACTTAGCAAGATCCAGCGAGGCATCTAGGAAAACTCTCGCATAGAGAGCTCCCAGCAAGACTCAGGAAGAATGCCATCTTTCTCAAAAATCATTTGTCTCTCTTAGCAAGTATAGCAGAATAACTTCTGTTACAAGGTACTGTTGTGCTCTCCTAGCAAGTTATTTCCTCGCCTAGCGAGATTTGAAGATATCAACCAGTAACAAAATGTAACAGGAGGAAGGAAAGCAAGTATAAGAAACATTAAGTCATAACATATCATATAAAATAATATCAAAAACACCAAATATCATGGATTAACACTTTGAATCATGCAAAACAACAAGTAGAACATACATCCCATCAATTTCCATGAACATAGTAAAACACACAAGCCTTACTCTCCCATTCATGGATTTTCCCCACAATATTTATGTCTAACTAGGAACCCACCTTGAATCAAGAAGATAATGAGAGATGGAGATGAGTTCTTTGTTAATCCAAACTTTCTTCTTCTTCTTCTTCTTCCAACTTTTCCTTTTTTCCTCTTCTCTTTCTCTTCTTCTTTTCTTTCTCTCTTACACCAATCGATTGGAAGACTTTTTTTGAACCTTAAGCCAATTTATTGGAAGAAGCATAATCGATTATATAATTGATTAGGGTAGTATCTTGATGACATGAAACAACTCTCTATCCAAACTCTCCAAAATTGGCTAGGAAAATAAATTATTTTACTCATTTAATCGACTGGGACAAGGAGCCAATCGATTAGGCCATTGAATTGCCCATGGATCATTTCCTTTTTTGGTTCTCACATCTCCTATATAAAGGAAGTTTCTGTCCTCCTCATTACACCTCAAATCTCCAAAGTTTTATATTTGTTTGGATTTTATCTTTCCACCCCCCCCCCTCTCTCTCTCTCTATATATATATATATATATATATATATATATCTCCCTCTCTCTCTCTCTCTCTCTCTCTTAAAATATTTCTCTCTCACTTAAGTTACCTTAGTGCTTTTGAGTGAAAATCTATTTGTGAGGAAGAAATTGTATTAGTGTCGTGACGTTGTTATAAATCTCAAGAGCACAATACTCTTGGGAAATTGAGTTTGGTTCTTGAGAAAACTAGTCTTAAAAACTCTGTTTGGTCCTAGAACTCTGCCAAAAAAAGTTTTGTTTTCTTATTAAGATTATCCTAGAAAAGCTCTAATTGGGTCGTTAGCTCAGCCTGGGTAAAATCTTTCATTTTGGTTGGAGATAAGCATTTGTAAAATCTCAAGACCAGATTGTATCAAGGTTCGTTGGCATAACTTGTAAAAGTCCAAGTTTATAGTCAAAGATCTCTTGGGGATAGGAGTAGGCCAACGTTCGGTCGAACTTGTATAAATCACTTTGTCATCTCTCTAAACCCATATCTTTTAATTTATGCAATTTACTTAACTGCTTTTATTTTTTCTAGTGTTCAATTTACTTTCATCTTAAAGGATACTAACATAATTTGTTTCTTAAGTAACAAAGCCTTAAAATAAATCACGAATTTTGAATATCACAAATCACCCCCTCTCCCCCCTCTTATGCTTGAATTCACTTGTTCAACATTTGTCTCTCTTCCTTTTTGATTTTGTCAAAGGGGGAAAAAGATTTCACATGGAATTTAAATTGACTTGAGAAAATGGGTGTTCGATGGAGGGGGAACATAGCTCCACGAGTTACTCAAATACTCAAATTTTATGAAGCATAAAAAAAGGAGGAGAATCAAATCGCATGTGCGCAATATCAGTTTATCTTATGTTTTTATGCTTTCTTTATCGTATCTTGTGTACCTTCGTTGATCCTCTCACATAGACAAAGTAAAAATGGTTATTGTTCAAATTGCAATATAGTGGCAAGAAGCAAAAGATTTGGAAGAATTTCCTCTGAGTTTCTAACGTCTCCACAGGGATCGGTGCGAGGAAAAAAATGCCGTTCGACGATCTCTACGTTCCTAAGCTTTGTTTGAATAGTTTTAAAAGAGTAAAAAGCGGAAATTAAAACATATGAACAATTAAATAAAGTACGGGAAATAATTCTTCACGAATGTATTTCATTTTACCCATCAAGTACTAAAAAATCTATCAATCAGTTGTACGCAACCTAAATCATTCATCAATATCCTCACGTATCACCCACAACAGAGATTATGTCTAACCCAAAGCTGAGAGAACAACCGTATTGTCTCATTGGTAATGTCTCATGCAACTCAAAAATACAAAGCATTAAGAACTGATACTCACTGTGAATATTAGACCTAAATCTATGTCTAGAGCTTAGAATCTAACAGATTTTCATCTTAGATCCGGATCTGAAGAGTATATGTTTATAGCAATCCAAACTCATTAAGATAAATATTGAAATCAAAGATAACATCGATAATTATTTGTAAAAGTGATTTTATACAACAATTAATAAATATACATACAATCAAGATAAATTTACATACAACACTCCAACAAATAGAAAATACAAAGAGAAGAACCAAACTAAATCGGTGATTCTCGAGGCGTCAAGATGATTATCACAGATTCAGCTCTAGATCGTCAAGATACAGCTTCTATTGTTTTTTCTGGCTTATTTCCACAAAGAATGTTCTTGATGAAGTTGAGAGCAAAAATTCCCAAAAACATAACCTAAAAATGCTGAAAAAGTGACTTTATAGACAAAAATGACTTCGCGACGTCGCTTTGCAAGCTCCAGCTCACTAGGCAAGCATATGATACTTGTTTCTGCCCTTACAATGCTTTTTCCACGCCTCTGGGTCGCTTTCAGCTCACCTAAGCTCTCTTTCAGTTCGCCTAGCGACCATGATAGAAAACTCAGCTCTTGTTTCGACCATAACTTAAGAACTGTAACTCTGATTTACGCACGGTTGGAAGCGTTGAAAAACTTATTCAATGCTTTATAATACAATGAATAAATATCATTGCTTGAATACCTACAAAAATTATATAAAAACAATTAAACTCAATGAAATTTACACGATAACGCAATATACACACTATAACTTAAACTATACAAAATATACACAAAAGTTAAAGTTTATTGGTATAAAATGAATGAATTAAGTCAATGAGTGCTAATTATTCACACTCAAAATCACAACAATTTAGCACTTATCAGTTATCTTCCCTAAAATGAAGGTTTGAATAAAGTTGAATTTAAATGAATTGATTCAAGGTGATTCATAACTCGATTTAAAATGTCAAGGTTGCTTGAATTGATTCAAAGCATGTTGTGAATAGATCCAGAGAGATATTAAAATTCATGATTTCCATTATGTTTGTAGAAATTGATTCACATACTTGTTTGAATGGATTCAAAGAGACATTTTGGTCTATCGTGTTTAACTCTTGTTTGTGGAAATTGATTCAAATCTTGAGATGATCTGATTCAAACATTTCTTTTAATCGATTTAGGAACTATTTTGATCTTGCTCATTCAAGGGAAAATTTGAATAGAATCATTTAAGGCCATTTTTTCTCAAATTTAGAGTTATCTCTCAATGCTTATAAATAGGCCCTTTCTTTCTTAAATTCACAAGCGATAAAAAATTATCAATAGTGGTATCTAGAAACACAACTCCATCTCTCTCAAGTATTTATATTCATTTTGTTCATGAAGAAACATCAACTTTTCTTGTGTGTGTGTGATGATTGATTGTGATGAAACATTAGAGTTCTAGTAATTCATTGAAGTGTGCAGTTTTCAAGTAAATTTATATCTTAGAGGAATTGGAGAGTGGCATTCCTAGAAGAAAAATTAAGGGAGCTTTTTTCCATTGTTGTGGACTTTTTCATTGTGTTTTTCAACTTGATGAAGAAAGGATTTAAGTCTTGAGAATAGGATAGAGTAAAAATTAATGTATTATCAAGATTGAATACTATAAAAGGTTGAATATCAAGATTGAGTTAAATATCAAAGGTAATATTTGTGGTAGCTAGTTACAGATAAATTTTAATCAAGAATCAAGGAAGAATATAGCTTGGATTAGGAGATATATGTTATTGTTTCATTGAATATTTGTAACCAAAAAACCACAAGTCAAATAACATAAGGGTAGAAACAATTTTTTATGGTTCACCGTTGAAGATTGTATTAGGTGCATGAGAAGCCAAAAGCACATAACTAGTATAAATTTTAGTGCATCTCTCTCTCTCTCTCTCTCTATATATATATATATATATATATATAATTGTGTTAACTGTTGGACTTCTTGCTTTTTTCAGAATTACATGTATCTCATATTTCTTGCTTTCATAGTGATTAATTGTTAAGTTTAGGTCTGATTAGATTGGATTTTTCGAATAATCTTTGTAGACATATATTTTCGACACCATGTCTTGGTAGGAAAATGATGTTCTTTAACTAAAGAAAATGGCTACAGATGAAGAAGAAAGAAAAACGAAGGTATTCAGAAGAAGTTTTCGACACTTCGACAAAAACAGAGTTTCGACATTTCGACAGGAACATAAGGAAGTTTTCGTCAGACAAGGATTAAGGGACATTTATTACTTTTCGACAATTCGACAAGGTGAAGAGGCACAACGTTTCGACACAAAAGGAAAATTCAAATTCAAGAGTTATAACGTTTGGCAGAAGACGCGTGGAAGTTTTGGAAGAAAAGAAGACATGCAGAAGGCCAAGTGTCAAAGATTTAGAATTTTTCCGTTATTAGACAATTATTGTATTTGTATATAAATAGGATAGTTGTTGTAGAATTTTAGTGTGTGAAAACTTGTACTAAATTCCTGTAAATACTCAAAGTACCCATGCGAGAGAAAAGAGTTTATTATCTGGAAATGTACGTGTGAAACACCATCTTTTTAAGTTTATAGAAATTCAAAGTCTTTTATAATTGCCTTTACTTTTCCCTGTCATTTATCCTTTGTCATTTACTTTATGCAAGTTTTAATTTCATTCAATTTATCTTTTCGCCAGAAGTTGTTATTTAAGTTCTTTAACCAAACCATTCGTACATAAAAGATATAACAAAACAAACCATCAGAACACCATTATCCTAAGAGTTAGATAAATTTGCACATGTATCCCAGGATTTGTGTGGTTGGTCCTGCAAGTAACCCAGTTTTATAAGAAATTGGTAAACCAGAGGTTGTTCGCCAAAATCAACAGCGAACAAATTGGCACGCCCAGTGGGACCGTACAAAATTTTAGAATTTTTACAGAATAACTCTTAGCCAAATAGTTTCTACTTCGTTGTATGATTTTGAGAAGCGGTAAGTTAGCCGTAACCGACGTAGAAAGACCTAAAAGAACAAGAGTAAGAAAAATGGCAAATCAGTCAAATAATCCAAATCCAAATGAAACCATTCCAGTTTCCAACCCTATCCCTTCGACAGGGGGAAATGTGAATTCAAATCCTGTTCTAGAGGAGGCTATGCCTTCATCAACAGGATCTATACCAGCGGTTTCGCTCTCCCAAAATATGCCTAGTTCTTCCACAATGGGACATTCAATGTCCATGGGGACGCCTCCTCCTGGAGGACATAATTATAGGCCATTTCAAACAAATTTTTCCATGCCTATGTTTGGTAGAGAACAACCATATGGAATGCCAACTTCAGTGATGGCAAACTTACAAAATGCACCATCTTTGTATTCTGATGCCATGGTCCACGTGTCTTCACCACTACAAGGGTCGGGATATGGTGGAAATATGAGTAGATTGAACCAACCCCTACCAAATTTCCAAATGCCAGCAATTACAAATAATTCTGCGCAAGTAATTCGACAACAAATGGACGAAAGTAATCATGATATGGTCCAAATGTTGACACAGCAAATGGGAGCAGTGTTTAATCCTTTAATACAAAACACTACCCAAACCAACCAATTGTTGGCTACGCAAATGACACGCATTGCTGACTTTTTTGGTGTTCCTCAAATGCGACAAAGAGAACAAATAATTCAAAACACAGTAGTGAATGTCGAAGAGGAACCCACAATAAATCAAAGGCCTTTAGAGAATCCTCAGGCAAACACCAGAAACCAAGAGGCAGTGGTCGAACAGCCTCGTGTCGAAATACCCGTTCAACAAGAACCTAGGAGGGTAATAGTCCAGAGAAACCAAGATGCTGATGATGTGTTGCAGCAGCGAATACGATATAATAACCTGCCTGCTGAAAACAATTTAGCAGCCATGGTCGAAAGGATAATGGCGCAAAATGGGGTAAATGTAGGATTACAAAGGCCTAGTTATGCTTCCCCATTATCTGAATATGTTCTACAACAGGAATTACCCCCAAGGTTGAAAGTCCCCAAATTTACCAAATTTTCAGGGGACACTAGCGAATCCACCATAGAACATATAGCGCGTTACTTGATCGAAGCAGGGGAAATAGCCCATAATGAAAATTTGAAAATGAAATACTTCCCAAGTTCTTTGACAAAAAATGCGTTTACCTGGTTTACATCTTTGCCTGCGAACTCTATATTCACTTGGACCCAATTAGAAAGATTGTTCCATGAACAATTTTATATGGGTCAGACTAAGATAAGTTTGAAGGAATTAGCCAGTGTTAAGAGGAAATTTTCAGAGCCTATAGATGATTACCTAAATAGGTTCAGGTTGCTTAAAGCAAGATGTTTCACACAAGTGCCAGAACAAGAGTTAGTCGAAATGGCTGCAGGGGGTCTAGATTATTCTATAAGAAAGAAACTAGACACTCAATATTTGAGAGATATGGCACAATTAGCAGATAGGGTAAGACAAATTGAACGGCTAAAAGCTGAGAAATTTAGATCAAATAAAAATAAAAAGGAAAGAGTGGCCTATGTAGGAGTATGCCAGGATGATGATGGTGACGAAAATGAACTAATTTTGTTCGACGAACAAGAAATTGATCTGGCAGAACTAAAGTCAGGCCCACCATACGCCTGTAAAGTACTAACTCCGTCGAATGGGAAAAATCCAGTCGAACCTGAAAAGAATGATAGGTTTCCTGAAAGAACTTATACGTTCGACGTCACCAAGTGTGACGAAATTTTCGACTTATTAGTCAAAGATGGTCAATTAATAAAACCAGCAGGCACTAAAGAGCCTCCTGTGGACCAACAGAAAAAGAGAGGTTTTTGAAAATACCATAACTTTTTGGGTCATAAAACTTCTCAATGTTTCCTTTTCAGGGATCTTGTTCAGAATGAAATCCGTGATGGAAGATTGAAGTTTGGAGACAAATCGAAACAACAGATGAGGATTGACTCAAACCCCATGCAGGTGGTCGAAGCCAATTATGCTGAACCTTCCAATGTGAATATGGTGGAAGTCGAAGTAGCCTCTGATTGTAGTTTTGAAATGGTGGAAGCTGCTGAGGGCTTCGACAATAATATCAACATGGTGGAGGTCGCTGACGATCTCCTAGACAAGGAGGTGGAAGAAGTATCCAAGGACTTTGCAGACCAGCCAGTGTTGATCAAGATTGCTGAAAATCTTGATGTAGGAGATTTGAATGACTATATCAGCAAAGTTGAGACCACTGAAGGTTTCAACAGTAAGAACAAAGTTGGAGGTACTGAAGTCCTCGACAGTCAGAAGAAGGAGGAAACTACTGAAGGTTTCAACAACCAAAACGCAGTCGGAATTACTGAAGGTTTCGACGATGAGAATAATAACAAAATTGCTGAAGATGAAGTAATTTGGGATACTTTAGGGGAGCCCAGTAGAAAATTTGATTATCTCGTGAAATACTCTGCGCCCCCAAGTTCTCGTATTAACATCAACAAGATCCAGCCAACTGGATGGGGAGATTTTCTTGGAAGATACTGATGAAGGAGCAAATGATAATGCCCCTATCATCGAATAGGAGGCTACTGAAGGCCTTAATCATGACAAAATAGAGACAATGAGAGTTGCTGACAAGATCAACACTATGGAACCAGTCAATAAGAACGTTACCAGAATCAAGGCAGAGGTTGCTGAAGGCCTTGTGAAGCCTGCTCCTTATGGGATTTTGCGTAGAACAATGGAAGACCCTAAGGGAAACTCAGCCAAGCAATGCTGCAAACTCATTTCCAGGGACCTACCCTCAGAGGGAAGCTTCAACCAGGCGAAAAGGAATGCTGAAGAAGAGGCAAGACTTATTGAAAGAATGAATAAATTAAGTATCATTGATGACCAGAATGTGGATGTCAACATGGTGGAAATTTCTCAAAAGAAACAAACAGAAACTGACGAAGAACGCCGTCGAGAAGAGTATCAGAAGTTGGCTTACCCTAGAGAGGAGGAGAACTTAGTCGAATTCATCCAAAGGTGCCAGAGGAAGAAGGCTGAAGTCATGTTGTGCCCACGTTGTAGTGCGGTGTTCGACAAGAAAGCAGCAAGCAATCTGGAGGGGGTGGAGAAAGCCAAAAGAAGAGGAAACTGGGGGGCAATCCCAGCAGCCATAAATGGAAGGTTCGATCCAAGGAGGAGTGAGCATCACAACCAAAGGATTGGCGAAGGACGTCATAGAACTTACAAGCCATCTATCAAAGTTGAGGATGACAAGTGGGTCCAACCAATCGGAGGTGCTCAAGGGTAGAAAAGATGGAAGAATTTTGAAATACATAGAGGTTCTTCCATGGAAGGAAAAAGGGAGGTCGAAAAACAGAAACCAAGACCATACCCATCAGAGAACTATAAAGGAAAGAATCCTATGTCAAGGTCTCAGTGGAGAAGGTTCCAAAGACAGAAAAGAGCAGAAAAGGAGGTCGCAGAAAAGAACAAAATCAAAGGAAAAACTGTTGATGAAAATAAATCTGAGTCAAGCAAGAACATGCAGATAATGAACAAAGAAGAGTTTGTTCCCAAAAACGAGCCCTCTCAAAAGGACAAACCAAGCAACATAGTGGAGATGTCGAAGCCTAACAACAAGGTGCCAGAAGACGATGAAGTGACTGATGATTTTAGGTCAGATTCAGAAGCATCTTTCGATGTCACATGCAATGTGGTTTCAGTGCTGCCTAAAGACTATGATAGAGTAATGGAGATCGAAGACGAAGAAGATGAGGTTGAAGATGACAGCATGGGGCTTAGGCCTGTGTGTTATTATATAATGAACAATGGTTGTGTCGAAGAGCAGAACGCTTTCTTTGAGAGACCAGATGATGCAATGAAGGCACACTTGAAGCCTTTGTTCATAAAAGGAAAAGTGGAGAACGTTGGTGTCAACAAGATATTAGTAGATGGTGGAGCTGCTGTGAATTTAATGCCCCATTTCATGATAAAAAAGATTGGAAAGGATGACTTAGACACAAAGCCCCACAACATGGTGTTGTCAAATTATGAGGGAAAAGTAGGAAATACCATGGGAGTGATCCAGGTGAACCTAACTGTTGGAACCATAACAAGACCAACAATGTTTATAGTGATAGCTTCAAGGGCGAATTATAACTTGTTGCTTGGAAGAGAATGGATTCATGGGATAGGAGTTGTACCATCATCCATGCACCAACGAATAGCCATCTGGAGGCCAGATGGGATTGTTGAGAATATTGAAGCAGATCAAATCTATTTTATGACTGAAGTAAACAATGTGAATAGTCGAAGTTTTGACAAAAATTTGGCTCACATACCCCCCTGCAACCCAGCAGAATTCGACTTGAAGGCAACTGACAACGCCTATTGTTCCATGTACCTTCACCCAACACGTGGTTTTCAATGGGACAAAGAAGTAATTGGCGAACCAAGTCACGTATGGGGAACTTCTCATACTGAGCCGACCGGTTGGGGAAGTGAATTCGATGATTATGATGAGTGAAGCCTCAGCGATCGAAAGAATCACGGCTTATATAGCCGAAAATAAACTCAAAGCGGCCCTAGAAGCCGAAGTAAAATACATGGCTGTCAAAGCCAACAAAGAAGATTTTGAAGAGCAATGTCCCCAAAGGGATATTGAAAAAGGTTATGACAACAATCAGACTGGAGAATGGAAAAATCAGAAGCTTGACGCCATCTATGATGACGAACCCTTGGGGTTCGAAAAGGATCCAGCATCGACTAACATGAAGATGGTGGCACAAGATCCATTAGAAGAAATCAATTTAGGACTGGGGGCAGAAAGAAGGCCAACTTACATCAGCGCCAAGATGGATCCTCAGTTCAAAGTCAAAATAGTCCAATTGCTAAATGAGTACAAAGACTGTTTTGCATGGGATTACGACGATATGCCAGGATTAGACAGGAGTTTGGTCGAATTGAAGCTGCCAATAATGGAGGGAAAGAAGCCAGTAAAGCAGACTCCCAGACGCTTCACACCAGAAATCTTGTCGAAAATAAAAGAAGAGGTTGAAAGACTTCTAAAATGCATATTCATCCGCTCCACCAGGTATGTCGAATGGATTGCAAACATAGTTCCTGTAATTAAGAAAAATGGCAAGCTGAGGGTATGCATTGATTTTAGAGATTTAAATTCAGCTACCCCTAAGGATGAATACCCTATGCCAGTGGCAGAAATGCTCATAGATTCTGCAGCAGGCCATGAGTATTTGAGTATGCTTGATGGATACTCTGGCTATAATCAAATTTTTATTGCTGAAGAAGATGTTCCTAAAACAGTTTTTCGTTGCCCTGGAGCAATTGGAACCTATGAATGGGTAGTAATGCCCTTTGGTTTAAAAAATGCTAGAGCCACTTATCAAAGAGCCATGAATTCAATTTTTCACGACTTTATTGACACTTTTATGTAAATATACATTGATGATATTGTGGTTAAGTCCGTTTCAGGAACAAGTCATATAGACCATCTTCGACAGTCCTTTGAAAGGATGAGAAAGTTTGGTTTAAAAATGAATCCCCTTAAATGTGCTTTTGGTGTGCAGACGGGTGATTTCTTAGGCTTTGTGGTCCACAAGAAAGGGATCGAAATAAATGAAAACAAAGCCAAAGCCATAATGGAAGCGAAAGCGCCATCGACAAAGAAGGGATTGCAGTCTCTACTAGGGAAAATCAACTTTCTCAGAAGGTTCATTTCCAACCTTAGTGGGAAGACACAAGCCTTTTCACCTCTACTTCGACTAAAGAAGGAAGATTTCACATGGGGGCAAGAACAACAAGATGCCTTCGACAAGATCAAAGAGTATCTGGCTAGTCCTCCAGTTTTGATGTCTCCTTGTAGAAAAAGAAGTATGAGGTTAAACATTTCAGCATCAGACAAAACTTTGGGAAGCATGCTGTGTCAAGAAGATGAGAATGGCGTCGAAAGGGCCATCTATTATCTCAGTAGAGTCCTAAATGATGCTGAAACTAGATATAGTGTGATAGAAAAATTATGTTTGTGTGTATATTTCTCTTGTACAAAGTTAAAGCACTATATAAAACCTGTGGATGTATATGTTTCTTCTCATTTCGACGTAATAAAGTATATGTTATCTAAATCCATTTTACATAGCCGAATTGGAAAATGGGCTTTGGCATTGACAGAATATTCCTTAAAATATTTGCCTTTAAAGGCTATTAAGGGACAAGTGGTTGCTGATTTCATAGCTGACCACTCAATAAGTGAAAATGAAGTAGAATATGTCGAATTAGAGCCATGGAAGTTGTATTTCGACGGTTCCAGTCATAAGAATGGAACTGGTGTTGGAATACTAATTATTTCTCCTGACAAAATTCTAACAAAATTCAAGTACAAAGTCGAAGGCTTATGTTCAAATAATGAAGCAGAATATGAAGCTTTGATTGCCGGACTTGAAATATTGTTGGAATTGGGGGCAACAAGAGTCGAAATAATGGGTGACTCTGAGTTGGTGATAAAACAATTGACAAGAGAATATAAATGTGTCAAAGAAAATCTGATTATGTACTTCGTAATAGCTAACAGACTTCTCAAAAAATTCGACAATGTGGCCATTAGACACATCCCTAGATTGAAGAATCAATTAGCGAATAATCTGGCTCAACTTGCGTCAGGCTACAAAGTGTCAAAAGAAAACTTGGGGAAAGCTATTGAAGTAAGGGGAAGAGTCATATCCACCAAATTGGCTCCTTCAGATTTGGAGACAATAAAATTAGGTTATGGGGATGAGGAAAATTTTGAAATTTTCAATATAGATGATTCAGAAATTGAAGATTGGAGAAAACCTATCAAGGATTATCTACAAGACCCTAATCAGAAAGTCGAAAGAAAAGTAAAGTACAGAGCTTTAAGTTATGTACTTTTTGGAAATGAATTGTTTAAAAAGACTGCAGAAGGAGTCTTGCTGAAATGTTTGGGCGAAGATGAAGCTTACATAGCTTTGTCGAACGTTCACAGTGGTGCATGTGGCGCACACCATGCAGGCCACAAAATGAAATGGTTATTATTTCGACAAGGAATGTACTGGCCAACAATGTTGAAAGATTGTGTCGAATTTGCAAAAGGTTGTCAGGAATGCCAAGTGCATGCATGTATACCACATGTCCCTGCAAGTGAGTTGCATTCAATTATAAAACCTTGGCCATTCAGAGGTTGGGCTTTGGATTTAATTGGTGAAATTCGACCAGTTTCTTCAAAAGGGAAGAAGTACATTTTAGTTGGAATAGATTATTTCACTAAGTGGATTGAAGCTATACCACTGGTAAATGTGGATCAAGAGACAGTTATAGAGTTTATCCAGAAACATATAATTTACAGATTTGGGATACCAGAAACAATAACTACTGATCAGGGATATGTGTTTACTGGGAAAAACATGCAAATGTTTGCAAAAGACACAGGTTTTAAACTCTTAACTTCGACACCTTATTATGCCCAGGCAAATGGACAAGTCGAAGCAGCAAATAAGGTTGTGATAAATTTGATCAAAAAGCACGTGGGTAGAAAACCTAGAAACTGGCATAAGACTTTGGATCAAATTTTATGGGCTTGTCGAACGTCTCCTAAAGAAGCGACAAATTCTACTCCATTCAAATTGACTTATGGACATGATGCAGTGCTACCAGTCGAAATTTATTTACAGTCAATACGAGTTCAAAGGCATCATGAAATTCCATCAGAAATGTATTGGAGCATGATGATGGATGAACTAGTTGATTTGGATGAAGAGAGATTACGCGCGTTAGATCTGATAAAGAGACAAAAAGAAAGAGTCGAAAAGTTTTACAATAAGAAAGTGAAATTTAAGACCCTTTCAGTGGGGGATCTTGTTTGGAAAGTAATTCTTCCTATGGATCGGAAAGATAGATTAGTGGGAAAATGGTTTCCTAAGTGGGAAGGACCCTACCAAATTTTAAAAGTTTTTTCAAATGGCGCATATGAGGTCGAAGAGATAGATAAAGATAAAAGAATACTGAAGATAAATGGCAAGTATTTGAAAAAATATAAGCCAACATTGCAAGAAGTTAAAATAGGAATAGAATGATTTTGTAGAATAAAATGATACGTTTCGCCAAACAAATGGCGTTAATGTCATTACAAAAGAAAAGCCTTAAAGGCTGCCAGCAATAAAAAATAATCACCCTATTTCTATTACAAGTTAATCTTTGAGAAAAGATTCCTTAAGTTCTTCAAATTTCCTCTTCTGGACTTGGAGTCGACATTCACAAAGGTTTTTGTTATGAGAAAGGCTGTCGATCTCCTGAATCAACTCCTGAGCTCTAGCTGCATGATGCAATCCCACTTTAAGCTCTTCGTCAATCTCATTTTGCTTGGGTTGCTGAAGGCTTGCTTTGCGTTGTTTTTCTTGGGAGATTTTTTCTTGAAGATCTGCTACCTGCTTCTCCCAATTTTTGATGTTAATGTCACAGTCAGCAACACCTTTCGAATAAACCTCAGAAAGTTTCTCCAGCTCAGAAACTTTGTCAGCCGAAGCAACCACAGCGTCCCACTCTGCAATTTGAGTTTCGGACTTGTTAGAGATTTGTTGGGAAAACTCTTTTTGGCGGTGCAGGTCCGCGCTCACCAGGTCAATTATCTGGGCTAGGTCCATCACCAGACGGCTGTCCTCAGCGGAGGCTTCCAAAACATTTACTTGTTTAAGGATTTTCTTCAGGTCGAACTGGGCAATAGGATTTTCGCCCAAAACCTTGAATAAATCCACACCAAGTATTTTGGTTTTGATTTCAGTCATGATGGCTTCAAGTGATTTAACCTCAGAAGTGGCCCCAGAAGTAGTCGAACTACTGAAGGATGAGTCTTGGAAGTTGTGTCGAGCGCTGAGCATAGCCCTTAGATACTCCAAAGGTTTCTTGACTTTGAGGCTTTCAAGTTCCTCGCGAGAAAAACTAGTCGAACCAGTTGATGGAGATTTTTCTTTGATTTGAGCAGGATTTGATTGAATACTTTGCCCAGAATTTGGCTCAGCATCTAGATGCTTCGACAAGTTCTTCTTTTCCTCAGCAGTTTCTTTTTCATTGTCATCTCCGACCCCAGCATCCGTGTCAACATCACCATCCTTTTTAGTATTTAATGCTGGACGAACATATGAAGGCAACACCAGCTTCTCCAATTTTTCTGTAAATTTGTGTTTCAAAGTCACTGATGCTTCGCTTATGGTTCGACTAAGATCATTTGGCCTGTAAATAGTTTCAAAATAATGCTGAAACTTTTGGATTTCTTTAATATGTCTTTCAGTACCTTTCTTTGTTCGATCCTGCACAAAAGTGAAAGCGTTCGTCAGATGAGTCGTAAAGGCCGTCACGTCGAAGAATCTAGTGAGGTAGTAGTCTTTCCACCAAACATCGAATTCTTGAGTGCAGAGGAAAGATGGTCGAAAGATCACCGGTCGAATCTCCAGAGTCTCATCAAAGTGTTTTTCTGATAACTCTATGCTTTTCTCTAGATTATGAAAAGAATTGTAAAAAATAATAAAACCTTTCTTTGGATAGATGGGTTTTGTTTTTATTTGGATTAACCCAAATTGTCGAGCCACTAGGTTAGGTTGATAAACAATAAGGGAAATTTTTGTATTATTCGTGTTGTGATGGGAGAAAAGGTGTCTTGGTGTTAGGAACGATTCCCAGATAACCAGAAATGTATCTTCTTCTTTCTGCATCTCTAAAGGAAGTTGTTTGGTAAACCATTTGGGACCAATAGTTCTGTTGGCAAAGGGTGCCATGGACGGAGCGAAGTTGTAGCGTTTGGCAAACATCATTACATAACTGGTGAAGGCTTGTCGAAGGCTGATTCCTTCGTCAGATGGAGTTAGTTTTACCAACCTAGGCCATTCGACGTTTCTGTCCTTCACTTCTTCCTCATTTACTTTATTCTTGATAGGGAAAGAAGCCTCGAAGGTGGCATTTAGCCATAACTGTAGAAGCCAAAAAGGCCCTGCCAAGCTTAGTTTTCCTTTCTCTTGGCCAGTCTTCAGAAACTCCACACTCTCGCTGATGGATTCATAAAGGTTTGCCAAAACCATTTCGCTTAAGCAAAGTTTTTTCCCAGCATGGAGTTGGTTGGCTATGGTAAGGTATTTTTTGGCAACCTGAAGAGAACGAGAGCAAAAGACAAATTTCGACAACCAGAGGGTCAAAAAAGCTATGTGCTCTACGTCAGAGACTTCTGTAGTTGTTTTGTCATGATAACGAGCAATAAACAAAGAATAAGAGGCATGTTTGGTGTTGAAACCTATAGTATCTTCATCCAAATTAGTAGGGTCGAAGTCTATTCCTATAGGGCTAAGGCCAACTATGGCAGCTATGTCGAAGAAGGTTGGAGTGACCATTCCACAAGGAAGATGGAAGTTGTTGTAGGTGTTATCCCAAAAGTAAAGGGAAGCCAGGAGCATGTTTAGGCAATAACTAGGGCCCACCTTCGACAGTTGGATCAAGTCGAAGATGCCAGTTTGCTTCCAGAAACCCCCTTTAGTTTTTTCGACCTTAGTCAGCCAGGCCAAATAGTCTGAAGGATCTTTTGTCAAAGGGCAACTTCTAAAGATCCTAGCTTGGTTCAAATATGCTAAATCTATTTCTTCAGAAGCTGAGGGGCTCTCAGGATTTTTTGAGGACGTTTCACTAGGTTTGGGTTTTATTCCAGCACCTATGGGTTTTGAATAAGAATACGTAGGGAAAAAATCCTTTAAACGATCAGCATCAGCATTGGGATCAGGGAGTGGACCCAACATTGCATGGCAAGTGCCAGAAATAAGGACCGGAATGAGTACCTGGGATTGATAAATGCTTGCTTTCTCTCTTTCATTTGGAGGCTCTGGAATGTACTGTTGATTACTCACAATCACTAGTCCAGGCAACTCGTGCGCATAAGGGAGAGCAGTAGTGTTCTTGGTCTTCTTGGTTTTCTTGTCAGTAGGTGCTTTGCGAGGAGCCATTGATGAGGGAAGCAAAGAAATTTTAGAAGAAAGTATGAAGGTTTGAAATGGGTTTGTGAAGAAGAAGAAGGTCAGGAACGTAAAAGTGTTAAAAGATTTAGAAAATAAGTATTTATAGAGGGAAAGATGAGAAAACGTTCCAGTTTTAATATTGATAATCGGACATGTGTCAAGATTTCAACGGTGATGATCAAAAGTATGGGAAGGCATGGCTAGCTAGGTTTTAGAGTTATGGAGATCATGTCTGAACGTGGGATTAGATGGGACGTTTTAAGAAAAGTGTAATGATAGACTTTCTTGGGACTTAACAAAACGCCACGTCTTGAAAACCAGCATCATTAATGCAGGTAACATGGCGTCGAAATATCTTCGACAGCAAATGATGGTTTCTCCAGAAATAAGTCGAAACATCTTTGCTGGGGGGCAATTTGTAGACATATATTTTCGACACCATGTCTTGGTAGGAAAAATGATGTTCTTTAACTAAAGAAAATGGCTACAGATGAAGAAGAAAGAAAAACGAAGGTATTCAGAAGAAGTTTTCGACACTTCGACAAAAACAGAGTTTCGACATTTCGACAGGAACATAAGGAAGTTTTCGTCAGACAAAGATTAAGGGACATTTATTACTTTTCGACAATTCGACAAGGTGAAGAGGCGCAACGTTTCGACACAAAAGGAAAATTCAAATTCAAGAGTTATAACGTTTGGCAGAAGACGCGTGGAAGCTTTGGAAGAAAAGAAGACATGCAGAAGGCCAAGTGTCAAAGATTTAGAATTTTTCCGTTATTAGACAGTTATTGTATTTGTATATAAATAGGATAGTTGTTGTAGAATTTTAGTGTGTGAAAACTTGTACTAAATTCCTGTAAATACTCAAAGTACCCATGCGAGAGAAAAAAGTTTATTATCTGGAAATGTACGTGTGAAACACCATCTTTTTAAGTTTATAGAAATTCAAAGTCTTTTATAATTGCCTTTACTTTTCCCAGTCATTTATCCTTTGTCATTTACTTTATGCAAGTTTTAATTTCATTCAATTTATCTTTTCGCCAGAAGTTGTTATTTAAGTTCTTTAACCAAACCATTCGTACATAAAAGATATAACAAAACAAACCATCAGAACACCATTATCCTAAGAGTTAGATAAATTTGCACATGTATCCCAGGATTTGTGTGGTTGGTCCTGCAAGTAACCCAGTTTTATAAGAAATTGATAAACCAGAGGTTGTTCGCCAAAATCACCAGCGAACAATCTTCCTGCTAATTATGCTACAAAAATTTGATCAGATATTGCATAATATTGATAAATCATTAATTGTATCAAATTGCTTATTTGAATCATTAAAGATTAATTAGCATATTAGTGTTTGTATCGTTACAATCAACATTCCAATTGCGTAAAACGTATTTCAAACTTATTTTCATCATAAAAGCTTTTGTGTGTTTATCTGATTTTTGAAAAAATATGAATAGGTACTTAGTTATCTATTCACCCTCCTTCTAAACAGTTATCTCATATTGGTTAATTGGAAGCCTGTGGTGTAGGGCATAAGGGGGTTGAGGTGTCTCACCCTTTTTTTTTGTGCACACGGTATTCTTTTGTCTACATAGATTACTGTTGAGAAAGTTTATTGTATTAAACATTGTTTGGATCATTTTGTCAGGATTTTGGTAAACTATTTATGCTAAGAAGACCCCAATATTTTCTCTTTCAATGTTGATCCCCAAGGAACATTATCTAACACACAAATTTTAAAGAAGTTGTGAACTTGAGCTAATACTTGGTGGTTTATAAATTAAATGGAAGCTATGAAATGGAAAAGCACCAACATTTAGCTAGATCGGTGGATTCAAATGGATCATTCTTTCACTTTTCAATCAAATATGGTGATAAACTTACTCTAACTATTAGGAATATGGTAACCTCTTGAAAGCAATGTGATCTTGTTATGATTCATAATTGGCTCAATCTGAAAATTCTTAACTGTATCACAAACATCCATTCCCTTTCAACAACCTCAATGCATAATGATACAAATATGCATCTCATTGGAATAGGAAAGGGCCTCATTGAATTCAAACCATTCATATGTAAAATCGGGTATGGATTATATTACTTCTTTTTAACTATAGGTCTAATGTATATTTTGGTCTCTTAATTTAATTTAATATTTTATTTTAACCTTTTAATTAAAAAACATTACAATGTAGTCTCTTAAAACTGTTTCGTAAGTCTATTTAGTCATTTCCGTTAAATTTTTATGAAAAAACATCAACTATTGTCATGTTAGCAGTTTTGATGGATTTTTAATATCTGTCGTAACTTTTTTGACATTTTTTTATTTTTGGATTTTTCTTTTTTTAATACCAAACCCTACAAATTCAAAAATGAAAACATGCTTCTCCTCCCTTTCCAAAACCCTAGCAGCCACTACCTTCTTTCTCTTTCTCCTCATCCATAAAATCTTCATCTTCTTCCCTTCATTCATCTTCCTTCGTTTCCTTCTTACCATCTTCCTTCATCTTCCTTTATTTTTTTACAAAAGCAGCAAAATGAGGGATTTGACGTGTATTTGATTTTAGTTCTGGTTTCAAATATGATTTACTATGTGTTTGGTTTTAGATTTGGTTTTAGTATCTTACCTCACTCATCATCACTTTTTCATTTGTCAAAGGTACTTTCTGTTTGTATCTTACCTCACTCATAATCACTCTTTCATTTATCAAAGGCAATATAAATATTCTTCAAAGTATCTCTTTATTGATTATTGTTATTCTATGATTTTTTGTTTGGATTTCAACAAAACTATTGATGAGAAGTGATTACATACTCCATAGTTGCTTTTGCATACGTGAGCCATTTGAGCAGGTTGCTTAAAAGAGTTGATGAAATTAACAAGAATCCCCAATTCAATAATGTTTGCATCACATTTAAGGAGTTCAAAAACTTTGCAGAACTGTAGAAAATAAATGTGCTAGTTCGACCACTGCATTTGTCGCACCTTGTCATACCCTCATTTTCACTCGGTCACTCATGACATACATATCCTCTCGGTCCCCGCATGTTGTGAGTGATTTTGTATCGATCAATAATTGCTCTCGCACATTACCAATCAATACAAAGCATTTAAAACCTACATGAATGTTAAGCCTACATCCATTTCTGGCATCTAGACCCAACAGATATTACTATAACATCCATATCAAACTAATGAGTAATTCATATACAAAGCTATGATCAGAATACGTACATATGATTAACCATTTTTACATGCATTCAACTAATTAGCCAAATGTATGTGAATATCGTTCTTCATCACTATTATCACGCATCCTCGCAATACCGCATCGATCCTACTCATGCTATTCATGCTACTAATCAACACAATACAATAAAAGATACAATGAATATCAACTCACAAAACTATGTCAAAAGTTTACTCATTGATAGATGAAATTCCAAGATCAAGGATTTGAAATAGTTTTTGTCAAGACCCACAAATAAACAATCAAAGACAACCAACAATAGAGAATCAAAACTAGTTCACAAATATATATTAGATGAAATACATAAGGTATCAAAAGATTACATCCAAACCCCAACAAGAGATCAAAGATCTTACCTTCTCCCGTTTAGGGTTTGAGTTTCTCTCACTAGAATATATTTGGATTTGAAGAGAGATAAAGTTCTGATGTTAAAATTACAAGTTATTTCTAAAAATTGATGAAAAGTACTTATATAATACATTCTGAATCTGTCATGTTCGCACTGCGAACTTTTATTCGCCCAGCGAACATCAAAAAGGCACCTGATATGCCTTAGGAACAGTTAAACCGCCTCTGCGATTCTGCATAAGTTTGCAATGCAAACTTTTATTCGCAAAGCGAATATTCGTTGGAAAGTTCGCAATGCGAACTTTTGTGCCTTTTCTTACTGTCTCAAGTCTGGGAGTATTCGCTGGAAAGTTTGCAAAGCGAACTTTCTGAAGTTTCTTCATTTCCTTTGTTTCCTTTGGCAACTTGCATCTCTTTTCTTGTGTCTTACTTCTTTGATGACTTAATGCCTTTTTCTGCATAATAACACACAAATTACAAGTACCAAAGGTATTTTCACAATAATTAAAGAATCACACAAGAACATGAATTAAATCTATGAAAACATGAGAATTGAGTTGAAAAGTGCCAAGAAAGATGGTTCAATTTAAGTCAAAATTTACACTTAACAAACTCTCCCCAACTAGATTTTTGCTTGTCCTCAAGCAAAGTATGCCCCTCATTAAAACAAGAGGATTTGCTTAAGCATAAGATTCAAACAAGAAAAGATTAACGGTTCAATTTCAAACAAGAGAAATTTTCTCAAATAAGAGGATTTGGTCAAGCATGAAAATGCGCACAAGCAACGTTCACCACTCAATAGAATCGAACAATGACAAAGAATTTAGTTCTTAAACAAATATCATGGAATGTTTCAAGTAACAACTAAATTTTCATACTTGAATCACTCTAACACTCCTCTTCAGAATAAGAATGAAGAAATCAACGCGTTTCCAACCGCGGGGCAATTTCACTTACCTAACAAACAATGCTAATAGCAATCTAATTCATACATCCATCTAACAATAAAAAAATGAAATCATGGAAGCAAAAAGATCACTAAGGGCTTTAAAGGTTGTAGCTTGGTCGGGTTCACTACAAATGGTCATTTCTAATGGCCATGAAATCGAAATTGTCGATGCAAAAGAAACATTCACTATACAAGGTATTTACACATCCCAACTTCATTCACCACTTTCATTCCTCTATCACAAACCTTCTCAAACTTCCTTATGCACAATTATTTCATTCTCTATTTTTCTTATTCAAACAAGCATTCTTTTTCTTTTGTTTTTCACATTCATATTCACACTTTTTCTTTTCATGCTTGTTTGAAATTTTTCAAAAGTTTTAGCAACCTACCGTTCTTCTTTTTCATTCTCCCCAACATGAATTCAACCAAACCTTAAGTGAATGTTCCTTGCTTTAAATCAAATTAAAATAATGTTCAAAGGTTCAAGAAGAAATTTTTAGAACCTCACAAAATTCAATGATGAACTATACTTTCAAATTATGGACATAAACCAAGTTCATCACTAAAATGAGATCTAAACTATTTAGGCTCAAAGGGGGTTAACGAATTCTCACTACTCACGAGTAAGGTTCTTTTGGATACGGTTGTGCTCATTATCAACAAATGCCTTGATCATTTCTAATGCTTCCACAAAATTACAATAATCAAAAGATAAAACATGACTCAAAAGAATTAAACAAAGTTATCAGTCATCCTAGCATATAGTAAACAATGGAGGTTTCTCACAATTTGTGGCTTTTGGACCTAAGTGAAACAAGCATTCAAACAAGTTGCAAATTGAAACAAGAATACATATTTGAACAAAGCACAAAATTCTTAAATCAATCTAACATTTTATAAAGTGATACAATTTACCTTGCAGACATTCAATGCTCATCATCCTATCATCACCATCCAGACCCGGTCGAAGATTCATTGAATACTTTTATACAAATAGCAACCAGTCTAGAAAAAGGTCTCATCATTCCTAGTCACACTAGAGAAAACACAAAAGAAAACAAATATATACAATATAAACAAATGTACAAAGCTAAAAAATATAGAAACTATTGCAATGCGATTCAATATCCAAACACCAATCCCTGCCAACGGCGCCATTTTGTTGGATCGGTAAAGCAGCAAGCAAAAATTAATTAAGTACCCAGTTTTGTCGTCTCCATAGGGATCGGTGCGAGAAAGAATGTCGTTCGACAATCTCTATATTTCTAAGCTTGTGGTGCAAAAGTTTTGGTTTAAAAGATTTAAGGAACCAAAATTAAAGGCATAAAATATAAAGACTGAAAATATAAAGTAAAGACTGAATTATAAACGGAGCCTTGTTGGGATTGGATCTCATCAATTGATAACACGTGCATTCTTCTAATCAAGTAAACACAAATCAATCATTCGTCTAATATCTTTACGTATCACTCACGACATACATATCCTCTCGGTCCCCGCATGTTGTGAGTGATTTTGTACCGATCAATAATTGCTCTCGCACATTACCAATCAATACAAAGCATTTAAAACCTACATGAATGTTAAGCCTACATCCATTTCTGGAATCTATACCCAACAAATATTACTATAACATCCATATCAAACTAATGAGTAATTCATATACAAAGCTATGATCAGAATACGTACATATGATTAACCATTTTTACATGAATTCAACTAATTGGCCAAATGTATGTGAATATCGTTCTTCATCACTATTATCACGCATCCTCACAATACTGTATCAATCCTACTCATGCTATTCATGCTACTAATAAACACAATACAATAAAAGATACAATGAATATCAACTCACAAAACCATGTCAAAAGCTTACTCATTGATAGATGAAAATCCAAGATCAAGGATTTGAAATAGGTTTTGTCAAGACCCACAAATAAACAATCAAAGACAACCAACAATAGAGAATAAAAAATAGTTCACAAACATATATTAGATGAAATACATAAGGTATCAAAAGATTACATCCAAACCCCAACAAGAGATCAAAGATCTTACCTTCTCCCTCTTAGGGTTTGAGTTTCTCCACTAGAATATATTTGGATTTGAAGAGAGATAAAGTTCTGATGTTAAAATTACAAGTTATTTATAAAAATTGATGAAAATTACTTATATAATACATTCTGAATCTGTCATGTTCGCACTGCAAACTTTTATTCGCCCAACGAACATCAAAAAGGCACCTGATGTGCCTCAGGAACAGTTAAACCGCCTCTGCGATTCTGCATAAGTTCGCAATGCAAACTTTTATTCGCAAAGAAAACATTTGCTGGAAAGTTCGCAAAGCGAACATTCGCTGGAGTATTCGCTAGAAAGTTCGCAAAGCAAACATTCGCTGGAAAGTTCGCAAAGCGAACTTTCTGAAGTTTCTTCATTTCCTTCGTTTCCTTTGGCAACTTGCATCTCCTTTCTTGTGTCTTACTTCTTTGATGACTTAATGCCTTTTTCTGCACAATAACACACAAATTACAAGTACCAAAGGTATTTTCACAATAATTGAAGAATCACACAAGAACATGAATTAAATATATGAAAACATGAGAATTTAGTTGAAAAGTGCCAAGAAAGATGGTTCAATTTAAGTCAAAATTTGCACTTAACATTAAGCGAGATTCAAAGTTTGATTCATTGACACAAGAATGGTTCATGTGTTTATTTCCATGCCATCTCCGTCAAATTCATAAGTGATCATCCAATCATTCAAGTTTCAATCATGTTTTCTTTATTTGGTACTCACATGATCATCGTTGTGCCTTTGGATTCAATATCATAGCAAAGATCACGTGTTGGTACATGGTGGTGTGGCCTAAAACTCAAATATGGCATGTCATTTGGGCCAAACATCGCAACTCTTTTAATTTTCAACCAATGGACAGACTACTTTGAGCCAAATGTCACAAATGAACTCCTCTACAACTTTGCTTCAAGGCTCAAACATTAATTCAACCTCTAAGGACCTCAATTTTAGAAGTGACCAGGTTGCTAAAAGTGCCCAAAACCTTGTCATGACCCCTACTTTCCACTCATGTCGTTTCCAGCTCAAGTATCCAATTAACAAGCTTCTTTGTGCTTTTGTTAAGCCCATAGAAAGGATCATTTGGCCCAAGTTTGGCTCAAAATGCACGTGGGAATAAAAAGGTATGATGTCATGAAGTTGAAGGTCTCAATTGGTCAGGCAGGCCAAAACTTGGTTCGACCTATTGCCTGACCTAGAAACCAGTCACGACCCCAACTTTGAATCAATGCCATTTTGAATTTAAACATCCTTTTGATGTGATTCTTTTTGCATTAAATTCTTTGCAATGAAGTGATTATTTAGCACAAACAAAAATAAAAAACGCACGAGAGAATTTCATTTGGCCTATCTTCAAACATGGCACCATGGACTCTGTTTTTTTCCCAAGTTTCAGGTCACGAAGTTCATGCCAATTTCAATCTAGGACTATCAACCCATGTGCAACTCATTTGTGAACTTAAAACGCATCTGAATAAACACAAAACGACTGGTTTCAAGTGCTAATTCATGTTTTTCATCCTTCGGTTCACATGATTTACAAATCACAAAATTCAACCCTGGCTCACACGAATTTAAGATCTAATTCACATGTGTGAGATTAGCACTTCATTTCCTATAAATAAAGGAAGCGTTTGCCTTCATTTTCTAGCTTGAAAATCCAAAGAAACTATGAAACACTTGATACTCCTTCAAAACCAAAAATCCATTCCCTCGATTCAAGCTTGTTTTACTTCAATTCTTTTCCCAAAATCACTCATCGGCATCATCTGAAGCTAACTGAACCATTGTCGTGCTCTAAAACTTCCTGAATCAATCTCACCATATCCACCATTGTTGATTTCTGAAGCTTCAACTAAAAAGGTAGCTACGAGTTAAATTCTTGAACAAACAAGTTATCAGTCTGGAATTTATATTGCGTATCCATAATTTAATTTTACTTTGAAAAAGTAGGGTTCTTCATGTTCTTGAGCAAATTCTCTTTGCTCAGAGCCAATCAATGGCTCTGAAGCAACAAAACTTGAACGATTATGTGTTAGGCTACTGAATCCATGCTTGATTCTGGATAAAAACACGAGTTCATGAAGTTTGTAAAATCAACTTAAGGTTGAAGAAGGTGACCTGCGCGCGTTCAAAATAAGTAGTCGTTGGCGCCATAATTCAAACATTTTCTTTTATTCTCTTTATTTTATTTTTATTTTATTTTCCTTTTCTTTTCTGATTTTATTTTGAGTGATTTTTAATTTATTTTCATCCAAATTTTTTACATAAAATCCATAAACATATTTTGCATCACATAAATTTTTTGTATAATTTTTAAAATCACTTTTGCATTTAATTGATATTTTCTTTTAAATTTTTATTTTCAATTTTATTTTTGATCATTTTCAAATATTTTTGCATCCAACTTTTGAGATCCACTTATTTGCAATATTATTGACTTTCTCTAATTTTCTCAACCATTTATTTTACCTTTTGATGCTTCTTTTGAATTTTCCTTTTTATTTTCCTTTCTAAATCATTTTATTTTTATTTTTAATCAAAATTTTGAATATCTTGATCTTTCCTCTTAATGATTGCTTGGTTGAACATATTTTCAACATCTCAAATCCTTTATTGATGATCCTTTGGTTGATTTAATCTTCTCTAGTTCAAACATGTTGATCAATGATCATCTGATCATTTTTGACACTTTCTATCAGAGATAGGTTATCCCTTGTCTGATCATGCTTTGAGTCCTTTGACTTGTTGATAGATGCTCCCTATGTGATTGTTTGAGTCTTCTCTTCATCTCCTTCCCCATCTATCTTCTTCTTTTGTTTTTGAGCAATTGTGTTACATGTTTTAGGAGAGTAACTTTGTGTTACTTCTTTAACATGACTGACACATAAAATGTTATTGACCAGCCTCAGATAGGTATGGTTTCTAGATAAGCCTACTTACGATTACTTAACATAGCTCTAAATTGTCCCGATGCAATAAATTGATCTTTAATCCTAATCATTAACCACTGACTCACTGATTTTATTTTCTTGTCATTTAAATTCTTGAAATTTACTTTCTTGTATTTTGCATTCTTGCAATTTATTTTTATGCGCATTATCCATCCATTTACTTTATGCATCTTTTACTTTATGCATTTCATCTCTTGCTACTTCTTATTGTCATTAAAAATAACAAAAAACATGATAAAACCAAGAAACCAAAAAAATGTGATTCTCTACTTGTGACCTAAAAGGATGAAATCTCATGGACTTTGAATGACCTTAGCATCATGGAGTTTGGGACTTAATGTTTGACCCTAGCGAAAGGAGACTTGGACTTGGATTCTTAATTTCACTGTTTAGCCTAGGATACCTTTGCACATACATGACTTTCTCTTGGGCTACCTGACAATGAGACCTCTTTATTTCTTGCACACATCCCTTGTATTTTTTATGTACCCCTCTCCCCTTTTGATGCACTTTCTTTATCTCTTTCCCTCCCTTGGTTTGATTTTGCTGGCTAGTTATCCTTAGGGACCAGGATCAACCTCACCATTTTCTCAAGCCCTTGATCCAACGTCAACCGGAATTTTCTCAATAAAACTCTTGATCCAACGTCAAATGGCATTTTCCTAAATAAAATCAAAACATGTTACAATACAATTAGAATTACGCGCCACGAGCCTTAAGTGGTGGAGAAGGAGTGAGAATGAAGCATTCCTACCCCCATTCTAAGTATGTTGAACACAAGATGCTTGACTTGGTTGTTTGAAATATTCACATCTACCCATAGTCTTTACTGCAATTCAAATCAAGAACAATCTACTTTCAAATCCTAAAATCAACATCAACTCGTCAAATTGTCTTTTTCCGCCTTAGGGCATTATCCCGAAAACCCTTTTTCAAGGTAAAATCAACCAGCACACTTGTTTTCTACTCTAAACTACAGAGCTCTGATTTTCTTATTGCACTATGAAGATACATAGGCACAGGGTTGCGAGATCTTGGCGAGCACACTAATTTAAAACTTAATTTTTTCCCTTTAGCAAGTAACCTTTAAATAAACGACACTCATTCGTGCTTAAACAACCTAGATGGTTCTCGTTGTGTACAGTGGATGTGAGGTGTGCTAATACCTTCCTCTTGCATAACCGACTTCTGAATTCAAATTTGGTAACGAGACCATTTTCTTCATCTTTTAGGGAGTTTTATTGATATTTTCCCTTTCTTCGAAATAAATTAAATTTGGTGGCGACTCAGTGCATTTTTTGCGTAGCGACACACCTCTAGTATAGACTTTGAAATTTAAATCAACAAGTAATGTAATGTATGCTTATGAATCTATGTCATTCATGCAATAAAATGATTTTTGCAATATTTATTATCATGTTGCTGGTACTATTCATATACTTAAAGCATATTTATTTGTATAGCTCATATAATCAAAATTCGCTTTAAATTCTTTCACCTGATTATCCATAATTATATAACTATGCATTTGCAAGAATGAAATCTCATAAGCTATAATAAAACTTTACATTTTTATTCTTTACCCACTCACGTCTTATAGTTCGAAAAATTGGACTTCACATTTTAATCCTTCACTCGATGATCTATATGATAAGATCAAATAAAAGTTGTTTACTCGATAATAACAATAACAACATATTCTTATAGATAATGTATCGTAGGAGTCCCCACGATCTCAAGATAGGGGATTACTTAGGCATTATAAAGATTAAAACAAAAAAAATAAAGGAAAATATAAAGTAAAGAAAGTAAATAAAAAATAAAGTAAATAAATGAATAAAAAGAACCTAAATTATATTAAGCTATGGCATTTTAGGAATTATAACAATGATGAGAAAAACTAAAGAATGCTTAAGGCTATTCCAAGAACTATAGTACCACTAGTTTGTAACATGATTTTGTATCTACAATGAAATAAAGATTGCAGAATTAGCATTCTTTCGTACCTGAGGAGCCATAAGTGCCTAATTATTCTGAGGCAACATCATTAATAATTCCTAAGATGACAGTTTCAAAAATTAAAGAGCAACACGATCATGTGGTGGTGTCGTAACGTGTTGATTAGGTGAACAACTAGAATTCTGGTTTGTTTGATTTGTAACAAAAACAATACTACTTATAAAGTCTTGAAGTAAAAACATCTCACAATGAGAGACCACATAATTTATATTCTTTTCTAATTATTAGGGATAAAAATTGTTCAAGACAAATTAAAACACGACTTATACTAAAATTTTCTTTCAATCTTAGAAAGTATACCTTCGACTACATGACTCCCACTTTTCTGTTGAATGTGTAGCAAAGTCTATTAGGTGTGAGTATCCTCTTTTAATAACATGGCATGGTAAAAGACCCTATCAAAAAGAAGTCTCTTTCGTGATGGTTATTACTATTTTAATATTCTAACCATCATTCTTAATCTTAAAATTGAGTTCATCATATTTCACAGTTTGTGCATTCACAAGATTATTTATAATCATATAACTACGCATTTGAAAGAATCTAGTTCGATAAGATTTAATTGAACTTTACCTTATGGTCCTTAACCGGTTAAGTCTTATAGTTTGGATTATCGCACTTCACCTTTAGGTATTTCATCTGATTACCTATAGTGATGCAAATTGCACACTTACAAGAATAAAATATGATAAAATCAAATTAATACTTTTTATCAAATAATAATTAGAATAAAATAGTTTTATAGACAATCTATCATCAAAATTCTCAATATACCAAGAAAGGGAGAAAACTACTCTGTTAGGTGCAAGTGTGAATGATTAAGTCTCATATTGTTTATGAATAAGTGGAATGTTGGATTTATGAGATAGGTGACCATTATACCAAATTACTTAATGTTTTGAGATATGACATCTCCCTCTATTGTGATCTTGGAGCATTGGGCATGTAATTGTGTCTACTTTCCCTGGTCTCCATAACAACTGATATCCGCGCTTTTGGTTTGATCCATAGATAGGAGTTCTTAGTAGTTGTAGATTTATCTGATCTTACACATGAGAAAATAAGGGTGGTGTTGCTAAGCTACAGTATCAAGTTCTATTTTGCAGTTTGGTCTAGAGAAAAATTATGGAAGTATTGTTTGAGCTTGAGAAAAATTCAAGTTAAAGATGTGTTGATAGAATCAAGATTACACAATGGATTGGTTAGTACATAAGTGTTGGTTGGCATTGATGCAAAGTGTGTGTGAGATTATGTCGGTGATTGAAAAGCTTCTTGCAAACATGGAAGTCGCACCAAAAAAATTCTAGCCGAATTTTCTACATGTGAAAATTCTTAGAATGGTTTAACTTCAAGTGAAATATACTCTTGATGGTGGAGTATGATAGTTGTTTTGGACTATGGTTGTCGATGAAGACATTGTTAATTTTTTTTGGAGTGATGTAATGTCAAGTGACTATACTCTTTATTGTTGAGTATGATAGTTCTTTTGAACTATGATTTTCAGTGAAGACAATGTGAAAATTCTTAGAGTGGTGTATCTTCGAGTAACTATAATCTTTATGGTAGTGTATGATAGTTCAATTAAACTATGATTGTCTGTGAAGACAGTGGAAGCTGATGTAACTTAGGTGAAAATTATTGATGTTGGTTGAAAATATACACGATGAAGAAGTCTCACATAGTTTAGTTTTGTAAAGAAAGAGAAACTATGAGGCTATATAAAAGATTCTAGTTATTCACTACAAAATGTATCAGTCAAAAACACTTTAAGTTTGTGTTTGACTTTTTCTTTTCTCTTATACTCTTCTGTTATAATATTGTAAGATGTAGTTAAATATTTACTTTGGGGAGTATGGTTGTAATAGGGGTTGTGGGGTGGTTGACGGTTGCTTATATATTGTAACAATTTTTACATAATGTTTTTCTTTAGCTGTTATTTGATAACAACCATAATTTTTTTCTCCAATTTTGGAGTTTCCAAGTTATATTATTGGTTAAGTCTCACCTTGTATATAAATGGGTGAAATGGTTGATTTATAAGAGAGGTAACCCAAATATCTAATGTCTTAAGGTTTTAGATGGAGACGTGATGTCACCTTCTCTTGTGGTCCTAGAGAATTAGGCTTATTATTGCCTCTACCTCCCATTACTGGTCTCTCTAACATACTCAATCATTATAAATATTAAAACAAAGCAAATAAAGGAATGCATAAAATAAAGAAAGTAAATGAAACGTACAATAAAGAAATGATTAAAAAACATGAATTATATTAAGTTGTAGCATTGTAAAAATTTTAACACCGACAAAAAAAAACTAAAGAAAACTTAAAACTATTATAAGAATTTAAGTAAACTACGAAGTTTGAAATATGATTAATATGTATAATGATACTGATGAGTCCAAGCCTTTGAGGTTGGCATCAATTTTGGTAAAACTAACTTGTCAGCAAGATGTCCTAACATGAAGAACTAACTGAAGATCGAGATGTTGGACAAGATGTCTTATCATAATGATTCGACATCTTTGTCTGTTACAGTTTGTGATAGCTGTTATTTGGTTTTTTGATTTCCAGATTTTGTGGGAATGTTTGTTTTTCCTAGGTGGCGTCCAAGATTGAGGAATCAGAGATTCTGATTATAATTTGAAGATGTTGTTTCTAAGTGTGGAGACACTTTAGGAAACTTTGGATTGAAGAAACTATTCTAGAGGAGAATAAGGTGCAGATTCTGTGGAGCAGAATTACTGCGTTTTTGAAGCCCAAATCCAGTCTTGTTTATGGTTATAAATAGGATGGATTTAACCTAGAATAGGCAGAGAACATACACGGCTGTTAGTGAGTACTAGGGTTTGTACTTTTGTGAGCCTCTCTTGTATTGCGTGAATACTTGAGTTGGATTGTTTTATTGAGTTGTAATTGTTCAGTCACTGCTGTGATTGAAAGGGAATTGAGAAGGGTCTCATACCTAAGAGTGTCTTAGGTAGAAATATAGCACGGGTAGTGATTAGGTGACAAGTTGTAAACGGAGGAGTTTAGCTTATAACTAATACTGTCTAGTGGATTTCATTCTTGGCTTGGTAGCCTCCAGACGTAGGTGTTGTTGTTCACCGAACTGGGTTAAAAATTCCTGTGTGTTTCTTTATTTTTTGCATTTTGCATTCTGCTTCTTATTATCCTTGTGTGAGAAGCAGAGATCAAGTATCTTGACATCTTAGTGATCTGTTATACCAGAATTTCAGATACAAAGATTAAAAGGTCTGTGCCTTTTTTTTTTTCTTTTTTGATAAGCAAAATAACATTCTAACAGGGGTGCCCCAACCCAAATACAACCAGGAAAAAAATATCAGCAGAAAACAAAAGTTATAGGAATTTCCAAGGAAATTTACACCAATTGTAATAACTACAAGTATTGTTAAACTTGGCCGTTTTGGTTAGCCACCACCATGATATAAATATGACTCTCTCTTCGACCGCCTCCGGATCTTCCACTTCGTCGTTAAACAGGATTTGATTTCTTGACAACCATATGCACCAACATACAATAAACCAAACCCCACCGGCATCGTAGGAGGACAAATGTTTTGTGCCCTTTTAAAATTAAGGAACCATAAGTGCATAAGTATTCTAAGGTAGGTGCATTAAGTAACGTTAAGACTTAACGACAATTTTAAAAGTTGAAGGACAACACAATCATGTTTTCCAACACTACTATGATGTGAATCATGTACAATATTTACTTTTGCTCCGATTTTTGAAACTCTTCATATTTTTATGCGTCGACTGACACGTTTGTGTTAGATCAACACTACTCGACCAAGTCTTTTATTGTAATTTTTAAATTTTTTATTTTTCTTACTCCGTTGACTCTAAATATTTAGTAGTTTGGCCTCATTTTTTTTTTTGTCTTTTAGCTTAAAAATGTTTATGATTCCTATTTTTTTCTAAAGTTAAAATATTAAAAAAAATAGTAAAAAGCTCATAAATTAAAGTAATTATAACAACTTATCTTTAAATAAAAAAAAAACTTAATAACAATTTTTTTACGTGTTATCCATGATGTTGTTACTCCTAAAATGTAATAAGGATAGCTTAGACGATAGTCTTAAGACTTGTGGTGGAGAATGATTTTAAAGTCTTCATTGATAGACAATGACTCATAAAATCACATTTTGCCTAGTTTGGTCTGTTGAGAGTTTGTGAAAAAGGATGGATATGTCAATTTAAACCATTTTTAGCATGACAAAAATTGTTCTGCAAATTGAATCTAATCATCTTTCACAACATTCTTTCGGATGAGTTGAATATTCTAGTATTATTTGATGACGTTTTTAGAGTGTCTTTTCTTAGGCTTGTTAGAATTTCTTTTTAGTTGATTTTTTATTGTTTCTTCTTTGAGTCATAAGACGTTTTTTTACAAAAGAAAAAATTCATTAAAATATAGGCAAATGGTTGGTTCGATTTGATTTTAAAAAATAATCAGAATTCTAAATTTATTCTAGCAGTTTTTAATAAAAAGACATTCATATAAAATATTATTCGATATTTTATGATTTTCATTTTTTTTAAAAAAATCAATTTATAGTTTTAGATTCAGACATCAACATTTTTGTTTGTGGATTCTATTAAAAAAGTCGAGCATAAGGATAAATAGGAACTGAGTTTTGTCCCTCATCTCCATTTCTGTAGAGATTTATAAACATTATTTTTAACTAATTAATAGTAAAAATTTCAAAAACTAACCACAAAAAAAAAATCCTTTAAAATAAAACTATTATTTTAACAATATTTAATATATTATCATGTGAATAATAACCGCTAAAATTTTCAAATTTAAAAAAATTTAAATGATTATTTAAATATTTCTCTTTTACTAAAATTATATGAAATGAAAAATATATCTGATCGTACCTGGATCAGACAGTTAGACAGTGGTCAACAGCGTCGTGAAACCTTCAGCTTCGGTGATGGTGAGACGACCGGGGGGTGTACCTGCAAGGTACTCCGACGCTCAAGTCAGGTAAGGTAAGAGAAAAACAAGTACATAAAGCAGGTGTGAGTCTAGAATATGAAGTAACCTGACTCTTTCAAGAGAGAGGGTATTTATAGAGAGCCCCCAGCGCAGGGCCAACGGTTACTTGCACTGGGCTGGATTGCAGAGCCCAATCCAACTAACTGTCGGGGCTTACGTGGCGCAGTGAAGACCAACGTGTGGTCTTTGCCCTGGGGTAACGGTCCCGAGATCTCCGGAAGGTGGGCAGACCGAATCCTTCGGAGGTGGGAAGTTACAAGAGAACATGTCCTCGCAGGGAGGAGCCCGTGTGTGTCGGGGAGAGACGTGCCCTGCAAGGCTTGGCGTCTCTGTTCGACGGTCTCTGCTGCACGTGCCCGACACTGCTGAAGGCTGGCACGTGCTCGACGCAGGTATTGCACACGGGCCTTGTTGGGCCTGCCCGTCTGAAGGGCAGGCTCCGACCCAGTCCAGAACAGGAGCCCCCTAGTCGTTGCTCTGAGGTGTCGGCAATCATGTCTAGGATGTATTGGACTCGATCGTGGGACCGGGATGATGACAGTTGCGGGGACCTCTTCGGTTCTGACGGGCTCATACTACGAGTGAGGAATGTCAAATGGGGCAGAAACCTTGACGTCTGCTCGGGTTTGATAGGCCGTTGCTGGGCGAATCTGCGGGGATACGAGAAGTTGTGGAGTCGAGCACCCGACATTGTGAAATGACGTGTGTGGGAGAACGAAAGGGCGCACGTGGGGAAGCGTGTGCCACGTGTCACGCACCATCATTACCTAGGGCGACTTGGCTAGGGTAGCGTAATCGAGTGCCTAGGAACTCCTCGAGTCCCATGAGGGGCCTTATAAATAGGGGTCAGCCTGCCTCATTTGCACTTTTCGCTCTCCCTTGCTCAGATTCTCTCTATTTTCCTTCTCTGTCTTCATCGCCGTTCTCCGCCACCTACCGCCGCTCCGAAACTCCGTAACAGCCGTTTTTCAAGTAAGTTTCTTGATCTTTTCCCTCTTTAAGGTGTTTTATATGGTGTTCATCCGGCGAACTGACGAAGTCCTCGGGGAAACCATGAAATTTCCGGCGAAAACGGCGGAATTTCTCTATGTTCTTGTTGAATCTCGCGGGGAAATGGGATGAGTACCACGGGGACAAGAAGAATGTCCCGAGGACACGAGATGAATAACTCGAGGCTCTCACCAATATCCCGAGTTGTGGGACGAATTCCCCCGGGGTGACGTACCGGTGACCTGAGGAGGGTCCCGGGGACGCTCTTTCTTTGCCCTTTCACTTGATCAGCAGTGAAGGGGTGAATTTGATATGGATCATCGAATTCACTGTTTCCTTCTGCTTTTCAGGTAAATGGAAGCCTTGGCCGTGGTCGTGGGATCTTTAGACGTTGACGACTAACCTGACTCCCCGATGGCGCCGATCAACAGTGTCGAGGAACGGCCGCCCAAGGAGTGGGTCAGCGATGAGCCTCTGAATATGATTTCCCAGTTCGTCGACGGGGATGAGGACAACATCTTCTGTACCTTCGAGCATCGCCTGGTGGGCTCCGCGAAGACATGGGAGGTGTTTCGGCCTCTGGCGCACCATCGTATTTGCTCAACATACCGAGGGATGTGGTTTCCCCTGTACAAATTTATGTTCGACGAGGTGGGGTGGCACTTGCCCTTCACTAATTTTCAGCAATCAGTGTTCGTTTGGCTGCGGCTGGCGCCCTCGCAGCTCCATCCCAAATCCCTCGCTTTTATCCGCGCCTTTGAGCTCGTCTGCAAATATCTCAAGATCGGGGCGACTGTGCCCCTCTTCTTCCACATTTTCCACCTGCAGCGACAGGCAACTGATGGCAGACACGGTTGGGTGTCTTTCAAATAGGTGAGCAGACTGTTCCAGACCTATATGGACTCTGTTCGCACCTTTAAATACCGATACTACATCGTGAGGCCGGTTTCGCTCGAGGCCGTGAATTCGGTGTATCGTCGGGTCTTCCGAGAAGTAGACGGGCAGCAGGAAGAAGCCCTCGAACCAAGATTCCCCTTATTCTGGATGGAGGAGCATTTCAAAAAGGGTACAGACAGCTACATCATCAGTCCTGGTCGCCTTTGCGAGGGGGATCGTCTGGTGTACGAGGAGATAGTCAACTTCATCGCTGGATTTAACAAAGCCAAGCTCGTGACCCCGGACAGGAAATTTGTCCGGGTGATGATGGGAAAATCTTAACGAAACCTTGGTTGATCAATACGAGGGCCCTCCTCAAGACGTTTTCCGATGAGGATGCCATTAAGCTGTTAGGTGGTGGAATCTTCCTCAACTTACTCTTTCTACCCGTTCTGGGTTCGATTTACTGACACATTTCTTTCTCTTTTGTAGGTAAGATGTCGAGTGCGGAGGAGCGCATCAAGAAGTTGGCGGCTGCCCACAATTCGAAGAAAAGTGGCAAAGGCCGTGTCGAGCAAATCCGTTCACAGCACCCCAGCCCCGCTCTAGTGCCCGGGGGTTCTTCCAGCTCTCCCCAAGGTAGTCAGTCTCTCGACAGTCAAGGGTCCCCGAAGAGACAACGCACAGATGACCAGGTACATGTCGACCTGACAACAACCGATAGCCCCTCCTCTGAGAAGTTCATGCTTCCGCCTTGCCACTCGAATCCTCATTTCTTTTCGGATGCTAACTCTCCGGGCATAGGTGCTGCTGAGGTCCAGGTCATCCTAGGTGCTGGTCAGGCTTCAAGGAGGAGGGCTTTACTTGAGGACCTGTCTGCTGTGATGCGAGTCTGCTCGGTTGCTTTGGTCCTGAATGACGAGACTTGCTCAGCAGTTAAACTGACCAGGTTATAGGAGAAGTTCAAGTCTGTTACCGCTGAGATGGAGAAAGCGAGTAAGGAGCTGTCTGAGTGCAGAAAACCAGAACAAGACACGGGCCGGGCTTCAAGAGAAGTTAGAGGAGAGGCTGAAGAAAGTTGTCGAGGAGAGGAAGGGCCTCTTAGCAAGGATCGCTGAGTTGAAGGAAGTCGTTCGCCTGGCTGAAGAGGAAATCGAGGAAGATAAGTTGTTGACCTCCCGGGTATCTCTGATAGCGAAGCTCAGGCAAGCCGAGCAGGATAGCCTAGTGGCGGCCGACATTGGTTTCAACAATGCCGTGCAGTAGCTTCGGGTCCTCAACCCTGGTCTCATTACTGAAGGGGCTGACCCTGACTACGAGGTGGTCGAGGGTCAGATCGTGCAGCCAATACAGGAAGCGGAGGTCGACGGAGGGACTACAGGAAACGAGCAGCGAGAGGAGGACGTAGTCGACTAGGTGTTTACCTGTTCGTTATGCTTGGCCTGCGAGCCACTTTCTTTTGATCTCGGTTTGTCTGGCCTGTGCGCCATTTTTTGTAATGACTTTTTCCCGGCATACGTGCCAGGGGCTTTTTGACATGTTTGTAACATTTGTACAATGGGCTTTTGCTCGGTTTTAATACTTTTCCTTTTGCTTACCTGTGTGTGTGATGTTTGTGTATTTGCTATACTTTACTTATTTTTGTCTAAGTAATTTGGTGATTTTGGGAATTTTCTCGACTTTGATGATCCTCGACTGCGTGGAGAGCTGGTCGGATGGTCGAAGGTGTATTCCGACCTTCAATGAGGCTAAGAGCTCGGTCGAGGTCTTAGCTTCGTGGCGTGAACTTCCCATCGCGAGCTAGGTGTTCTGCCTAATTGGTACGGTGACGACGGAGCTCGATCGAGGTATCCTCGTCGAATCAAACGTCCTCGCGCACACACAACGCAGCCCTTGATCATCGTGTCTCCTATAGAGGTGTCGCGTTTGTACCCTAGCGCGCCCCCGTAATTGCGACGTTAGTGTGTCGCAGGCAGTGTTTAACTGTAGTATTGTTTAAGTTTCTCAGCGTTCCATGGTCGAGCAAGTTCTTCCGCGTGTAGATTTTTTAGGAAGTAGGCTCCTGTCCCCGTTTTCGCGCGGACGCGGTACGGGCCCTTCCTGTTCGCGGCGAGCTTGTCCTCTCGCGAATCTTTCTGGTTCCTTCGTAGGACGAGGGTGCCTACTTGAAAATCACGTTTAATGACTTTGCTGTTATAACGTAAAGTTATTTTTTTGATTAAGCGAGGCTTCCTAGAGGGATGCGCTCGTCCTGGTCTCTTCGACGAAGTCGAGCTCTTCCCTCAAGGCATCGCTGTTCGCGTCCTTGTCGAGGGGGGCCTCCGTCCTCCTCGAGGGTTCCCTGATTTCCACAGGGATCGCCACTTCTATTCCTTAGGTCAGACGAAAGGGGGTCTCCCCGATCATGGAATGTGGGGTTGTTCGGTAGGCCCAGAGGACGTTGTGCAGTTCCTCGACCCACCGTTGTTTGGCGTCACCAAGTCGTCATTTTAATCCTAGGAGGATCACTCTATTCGATGCTTCGGCTTGCCCATTCGTTTGAGGGTGCTCGACCGACGTGAAGTGCTGCTTCGTGCCCAGTTTGGTGACGAAGTCTTGGAAGCTCCTGTCGGTGAACTGTGTCCCGTTGTCGGTGACAATTGCTTGGGGTACGCAGAATCGGGCCAGGATGTTCCTCTTATAGAAGCGGAGTATGTTGAAGGCCGTGATTTTGGCCAATGCTTCCGCCTCGATCCACTTAGTGAAATAATCCACGTCGATGATGAGGTATTTGTTTTGGTATGACCCCACAACAAAAGGCCCAAGGATATCCATTCCCCACCACGCAAACGGCCATGGGGACGATAGTGTTTTGAGCTCGCTAGGGGGAGCGAGGCGCATGTCCCCGTGTCGCTGGCATCTATCACACTTCTTGACGTGCTCCTTGGCGTCCTGTTGCATGGTGGGCCAGTAATACCCTGCCCAAAGTGCCTTGCAGGCTAAGGATCGCCCCCAAGGTGTTAGGCGTTGATCCCCTCGTGGATTTCTTGGAGTATACCGGTGACCCTGGTCTCTTCAACGCATCTGAGGAGCGGGATAGAAAACCTGCGGCGATATAGCTTGTCCTCGACTATTGTGTACGAGCACGCTCGCCGCTTGACCATCTGTTAGGTGCTAAAAAGTGTTAATACTTAGATTAGTTTTTAGCACCTTTTTGTGAGCTTTATTTTTAAATCCATGCCTTTTCCCATTGTTTCTGTTTATAACCGTTTTCTAGTTAATTTCGTTATTTGTCGTATCTATTTATCTTTTGTGTTTTTATTGCAGATTTTTACATGGAAGGGTGTGGAATGGAGCCTTGAGGATCCCACAAAAACAGTTTGGCAAAATTTGGATTTTTTGAACATGCTTTGAGCGTGCTCAGCGCACTCCCAGCGCGAGGATGGAAGGACTTACAGGAGCTTGCGCGCTCAGCGGGCTCCTAAGCGCGCTCAGCGCGCGTTTAGGCGGTTTAACTTTTAAGTGGAGCCCGCTCAGCGGGCGACTGCGCGCTCAGCGCGCTTCGCGACACTCAGCCCCTTTATAAAGTGGTTTTGATCAGATTTTTCTCTCTCTCTCTCTCTCTATTACATTCTGAGATCAAAGTATATTACACTGTAGCACTTCATTTGTGGAAGATAAAAAGCATCATTTTGTCGATAAAATCGTCGTTGATGCTCGTTTCTCTTCTCCCGATTCTTGTTGATCAAGCTACCATGAATATGTGTAGCTAATTTCTCTTTTGTGTCAAGGTTAGATGTAAGTAAACCTTTACTTTGTATGTATATGGATTGATCCTATCTTGTGAACTCTTGGATGATGAATGTATGATGATAAACCTTGTTTTTATGTTTATTCTTTGTGTTGGTTCATGATTGAGAAATATGCTCCAACTCTTTACCTAGGTTTGTCATCCATCAATGTACATTGGCTAGAGATAGTAATATGTGTTGATGTTCACCAAATATTAAACTTTAATGTTGTCATTTTGATAGTTTGTGTGAGAAATCAACAAAGGATCAAAATGGTAAAACTCACAATTTGTGTTAGAGATAAACATATTGGGAGGATATGTGATTGTATTTATCATTTAACCGAGTTCATTAGCTTATCGATTATATACGTGCGAAGTGGTTTGTCGAACCCTAACCTTGACATGTTTTTATAAACCGTTAAAACAATCTCTTTACCGCTTTTAATTAAATTTGATTGCAACCGCTACGAAACCAACCTAAAAACCCTTGTTACTTTAAGGCTTGAAACGTCACGACTGTAGAATGGCTGTGATATCACCGAACAATCTCTGTGGAACGATAACTAAATCCCGAACTCTATTTGTATCTCAACAAATTGGCGCCGTTGCTGGGGATTATTATTTGATATTGCAAGCATTGCAATAGTTGTGAAGTTTTAGACTTGTTACAAATTTTCTTGTGCTTGTTGATTTGTTTTGTTTAAGTGTGCAGACTTTGTTTATGCGAGGGCAACTACCGGCGGACCAACTTCTATTCGATCCTGAGATTGAAAGAACCGCTCGTAGACTCAACAGCAGAACTAGACGGAGGAGGCAACTTGCGAGACAAAGACAAGAGCAAGAAGGAAGTTCTACTACAACACCACCACCACCATTCACACCAATCATGGCGCAACCACCTCCACCTCCCGCATCCACACCTTGTGTGAACAGTCCACGACATACTGCTCAGTTTGCCAATAACAATCAAGGAAGGCAAGCCGAGATGAAAACTGGAACTTTGAACTTGTTGTATGGAAGTCCATTCACCGGAATGGACCATGAAGACCCTTTTGCGTTTCTCACAAAATTCTATGAGATTGCATTAGCGGCCGGTGTAGATCCAGCACAAGAGTTACCTCTCTTTAAAAGATTATTTCTGCATGCTTTGCTTGGCAAGGCAAAGGATTGGTACCTCGATCAAACTCCAGCCGTGATGACCGAATGGAATGTCTTGGAGGAAAAATTTATTGAACTGTTATTCTCTCATAACCGTTTCATGGAGTCAAAAACCGCAATTTCAGTGTTCTCTCAAGGCACCAATGAATCCCTCAATGAAGCATGGGAACGATTCAAGTCCATGCTTCGCAAATGTAAAGGGCACGGGTTTGACGAGTTAACACAAATTCATATCTTCAAGAATGGTCTCCAACCGAATTGTAAGACTTTGTTGGATGCCACTGCGGGAGGAAGTTTGATGGCAAAGAATGCCGAGGAAGCAACTGATATTATCAATAGAATGGCTCTAAACGATCTTCAAAGTCAAAGTCATGGAAACTCTCAAAAGAAGCTCGGTGTCCTTGAATTGGGAACTAACGATGCGATCCTCGCGCAAAACAAGCTTATCTCTCAACAAGTGGAGCTTTTGACTCAACAGATCAAAGAAATGAAGGAGCCGAGCAAAAGTAAGCAAGTAGCTTGTTGTGAAATTTGTAAAGGGGAGCATGACACCGGATTTTGTCCTCCTCCGGGTTTTGAAGAAGTGAACTATATGGCAAATCAAAGGGATTATCAAGGTAGACAACAACAATCTTACCAACAACAACACAATTCTCAACAAAATTATCAAGGAAATCAAGGATTTCAACCGCGAACAAATTATCAAAATAATCAAGGTTATGGTGCCGGTCCTTCAAATCGGCAAAATCCGTATCAACCTCCACCACCTCCGGTTGCTAGCTCAAAGTTGGAAGACACTTTAAACCAATTCATGCAAATGTCAATGGCCAACCAAAAGAGTAGTGACGCGGCGATTAAGAATCTTGAAAACCAAGTGGGGCAACTTACCAAGCAAATTGCCGAACAACAATCGGGTCCTTCCTTTTCCGCGAATACTCAAGTGAATCCTAAGGAGCATTGCAAGGCGATTGTTACTAGAACTAGAAGGAGTTGGAGAAAGAAAAGGAGAAAATGTGGAGGAAGAAAAACTTGATGGTCTTGTGGAGGATTGTAGTGATGAGGAAGTTGTTGAAAATAAACGTGAAAGTGAAGGTGTAGTTGAAAATAAAAGTAATGACATGGTTGAAGTTGCAAATAATAGTGGTGAGGAGTTGAAGAAAAAAGAGAGACTTAGGAGAGTAAAGAAGGGAAAGGAACTAGTGAGCGCTATTCTGATCCAAAACTTACCATATCCTCATGCTCCTTCAAAGAAGGAAAATGAGAGGCACTATACGCGTTTCATGGACATCTTCAAGCAATTACAAGTTAACATTCCGTTTGCCGAAGCTTTGGAACAAATGCCAAAGTATGCAAAGTTCATGAAAGACATTCTCACGAAGAAGCGGAGGTATTCGAAACCGGAAACTATTGTTCTTGACGCGAGTTGTAGTGCAATCATCCAAAGAACTCTTCCTAAAAAAGAAGTTGATCCGGGGCGTGTGACTTTGCCGGTTACCATTGGTGACGTCTATGTTGGAAAGGGCTTAATTGATTTGGGCTCAAGCATTAATCTTATCCCATTGTCCATTGTAAAGAAGCTTGGGAACATTGAGATGAAAGTCATTCGTATGACTTTGCAATTGGCCGACAAGTCCACAACTCACCCTCATGGGTTAGCTCAAGATGTCTTGGTAAAAGTTGACAAATTTTTCTTCCCGGTTGATTTTGTTGTTATCGATATGGAGGAAGATGAAGATGCACCTTTAATTCTAGGCCGACCTTTCATGAAAACCGCCCGAATGATGATCGATGTGGATGACGGTTTAATGAAGGTGAGGGTTCAAAATGAAGAGGTTTGTTTTGATCTTTTCGAAGCTATGAAACATTCAAAAGATAAACATGATAGCTTTAGGATCGATGCGATTGAAGAGGCAACTTTGGAGGTTTCTAAGCATGTCCATGAAATTTCTCCTTTGGAAATGGCTCTTAATGATTCTTTTGAAGTGTTTTCCGAAGAAGAAGAAAGAGCTCTTGAAGAGTGCTTAAAAGAGCTTGAATCCCTCAAAGAGTTGCAACCTTGGGAGGTAGAACCGGAAGAGTTAAAAAAGGATGTGAAAGTTGAGAATTCACCACTTGAATTGAAGGTCTTGCCTTCCAATTTAAAATACGCTTTTCTTGATGACGGTGGTAACAAGCCGGTTATCATTAGTAACGTGTTGTCCAAAAAAGAGGAAGGCCGTCTAATTCATGTTTTGAAGAAAAACCAAGATGCTATAGGTTGGGTCCTTTCCGATTTAAAAGGAATTAGCCCGGCTTATTGCATGCATCGTATCTTGATGGAAGAAGATTTCAAGGCGGTAGCCCAACCGCAACGCCGCTTGAACCCAACAATGAAAGAGGTGGTGAGAAAAGAAGTGGTTAAGCTATTGGAAGCCGGTATGATTTACCTGATTTCCGATAGCCCTTGGGTTAGTCCTGTCCATGTTGTGCCAAAAAAAGGAGGTATGACCATGATTCGTAACGAAAAAATGAGTTGGTTCTGACAAAAACAGTGACGGGGTGGAGGATGTACATTGATTATAGACGGCTCAACACCGCGACAAGAAAAGATCATTTTCCATTACCGTTTATGGACCAAATGTTAGAGAGGTTATCCGGGCAGCAGTTCTATTGTTTTTTGGACGGATATTCGGGGTATAACCAAATTGCGATTGACCCGGTGGATCATGAGAAGATGGCCTTTACTTGTCCCTTTGGCATTTTTACGTATCGTAAGATGCCTTTTGGTTTATGTAATGCGCCGGCAACTTTCCAACGGTGCGTTCAAGCTATCTTCTCCGACCTAATAGAAAAGACGATGGAAGTGTTCATGGACGACTTTTCGGTTTTTGGAGGCTTATTTGATTTATGCTTGACAAATTTGGAAACCGTCTTAGAGAGGTGTGTGAAGACAAATCTAGTGCTAAATTGGGAGAAGTGTCACTTTATGGTGACGGAGGGAATTGTGCTCGGCCACAAAGTTTTGTCCAAAGGCCTTGAGGTTGATAGAGCGAAAGTTGAAGTGATAGAGAAGTTGCCTCCTCCGACCAACGTAAAAGGGATCCGTAGTTTCCTTGGGCATGCCGAATTTTATCGGCGTTTTATCAAAGACTTTGCAAAGGTGGCTAGACCATTGAGAAACTTGCTAAGCAAGGAACAAGTATTTCTTTTTAACGATGAATGTCTTCGCGTTTTTGAAATTTTAAAAGAAAAGTTAGTTACCGCTTCAATAATAATCGCTCCAAATTGGACCAAAAATTTTGAACTTATGTGCGATGCGAGCGATTATGCTGTTGGAGCGGTACTTGGCCAGAGGAAGGAAAAAAATTTCCATGCCATACACTATGCAAGTAAAGTTTTAAATGAGGCACAAGTTAATTATGCCACAACCGAAAAAGAATTACTTGCTATTGTGTATGCGCTTGAGAAATTTAGATCCTATCTCATCGGGTCTAAAGTTGTTGTTTACACCGACCATTCGGCGATCAAGTATTTGCTAACCAAACCGGATTCGAAGCAAAGGCTCATCCGATGGATCCTTTTATTACAAGAGTTTGATTTAGAAATAAAAGATAAAAAGGGTTCGGAAAATTTGGTGGCGGATCACTTGTCTCGCCTTGTGAATGTTGAGATCACCATTGCTGAAAAGGAAATCCAAGAGGAATTTCCTGATGAAAAACTTTTTAAAGTCCAAGTTAGGCCTTGGTTTGCAGATTTTGCTAACCATAAGGCTACTGGTTGGGTGCCCGAAGACCTAACTTGGAACCAAAAAAAGAAGTTCCTTTCGGATGCTAGTTACTACGTATGGGACGACCCGTATTTGTTTAAGTTAGGAAGTGACAACCTTTTGAGAAGGTGTGTCACGAGTGATGAGGCTCAAAGCATTCTTTGGCATTGTCACAACTCGCCGTATGGAGGCCATTTTAATGGTGTGAGGACGGCCACTAAAGTCCTTCAATCGGGCTTTTATTGGCCTTCTCTTTTTAAAGACGCACATCTCCATGCCAAAAGTTGTGACATGTGCCAAAGAACAGGTGGAATTGGACAACGTGATGAAATGCCTCTCCAAAACATACAAGAGGTAGAAATTTTTAATTGTTGGGGTATCGATTTTGTTGGTCCATTTCCACCATCTTTTGGTAATGAATACATGTTGGTAGCCGTTGACTACGTTTCGAAGTGGGTTGAGGCGATTGCCTCACCGAGGGCTGATGGCAAAACGATGATAAATTTTTTAAAGAAATACATTTTTTCCCGTTTTGGCACTCCTCAGGTGCTCATTAGCGATGGCGGGTCACACTTTTGTAATACACCTCTGGAAAATGTCTTAAAACACTATGGTGTATCACATAAGGTGGCGACCCCTTACCACCCACAGTTGAATGGTCAGGCTGAGGTAACAAACCGGGAGGTCAAAAGAATCCTTGAAAAAATAGTGTCAAGTTCGAAAAAGGATTGGTCGCAGAAATTGGACGAGGCTTTGTGGGCATATCACACTGCTTACAAAGCTCCAATTGGTCTAACTCCGTTTCAATTGGTTTATGGTAAAACTTGCCATTTACCGGTTGAATTGGAGCACAAGGCTTTGTGGGCCTTAAAAATGTTAAATTTTGACAAGGACTTGGCCGGTACCAAAAGAAAAGTGCAACTTCTTGAGCTGGAAGAAATGCGGAATGCCGCATACCACTCAAGTTGGTTGTACAAAGAGAAAGTAAAAAAATACCACGACAAGAAGCTCCGGCAAAAGGACTTCAAGGCTGGACAATTGGTGTTATTGTTTAACTCTTGGTTAAGACTCTTTCCGGGAAAATTAAAGTCCAAGTGGTCCGGGCCTTTTCGTGTGAAGGAAGTGAAGGACTTTGGAGCGGTTGTTATCGAAGACTTGGAAATGAAGGACTCTTGGACCGTAAACGGTCAGCGTCTAAAAATTTACCTTCTAGGGAATTTCGATCGAGCTTCCAGTACTGTTCTACTTGATGTTCTTAATTGAGCATCTTGGACCGTCGAGCTTAGCCGGCGTTAAACAAGCGCTCGTTGGGAGGCACTCCAGCACTGTAAGTTTTTATCGTTTTTATTAGTGAATTTGCTGTTTAGACATGGTTTGTGAAAAATTGATGTTGTATGATGTTTAGGGTGATGTTTTGAACGTGTGGATGATGTCTTTTTGCTGCTGGGAGAATTTTTGATGTTGCTCTGCGCGCTCAGCACGCAGGTAGCGCGCTCTTGAAAAAAATGAACCTATACTTCCAGAAGCTAGCGCGCTCAGCGCGCTCTTTGCCCGCTCAGCGCGGGTTGCGAATTTTTGAAAAAAATATATTTGATTTTCTGGGCCCACCATGATGTACCCGGCCCAGATTGGTGCTTAAATGGCTAGGGTTTTACAACCTTGCCTCTTTTTCTCATTTCCCTCACTTTCCCTCATTTTCTCTCCTCCAAATTTTTCAAAAAATTCCTTGGATTTTCAATTCTCTACATCATCTCCCTTTCATTTTCTGCTGAGCATCATCATCCTCAAGCATTGTAAGTCTTTGTTTTTGCAATTTTTCATTTTTTTTAATTAGAAACCCATTTTTGGGTCATTGTTTGTAACTGTTGGATGTTTATGTTCTTCTTCTTTCCTTTGCCCTTGTATTGACGAAATTCGGTGTAAGTGTTTACTTAGTATGCTTGCATGTTGTTAGAAGTTAGAATTGTGGAAATTAGGGTATGAAATTTTAGACTTAGGGTTTGTGGAAAGGTTAATTTGCTTTGATTTTTGGTTTTTAGTTCTCTGTAACTGGCTGTGTAGTGAAATTAGGGGTTGTGTTTATCTGTTAGAACCATCTGTGCAGAGGGGGGTTTTTCTGCATTTCGCAGAGCCCGCTCAGCGCGCTCCTGCGTGCTCAGCGCGCTCCTGAGATTTGCAGAAAAATTCCCCCTTTTCCCAATTCTGTTCTGCTATATTGTCATTGTTCTTATTATTGTTTAAATAATTTAGGAATTTTAGCTTGCTGTTTTCACTAACTTGGGGCACTATTTTGTTTGTACGTTGTTTTTCTTTTTTGTTTTTCAGATGTCAGGAAGAAAGAAGCAACGTGTTGGTTCGACGTCGAATCCTAACAGAAGAGCTCCCGCTGGCCAATTTGATTCAACGCGTTTTGTTGGCCTCGAGTAACAACAAAGATACGTGGAGCTTGAAAAAAGATCAATTTGGCCGGACAGGTTAATTATGGTTGATCCTGATGGTCCACATAGGAACATGAGTCATTTTGTGCAGGGTGGGCCATGGGATAAGCTTGGTTCTCCCTTTCCTGAGTACAACATTGACATTGTTAGGGAGTTCTATGCTAATGCATTGTCGGCCGTTGGAGAGACGTTCACTTTTCAAACATGGGTTCGGGGGAAAGTAATAAATTTCTCGAGGGAGTCCATCAATACCTACCTTGGGAACCCACCTCAGCTGGGGGAAGATGATTTATGTGATTTTTCACGGACGTTGGCTCGGAGGAACTGGAATGCCGACCAACTTAGGGAGTCTTTGTGCAGAGAGGGGGGCACTTACACTTTAAGTGCTGCTGGTGCGCCGATAAAGTTTGCTAGGAGGGTGTTCGATTCAGTCACTCAGCTTGTCATGTCGGTTGTTCTATACAACCTTCGACCTAGAAGCCACACCTCATCTATTCCCATGGAGACCGCGGCTCTAATTTTTCATTTGTGCACAGAGGGACATACCGTGGACTTTGGGCGGATTATTTCTAATGAATTGAAGAGAACTGCCACCAGTGGTACACCACTTGGAGATCGTGTGGCTTGCGCTCTTATTTATCCAGGTTTGATTATGGCTTTATGCCATGAGGCGCAAGTTGCATTACCTTCCCACCCGAATGTGAAGCTCCAGACTGTAGATGATAACTATGTCACTCGTCATTGTATGGGGGCGATTGATTTTGAGCAGGTTGTCCCTGTAGTTGCTGCTGCTCCTGCTCATGGCCGTGGGCGCGGACGCGGGCACGCTTTTGATCCAAGTGCTGAGGCCAATTGGGCCATGCACGAGGCTCATCAGCGGGCTTTCTTATTTATGCATGACTCTATGATGCAATTGCAGCTGCAGATGCGGGAGCCACATGTGGACCACCGGTTGAGGACTCGTGAAGAACTCATTGCTTATGCTCGTTGGCCTGAGGGCAGGCCTGGTTTTCCGGAGGGGGCAGGCGAAGGCGACCTTGATGACGATGGCGGTGATGATGGAGTGGATAGCTCTAGTTCTGACTGATGTTGGGTTTGGCTAGTCTTTTGTTTATTTTGTTTTTTTATTATTATTTTACTTGGTATTACTATTATGGTTGGATTTTGTATTGACTACTAGGAATTTTGTATTCTCCATCCGGGCGGATGTGAGTTTAAATTTGGTGTTAAAATTTTTTTTGGTTGATTTAATGAATTTAACATCCAGGTGGATGTTGTTTTATGTTTATATGGTTTGTTTGTATAGAAATTTTTTGTTGTTTGCCAACTTTATTTTTTTTAAGGTAATGGATGGTTGAAGCAAGTTTGTTTCTTTGAACATTAAGTGATGCACGTCACCTTTCATTGATGGTGATGATATAAGTCTAAGTTGGTGCACACAAAGGTACTCTGTTTTGTGCTTGGTAGAATGTTAGTATGTTTTTGAACTTTGTGCTTCACGTGATTTTCAAGCTTTTCTTCATTTTGCATTTTTGTTCATTTCGGAATCAATTAGGACACAACCACAAATGTGAGTCCCTCCATTGTTCATAAATTTTGAGTGATTTTGTAATTGTTGTTTAGCTCGTATGATTCATGTTTAATCTTTTATTCATGTGCAAACCGTGGAAACATTGAAATGATCTAGGCAATTTTTGATTATGAGAAAAACCACCAATCCATATAACCTTCAATTTTACCTTATGAGAGGTGTGAGCACTTGCTAGCCATGTTGAGCCTTGAATTGGAATGAATCTTGTATCTACCCGTCATTTGATCAAAAGAATGCGCTTTATAGTGGGTTGTTGATGCTAAAGGAAAATCATTGTGATTCATTCTAGTTCTTTTATTTATACACTTAACCCTTTGTTTGAACATACTTTTGAAGAACATTGCCCATTAATTATAGTATGGTTTAAAGTTGGGGAGAGTTGTGCTAGTTTGTGAAAAAGAAATGGAGTGGTGAATTGGTGCCTCTTGTGAAGAAAGAAACAAACTTGAAGCATTATTTTGTGCTATGCTTTGCACTCCAAAGGGAGTTGTTTGAAAAAAAAATGAAAGAGTGCACCATAAGAAAAGAATAGAAAAGAAAAGAAAGGTTTGAATTGAATTGTTATGAGGTTTGTCTAAGTGGGTTATTGGCATGTTCTTCATTTGTTGATAATTTTTGTTAACCACTTTGTTTCATTGGCCTTTTACAAATATCCCTTTCTTGTTTGACCTTGCCTAGTTACAACCTTTAGAAGCCCTTAAGTGATCTTTGTTTCCTTGGTTTTCTTGTTGAATTGGTTTGATGAATGCATGAATTGTTCTGGATGCTGACACTTTTGCTATGAGTGTGTTTTGTCCCTTGGATATATTGAGCTAGGCTCATTTGAATAAATTAGGTGATTCTAATTTGAACATTTGTTTGCTTATGATTTGTGCTTGTTAATTATGTTTAGAATTTAGTTCATTTACATATTTTCATTCTTCGTAAGGACAAGTGGTACTTGTGTGCGTGTTTATTTGGTTTGAACCATTATGTTTTGTTGGTGTTTGTTCCCTGTTTTCCACTTGCTTCTATTCTAAATTATCTTCGTTTGAGGACAAACAAAGAGACAAGTTGGGGAGAATTGTTAGGTGCTAAAAAGTGTTAATACTTAGATTAGTTTTTAGCACCTTTTTGTGAGCTTTATTTGTAAATCCATGCCTTTTCCCATTGTTTCCGTTTTTGTGAGCTGATGGAACTCAGACCTTTGGTCGCGGCGTCGAAGCATCTTCTAGTCGCGTATATGTCCCCGAGCATCGTAACGACCCGGCCTCTGGCCGTGTAGTACTTCGTCTTGAGATGGACCATTGACGGGACTGCTGTGAGTTCAGCCAGGGTGGTCCTCCCGAGGATGCAGTTGTAGAGGAATGGACATTCGACCACCAAGAAGCGGGTCTTGACTTGTCGAGCAGTGTCTTTGGCCCCGAAGGTGACCATCAGTTCAACATAGCCCTATGGTCTGGTGATGGTGCCGTTGAACCCTTGTATATCCGAACCCACGTAAGGGGTCAAATGCCTCTCGTCGAGCTGGACAGTCCCAAACAGGTGAGCGTACATGATGTCGACCGAGCTTCCCTGGTCGACAAGGATCATGCGCGCGGCAAAATTCACCATCTGTGCCCTGACCAAGAGGGGGATAGTGGCGTTGGGCGCTCCGCCCGGCAGCTCTTCAAGGTAGAAGGTGATGTGGTTTGATTTCCCTTGCACCTTCTCGAAAGTGGTGGTCTTCGCCGAGGTTGCGGACTCCAGTTCGTCAAACTTCCGTTTGATCGACCCGACGAATACCTTCTCGTGGCCGCCTCCGGATATGACCACCGTCTTGGGGGAAACCTTCCCACGTGTTGCGGGCAGTGACGGGGTCTTCGTGGGGGAGGTTTTCCCACATGCTGCAAACTACCTCTTGGCCCTCGATTACCTCAGGGACGAAAAGTCCTCGGGTCGAGTGACGCTGACGGCGACCTGCAGTCGGCTTCTATCAGGAGGAGGTGTTGTCTCCTCGACGCTTTGGGCTTCCCGAGCACTGGGACGAGGAGTGTCGTACCTCTTGGCATACTTCCTTAGGTGCTTTTCATTGATCAGAGTCTCTATCGCGTCCTTGAGGTGGACGCAATCTTCTGTGACATGTCCATGGCTCCGGTGGAACCTGCAGTACTTGGATCTATCGGTGTTAGCCTTGGGGGCTGACGGCTTGGGAAAGCGGACACCCCCTTTCTGAAACTCCGAGTTGGCGCATTCGTTGAGAATTTGCTCACGGGGAGCGTTGAGCAGAGTATACTCTGTGAACCGACCAGCTAGTCCTCTCGATTCTCGAGACTCCCTGGACCGGCCTTCTCATCTTCTCTCTCCCCCTCGCCGGGGGGGAGGAGAGCCTTCGTCTTTGTGGCTGCGGGGGCCTTCTCGCCGCCTTGAGTCGAGGGCGATCTGGGCTGCCTCCGACTCCTCGAACTCGATGTATGATTGAACCCGGTGGAGGAGGTCTTCTAAGTTACGCGGCCTGTGGATGCCCACAAATTTGGCGAACTCGGTCCCAATACATAGTCCCCGCATGATCAGAAACTTCTTCATGTCGTCGGTCGTGTGGACCTCGACAGCTTCTCGGTTGAATCTCTCAATGTAGTCTCTGAGAGATTCGTTCTTCCCCTGGAAGATGCCTTCCAACGAGGCCACCGTCTTCGGGTGTCGGTGGGATGCGGTGAAATGTTTAGAGAAACAACCCTTCAGCTGCCTCCAGGACATGATTGATTAAGGGGCGAGACTTTTGTACCAAGTCATGGCGCCTTTCTGAAGAGTGGTCGGGAAGAGCCTGCACTTGATAGCTCCCCCGACATTCCTATAGTCGAGCATGGCTTCGAAGCTCTCGACGTGGTCGTCGGGGTCGGCTGTGCCATCATAGGTCCCCAAAGGTGGAGGCTTCTCCATGGCCACCGGGATGGGAGTGTCCATGATTTCTCGGGAGAGAGGAGACCTCTGGCCGTCCTCATCACTTCTAACTGGCGACCGTGACGGGGAGCGATGACCTCGACCGTGTCCATTTCATCCGGGAGAGTTTCTGTGGCGGTTCTTCGGCCTTTCGCCGTCAGTTGTGCTCCCCTTCTTGGACGGGGAACCCCTAGGTTCCTTCTGAGGCTGGGAGTGATGGCGCTTCTGAGAGACCACCGGTTGGGTTCGCTCTAAGTGTGGTCGGTGACCCTCACGCAGCGGCGAAGGGCTCCGAGAATCTGTCGGGGGAGTCCTTCGCGGGGAAGGAGAGCGATGGGGAGATGATGGGTGACGATGTTTTCACGGGGAAGATCGTCGTGGTCGCCCTCTCTTGAGCGCTTCGATCCTGAGATTCTGCTGGACAATCAATTGGTTGGTCTGGTTGACCAGGGCGAACAGGGCCACCGTGTCCGGATCAGCGTTGGGAGGTGGAGCGACCGGCTGGTAGACAACCGGTGGGATGTCCTGTTGGACGGCGTCGTATGCCGCGTCTTCGAAAAAAGGAGAGGCGATTTGCCCATCCCTTACATCGCCTTCTTCGACGTGGATGGCAGTGTTGTCCTCACGGTGGTTCCCGTTCTCGGGTTGAGTATAGACGGTGTCCGGAGCTTTGTTCCCAGAGGTGCTGGCCATGTTGGTGCTGAACGGAGAAATTGCTTTGGTTTAACGATGAAGGAAAAACGGGGAAGCAGTATTCCCCACTGTCGGTGCCACTGATCATACCTGGATCAGACAGTTAGACAGTGGCAAACAACGTCGTGAAACCTTCGGCTCCGGCTCCGGTGAGACGGCGGGGGGGGGGGGGGGGGGTACCTGCAAGGTACTCCGACGCTTAAGTCAGGTAAGGTCAGAGAAAAGCAAGTACAGAAAGCAGGTGTGAGTCTAGAATATGAAGTAACCTGACCCTCTCAAGAGAGAGGGTATTTATAGAGAGCCCCCAGCGCGGGGCCAACGGTTACTTGCACTTGGCTGGATTGCAGGGCCCAATCCAAATAACTGTCAGGACTTACGTGGCGTAGTGAAGACCAGCGCGTGGTCTTCGCCCTGGGGTAACGGTCCCGAGATCTCCGGAAGGTGGGCAGACCGAATCCTTCGGAGGTGGGAAGTTACAAGAGAACATGTCCTCGCGGGGAGGAGCCCTTGTGTGTCGGGGAGAGACGTGCCCTAGAAGGCTTGACGTCTCTGTTCGACGGTCTCTGCTGCACGTACCCAACACTGCTGAAGGCTGGCACGTGCTCGACGCAGGTATTGTACACGGGCCTTGTTGGGCCGTCCCAGGTCGTGTGGGTTGGGCCTGCCTGTCTGAAGGGCAGGCTCCGGCCCAGTCCAGAACAACATCCATAAGTGAATTTAAAGTAAATATTAATTAACAAAATTATGATATTTTAGATAAGACGGAAGATATGTTTGTCATTTCCATCCTCATAATATCATCTAAAAGACTTTGTTTAAATATGAAAATCTTTATATGAGTCTCCATTAACCTATTAACCTATGCAAATTGACATCTCTAAACATAAGTTAAACATAAGTGTTCATTTAATTATTGATACGTGTAGTTTTCCCTAACAAGAAGAATCCATTATAATACATGAAGACAAACACACATTATTTCTGTACCAAACGACTAACAAAGAGACCTGTTCAGTACTTGTTTGTTCAATAGTGCCTGCATGGCCTAATCCAATGTATAGGAAAAGTGGTTACAAAATATGGTAGGTGAAAATATATAGATATAGCTCGTTTTGTTCAAATTGAAGGTGACACCGAAATGGACATAATTCGATTTAATTTGTTTCTAAGAATTGTGAACTATCTTGTCTTGAGCAGTATATTGATCTATCTATATGTTTTGGTTGAAATGTCTCTCCATGAAGGTCTTCGGTTTATTATTATGTGGTATGCCTAAACATCTTAATCACATACCATTTATCTTGTCTAGCTTTACATACAACCGGAGCATACTAATTACACTAATAGTAAAAATATAAATGAGAACATTTTGACTTCAAAAATAACTATGAGATGAGTTTCTCTTTAATAGCTCTTAGAGCAATTTTAACGCAGAGATTTAAAGGTTTAATTTATTTATGGAAGGCAATCCACAACGCAACATAATAATTTAATAATACAATCTCTCTTAAATATCGAATATAATGACAATTAATAAAACACACTAAATAACACAACACAATTATACTGTGGAAAATTAGGAGTAAAAAACTACAAGACTCATAGACCACTTAAATCTCCACTATAATCAAATAATGAGTACAATCAATGTTCTCTCTAACACTAGTTAGAGGTATACTTCAACATTATCAAGATTTACAAACAATATTGGAATACAACAAGAATCAAGAGAGATAATCAACACTACGCCAAAAATTATTTTTGGCAGCTCTACAAAGACAACGCTTTTCAATAAAAGCGCTGCAATACGTTTAATAAAAAACAAAACAAAAAGCTCAAAAAAGCTTTGCTAAAGGTGGACTTTAGACAGCGTTTTTAAAAAGGGCTGCTAAAAGCTAAACTAAGGCTACCCTTTAGAAAGCGTTTTTAGGAAAGCGCTGCTAAAGGTCCTGCATAAGCTATACCTTAGACAACGCTTTTGGAAAGCGCTGCTAAAGGCTTAAGGTATACCATACTTTAGGCAGCGCTTTATGAAAGCGCTGCTAAAGGCCCAATTCTCTACACACTTTAAAAAGCGCTTTTTGGCTAAAGTCCAGCCTACGAAAGCGCTTTCTAAAAGCGCTGCTAAAGGTACTTTAGTTAGTAAAAATTAAAACGCAGGAAACTAGTAACAAATCATTTCTAATTTTTAACCCTATCATTGTTTTCACTCTCGCTCTCACCGTTCACTCTCGCTCTCACTGTTCACTCTTCATCCTCCGTCATTGTTCACTCTCACTGTTTGCCACCATCCTCCGTCGATGTTCCTGCCGTCACTGTGTGCGTCACTGTTCCGGCTCGCCACCATCCGTCGTCGCTGCTCCTCCGGCCGTTTGAGCAAGGTATCTTCTATTTGATTTCTTGTTTCATTTCCATTTTCATTTCATTTTTCATTTCCATTTCCATTTCATTTTTCATTTCATTTTTCGTTTAGCATTTGTTTTATGTTGATGTTGAAACAAATCAATTAGAAACTTGTTAAGTTGTTGTATGTTGCTGTTAATGAACCCAAACAAAACTTAATAAGAAATGCAATAGAACCAATCATTCATTTTAATTAGGTTTTTAGAATATTGGCTTATAAGCTAAGCAAGAATGATAGTGAATAAACTAATTCATTGTTATGCATAAAAAATATAGGTTAAATTTTGATTTCATTTTTCTATTTAGAAAACAAGGTTAAAATTGAGAGAAAAAAAATAAATTATAAAGTATTTGAATTAGTATATCAAAACATACTTTGAGTTAGTGTGCAAAATGATAATTAACAATTAGTTTTGTTGAATATATGAGCTTATGCTCTAAGCCATAAATTTTATGTTTAAATTGTAACCTTATCAAACAAAAACTATGTAGAAATAGGTGAACTTTTAAGATTTTTTTCATAAAGCTTTTTACAACCAAGATTTTTAGGTTACTAACTTAGTGAATTTGCTATAGGGGTTACCCGAGAAGAGTGAAATTCGGGTCGTTTTCAAGAATCTTACACTTTGTGGTTAAGTCCAGAAGTTGCTGACATCTACACAGGTACTTATAATTAGTTGTTCTTTTGTGTTTGTTTAGCTTACATAGTAAAACCATGGATAGAAAAAGGATGTCTTCCAATCGATTGTCAAAAGAATACGAGACTGGGGTATCAGAATTCATTAAGTTTGCGGTTGAACATGCCAAAGACCCCAGTCGAATCACATGTCCTTGCTTAGGTTGCTGTTATGGTCGTCGGATTGACGCAGTTCAGTTGGAATCTCATTTAATGAGGCATGGAATTGATCAAAGTTATACATGTTGGATATTACATGGTGAGAGTAACGAGAATGTTGAACCGAGGGATAATACGACCTATGCTTCAAACGACAATGGCACAGATACACACGATTGTGATCGAGTCGAAGAGATTGCAGAAGCACTTGAAGAAGATCTTCAGGATTTGTCCCAAAATATTTGAGAGGTTGGTAAGCGATGCAGAGAAACTGTTGTATGAAGGTTGCACTAAATTCACAAGATTGTTTGCGGTATTAAAGTTGTACAACTTAAAGGCGGGCAATAGATGGTCAGATAAAAGTTTCACAGAGTTATTAGCCCTTATGAAAGATATGCTTCCGGAGGATAATGTGTAGCTTGAAGAGGAAAAAAGTGAAGCAACATCTCTTCCGGATCATGTTTAGTGGAGGGCTGCCCGTGTGGGAAAGGATGAAGTTGTTACTGAAGGTGTTCAACAAGTTTTTGAACAATGTGTAAGTATAAAATTATTTGTTTAATTAAATAAAAAGTTCTTGTTTATCTAAAATATTTATGCTTAACTCTAATATTGAATTTCAGGAGACTCTATCTCAGTCCTTAACTCTCACGGAAGACCCGGATTGCAGGAGCATACTGAGTCGAGTATTAAATATTCTTGAGTATTCTGGTCGCGTGAGGGGTAAGGGATTTGGAGTCACTTCATCTGCCTTGTATAAGCGTCCAAAGACCAAAAATCCTAGCAATAGAGAGGTGATGGAAACGTTGGAAGAATTGAGAGCTCAAGTTCGTGAACTGCAACAGGATAAAGAAAGATATATGTCGGAAAGACGCAGTTCAAAATTTAAAGATACTAGTGACAAGGATAGTATCAATTTTCAACAAAAAATTCCGGAGGTAATTATATTTATTAAATTAGCATAATTTTTTATATTGACATATATGCACAATAACAAATTCATATTAATTTTTTTTTTGGTTTAGGGCATTTCACCTTGTCAGCTATATTTATCGGCACCGACATATCGCATGGCTGGCAAGGGAAAAATGCATAACACTTCGGGAGATGTAATTCACCATAGACCGCTCCCTGCTGGTTTTTTGAAGGTTTCAATTGATATTGCTTTAGAGCGGGAAGCGTTACTACCTATACCTGACGACGTTTCAGATGCAACATTGGTGGGGGACGCAATAGGGTCGTATGTTGCATGGCCGTCAAACCTCATTGTCATAGATGACTCAGTATGTTGAAAAGCATTATTAACCTTTTAGTTTTCAAATGTTTTACTTGCATATAAGTTATGTTATGCTTACTTTTACGTACATTTTATTTACATGGTATTGTTAGACTCCTACAAAATCCAAATCAAAAGAGACAGGGATTGTGCGGCAAACCGAATCAGTTGCATCAAAAAAAGAGGTACATTAATATATATGCATTGAAAATGTTGATTCTATGATCTGAATTCAAAAGCTTCATGATTTTATACTTTATGACTTATATGATTTTCAGATTCCTACACAAGAGGTGCAACAAGGGAGCAAGAACAAGAAGCCAGAATTAGCCAAGGCAAAAAAAGCTTCTATTCCTCGATTTTGGTTGTGCCTTGAAACAATTGTAGGCACAACGGATTTGATGGAAGGTGATATATGTGAAATACCTATGGAAAAAGGTATTTTTGGGTTTTCCTATTTAGAAACAATTGCTAAAGAAGACTTGGATAAGATATTTAAGCATTCTGAATTAGGCATCGGTGTTATGAATTCATACATCAGGTAATCCATCGATTTTATTTAATTAATTGATCAATTTATTTACTCATTTCAATGAACATTCGAATGATGATTATGTTTTTATTTCAGGTTCTTGTATGAAAAATTGATGCTCCCGCGTCAATTGACAGAAAGGTACTCCTTCTTGTCTCCCAACTGTGTTAACGCAAATCTAATCGATCAAACTACAGATGCGGTCAAAGGTCACTTAGTAGATGCATTTATGACCAACAAAGATACAGAGAAGTTGTATCTTTTACCATATAATACTGGCCATGGGTAAGATTTTCATTCTAACTTCCTTTATTATAATCTTTCGCTTTTTTACGTTGTGTATAACATTTCCATCTATACTTTTGTTTTATTTTACAATGGACACTGGTTGTTGCTTACAATTAATCTGATAAAAGAAATAGTCTATTATCTGGATTCGCTAGATGGTGATCAAACAAAATACCCGGAGATGAAGAAGATGATTGATACGTAAGTGATGCGATTGTTCTAAATATTCGTGTGTGTGTGGTACCCCAAATTTTACCCCTTAGATGTCATCGTCATTTGCATGAGCATCATAGGTCAATCATATTGCATAACTAACCAATTTATCAGCCTTTGCTTGTTATGTTTCACTTGTGAATCAGGGTTTGCTTCAAGAAACTTCAAGGGTCGGTAAATAAGGGTTTTGGTTAGGTCATCCCCCATTTGAGCTCTTAAGGCGTGGAATCGGTGGTTTGTTATTGAGTTGGATTTTCAATGTTTAGAGGACGTCTCTTTCGGTTATGGTACTCAAGTTTGAGGTGGAGGTGTTGGATTTTCAATTGTCATGAGCAGTTCCTATCAGAGGTTCATCAATGGTTTCGGTCCTCACCAAGTCACTATTTCATCAATGTACACTCAAGACAAAGATTAGGGTTTTCTCACCCTTTTTGTGTTTATGATTGGCAAGTGTCATTTAGTTGGGTTTTCACTTGAGGATAGTAGGTTGAAGTGTATGTGTGCAGTACTGTTTCAGTTCAATTGAGGTGGTCAGCTTGGTCAAGAAAGAGGAAATTACTCCATTCTCAGGATGGATTTATCATGGATTGGTATTTTATATTTGATGATCATCAACCAAGGTTTTTGTGCCATTCAGGTTCATCTGGAGATGTCAGGTTACAGGCTAATGGTTATGTGATTCAGGATTTGTGGCAGTCAAGTGTAATAGTCAAGGATTAAGTGTGGTTCAACCCATATCCATTTTCCTAACCCTTTCTAATCCATTTTTTTTTCTTTTAAACCAATTATCCAGTTTCTAAATCCATTTATCCATTTATCCATTTTCTAAATCCATTTTATCCATATCCACTTTCCTCACACATCCCATGTCCATTTTTCTCCCCAAATTCTTTTTTATCCAAATTCCTCTTTTAATCCACTTCTTTTAATTCAATTCATTTACATGCCCACTTTTCAATCCACTGTTCCTCTTAAACCCATTTTCTATATCCATACATCATCCATTGGAAAAACCCAAGTTCCCATCCCATTGTTCCATTTAAACTTTTTATTTTTTATTTTTATTTTTTTATATAAAAAATATTGTGTTCAAGTTCATCAAATTTAGTTCAGCTACTACAACGTTCACAATGATGAGGAATGGATGAAATTCAAAGAAAACAAGATTAATCAAAGGAAATTTCATCAAAGGGATTATCAAATGTTTATTGAAGAACCAAGCCAAAAGTTACAAAGGCAAGATTAAAAGAATACAAGTTATTCCTACACCACACATGCTACAAACACAACAACAACACGGTAGCCCTATTACAGCCCTGCTACGGTCAAAATAGCCGCAACAACAGTCCAAACTTGTACTTCCTCAAGCCAAACATGCCACGCTGCCCATGACCGAAGACCTGCTCCATGTTTACATCAAAATAAACCTGTGTAAAACTGCTGAGTTAGCAAACCTGCTACAAAGACCAAGCAACTATACACACCCTGCATACTGCTACAAACCAGACCAAAGCCCTGCACAGAATTTCACTAAAATGGATTCACATCAGACCTGTAGTGACTGCATCAAAACATAGATAAAGCAAGTCAAGCCTATCACATACATTCACATTTTCAAATAACACCAAGTCATTGTCCAAATTCACCAAGCTCTCAAAACCTGTTGTGAATACAACTCTGTCAGTTTGCTTTCAAAATAATAAAACCATTTTGTATCCAAATCTTCAGTCATCCAAATCCATCAGTAAATTCAAAAACTCATTTCAACCATTTCAAATGTGTCACACAACATGTTCATCAATCAGGCCTAATGTAACAAATTCACATCACATTTCAGAATCACATTTCATAGCTGTTTGCACAAATCTGGTGTACCACACACACTTGATTCAAGACAAAAATAACTCAGGAAATTCAGAATGAAGTGGACAGCTCATTACAGCATCATAGTTATTCAGTATTCACAAAAAAAAAAACAAAATTCAACACAAAGCAGTTCATAATCCATTAATTCATCCAAGTTCAAAACAGCCAATACCAGATAGTTCACAATGTGTAGATAGATAGGGCAAAAGCAGTGCATTGTTTAAGACAAACTCAGAATACATAAAAGAAGAAAGTTCATAACCATTGTGACTTGCTCAGAAAATAACCTTACCACACAAAAGGAAAAGGACAATACTTTCAGCAATATCAAGGTTCTGCATCAGAGATAAAGAGCAAGTACACATGTATCAGCTTTCAAGATTTCACGAAGAGGGAAATGAGGCAGGGTAGTTTCAAAAGGAGTCAAAACCCTAAGCATGAGTTTGAAAAACAAACAAGTTGATGACCACAGAGCACAACAGTCAAGGCATTAATGCAAATTTGAATTTCACTCAAAGAAAAGGGAAGTCGGAGCTATAAAAGGGAAGGAAGTCTTGGAGCAGGGGGGAACCAACGACAAATGCCCTAGTTTTCTAACAAACAGAGAAAACTAGTAATTTTCAGAGTATTCCATCCCTAATCAGAAAAGCTTCGTAATCGCAAGTTTTCAAAGCTTTACATCAGAGCTCTAGAAACTTGAAGCTAAGCCCCATTTCACGCAAAAAGAGGTTCAAGGAGTTAAAGGAGAACGTTGGAACGGATTACCTGGGCATCTTTGGAAGCTTGCTTAAAGATTTCTTCAAGAGGTATCATCCATTCATGTCCCTCTTTAAAATCATACTCTGTTTTCCTGAATCTTGTACCATCTGTTAATCTCTGAACATAATAGTTATTTTTCTGAGTTTATTTGTTTCGTTCCCTGTGGATTTCAAGATTAAGTTTTCATTTAGGAATGGTCAGGATTTAGGGTTTTGATTAGGATTTTTAAAAGTTAGGGTTTGGGTGTGGAATAAGGAGGAAATTTGAGAAAGTTTGGTTTACGAAATTTCTGGGTTGGTCGTTGATTTGCCGAAGAAGACGGCTGTCTCCTTCGCGTCCCACCTTCTCCGTTGGAGAGTTTTCTGGCTAGGGTTTAAGTTTGGGAGGAAAATAAAGAACATTGAGGAGAGAGTAGATAGAGATGGAATGAACGATTCTTTTCCTTTTCCTGCTTTCATACCTTTTCCATGTTAATTTGAGTGGCGTTATCAGACGGTGACACGTGTTGCCGTCGTCTCCATTTGATCATTATCCTAGGGTCAATCTGGTAATCTGGTGCGCTGATGTATTTGTGGGTCACCGTGCACCCCTCTGTTTAGTGTGTTGATAAATTTATGTAGGGAATCCAATGTCCCCACGAACTAAAGTCTATGGTAGGTTCATCTTGTCCTCATCCACAGGATCATCTGAATATTTATTATTGGGCTTGATTAATTTTGTTAAGCGCACCCCATTTACGTGGCCCACTCGGTCTCTTTTATTCTGACCGCACCCCCATAAGTCATGCCCATGCGCATAACCTTGAGTTCATTTCATTCAGAATTTCTAATACACCTCCACTTTGTTTTATCATTTTACTTTAATTTATTTTATTTAGCTTTCATAAATTAATTTAGTTTCTTTTGCTAAAAAACCAAAAAAATTCATAAATATTTTTCAATGTTTAATTTAAATTCCCATTATTCTATTTTCATTTTTATTTTATTTTTTACATTAAATTAAAAAAATTCACAAAATCATGTATAAAACTTTTCATTTGGTTTTGTATTCCACTTGAAAATCACTCGATCTTTGAGAGTTTTTGTGAGAGTCCTTGGCACATGAGAGGGCTCTTTAGAGAGGATTCTGAAATTCTGGTATTAGATATGTGATGTTAAGTGCGATGTCACAACATCAATATCTGTTGTATGAACAAGACACTAAAAGCATGTGATGTTACGTGTGATGTCACAACACCACTTTCTGCAATGGACAATGTAAAACAACAGAAAAGCACACAAGGATTATTCACCCAGTTCGGTCCAACAACCTACATCTGGGGGCATACCAAGCCAGGAAGGAAGTCCACTATTAGTAGTATCAAATTACAGACTCAACAAACCAGTTGACAATCTACCTAATTTCATCACTACCCAATGACCCTTCTATCTAAGTCCTCCCTAGATAAGAGACTCCATCTCACTCCCAATCATCGCAATGATGTCTAACAGTCAACATCTCAGTCACTGCATCAACAGCTTGATTTCCAAAAACTCTCCAAACACATAGAAGACACACTCCTATAACAATATCTAGACATGACCCTCATGACTAAGAACAATACTTAAAGTTGCTTAACAGCTTCCTCCAAGAACAATACATCTCTTACCTACAGGCTTCGAGATAAACACGATGACCATCCCACAAACCGGGTGGTTCATCAACCAACACAGCCCTTATAATTTACATGATGGATGGCGTACTAAAACTAGGTTACAATGCTTCTATTTATAACCTTTTTCCCAACCGGATTTGGGCTTTAAATCTCAGCATATTAGCTGCTACAAATCTGCAGAAGATTCTGCTGCTAAATAGATCTTCAATTAAATCTTCAATCAAATCTTCAATTAAATCTTCAATCAAATCTTCAATTAAATCTTCAATTAAATCTTCATATCTTTTAGCCTTAAAAACAGTAACAAGATCTGCTCCACATTTGATTGTAACAGAATATATCTATTCCATGATATTCTCCTGCAATCTCTCAATCAGATCTTATCCTTGACAAACTTGCACACGCGCAGCCCTAAAACTTACCAAACTGATGTTCTGTCATCTGGTGTCATGACATCAGGTTTGACATCAGCACAAAACTGCAACCCTTAAAAACTTAACATAACCAGAATGTTAACTAAACATAACAAGGATGTTAAAAACTCATGTTGAAACATCAACCATGACATCAACATTGTTTTACCAAAATTCTAGCCAACTACAAGAATTAACAATCTCCCCCTTTGGCTAATTTTGGCTAAAACAATTTCAGCCTACATCAGAACAACTTGCAGTGGAAAACACTTACTAACATTCACAGCACAACCTGCAACAATACCAACCAGCTGCAACAACTAGTAACTCAGCACAAAACAAATTCCCCCTCAAAGCAAGAACCATCATACCAGCTGTTCAAACACGATTCCTCCCCCTCAAGCCTATACCAACAAAACTAGGCAACACTTGGGCTAACTCTCCCCCTTTTTAGCCACAATTGGACAACCTCTGAACATAGCAGCAAGCACAAAATTTCAAAAGCAACCTCTGAGTCATCCAACCAATATACTCAGACCAGAGCAGACTAATCTCCATCTCACAATAGCTGAACCAACCTACTTCTCTCCCCCTTTGGCCAAACATTGACAAGCATTGGGGTAAACTGTCATGTCCACCATTAACTTCACCAGTAACACAATGTTACAACATCTTGTCTGACATAACACACCCACTACACTACTTCAACAACGAAAGTTCAACTCCCCCTATCTAAGATAACTAGTGCTCCTTTGCAAGAAGAACACCTTAAATGAATGGAAAACATAAGACTCAACTTCATGTCTTCAAGAGCGCACCCTCTGTTCAACACACCTGCTGAACACATTCACATAATGCTTAATTCTCAACCAATCCAAGTACCACACTAGTATAGACAGAAGTTCTCCCCTTATATTTCACAACTGATGCTCCTTGACCAGTACATCATAACATTTGGAGAATCCAGACACAGTCTTCAAACTTCTCCTCAGAAGCATGTGCACACATGATTCACATGAATAGACCCAATTGTCCTAACATCCAATGCCAACCAATAGCCTAATGTCATAACATGTTATCTGACATTATATCCTCATAAGATTCAACCAATCTTCACAATCTTGATCAGCATGCAATCTTCACAATATATGTACCTTTGCTGCAGAATCCATAGACAAGTACTGCCCCTGTCATGGTTAATCAATGCTCTAGATGGAGATTAACATTTGAGCACCAGATCTTCACACACTTTACTCTCACTCCTAGAGGACACATCCAAGTATACTGCTCACAAACCCAATCTCTTCAAGTGATACTTGCAACAGAGGAAAGAACAGCCAAAAAAACTTTCTGATCAGATCACAATTCCTCTGCCATTACATTCACTAGTAGTAGTTGATACTAGTGAAGTCTTCCAAATTAGTAGTCATGCTTTGCCAGAACATACTACTCAAAACAAGCTCAGAATCTCCACATTCTAATCCACACAGCTAGAAACACCTTTTCTGACAATAATGCTTGAGTATTCATGTCCACATGAAGTTCCAATTAGGCTATTCGTGAGGAACATAAGAATCACCAACCTCCTTCAAACAAACTGTTAGATAAGGATCAAAGTCACATAGATCCCCCGCCTCTCCAAAGGCAGTCATACCTGATCTACTTCAGTCTTTTCTACATTCTCCATCCAAGGCAGACCTTCTACTTCATCATTCTCCCGTATGACAATGTAGACATTCCTTAGGCATAATGTAGGCACCACCCTTCTGAACCAGAGCATAATCATCCTTCACCAAGGATATCCAACCAGATAATGTCCCAACACAAGTTAGAACATTTGCCACTCACCAAGATATCATCACCATGATTCTTGATATGCTTCACCAACTGGACTTACTATTGCATAGTAATCCAAAGAACTAGAGAATTAAACTCTCATCCACCTTCAAGAAGAATAATCTCCTTGAGTCTTCAACTCATCACCCTTCTGCCCAAGAGTAACTTGTTCCAAGACAATCCTTAATAATAACCAGCTGCCACACTTTGACTTTTTCACATATGTCAGAACTCTCACAAAGATATCTTGATCCACCAAGGAAACTTGATCTTCAAGTCACATGTTCCACTTGCTCAAAAGCAAACACACTTAGACTCCCATGGTCATGTAACATCTTCTCCTTCCTGCAGCTCCCGCAAACTGCCATGAGAACGATCTTTTTGAAGCATCCTATTGTTTATTCCTGTAGATCATCTTATCATAAGCTGATGTGCCACATCACCAGCTGAGACTTCTGATGTTAAGCTAGATGTCAGAACATTATGTCATCCAACTGTTGAATTCAGTTCTACCTTCTGCCACTTAGAAGAACCTCCTCCCTTTGCAGAAACAGATTTCCATGCTCTCATAGACTTGATTCAACAATCAAGTTTGAGTAGACAACCTCCATCCTGCTTTGAAACTCCAAAGACTTCAAACCTACCACATCTGAATCTTCAGAAAATAAGTAGTCCAAGACTACCCCATAGCAATACTAAAGAAAGTCACTTCCCTTAGTAGAGCCGTCAGTAGAAAGCCAGAGATAACTGCCACTTATACTCGATCTTCACAACTAGAGCAAACACCATGCTCCCAACCACTTAGATCAGAAATAAACTAATCCAAGCTGTAACCGTCAAGATTATGATGTCTTCATAGCTCCCATCTTCATCTTCAACAGCACCAACACACCACGAAGAGAAATAAACAGCCACACAGAGAAAAGTATATTCTCAATACTTCAACAGACTTGCACTTTTACATCAGACATATACATAGTCTCCCGTCAATGTATTTTGTCATTAGTTGAATGCACATCCTTATCAAAAGCAGATAAATACTCAACTCCTATCAAGGTAACCTTCTCACACAACCGTTATCTACTGATTCTTCTCCAAAACAAACCATCATGACAACCACAAAACTCTTCCAGGTAAGGTCAGTGTCATGATCTTTTACTCTACCCTGAGCAAAGAACTGAAATGATGTTTCAACATCAGTTCTGACATTAGTCTTAATCACATCTCCTAATCATATTCATCCACACATAACTCTTGCAGGGAACATACGAGAGCATATCAGCATCTTCCAAGATTAGACCAACAAAACTGCAGTAACTTGCATAACACACTCTTCCAGAGGCTTCTTCTAATAAGCACAAGGTTCAGACCTCCTAACCAAAGAGTAATAACTGGCATCCTTCTGCAGAAACATACCATAGACAATCTGCTACTTTGAATCCTTCAAGGCACAAAACTGAAAGAGCTCAAGCAAACACCAATTGACCACCGGCTGAATTACCCTGCTACTGCACACAAACTCTTGGATGCCTTTTCCCTTCTCTTCAACCAGCTCCTACTGAAATGCTATGACATTATGAACAACATCTCAAAAATTGTTCAACTTCACAGCTTCAGTGATCCTTCAAAGCAGCTACACTCTAATAGGTCTTGACTTAGCATTTACCACAAACTGCTGATGTGTAGCGTGATGTCGAGACATTAGAATTGACATATTAAGCTCAGCTTCTTTCTTGATGAAACTTCCTCCAGTTCATGTATCTTCACAAGAGAATTCATCTTCAGATATACCAGAACTATATTTGACATCATAACCAGGAAGATCCTCCTAATTAGGTCACCATAACTAAGCTTAAGAGATAGCTTATCAAGATCTTCACTCCCGCATGAAAGATTTGACAGTGATACTCTTTTGCTTTGGCTCCACCCTCTTCTTTCACCATCAAGAAACTTGATAAAGAAGGAATCAATGTTCTGGACAGATTGGTCTTCAATGCCTGATATGAAATATATTCTTCTCCAAAAAACTGAAACTTCCATGTCATACAATCTTCAATAAGTTCCATTCACCTTATGATCACTTCTTTCCCAAAACAAGGACATGAGATAATCCTCAAGTATCTTCGGTATCTCTAACCAAACGGTTGAAGTTGTCTTGCATAAACTACAAAATCAGAGAATATCCTGCCGAGGAGACCAAACCCTATTGTCTTTCTAAGAGAATACCTTCCTAGAATCTCACCACCAGAGATACAAGAACCAACTAGGGTTACATCAGATACCATGCAGTGGAACACACAACAACTCCTCACCAACCTTCAGGCACTACTCAATAATCCTTGCATACCAAGTGCCAACAAATCAAACTCCCAACAGCAGTTCTCCACCAAAGCTACACACCTGATAACAACAGACAGGTCCAATACATACCCTGTCATGAATAGTCCATCCTTCACTCCAAGGGATCACACAAATAACTATATGAGCTGACCAAGTCCATAACTCAGCAAAACTATCTTCCTTGCTCATGAACCAGAAAGTATCTTCCCTAGATCTCATCCAGAAACAGACAGGATGCCTGCTCTGATACCAATTGAAATTCTGGTATTAGATATGTGATGTTAAGTGTGATGTCACAACATCAATATCTGCTGTATGAACAAGACACTAAAAGCATGTGATGTTACGTGTGATGTCACAACACCACTTTCTGCAATGGACAATGTAAAACAACAGAAAAGCACACAAGGATTGTTCACCCAGTTCGGTCCAACAACCTACATCTGGGGGCATACCAAGCCAGAAAGAAAGTCCACTATTAGTAGTATCAAATTACAGACTCAACAAACCAGTTGACAATCTACCTAATTTCATCACTACCCAATGACCCTTCTATCTAAGTCCTCCCTAGATAAGAGACTCCATTTCACTCCCAATCATCGCAATGATGTCTAGTAGTCAACATCTCAGTCACTGCATCAACAACTTGATTTCCAAAAACTCTCCAAACACATAGAAGACACGCTCCTATAACAATATCTAGACATGACCCTCATGACTAAGAACAATACTTAAAGTTGCTTAACAACTTCCTCCAAGAACAATACATCTCTTGCCTACAGGCTTCGAGATAAACACGATGACCATCCCACAAACCGGGTGGTTCATCAACCAACACAGCCCTTATAATTTACATGATGGCTGGCTTACTAAAACTAGGTTACAATGCTTCTATTTATAACCTTTTTCCCAACTGGATTTGGGCTTTAAATCTCAGCATATTAACTGCTACAAATCTGCAGAAGATTCTGCTACTAAATAGATCTTCAATTAAATCTTCAATCAAATCTTCAATTAAATCTTCAATCAAATCTTCAATTAAATCTTCAATTAAATCTTCATATCTTTTAGCCTTAAAAACAGTAACAAGATTTGCTCCACATTTGATTGTAACAGAATATATCTACTCCATGATATTCTCCAACAATCTCTCAATCAGATCTTATCCTTAACAAATTTGCACATGCGCAGCCCTAAAACTTACCAAACTGATGTTCTATCATTTGATGTCATGACATCGGGTTTGACATCAGCACAAAACTGCAACCCTTAAAAACTTAACATAACCATAATGTTAACTAAACATAACAAGGATGTTAAAAACTCATGTTGAAACATCAACCATGACATCAACATTGTTTTACCAAAATTCTAGCCAACTACAAGAATTAACAGATTCCTTGACCTTAGATAAGTTCTTTCCATTAGGGTTTGTTTACACTTTTGTTTTGATAAGGTCCTTTACCTTGACTATCTTGGCCTTTGATTTCACACTTGAATGTTCTCTTTATCATATGTATGTGCACCATGTGTTTATGGTTGTTGTGAATTATCTCACAATCTATTGCCATACATGGATGTTTGATCATGCTTAGTTGTTGTACATCCCATTGAGTTCTTACACTAATTTTTATTCATGCAATTTCTTTCCCCTGTAACTCTTGTTTACAAGATGTTACTCTTCCCCTTCCTTCCAAAGGAAAAGTTTTTCTATTGACCTCAAAGTCATAGAAAACTCATTGCTACCTTGGACCTCATAGTCTTAGGCATCCTTCCCTCTTGACCTCATAGTCATAGGGCCTTCTTTAACCTTTGACCACATAGTCATAGAGTTACCTCTTCAACCTTTGACCTCATAGTCATAGGTAGCTTTGACCTCTTAGTCATAGCCTTTCTTCCTTTGACCTCATAGTCATAGAGCTACATTTCTTCCTTGACCTCATAGTCATAGGATTCTCTCTTGACCTCATAGTCATAGAGTAATCTCTTTCATCTTGACCTCATAGTCATAGGTGTACCTTTGACCTCATAGTCATAGGCTTCCCTTTGACCTCATAGTCATAGGCAAGCTTTGACCTTATAGTCATAGCCTTTTTCCTTGACCTCATAGTCATAGGTAACTCCTTCATCCTTGACCTCATAGTCATAGGATACTTCTTTGACCTCATAGTCATAGGATCTCACCTTTGACCTCATAGTCATTGGTAACATCTTACCACTTTGACCTCATAGTCATAGTTTATCCTCTTGGCCTCATAGCCATCTTACCTTTGACCTCATAGTCATAGATAGCTCATTACCGTCTTGAGCTCATAGTCATAGGTAACATCTTCCCTTGGCCTCATAGCCAACTTCCAACCTTGACCTCATAGTCATAGAAAAGTCTCTCTATTGACCTCATAGTCATAGATAGCTCATTATCACCTTGGCCTCATAGTCATTTTACCCTTGACCTCATAGTCATAGATAGCCCTTGACCTCACAGTCATTAACAACATCTTTACCTTATCCTTAGCAAGCAAAGATAACATAACATAAACTAAGCAAGAGGTTCCCGTAAGGTACTACAGATACCTAGGGTGCTAATACCTTCCCTTAGTATAACCAACCCCCGAACCTTAGATCTCCCGCCTTTAGGTTTTTTCTCGATCTTGAACCTTTCCTTTGGATAAATTAAAGTCGGTGGTGAATTCAAAGAAATGTGATGCAAGTTAATAAATAGCTTGTTATCTAATTCTCACCGCAACAGAAATGGCGACTTCACTGGGGATGAACATTTTGAGGGTTAAGCCCACCTTGTTTTTGCTTATGTTATTTATGCTTGCTTGCTATATTTGTACATATATGTATGTTTACCTGTATATATGCTTTGCTTGAGATCTTTTGTTGACATGGTGCTACTGAGTGGTGAGATAAGTCCTAACCCGGACTTGAGAGCACATATATGAAAGGATCGTGGTGTAATCAATAGTCGGTTGTTGGGAGTAGTCCTAACCATCTATGGCATATGATGACCACACTCAGATGAGTCCCTTTGGGATTGTTGATGTCTGATGTGAGCAGTCGCATTGATATTACTTTTTCAATTGGGAGCCATGGATTCTGAGGACCATAGTTACCTTCACCCCACTTGGCCTTTTAGGACGTAGTGCGGTGGCTACGAGGGAGTAAGTCCTAAGTAGTTCTTATGCGATACTACACTCATACGAGTTTATCTTGAGAATATTATTAACCCGCGTGAGTAGTCATGCAGGCCGATAATATCCGAAGGATTTATGTAGACTCAGGGAACTTTTAGAACCTTGTTCTACAGTTGATAAACCCACACTACACACCTATTGGGATGGGTAGACCATGGCTCCACTCATGTGACTTCTAAACCTAAGACTCATGTGTTGTGCTGTGTACATATATCTGTGTATATTTACCTGTGTTTATACATTGCATACATCTCATTTGCATCCATTGTTGGTTTTAAGGAATTCAGACATTCATTTCCTTTTCAAAACAGCAATAGAGCTTAGATCCTAAAAACAAAAACTTCTTCAGTTTTTCCACAAAATTTTTTGCAACTTTCCTTTGAGTTCCTTGAAACCACTTGGCTTGAATTTGCATTCCATGCGCATTCGCACCTCATTTGCATTTCTCGGTCCTGAGTCTCTCCCTCTATGTCTGAAGGATACCTAGCACTTATTCAAGACAATGGAAACAATGAATGAAATTCTGAAGAACCAGGAAGATTTGAAAGAGGAGGTCAGAATCCTCAAATGCCAGATGAATTGGGTTCTGGAAACTCTGCAAGCCCTGATGAGGAAAGTGGAGCACGCTTACCCTGTTACTCCTAGAGAAGTTATCAGTTCACCAACTCTTATGGATCCTCCGACTCAAGAATCTCCTCAATATCAAGGGTCAGACCGCCGTCAACCACGCCAGCATGTACGACCAAGACCAAGAAAGCCAGAAAGGCATTTCTCCCCGCTGCCAATGACATACAGTCAGATATTTCCAGTTTTGATCAAAGGAGGATTGATAGTGCCAAAATAATTAAAGTCGGTGCCGTTTCCGTATCCACCGAGCTTTGACGCCAATGCTCGATGTGACTACCATGCTGGGGCACAAGGGCATTCAACTGAAGACTGTAAGGTGCTCCCGAGTAAAATTCAGAACCTGCTAGACTCTGAGAGGATCTCATTCACGCCTCAAGGCGTTCAAATCAACCAGCATTTGCCATCTCTTGTGGTTCTCCCATACCAAGGATCTGCCTTTGGAGAAACTTCACGCCAACCAATGTTTGGTCTTAGTCTTGAACCAGAATGTAATCATCATCAGGTGTCCACCGAAAGGGTGTTTCAACCTCCAACTGCTGTTTCTCCTCACCAAGGTAAAAAGAGGGGATCTATCAAAAGGGGCAAGGTTCACTACACACCTATCCCGGTGCCATTAAGCAAACTGTTCCCACTGCTAATTCAGAACAAGTTGGTGACTCCTCAATCTTACAATCCTGTGCCAGGATCTTGGCACAATGCAAATCTGACTTGCGACTTTCATAAAGGGGCTGAAGGACATAGTTTGGATGGTTGCCTGGTTTTAAAAGCTACTGTACAAAATCTGATGCACAACTAGGACTTGGTGTCACTCCCGGGATTTTCATCTTGGTACAAACGCGAAAGTGGCACGGAAGAAAGAAAAATAGTCGCCAGCCAGGCATTTTTATCCCAAAGAAAGGGAAGGGTAACGCTGCACAAACCTGTGAGAAAGGAAAGAACGAGGTCTCGCGAACCAAAGAGAACAGGTAAGAGAGTCGGTTACGTGAAGGGAAGGTTATCGCACCCCTTCACGTCCGTCGTACTCGACGGGATCCACGCTTGAAGTACTGCTCAAAGGGTGATAGAAAAGATGCTGGAAAAAGAATGGAAAGAGAACGAGAAACAAATGTAGGGAAAATAAAAGAAGTGCTCGAATGGGCCCTACCCCACTGCCTACGTATCTCATCGGGAATATGAGAATCAGAGCGACGTAGTTCCCCTCAACAAGGGAAAATTGTTTTTGTTTGTGTTTTTTAGTGGAAACGTCAAAGTGTGTGTCTCATCAGTTAGGTGTTGCAGCTCGCTGTATGGAGACTTAGGCGTTACCTGTTTGTCGTAGAACGGACATGACGAGTCCTTAAGGAAGGAGTGAAGAGATGAGAAGAGAATTCCCGAAGGAAAGACGTTATTGTTGGTTTGAAGTGTTTTAGAAGTTTTTTATATGAAGTGATTTGCATAGGAGAGTGTACCTAAGTCTTTTTCAATGGAATGTGCATCTCATGCATCATTCCAAAATGAAATGATGATGAAGTACACTAAGTATGAAGAAGATCCTCAAACTTACTTCCCAAAGTTAAAGGCTTAAGTACACTAGCCTATTCCCTTTATTAAATGTTTTTGTTGTTTTTAAATGAAGAAGTGTTTTTGATTTTGTTTGTGAAATCACTTCATGTTAAAGACTTGTACATCATGCTAGAAAACCTACAACACATTCCAAGATGGAATGTATGCAAACCCCCCCATGGAATAAGGCTCATGGCACATGAATATATTTCAACCTTTATTAGTTGTTTTGAAGTTGTTTTGAGATGAGAGAAGAGAGACTCAAAAGAAATAAAGGTAAAGACTAAAGGGGACTAAGACTCACCCTAATGTTATCATGCTTGGAGATCCTAAGGGTTAAGTTTGGTATGAGAAACCTAAGTCTAAAAGAAGAGAGAAGAAGAGAGCAAGAGGTAACATAACTCACTTCTAAGATAGAAGATGAGTTATGAACCAAGAGGGAGAAGAAAGAAGTTGAACAAAGAAAGCATTGAAATGCTTTGCACCAACACAAAAGAGAAAGCATTAAAGAGATGATGGAAGAAGGTGTGTGTGGAAGTATATCCACACATTCAACTTACCATTAGCCCCTACAAGCAAAGGTTAGTTCAATAATGGCATAAGAAAGCATAATTGAAATAAGGAGGACAATTAAACATCAAACAACTTATGAAATGAACTAATGAATCAAACAAAGCCTAAACCTAAAAGGAAAGGACCCTAAGTGTCCAAAGACTTCTAAAGTCAGTAGCTACATCTAAAGGTGTTCAACTAAGGTTAAGGTACCTAACAAGATCAAACTAGGTTAAGAAAGGTGCCAAAGGTTCACACAAGTTCAAGTTATTAATCAAAGATGAAGTATGAATGTGTATGGCATACAAACATGAATAAATGCATAAAGAAATGTCAAAGTCAGAAGTGAATGACATATTACAATGCATATGGAAGCATATGGATGAACATACAAAGCATGAGTGAAATGATTCAAGAAGAGAAGACAAGATGAAAAGAAATTCAAACAATGTTCAAGTTCACATAAGATGGCATACTTGTAATGCAAGTTATGAATAAGGATGAAACATGAACATGAATAAAAATGTATGTAGGTAAGTACTGTATGATATGCTTGATCATATTAGAATTCTAGAATGGTGTCACAAAGATGCACACAAAACATGTTAAAGCACATAGAAGAAGATGCACACAATTAGGTCAAACTTAGTTCACACAAGCACCAAACATTTATGAACCAAAACATGATGACAAATGACCTATAATCTAGCATGGATGACCTATAATATCTAAGAAATGACCTATAAAATAATCATACAAGTCCTAATGCAATGGCACAAGTGCCTCCTAACCAAACAAGATTGAAAAGTTAAGAGAACATTCACAAATGTGACCTATAATCATTAACAAGGAAAAAATAGAAAGAGACTTGGAAAAAATATGAAATTAAATCACAAAGCATCTAAGTCAGAAACAAAACAAGTGTCAATATCTCAGGTCAAGATTCAATAAGAAACACGTTCAAACAAGCTCACAAATTCATATTATGGAAAGGAGAAGGATGCATAAAGAAATGGTTCAAATGCTATGCAAAAATGATTTTAAAAATATAAGGAAAATGTTTTTATATGCCTTAAGATGTTGCCTAAACATGAAAAAAAGATTGGATGAAAAATAGTTTTGGAGCTATGCAAAACAATTATCTAAAGTTGAGGTATCAAGGAAGAAACACTTTGAAAAAAAGAAATAAAAGAAAATCCACAAAATATGATCAAATATTCACAAAATCAGAATTAAAAATCATACAAAATTATTTTAATGTCTAAACATAGTTCATGAATTTTTGTAGAATTTTTAGATGCATTTTGGTATTTTTAATAAAAGGAAATCAAAAAAATATAAAAAAGAAATTAAAAATAGAATGAAAATATGCAAGGGGTGCAGACATAGTAAAAGCCACGTTTACAATGTTTGGGCTTAAAAAGTAGGGGTTCAGATAGCAAGTGAGAGCCTGGTCCAATTATAGCGCGCGTATGGTAATTAAGGTGTACACTCAATCAACAATTGACTCAATCAGAGCCACATGATCAATCAGTTACCAACAATCAAGAAAAGTATAACAATCCAACGCATCACAAGGCATGCACATGGTAACAATGATGAACGCACGCACACCACACAAGTCAAGGTCAACATTCAGAGAGAGAGAGAGAGGCACGTGAAAGGCAACATCCTCATTAATGTGTTGGCAGATTATGGAACACAAGATCAAAATGCATCTAACGGATGTGATATAAAGTGAAGGCTAAACCCTAACTAAACCTTACCGGCCGGAGAAGGACCTCCGGTCATCTTCTCCGGCGAAGCACCACCACCTGCAACCTTCAAACTATCCAGAAATTTATGAAATGCATATCAATAGAAAGCTGAACTTATGTAGAACACGGATCCACACTTCAAATTCACAAATAGTGCATGATCAGAGAGAATCGACAACAAACATTTTGCCCTAGAATTTGAATCTAAGCACTTAAGGTGCCTATCACTAGCCAGATCAATCACATTGCTTCTATTAAGCTATAATCAACATGAAACAAACTTAAAATCAGTGAATTAGTGCAAGAAAAGTTGAAGAAGTTTAAACCTGGATTGAAGCTTCTTGATTATTGTTGAGAAAACTAGAGGTGTAGGCTTGTTCTTGAGCTTGAATGGAGCAAAATAAATGCTATATGTAATACCCCAAAATTTGCTCTCCCTTTTGTCATCATAGCATGGCATTATCATTTATCATATCATATCCACCTCATTAACATTACATTGCATTTAACATAGAAAAATGAAGCATGGCATCCTTCTTACCATCAGGGCATGTGGTCAGGTGGGAGGTGGACAATCAAGAGATCATTCAAAGCACAAAAGGTTAATCAAGTTGGCTCTAGGCAAGCCAAGAGGTCTCTCATGTCTCATACTATCCCAATTGATCTTCCACAACCTCAAGAAGGTGAGATTCAATAGGAGAGTGAAGCATTACATCCTACACTATGCAAGAAGTCCAAAAATTGAAGGAAAATCCTCAAAAGAGATAGCTCATTGATTCAAAATCATTCTCAAGTGGCATTTCTCATCATCCTTTAAGAGGATACACAACATACTCTGAGGAATTTGGATTTGGAAGATGTGCAATTTCCTCCTAACCAGAGGAGGTCAAGATTAGGGTTTCCAATTAAATCAGGGTATTTCTGTTTTTTTGAACAAAACTTGATGTCATGGTATTCCATATGTCCCTAAGTGTATGTATGTGGAAAATTGCATCTCAATTGGTTTTAGAAGTGGTTCAATTGGAAGAAGGATCAAGAATCAGAGAAATTGGGGCAAAGTCAAATAATCAGAGGAAAAAGTCAACTCTTGACTTTTTGAGCCCAAAATCATGAAATTCATGTTACATATGTCCAATGTACAAAAGTTGGTCAAGAAACTCCAAAGGAATCATGAAAAAATCAAGATGTGGAAAGTTGCCATTTTTGGGTGAAGTAGGGTTACTAAAAATAGCAAGTTTTGGCCATTTTGCATCAGAGTTTGAACCAAGGCCATTTAAAATTGAAGCACCAAATGAAAATTCCACTCGGCCACAACAAAAGATCTTGTTTTAAGCTTCAAATCCATGTGTGGAACATCTCCATTGGATAAAAATTGAGTGAGATATGATTGATCAAAGTCTGAGCAAAGTAGGTTCAAAACTAGGTCATGACCAAGATTTTCAGGGCACGCGCGCAGTCATTTTAACAAACAGTTGGTGGGCCAAATGTACACCTATTTTTCGCATGGTTAGAGGCTTCATTCTCAAAACTTGTCAACATCAAAAATGTTCCTTGTAATGTCTTCTTCAAGTTTCATGTTGGACAAATTTTTGTTTGACCAAGCTATGATGGAGATATACTAGCCCAAATATGGTTGCCTCATGCTGAAAATTTCCCAAGTCATATGGCCGTGTACAACTCAAGTTGCCATGCCCTGCACCAGTCATGATGTCTATTATTTCAGGTCATTTTTGAGCCAGATAGAGGCCTCATTTCTAATCTTGTTTCACACCAAACTTGTAGGATCACACTTCTTCTTTCCAATGACACCAAAAGCTCCTCAAGCCATCCATTAACATGTGAGAAATTCACTCTTAAACTTCCACTGCTGCATTGGTCATAGCTGCTACCAAATCAAAAATAATGTTGATGTTGATGGATTAATTCAAGCAGTCACACGCATACATCCCACACCAACCATCCCTTACTTCTTTTAAACCAACACATTCCCGTACACACATACATACCATGTCATGCCATGCATAGAAGAGGAAAAAAGGAAACTTGCACCACAAGATTCCAGGCTGCTACACTGTTCCCTCTCTCATTTTCAATTTGCTCAGCTCTACCATAACACCATGAACACTCTTCACTACATCACAACCTCACCCACTCGCCCTAACTAACTTGACTCAGTTAGTTAGAGGCAACTCACTTAACTCACTCACAACTCAATTAACCATACCAGTTAACAGATTTAACTCAACATATATATTCCAATCACACTCACAATTTCAGAGGGGATTCTCATTGTTTCACTCTCACTCCAAAAGCACTCTCAACTTTCTCTCTGAATTTTCTCTCTACCTGCACGAATTCCTCAAGTTCTTCTTCAATCTTCACAATCAAGCAAGAAGACATCACTGAAGCATGGAATAGCACAGTTATCTCCAATTTCAGATTCAGATTTCCTCTTATTCTCAAGATCAAATAGCATTTATTTTGCTCAAATTGAAGTTCTAGAAGTTCAAGAACAAGTTCTCACCTCTGGTTTTCTCAAAAATCCAAAGATCTTCAAGTTTCAGGTTCCAAAAGTTCTCAAACTTTGCTTGCACGATTTGATGTTATTTTAACTGGTTGATGTGTTATTTGAGCTTATTAGAAGCTATATGAAACCGGTTAGTTGATAGAGCTCCTTAGGAGTTTAGAACTGAAAATTAGGGCAAATTTCTCTTCTTCGATTCTCTGTATCCATGCTTGATCTCTGAATTTTGTTGTTGGATTTGTGTTCCTCATGAGCTTAGCTTTCGTTTGGTATATGGCTTGTGAATTTCTGGAGAAAACGTGAGTTGTAGGTGGTGGCTGCTGGCCGGAGAAGATGACCGGAGGTCATCTCCGGCCGGTGACTTTAACTGTTAGGGTTTGTGTGCGTTTTAATCTCAGCCGTGTGTTTTTCATGATCGTACGCTCCAAAATGTGACAGCACATTAAAACTCACATGCTCCTCACGTGCATTTTTCTGAATTTCACTTAAGCATGGTGTGGTGTGGTGCATGGTAAGTGGCATGTGTCCTCACGTGCATGCATTGATTTTGAGTACTTTGACTTTTATTTGACCTTGACTTGATCTGATGGTTGTGAGTGAGTCAAAATTGTTGACTGATGGTGCACACTTGTTATTGTGTTTGGCGTGTAAATGGACCTTGTCAGATTGATATTTGCACCCCACTGTTTGGAAGCCCAATTAATTTGCACTGCATTATTGCTATGTTCATACCCCCTTCCCTTTGCATTTCATTTTCATTTTTCCTTTATTGTACATGTTTCATTTCTAATTTTTAAAAATACCAAAACAGATTGGAAAATTCTACAAAAATTCATGAGTATCACTAACACATTTAGGAAATTTTTCATGATTTTATTTTCTGATTTTATGACCTTTTTACCCCTGGTCCATAATTTTCTTTGAATTTCCATTTAGATACATTCTAAGCATGATACTTGAATTTGTTTAATTTTGTTCTTGCTCATTACCAACTGTGTTGACATGATTCTTTTTGCATTGATTCACTAATACATTGAAGCATGTTAGATGATTTTTGTTTGATTTTTTAGGTCACTTTATTACATGTCTTGATGCCTATATTTGTACCACTTTGCATGATGTTTCAATTTGACCTAATTGCTTTGTTTGAAGTCATTTTGCTTTGAATTTTGATATGCTATTTTGATATGTGATTCATCTATGATTAGTGAACTCCAATACCATGTTTTCATAATTTTCATGAGGACATTTGATTTTTGCTTGATGCATTTCATTTAAAGCATTATGACATGTTATATCATTGTAATCTTTAGTGCATGTTTACATGAATTCTTTTGTGCACATTTGTATGAGCATTTGCATATGTTATGAGCCATTCATATGATATTATAGGTCTTTGATACACATTATAGGTCATCTTTACATGTTCATTTCAATTTGAACTTTGTGCATCATTAACATGTATTGTTTGCACTTTCTTTTTGAACTTTCATTTCAATTCTTCTTATATTACTTCTTGAATGTCTTGAAGTTGATTCATAAATACTTTTGAGATATTTATAAACCATTTTCCATTTAGTTTCAATTCTGGTTGTTGATTTACATGTTCCATTTATGCATGTCCTCTTCATTTCTTTCCATCTTTCATCTACCCCTTCTTCTTGTAACATGTTTAAATGCTAATGAGTGATGATTGTTGCTTATTCACTTGCACTTGTATGATAATAACCATTGGTTTCCATATGATGCCCATTCTGGTTGTGGTTCTAGGATTTGTTTTCTCATTTAATTCTTTTGAGTTTTATGATGCATTACATGTTCTTTTACTTCTTATACTTCTTATACATGTTTACTAACCATGTAGGGGCTTTGGTAAGTTTCATTTGAGCGGGGATAAGGAATCCACATTCAACTTCTATCCTTTCTCTTTTACAATTCCATTGTGTGTTTTGTTAAGCACTTATGTGCTTTCTTTTAATAACTCATTACTTTCCCTTTTTGAATTACAATTCATCTTCTACTTTGGAAGTGAATTGTTTAATTCTTTCTTTCTTTAGACTTTAGGTTGAAACCTCACAAACCTTTAGGATCACTCCCTTTAATCTTCAATTAGGATTGAGTCTTAGTCCATATAGGTTTTACCTTTTCTCCTCTCTTGAGTCTCTTTTCTCATCTCAAAGAAAATTCAAAACATATAATAAAGGTAGGCATTTATTGCATTTAGGCCTTTCATAAAAAGAAAAGATTATAAGGGGTCTTCTCTTGTAATCTTAGAATGTGTAGCATATAGCCCATCTTGGGTCAATGTGTTAAACATTTGATCTTGTATGAGGGACTTAAATGCAATACTTGTTGAAGGTGCAAATAATAAAAAACACTTCTTCATTTCTTAATTAACAAAAACACTTAATAAACACAAGTATGCTAGTGTGTTTGAACCTTGACAATTGGAACTAAGTGTGAGGGTCTTCTTCACTCTTAGTGTGCTTTCTTACCCATTCCATCTTGGAATGTGAGAATGTACACAGTCCAATGACTAAGATTCAGATACACTGTCATATGCAAACAAATGAAAAGACTCTTAAAAGACAAAAACAAACAATAACGTCTTTCCTTCGGGAATTCTTTTCTCATCTCATTCATTCTCAACGTATGAACGTGCTCCTACTCGTTCTCTTGCAAGATGGTAACGCACTCGGACCAGCGAGCCTGCAACACCTGAGCTAGAACGTAAGCCGTTCTCTAAAAAACACAAGCAATTCATCCCTAGTGAGGGGAACTACGTCGCTCTGATTCTCATGCTCCCGATGAGATACGTAGGCAGTGGGGTAGGGCCCATGCGAGCACTTCTTTTATTTTCCCTACATTTGTTCTCCTTCCTTTCTCTCTTTCTTTCAATTCCTTTTCCAGTTCCATTTCCAACATTCTTTTCTTACACCCTTTGATTGAAGCAGCAAGCGTGGATCCCATCGGGTACGATGGACGCGAGGGGGTGCTAATACCTTCCTCTCGCGTAACCGACTCCCGAACCCAGTTCTCTTGGTCGCGAGACCATGCTCTTTCCTTTCCTTCAGGTTTATGCAGTGTTTCCTTTCCCTCTCATGGGATAAATACACATTGCTGGCGACTCTGTTTCGGTGCCACTTTCGCGTTTGTACTTGGATGAAAATCCCGGGAGCGACAGCTGGCGACTCTGCTGGGGAAATGAGCCCAGAATCTCTGGTTTCCTTAGCGAGTCAATCCTAGCGCTTGTCTGCTTTTCTTTCATTGGGTGTTTACTGTTGTGCTATATGTTGTTGTTTATTTATTTTACTGTATTTACCGCATTTTAGCATTACATATCATATATTATATTGTGTTGCACTGTTTTGTCTGTTTGGCGGGATGGGTGTTCTGAGAGATAAGCTCACTACCAAGGCTTGAGTACATACATAGGTATTAGAGTGGATAGTCATGACGCTTGCGTGGTGGTGACCACGTATTGTTGTTCATGAGACCCACAACCAGACGAGGTTCTATCAGGAGCTTTCTGCTACTGCATGTTATGCAGGCCAGTGGTTATTCTCTTGAGGAACTGTCGACTCTGGTGACCATTCCCGAGGACTCAGTTGCGGCACTCCTCCCGAGATGTGATAGTGGCAGACCACATTCCGTGGCAAACCCATTGCACATTCTCGATCCGAGGACCCAATGCTGGGAACTTGCTATAGGACATCCCTTTTTGAAAGAGAATCAGCGGAGGCACTCCTCGATTGGCGATAGTACTGTACCCTGAGGGATGAATGTACTATTGCTTCTCGACCTCAGTGCCAGAAGCTGAGGACCTTTTTGTTTTGGAGAATCAGTTGAGGCCTCCTCGATTGATGATGATGCCAAACCAAAAATGGTGAACGTATCATCATTTCTCGACCTGAGAGCCCGGGATACTGAACATCCTAGTACCCACATGTGAGAAGGGCGGGTTGTTTACAGGTTTGCAGGTAACCATGACCTCCTACATACCCGATTTTCTATCCTCATCATACAAAAGGAAGTTTCATCCTATTGTATTCAGATGGTTCTTATCTATGGTTCTATATTAGTCTCAGAGCTGCACTGACACCGTTCACAGTTCAGCACAGACACCTGATTACCTGATCACATTGCCCTTTGCATTGCATTATCATATCCTAACATACATGTTTATTCATTTCCAGGTGCATATATTACCCTTGATTCCAGTCATCAGGTCCCTGCAAAGATGAACACTAAAGAGAGGAAGAATATCATCAGCTATAAGTTCCTTACGCCTATTTTGGGCCCTATTGTTGTGCTGAAGGGAATGGCGAGCCCTGCAGCACGAGAAGCTTTTGAAGAGAAATATGGGTGGATTTTATCTATGGTCCGTAATGTCAGTGATTATGAAGCCAGAGGTCTCCATACGTTGATGCAGTTCTATGATCCGCCTCTGAGATGTTTTGTATTTCCAGACTATGTGTTGGTTCCTACCTTGGAGGAGTATTCCAACATGTTGGGGATTGCTATCAAGGAGGAGCCCCCTTTCTTTGGATCGGTGGGGGATCTTGACTTTGGGAAGTTGGCTGGTGCTCTTTATTTGAGCAAATCAGAGTTAAGTGACAATGTCTCCAACAAAGGAAAGATTCGTGGTTACAAGCTGGAATATCTGATTAAGAAGGCCCAGGAAGCAGCTAAAGGCGAGAATTGGCTTGTTTTTAATGCTTTGCTAGCCCTTTGTATATACGGCATAGTGTTGTTTCCCAACGAGCCGGATTTTATTGATACAGACGCTATACGAATATTCATGATGAAGAACCCGGTGCCAACGCTACTGGGAGATCTTCACTACTCGTTGTACAACCGAAACGAAAAGAAAAGAGGAGGGATAATTCGTTGTTGTGCACCTTTGTTCTATAAGTGGTTTGCAGGCCGTTTACCACAATCAGGGGCTTTTTGTGGATTCCAAAGATTCTCTAGAGTGGAAACAGCGTTTAATGGGATTGGTGGCCAAGGACATCGTATGGGTAGATCATGGGCTGATTGGCAAGAATATTATCCACAGCTGTGGTAAGTTCCCTAACGTTCCACTGATAGGAAGACTGGGTGGGATTAACTACAATCCTTCTTTGGCCATTCGACAATTTGGGTATGCCCTGACAGGTCCGCCTATTAAGAGAGATGTGGAGGAGTCCCTCTATTTTCATACATCAGATGGATGGGAAGCAGCACAGAAAGCTTCTGAAAGCTGGAGTAGCGTACTGAAAAAAGGGAAAGTTACTCTAGGAAAGCCTAACAACCGGGTTTATCCAGCATATGAAGAGTGGGTAAAGAAAAGAGTTGAAGATTTTCTCTTGCCTTTTGGTAAGGCACCCCTTTTGTATCCGGAGAATGAGAAAGCAAGAAGCACTGCTACTGTGGAAGAAGTTGACAAGTTGCAAGCTTTGGTGAAAAAGCTCCAAGGAGAGAATTCCGAGTTGAGTAGCCGTCTTCAGAATGCTCTACATGCCAACAAAGAGCTGGAGCGGAAAGCCCAAGATGCTGAACAAATCCTAACTGCAAAAGAGAAAGACTTTGCTGGAAGAGCCCAACATTTCCGGAAGATTAGTAAAGGTGCTGATGATGCTACTCAAGCCCACAAGCAAACCAAACAGGCGTTAGCACAGACCAAAGAAAAGTTAACAAAGTTTCAGTACGCTTGGGACGAAGTTAGGATAGAGAATGCTGAATTGCAGGAACAGTTGCAGATTAAGGACGAAGAGCTTGAAAAGGCGCATGAGCAGAGGAGAAAGTATCGGGAAAGCCTCGGTAAGAGTCAAGAACAGCTAGAAGAAGCTAGAGGTGAGCTGAGGAATACCAAGAAAGAGCTTGAAGAAGTCATGATAGAAAGGGAGATACTCAAGACGCAAGCCGGCATAAAGAGACACAAAGGAGTGTGTGATGACGAGGCTCTGATGCTGCATATGGGTTCTTTAACTGAAGCTCTTGAGAAAAGGGAGGTCTTGATCAAAGAAATGATTGAAAAGCCGAATCACCAGCGTACCCGTATACTTTTTGAGGAGATCAAATACTCAAGTGATAAGCTGAAGGGTGTGGAATTGTCAGACTGATGTTCTTTTCCTTATATTTTGTTATTAATGGTTACCATCAGGCTTGTTGATGGATCCATTTTTCCTTGTATTGCATTTGCGGTTGAATCTTTCTTAAATGTACTTGAATACTTTGTTGAATGAGTATGAGCAGTTTTATTCAGAATTATTCCTTATCAGATAGCTGCACACAAGCACATGACCACGACACGTCTCTTTATATCACAATTTCTGGTCTTCAGATTTCTGTGGTTGGATTGGAATCAGGGTATAAAGCACCTCGGAAATGACAAACATGGCATTGCATGGCATTGCATATCATTTTGCATTTTTTTGTTACTTGCTTTTCAGGTACTCGTTGCAGGGACTCTAACCTTTATTTGGTTTCAGGCAGTATAGCGGAGAGTCATATTCACCGATATTCGACGCGAAGGAATCAAGTAAGAATCATGGATCAAATGCAGAAGGATTTGGCTGGGGTGAGGGCCCAATTGGGGCATTTTATGGGGGACATTCAGGCGCTGTCCCGAGGTCAGGAACTACTTAGGGAGGAAGTCAACCAGATGAAGATTCAAATGGGCCTGGTCATGGAAATCTTGAATAAGGTGTTAAAAAAGGAAAATGATCATGTGCCTGCTTTCACAACAGAAGTCTCTACTCCTCCCATCTCTTTGGGATATGCTCTAGATCATGGATTGCTTCGTGAATCTCCTCTGAAAGCTAAAGGTTCAGAGCTCTCTCATCAGCAGACACTTCCTGATTTTCAAGAGGATCCTAAGTCAGAGGGGCCTAAGAGGAAGTTCGATCCCATTCCGATTTCGTACGCGCAATTGCTTTCTTACTTGCTCGAGCTCAAGCTGGTTGAGTGTGTTAGTTTGGGACCATTGCCCACGAAGATTCTGGGACCTAATGCTAAGGCTAGATGTGAGTTCCATTCTGGGGCACCTGGTCACAATGTTGAGAATTGTACCAGGTTCAAGCATAAAGTCCAGGAGCTAATTGATTCAGGGACAATCAAGTTTGCATCAGTTGGTGCTGGTAAACCAAGTGATGTCACTCCCATTGTTGCAAGGGAACTGAGGACTCTCTCCTTTTCCAAAGGGTCCACCTCACGTCAGGGATCTCTTCCACAACCCTGTGTTGCAGAAGACCTATGTCAGCAACCCTTGTTTGTGCCTCAGCCGAATGCAGAAAGGAAAGTGCAGGGCCAGGCTGGGCGCCTGAACCAGCAGCAGCAAGATTATCAGCAGCGGAGGCTACTCAGACCAAGGAAGCCCAAGAGGACATTTGATCCTATTCCTATTCCGTACAGTCAGTTGTTGGCTCGTTTGCTCAAAAGTTCGCAAATCCAGCTGAGAAAGGCCATGCCTGTGCCATACCCCATTCCTCTGGACTATGACATGAGTGTTAGCTGTGAGTTCCATTCAGGAACGTTTGGGCACACACTTGATAACTGTAATGTGTTCCAGCACAAGGTGCAGGATTTGATTGACTCAAAGGTTATCACCCCAGACGGTACCCCACAAGGTGAAGCTTCTGTACCATGGTGAGTGCTCAAAGTTACAAGAACATCACCAGAAGTGGTCAGTCTAGACGGAGCCAAGCCTCCTCAACAACGACAATCTTTATTTTCCTTGCTGCATTTTCATATGTAGTCTTTATTTATTCGTTCAGACATTGTTCGCATGTTAAAATTTGTTTGTATTTGGTATGAGGATTTTAATGCAATGAATATGTTTTCTTGAAGAATTTCATTTGTGTTTACTCATTTAATGCTAATGTGTACTGCAGTATCATTTTTCTTGATCAAACTCTATGAGGGAGAATGATGGTCTGAAAACGCAAAAATCTCTAACGGTGTGCTTTGGAATAAGAACCCTGTTGAGGATGTACAGGCATTGTTTCAACTCCTCAAACACTGGAGATATAAGGGAGATAGACCCTCGTTAACCCCTTTGAGCCTTGAAGTAGGAGTTTCTTTTCGTACGAAAAAACCCTCACATTTAACCCAGGGGCAGGGTAGGCGTCAGTTAATTTGACCAAGCATTCAAATTTCAAAAGGAGTGTGCATCTGAGGATCCATTACCTTCTATTCCACCGTCAAGAGGGCAAGAGATGTGAAACCACAATGGTTATCCATCAACAATCAAAGAGTGAGGCAGTCACGACCTTTCCAATCAAGTCAAGACAAGCCAGTGTCACACGATTTGTTCAAGAAAAAGGAAAAAGAATAAAAAAAATGAAAAAATGAAAAAAGCCCGCTAAGTTGAAACTTGAAAACAAGCAACTTAGGCAAAAGTTAGGGCATCCCGCTGGACTCTGAAATTAAAGATTCAAAAGAATCAGTCCAGGCAAAAATTAGGGATCAAAAAGCAAAAGAATGTGAAAGCGAAAAACAAAAGGATTACAAAAGAAAATCCTCGAGCAAGAACAAAGTCGTGTGACTATGGACAAAAGACAAAGGGGTGACTGTCAATCCAAAGCCTCATTAGGTGTCAAACCATCAGATGCATGGGTTCCTTAAAGATCACGAAATCTTTTGAGAGGCGAACGCTTGTGCAAATTAGCTGAACGTAGGACTGGAGAACATCACGAAGAGTGGGTGGGCACCAATAAACTTTGAGCCATAAATCCTTTTTTCTCAAAACCGTGAACCAAGCCCCGTTACAACCCTCAAAAGTCCTAATTGAAACAGGGTTATTTCAAAGGCATACTACCAAGAGATAGCGTTCCTGACTCCTATCGGTTGTGCTAAAAGATCTTTGTTGGTGTTGCATGTGCATTGCATTATTTCTTTCAAAAATTAATGTCGTATCCTAACCCGTGATTCGCTCACAAAAGGGTTTGCTACATCTTTTTAGTAAAACTTTGAGATTAACATGTTGTGTTGCATTAGAATTTTCATTCTCAGAATAAAACATTTTCTGCTTGCATACATTTGTTTGACATCAAAAGAAGTTTACATATGGAAATTCAGTCCAGAAGCTTAATCTTGTCGAGTTGAGGATCCTGAAACTCCCGAAGGGCAGCCATATCCAATGGTACTTCCTCAGGAAACTTTGTTGGGCAGGGGCTTTCCCAACAAGTTGTGCTAAGACGTAGTCGATCTGGGGCAATCACGTCGAACCATCTCTTTAAGGTGTAGCTCATCTGAGCCAATCACGTCGAGAAATCTCTTCAAAGTTCAGCCAAACTGGGGCAATTACTGCGAGATTCAAATCCCTACAAATGCAAGCATTTTTGGTTGTCCTTCGAAGATCAGTAGTCAGGGGCAAAACCACTTCAAGGTTCATACTGGGGCAAGCTATACCAAGAGCACGAGAAGTTAGCCCATCCAAATGACTAATCAGCCTATCCAGAGTTCAGAATACTGGGACAGAATATCCCACGGTGGTATGAGATTGTTCATGAATCTTTTCAAGGCGAATTCCTCTGTAGTCCATACGGTCTGGGGAAGTTACGTCGAGATCCAACGAATCTCTACAAGAGTTTGAAGACATTGAAGCATTGAGCTTGCCAAGTCTTCTATAAAATCCTCATGCGATGACTTCTTCTAAGTAATCCATGCGGTTTGGGGCAGTTACGGCGAGATCCAACGAATCTCTACAAGAGTTTGAAGACACTGAAGCATTGAGCTTGCCAAGTCTTCTATAAAATCCTCATGCGATGACTTCTTCTAAGTAATCCATGCGGTTTGGGGCAGTTACGTCGAGATCCGACAAATCTCTACAAGAGTTTGAGGACATTGAAGCGTTTTGGATGTCAAGTCTTCTGTAAAATCCTCTAGGGACAATTTCTTCCGGTGGATCATGTTGGTCTGGGACAAGTGAAGAAAAATGGTTGGTCACGCATATGTATTCAATCAACCAAAAAGATTGAAACCAAGGGGCATTCCAACCCAAGGCATTTGTGGTCCCCGTCTTCAGCAGGCTTCATTAATAATGTTCTCCAGCAAGAGATTGCATACAAACCTTGCTCCCCAACAAGTGGTGGTTCAGGGTTGGATTTTCTTAATTGCAGAAGTTAGATCCAGCTCGGGGCATGTGTGCATATTCTTTTGTTGCAGGTAGCAGGTACAGATGATTTTAAGCACAAGGCGAGTAATCATTTACCCCACGCAAAAGACTGGGGCAATCACGGGAAAGGAGGTCGGCGTTCATCGCTCGGTCGACGGTCGTTCATAACGGTTTGATATCAGTGAATTAAGTTCAACTGGGTACCGTTGTATCTTATAAAGTCGATTCTCTCATACAGTACTTCCAACAGCTACAAGCTTTTCTGTGTCGATGACGGTCGCAAATTCCCCAAAAGAGTGGTCTCGCTGATACCGAAGCTGATGGTCATTATCCCCAGCGAAGTCGCTGGAGTTGGAAGAGGTTAAATCTTCTGTAAAATCCTCTTATGACATCCTCTTCGGGGATAAATTGTTGGTTTGCCCAAGCATGGGGCATGTTTGTTTCCCCAGCATGAAGTGTTGATCATCCCCAGTAGAGTTTGAGGACAGTTGGTCTTCTGTAAAATCCTCTCAAAAGGCATTCCCCAACACGAGACGCTTTAAAGCAGTTTTCTCCAGCAGAGTTTGTTATAAACTCGTCATCCCCAACGGAATTGTCTAAAGGAAAGCTCGCCTAACATGGGGCATTGTGGTACTTATCCTAAGCTTGACAGTCATATTCTTCAGCAGACTACTGTGGATTTGCTTTGGGTTTCCCCAACAGATCTCTAAGGACTCTTTCTAGCAAGTTGCAGTGGAATGTTCTAACCAGGATTTGCATATCCCTGGCAGAGTAGCCATGATCCCCAACAAGATTGTGTCTCTGGTAATGATCCCCCACAGAGGTCAGCATCGAATCTTGTCAGTAATACTCCCCAGCCGAGTTATAAGGTTGATAATCCCTATAAAGGATCTTGGGTTGAATAAATCCCCAAGCAGAGTTTTAATGGCTCATTTCCCCAGCAGGACGTCATTTAAAAATTCTCATCCCCAGCGGAGTTGCTGTGACCAGAATCCAGCCCCAAACAGATGGAATAATTCCTGGCGGAGTCATCATTCCCTCATATCTTAAAGTCCAATTTATTGTTGGCAAGCTTGACAATTCGAATCAGACGGATTGTTCATCCATTCGCCAGCAGAGATATTATCCTTGTAGGAGTCTCCGAGATTAAATCATTGATTGTGGTTCCTCAGCAGAGTCGGCAGAGATGTCTGGCGCAGAGGCAAAGAGTAATTCAATTTTGAAATTCTAAAAGTCCAACAGTGGATTGGCAAAAGTCCGTCTTCGGGTGGCAAAAGTCCAACAGTGGATTGGCAAAAGTCCGTCTTCGGGTGGCAAAAGTCCAACAGTGGATTGGCAAAAGTCCGTCTTCGGGTGGCAAAAGTCCAACAGTGGATTGGCGAAAGTCCGTCTTCGGGTGGCAAAAGTCCAACAGTGGATTGGCAAAAGTCCATCTTCGGGTGGCAAAGCAGCCAAAAGTCCAACAGTGGATTGGCAAAAGTCCGTCTTCGGGTGGCGAAAGTCCAACAGTGGATTGGCAAAAGTCCGTCTTCGGGTGGCAAAAGTCCAACAGTGGATTGGCAAAAGTCCGTCTTCGGGTGGCAAAAGTCCAACAGTGGATTGGCAAAAGTCCGTCTTCGGGTGGCAAAAGTCCAACAGTGGATTGGCAAAAGTCCGTCTTCGGGTGGCAAAAGTCCAACAGTGGATTGGCAAAAGTCCATCTTCGGGTGGCAAAGCAGCCAAAAGTCCAACAGTGGATTGGCAAAAGTCCGTCTTCGGGTGGCAAAAATCCAACAGTGGATTGGCAAAAGTCCGTCTTCGGGTGGCAAAAGTCCAACAGTGGATTGGCAAAAGTCCATCTTCGGGTGGCAAAGCAGCCAAAAGTCCAACAGTGGATTGGCAAAAGTCCGTCTTCGGGTGGCGAAAGTCCAACAGTGGATTGGCAAAAGTCCGTCTTCGGGTGGCAAAAGTCCAACAGTGGATTGGCAAAAGTCCGTCTTCGGGTGGCAAAAGTCCAACAGTGGATTGGCAAAAGTCCGTCTTCGGGTGGCAAAAGTCCAACAGTGGATTGGCAAAAGTCCGTCTTCGGGTGGCAAAAGTCCAACAGTGGATTGGCAAAAGTCCATCTTCGGGTGGCAAAGCAGCCAAAAGTCCAACAGTAGATTGGCAAAAGTCCATCTTCGGGTGGCAAAGCAGCCAAAAGTCCAACAGTGGATTGGCAAAAGTCCGTCTTCGGGTGGCGAAAGTCCAACAGTGGATTGGCAAAAGTCCGTCTTCGGGTGGCAAAAGTCCAACAGTGGATTGGCAAAAGTCCGTCTTCGGGTGGCAAAAGTCCAACAGTGGATTGGCAAAAGTCCATCTTCGGGTGGCAAAAGTCCAACAGTGGATTGGCAAAAGTCCATCTTCGGGTGGCACGAAGCTGCAAAGTCCACCAGTAGCGTGGCAGGCCAGTAGTCTTCTGGAATTGCATAAAAGACATTATTAAAGTCCACCAGTAGTGTGGCAAGCCAGTAGTCGTCTGGCGTCGTTCAAAAAGACATTTCCAAAGTCCACCAGTAGTGTGGCAGGCCAGTAGTCGTCTGGAATTGCATAAAAAACATTATCAAAGTCCACCAGTAGCGTGGCAAGCCAGTAGTCGTCTGGCGTCGTTCAAAAGACATTATCAAAGTCCACCAGTAGTGTGGCAGGCCAGTAGTCGTCTGGAGTTGCATAAAAGACATTATTAAAGTCCACCAGCAGCGTGGCAAGCCAGTAGTCGTCTGGCGTCGTTCAAAAGACAGATCTCTCCGACGTTTCATCGAAGATTCAATCCAGCAGTCTTGTTGGGTTTATATCCCTTTTCTTCTTCATCACCCAGAGCAAATTTTTGGTTATATTTGGTATTCAATCACTATATACCTTGAAAGTCCGAAAGCAATTGCTTTCACGCATTCAGGTCTACAGCGCTTGAATAGGGGCAGCTGTAATACCCCACAATTTGCTCTCCCTTTTGTCATCATAGCATGGCATTATCATTTATCATATCATATCCACCTCATTAACATTACATTGCATTTAACATAGAAAAATGAAGCATGGCATCCTTCTTACCATCAGGGCATGTGGTCAGGTGGGAGGTGGACAATCAAGAGATCATTCAAAGCACAAAAGGTTAATCAAGTTGGCTCTAGGCAAGCCAAGAGGTCTCTCATGTCTCATACTATCCCAATTGATCTTCCACAACCTCAAGAAGGTGAGATTCAATAGGAGAGTGAAGCATTACATCCTACACTATGCAAGAAGTCCAAAAATTGAAGGAAAATCCTCAAAAGAGATAGCTCATTGATTCAAAATCATTCTCAAGTGGCATTTCTCATCATCCTTTAAGAGGATACACAACATACTCTGAGGAATTTGGATTTGGAAGATGTGCAATTTCCTCCTAACCAGAGGAGGTCAAGATTAGGGTTTCCAATTAAATCAGGGTATTTCTGTTTTTTTGAACAAAACTTGATGTCATGGTATTCCATATGTCCCTAAGTGTATGTATGTGGAAAATTGCATCTCAATTGGTTTTAGAAGTGGTTCAATTGGAAGAAGGATCAAGAATCAGAGAAATTGGGGCAAAGTCAAATAATCAGAGGAAAAAGTCAACTCTTGACTTTTTGAGCCCAAAATCATGAAATTCATGTTACATATGTCCAATGTACAAAAGTTGGTCAAGAAACTCCAAAGGAATCATGAAAAAATCAAGATGTGGAAAGTTGCCATTTTTGGGTGAAGTAGGGTTACTAAAAATAGCAAGTTTTGGCCATTTTGCATCAGAGTTTGAACCAAGGCCATTTAAAATTGAAGCACCAAATGAAAATTCCACTCGGCCACAACAAAAGATCTTGTTTTAAGCTTCAAATCCATGTGTGGAACATCTCCATTGGATAAAAATTGAGTGAGATATGATTGATCAAAGTCTGAGCAAAGTAGGTTCAAAACTAGGTCATGACCAAGATTTTCAGGGCACGCGCGCAGTCATTTTAACAAACAGTTGGTGGGCCAAATGTACACCTATTTTTCGCATGGTTAGAGGCTTCATTCTCAAAACTTGTCAACATCAAAAATGTTCCTTGTAATGTCTTCTTCAAGTTTCATGTTGGACAAATTTTTGTTTGACCAAGCTATGATGGAGATATACTAGCCCAAATATGGTTGCCTCATGCTGAAAATTTCCCAAGTCATATGGCCGTGTACAACTCAAGTTGCCATGCCCTGCACCAGTCATGATGTCTATTATTTCAGGTCATTTTTGAGCCAGATAGAGGCCTCATTTCTAATCTTGTTTCACACCAAACTTGTAGGATCACACTTCTTCTTTCCAATGACACCAAAAGCTCCTCAAGCCATCCATTAACATGTGAGAAATTCACTCTTAAACTTCCACTGCTGCATTGGTCATAGCTGCTACCAAATCAAAAATAATGTTGATGTTGATGGATTAATTCAAGCAGTCACACGCATACATCCCACACCAACCATCCCTTACTTCTTTTAAACCAACACATTCCCGTACACACATACATACCATGTCATGCCATGCATAGAAGAGGAAAAAAGGAAACTTGCACCACAAGATTCCAGGCTGCTACACTATTCCCTCTCTCATTTTCAATTTGCTCAGCTCTACCATAACACCATGAACACTCTTCACTACATCACAACCTCACCCACTCGCCCTAACTAACTTGACTCAGTTAGTTAGAGGCAACTCACTTAACTCACTCACAACTCAATTAACCATACCAGTTAACAGATTTAACTCAACATATATATTCCAATCACACTCACAATTTCAGAGGGGATTCTCATTGTTTCACTCTCACTCCAAAAGCACTCTCAACTTTCTCTCTGAATTTTCTCTCTACCTGCACGAATTCCTCAAGTTCTTCTTCAATCTTCACAATCAAGCAAGAAGACATCACTGAAGCATGGAATAGCACAGTTATCTCCAATTTCAGATTCAGATTTCCTCTTATTCTCAAGATCAAATAGCATTTATTTTGCTCAAATTGAAGTTCTAGAAGTTCAAGAACAAGTTCTCACCTCTGGTTTTCTCAAAAATCCAAAGATCTTCAAGTTTCAGGTTCCAAAAGTTCTCAAACTTTGCTTGCACGATTTGATGTTATTTTAACTGGTTGATGTGTTATTTGAGCTTATTAGAAGCTATATGAAACCGGTTAGTTGATAGAGCTCCTTAGGAGTTTAGAACTGAAAATTAGGGCAAATTTCTCTTCTTCGATTCTCTGTATCCATGCTTGATCTCTGAATTTTGTTGTTGGATTTGTGTTCCTCATGAGCTTAGCTTTCGTTTGGTATATGGCTTGTGAATTTCTGGAGAAAACGTGAGTTGTAGGTGGTGGCTGCTGGCCGGAGAAGATGACCGGAGGTCATCTCCGGCCGGTGACTTTAACTGTTAGGGTTTGTGTGCGTTTTAATCTCAGCCGTGTGTTTTTCATGATCGTACGCTCCAAAATGTGACAGCACATTAAAACTCACATGCTCCTCACGTGCATTTTTCTGAATTTCACTTAAGCATGGTGTGGTGTGGTGCATGGTAAGTGGCATGTGTCCTCACGTGCATGCATTGATTTTGAGTACTTTGACTTTTATTTGACCTTGACTTGATCTGATGGTTGTGAGTGAGTCAAAATTGTTGACTGATGGTGCACACTTGTTATTGTGTTTGGCGTGTAAATGGACCTTGTCAGATTGATATTTGCACCCCACTGTTTGGAAGCCCAATTAATTTGCACTGCATTATTGCTATGTTCATACCCCCTTCCCTTTGCATTTCATTTTCATTTTTCCTTTATTGTACATGTTTCATTTCTAATTTTTAAAAATACCAAAACAGATTGGAAAATTCTACAAAAATTCATGAGTATCACTAAAACATTTAGGAAATATTTCATTATTTTATTTTCTGATTTTATGACCTTTTTACCCCTGGTCCATAATTTTCTTTGAATTTCCATTTAGATGCATTCTAAGCATGATACTTGAATTTGTTTAATTTTGTTCTTGCTCATTACCAACTGTGTTGACATGATTCTTTTTGCATTGATTCACTAATACATTGAAGCATGTTAGATGATTTTTGTTTGATTTTTTAGGTCACTTTATTACATGTCTTGATGCCTATATTTGTACCACTTTGCATGATGTTTCAATTTGACCTAATTGCTTTGTTTGAAGTCATTTTGCTTTGAATTTTGATATGCTATTTTGATATGTGATTCATCTCTGATTAGTGAACTCCAATACCATGTTTTCATAATTTTCATGAGGACATTTGATTTTTGCTTGATGCATTTCATTTAAAGCATTATGACATGTTATATCATTGTAATCTTTAGTGCATGTTTACATGAATTCTTTTGTGCACATTTGTATGAGCATTTGCATATGTTATGAGCCATTCATATGATATTATAGGTCTTTGATACACATTATAGGTCATCTTTACATGTTCATTTCAATTTGAACTTTGTGCATCATTAACATGTATTGTTTGCACTTTCTTTTTGAACTTTCATTTCAATTCTTCTTATATTACTTCTTGAATGTCTTGAAGTTGATTCATAAATACTTTTGAGATATTTATAAACCATTTTCCATTTAGTTTCAATTCTGGTTGTTGATTTACATGTTCCATTTATGCATGTCCTCTTCATTTCTTTCCATCTTTCATCTACCCCTTCTTCTTGTAACATGTTTAAATGCTAATGGGTGATGATTGTTGCTTATTCACTTGCACTTGTATGATAATAACCATTGGTTTCCATATGATGCCCATTCTGGTTGTGGTTCTAGGATTTGTTTTCTCATTTAATTCTTTTGAGTTTTATGATGCATTACATGTTCTTTTACTTCTTATACTTCTTATACATGTTTACTAACCATGTAGGGGCTTTGGTAAGTTTCATTTGAGCGGGGATAAGGAATCCACATTCAACTTCTATCCTTTCTCTTTTACAATTCCATTGTGTGTTTTGTTAAGCACTTATGTGCTTTCTTTTAATAACTCATTACTTTCCCTTTTTGAATTACAATTCATCTTCTACTTTGGAAGTGAATTGTTTAATTCTTTCTTTCTTTAGACTTTAGGTTGAAACCTCACAAACCTTTAGGATCACTCCCTTTAATCTTCAATTAGGATTGAGTCTTAGTCCATATAGGTTTTACCTTTTCTCCTCTCTTGAGTCTCTTTTCTCATCTCAAAGAAAATTCAAAACATATAATAAAGGTAGGCATTTATTGCATTTAGGCCTTTCATAAAAAGAAAAGATTATAAGGGGTCTTCTCTTGTAATCTTAGAATGTGTAGCATATAGCCCATCTTGGGTCAATGTGTTAAACATTTGATCTTGTATGAGGGACTTAAATGCAATACTTGTTGAAGGTGCAAATAATAAAAAACACTTCTTCATTTCTTAATTAACAAAAACACTTAATAAACACAAGTATGCTAGTGTGTTTGAACCTTGACAATTGGAACTAAGTGTGAGGGTCTTCTTCACTCTTAGTGTGCTTTCTTACCCATTCCATCTTGGAATGTGAGAATGTACACAGTCCAATGACTAAGATTCAGATACACTGTCATATGCAAACAAATGAAAAGACTCTTAAAAGACAAAAACAAACAATAACGTCTTTCCTTCGGGAATTCTTTTCTCATCTCATTCATTCTCAACGTATGAACGTGCTCCTACTCGTTCTCTTGCAAGATGGTAACGCACTCGGACCAGCGAGCCTGCAACACCTGAGCTAGAACGTAAGCCGTTCTCTAAAAAACACAAGCAATCCATCCCTAGTGAGGGGAACTACGTCGCTCTGATTCTCATGCTCCCGATGAGATACGTAGGCAGTGGGGTAGGGCCCATGCGAGCACTTCTTTTATTTTCCCTACATTTGTTCTCCTTCCTTTCTCTCTTTCTTTCAATTCCTTTTCCAGTTCCATTTCCAACATTCTTTTCTTACACCCTTTGATTGAAGCAGCAAGCGTGGATCCCATCGGGTACGATGGACGCGAGGGGGTGCTAATACCTTCCTCTCGCGTAACCGACTCCCGAACCCAGTTCTCTTGGTCGCGAGGCCATGCTCTTTCCTTTCCTTCAGGTTTATGCAGTGTTTCCTTTCCCTCTCATGGGATAAATACACATTGCTGGCGACTCTGTTTCGGTGCCACTTTCGCGTTTGTACTTGGATGAAAATCCCGGGAGCGACACTATAGAATGTTGATTTCTGAAGAGAACAAAGAAATTCAACCTTGAGAAAGTACTACACGTGATCCTGATTCAACTTGTTCTTGATCAAAGAGCAACACTTATGAACAATGGATGAAGCTTGGAGTAAAAATGTGGAGAACTCGTGTGAAAAGAGGGAGAGAGTTCAGAGAGAAACTTGAGAGCTTTGAGGTGTGAGAGTGAAAAATGAAGTGTTCTCCTTGCAAATTCTATTAGAGCTTTATTTATATGGCTGGTTAAAATGTTAACTACAAGAGTTAACAGTTGGAAATGTGGTTAAATGAGTTGAGTTAACTGGGTTCTGAGTTAACAGAATGAGCCAAGGTAGTTATGCCACGAGTTGGTGAGTTTTTCTATGGTGATAAGGGAGTATGTTAGTTTATGGTTGTGGTTTTAGAATGAAGGGTGATGATGGTATCAGTCCAGCAGCAAGACTTGTTGGACAAGCTTCTTATTTTCCTCTTTTGTGTATGGAGCAACATGTATGGCATAATGTGTAAGATGGTATAGCCAAATGAAGTAAGCATGTGAGGCGTATAGTGTTTGTTGTATGCGTGAAAATAAAATGAACAACAACAACAATGACATAACATTCTGGTCTTGGCCAGCATGACATCAATGAAACCATGGAAGTTTGATGGAAGATTTCTTCATGTACAAGGCATGAAATGAGATGATTTTGGTGGCTATGGATCAAGAACATGTAAGGGAACAAGTTTGAAGTTGGAATCAAAGTGATTGGGAGCTTGGAAAGTGATGGAAAATAACTTGAAACACAAGCAAGAAAACTGAATTATGGGCGAGGCAAGTTGTGACAATGCATGGCAACATGGCCTATGGAAATTTCAGTGTGAAACATCTCTCTTTGAACCCTCATATGACCTTCATAACTTGTTCAAATGAGAAAGTGCCCAACATCAAAGTTAAAGAGGACATGGAGATGAACAACTTTGATGTTCAACAATTTTTCATTTGAAGCCTTCTTGATAGAGAAAACTAGATTGACATTTGGCACACCACATGTTTGATGAAATGCATGCGTGCCAGCCCAGTTTTGCTTGGTCATGACTTGAAATTTGCCTTGATTTTACCAAACTTTGATTGATCATAACTCCCTCAATTTTGATCCAGTGGAAGAGTTCTTTATATGGATTTGAAGCTTGGAATGTGATATTTAATTTGCTCAACTTAGTCCTGAAGTTTGAAGCTTTTATCTTGAAGAAAGAATGCCTTGAAGTAGGTGCAAAATGGCCTAAACTTTCCATTTTTAGAAACCCTAAGTTTCTATTTTGGGCAACTTTGTACAATTCTTGATTTTTCATGAATCTCTTGACATTTCTTGATTAAATCTTGTCCAATGAACATATGTGACTTGAATTTCATGAATTTGACCTTAAAAAGTCAGGAGTTGACTTTTTCCTTTGCACAGTTGACTTTTTCCCCAATTTCTTGATTTTCAATCAACTGACCAATTGAATCTCTTATGAAATAAAATAATGGGCAATCTTCCATCCTTAGATACTTGACATTATGTAGAAAACATTGAGATCAAGTTTGAACCAAAATTTCATCAGGAAACTGCTTGAACTCAAAACCTTAATTTGGACTGCTTTTGCTAAGAGATGATGAACTGTCCAACTTCTTGGTGAATTCCCATCTTCCAATGACTTGTGAGATCAAATGAGATGACATATGATGTAAGAGACCTTTGAGGCTTGTTTGAAGACACTTGGCTCTTGCTCTCTTGCTCTGGATGATCAATACTCTGAAATCAACTGATCACATGCCCTATGTTGAATCAAAGATGAATGCTTTATGTTTATATGATTTGAATGCAATGCAATGCAATGAAAGTATATGCTAAATGATATGAAAGATGAGAGGGCAAATTTTGGGGTATTACACTTGGTCTTTGAGGAAGATCGCCTGGAGATTGAATGCAGGTTCCACACTGGGACAAGGGGGCATCCCATTGAAGAGTGCAAAGAGTTCGAAGCAAGGCTGCTAAGTTTGCTAAAGACACTGCAACCTCAGGAGGGAAAATCAAATGTCAACGTCTCAACTCTTCACGCCAAAGGCAAAAGATTTGAGAGACCTCTCAAAATTCTGTATCACAAGGAATTAGTGATTAGTGGAGAAGGTGTTCCCCCGCTTGAGCCCGAAAACTGAAATCTTTTGAAATCAATTCGCCGAAGCTGGCTGTATTTTGTTCATTTTAGTATTTTCAATTGTATTTCCTTCACTTGGAATTTATATTTGCTTATAAGCATTGTTGTACTTTCAAATTGGCAGTATTAATGAAATGTTTATGCATCTTTTGATTAAATTCATTCGTTTCACTCATTTACTGTTATTTTCATAAAAGCAAAAAAGTATATCTTGTTCCACCCCCTTTATCAAACTATTTGTTTAAGCAAAGATTGGGGAGGATGATGAAAATATTATCCATAATTGTTGTGGTATGCTTTCGGTTAAACCTTGTCGAGGATGTAAGGCATTGTTTCAACTCCCAAACACTGGAAAAAATAAGGAAGATAATCCCTCGTTAACCCTTCGAGCCTAGAAGTAGGAGTTTTCTTTCCTTACGCAAAAACCCTCAAATCTCAACCTTGGGGGCAGGTTAGTTCTCAGTTTAACTTAGTTACGCATTCGAGTGCAAACGCTTCATGCAAGACACCAGTCAGCTCTCTCAAATCAAGTGACAATCAAAAAGAAGTTTCAAAACCTCAACAAAGACAAAGGAGAGGTCTTAAAACCTCAACAAAGACAAAGAAGAGGTATCAAAACCTCAGTGAAGACAAGAAAAGGTCTCAAAACCTCAGCAATAAAGGATAATCAAATGTTGTAAGAGAGTAATGACTACCCTAGGTGTCTTAATCATCATCAGTTCAATTTCCAGCCTATGGGAATCTGAATGTATAGCTTAAGTTAACTGAGCGTAGGATTGAAGTTCATCACGAAGTTTGGGTGGGGACAAATAAACTTTGAGCCTTTATCCTTTGTTTCATAAATCGTGAACCAGGCCAGTTACAACCCTTAAAAGACCTAATTGAGGTAAGGTTGTTTTGAAAAGCATACTACAGCAAGGTTGATTAACCTGACTCCTAATGATCTTTGCTAATTGCGTGTGTTGATCACTTCATCTATCATTCTGTAAATGACTAGATCCACTTTGTTTTTGATTTAATCATTCCACCGTGTGTGTTTCATCAATAAACTTTATTTTCAAAAGCTTGCATGAATTTTACATTGAAATTGCCAATTTTAAATGAACAATACTTGTTTGCAAAATGAATTCAATGTCAAAAGAATCCCAACAAATACAGCCAGCTAGGGAATTTGACTTGATAAAGGGCTCAGTCTGGGCATCTTCTCCATAGATCTAGCATCTCAAGAGCTACTAAATCGGGGGCAGAAACTTTTCAAATTCAGGATATTGGGGCAAGCCTTCTTGAGGCCGTCTTATGACAAGTTTAGACTCCAAGAACCTACCAACAGGGCCAAGTATATTCCCCAGTTGTTTCTACCGCAGTCCGAGGACTTTGTATTGCGAATACCATTAATCAGGGGCAATCAGGTCGAGATTCGGTAAATCTCTAAAAGGTCAATTGGTCTGGGGCACCTCCTTCGCAAATCAACCAGTGTGAAGAACAAGTTCAAGGACCTTGTTGTATAATTGCAGTAAAACTGGGGCAGATATGTCAAGATCTATGAATCTCTTCAAGAGTTGGAAGATATTGGAGCATCTGGTATATCAATTCTTCTGTAAAATCCTTTTGATGACTTATCCTCGCAGACCAGTTAATCAGAAGCAGTCAGGTCAGGATTAGACAAATCTCTCAAAGGTCAGTTAGTCTAGGGCATCTACTTAGCATGAGACAAGTTTGTTTCCCCGTTATTACTCCCACAGTCTGAAGAACAAGTTCAAAGACCTTATTGTGCAAGCGTAGTTAATCTGGGGCAGTTACACCGAGATTCATGAATCTAAGAGTTTGAAGATATTGAGGCATTTCGTATGCCAATTCTTCTGTAAAATCCTCTTTGTATTTTCTCCCAACATACCATGTAATTTGGGGCAGAGAAGATTTGAAGAGTACATGTTGAAAGAGTCATTGTTCATTATGGTGATCATCATGCAAGTCAGGACGCATAATGACTCTATTCTTGTGATATCCTTTGCCAACTCCCCGGTAATTATTGTTTCAGTCGATCTTAGCAAATCTCCATGGACCTTCCTCATCAAGTAAGGAAATCAAGCTCATGATGGCAATCTTAAGAGAAGTCGTGATGCTATACCAAGTGGAACAATACTTTTCCCAAAGAGAAGATCTTAACCTTGGAGTAAAGCTGTTGATTCTTCATATTCATCCCTAAGTGATGGTCCAATCTGTTGAGGTTGGCTGGGTATCCTTGTCGAGATATTTATTTCATCTTCGGTTTCGCATCCCTTTGTCTGTTTTTTCAGCATAAGCATAAGCATTCATGTGCATAACATCTTAGCATTTTTGCTATCTTTCTGGTGTTTACCTATTTTGCTCACTTTAGTGGTTATCTCCCCAAGTGATTGGGTTTGTTTATTCTCTCCAATAGAGTTGTCTGCCCTAGGCATAAAATGCCCATCCTTCTAAATTCCCCACAGAGATTGGTTCTCGTGGATGATGGTTGGTTCAGTTATCTTTTTTTTCATGCATGGATAAGATAAATCCCCATTTGAGCTCATTCCTTAATGGTTGGAGTTTTGATTGACCGTTTATTTCTAGCTTGTTCCTAGATTGAACTTTGATCCCTGGCAGGTGGGGTTTCTGAGCCCATCTTGAACGCGCATTTATTTTGCACTGTGTCTCACAGGAAGAATCTTTTGTAGACCCTCATTGAAGATAATTACTTCTCCAACAGTGTTGTAATATCAACATCTCTTTTTATACCCAACAACAAGTGGCAATCTCCTTGAGAAGCTTATTTTGCTATCATTACCTCTACAACGATAAGTGGCAATCTCTCTCCTGAGAAGCTTATCCGTCCTTGGTTTTTATTTATACTTCCACAGTTACCAATGATGTTACCTTCAATCAGTCACTTTCCATCAACCTGTTTGATGTGATCCCTATTTGAGGTATTTCTTCCCGACAATCTGTTTGATGAGGTGTTCCGAGCTCAGGTTTCGTACCTTCGGATGTGTCATTATTCCTTAATGAGGTGTTCCGAGCTCAGGTTTCGTACCTTCAAATATGTTATTATTCCTTCCCGTCAGTCTGTTTGATGAGGTATTCCGAGATCAGGTTTCGTACCTTCGGATATGTTTATTCCTTCCCGCCAGTCCGTTTGATGAGGTGTTCCGAGCTCAGGTTTCGTACCTTCGGATATGTTATTATTCCTTCCTGTCAATCTGTTTAATGAGATGTTCCGAGCTTAGGTTTCGTACCTTCGGATATGTTATTATTCCTTGCCGTCAATTTGTTTGATGAGGTGTTCCGAGCTCAGGTTTCGTACCTTCGGATATGTTATTATTCCTTCCCGTCAGTCCGTTTGATGAGGTGTTCCGAGCTCAGGTTTCGTACCTTCGGATATGTTATTATTCCTGGCCGTCAACCAATTCCGACGATATAAAAAACCAGGTCGGATATGAACCAAAACCTCAGGTCAGATATGAACCGTTGTTTGAAGCCATGTCAGATATAAACCTAAAATCTAAAATCCAGCTCATACTGGTACCCGAACAATAACCCCAAATTGGGGTCCTGTCCAACTCATATTGGTACTCGGGTCCAATCATTCCTGACTCATTAACCTTATTCCCAGCTAAAAGGTCCAGTCATCTCTCATTATCTGGCGCGAGAGTTTATCTCTATCTTTTCTGGCTTTTCTTGAAGATCCTGTTTGAACTCTTCAGTATAAGAAATCTCCAGAAAATCTTTTAGCGAATGTCTATCCTTTTATTTCAAATTGATCCCCAGTGGAGATCATGTCTTCTTTCTGGTTTCATGCCCAGTAAGAGTGTATTTCATTTCCCCAGTGTCGTCTGGTCACATATGAACCTGTCGTCCATCTCCCTGGATCTTTCCCTAGTGGAGAATACCTTTCTGGCTCTTATCTCCAGTAAGGACCTGTAAAGGTTTCCCTCTTATACCTTTCTATCCCCAGTATTTCCTCAAAGTCTCCCCAGTGAGTCTCTTTTGTTGGTCAGCCTATATCCCCAGTGAGTTTTCCTTGTGGATACTAACCTTCATCCTTCCCCGGTGAAGCTCACCTGTGTTTGGTTACTCTTTATCCTTGTTGTCTCGTTTATCTGCATCTCTGCACTATCACGACATCATATCATCATACTAGAGGTTCATGGCATGTCAGCATTTGCATGTTTGTCACTTGTCCTTAGCGTCTGCATTCCATCTAAGGGCAAAATTTTCTGTTTGCTATATTTAAATACCTTTCCACTTTGATGTCCCGAGGATTTCCTTTCCTCGTGCCATCAGGTAAAGCTATTTAAATGGGGGCAACTGTTGTACCCCAAATTTTACCCCTTAAATGACATCGTCATTTGCATGAGCATCATAGGTCAATCATATTGCATAACTAACCAATTTATCAGCCTTTGCTTGTTGTGTTTCACTTGTGAATTAGGGTTTGCTTCAAGAAACTTCAAGGGTCGATAAATAAGGGTTTTGGTTAGGTCATCCCCCATTTGAGCTCTTAAGACGTCGAATCGGTGGTTTGCTGTTGAGTTGGATTTTCAATGTTCAGAGGATGTCTCTTTCGATTATGGTACTCAAGTTTGAGGTGGAGGTGTTGGATTTTCAATCGTCATGAGCAGTTTCTATCAGAGGTTCATCAATGGTTTCGGTCCTCACCAAGTCACTGTTTCATCAATGTACACTCAAGACAAAGATTAGGGTTTTCTCACCCTTTTGTGTTTATGATTGGCAAGTGTCATTTAGTTGGGTTTTCACTTGAGGATAGCAGGTTGAAGTGTATGCGTGCAGTACTGTTTCAGTTCAATTGAGGTGGTCAGCTTGGTCAAGAAAGAGGAAATTACTCCATTCTCAGGATGGATTTGTCATGGATTGGTATTTTATATTTGATGATCATCAACCAAGGTTTTCGTGCCATTCAGGTTCATTTGGAGAAGTCAGGTTACAGGCTACTGGTTATGTGATTCACGATTTGTGGCAGTCAAGTGTAATAGTCAAGGATTAAGTGTGGTTCAACCCATATCCATTTTCCTAACCCTTTCTAAACCATTTTTTTTCTTTTAAACCAATTATCTATTTTCTAAATCCATTTATCCATTTATCCATTTATCCATTTTCTAAATCCATTTTTATCCATATCCACTTTCCTCACACATCCCATGTCCATTTTTCTCCCCAAATTCTTTTTTATCGAAATTCCTCTTTTAATCCACTTCTTTTAATTCAATTCATTTCCATGCCCACTTTTCAATCCACTGTTCCTCTTAAACCCATTTTCTATATCCATACATCATCCATTGGAAAAACCCAAGTTCCCATCCCATTGTTCCATTTAAACTTTTTATTTTTTATTTTTATTTTTTTTATATAAAAAATATTGTGTTCAAGTTCATCAAATGTAGTGCAGCTACTACAACGTTCACAATGATGAGGAATGGATGAAATTCAAAGAAAACAAGATTAATCAAAGGAAATTTCATCAAAGGGATTATCAAATGTTTATTGAAGAACCAATCCAAAAGTTACAAAGCCAAGATTAAAAGAATACAAGTTATTCCTACCCCACACATTCTACAAACACAACAACAACACGGTAGCCCTGTTACAGCCCTGCTACGGTCAAAATAGTGGCAACAACAGTCCAAACTTGTACGTCCTCAAGCCAAACATGCCACGCTGCCCATGACCGAAGACCTGCTCCATGTTTACATCAAAATAAACCTGTGTAAAACTGCTGAGTTACCAAACCTGCTACAAAGACCAAGCAACTATACACACCCTGCATACTGCTACAAACCAGACCAAATCCCTGCACAGAATTTCACTAAAATGGATTCACATCAGACCTGTAGTGACTGCATCAAAACATAGATAAAGCAATTCAAGCCTATCACATACATTCACATTTTCAAATAACACCAAGTCATTGTCCAAATTCACCAAGCTCTCAAAACCTGCTGTGAATACAACTCTGTCAGTTTGCTTTCAAAATAATAAAACCATTTTGTATCCAAATCTTCAGTCATCCAAATCCATCAGTAAATTCAAAAACTCATTGTCATACCCCAAATTTTTACCACTAATATGTCCCATCATTGTGTCACTCATCATCACAATATGGAGGAACCATCATACCTCATCAGTCTCCCCAAAGATGGGTGAGCATCCACTACAATCAAAACTAGGGTTTTAAGCCCTCTCAGAGCCTTAGACAAAGGATCAATCAAGGAATGACATGATCTTCAACTTGTCTAAACCTCTCAAACATCCACAATGGATCAAAAAGGACTCCCACTTCAAGGATCAAGCACAAGGATGCTCCCTTCTAGGTGGATCAAGTCTCAAGATCGACAGTGTCACCAAATTAGGGTTTTGGTCGACCAGGGCCTCCAGATGGAAATTTTCCTTTGGGCATGAGCCAATGATCCAAAACATAACCTAATATACTCCATGGAACCTCATGGACCCAATCATCAAGTCAATTTTGCCTCAGGGGATGCATTCATCAAAAATCAGGAATTAGGGTTCTTAACCTAATTCACCCCTAAGTTGACATTTGGGACAAATCATGAGCCAAGACCTCAAGAGAGGGTTTGAGGGTCTCTAATGAACTATATTGATCCATTTGAAACAATGGATGAATCCAAGAAGCTTGAGCAACAAGTCTCAATTTCATCTGCACCACAGTTAGGGTTTTAAGGGAAAAGTCAACTGTAACTTTGACTTTTGACCAGGACATGCTCCCAAGCCCTATGGCATGCATAAATATACCCTATGACACCCATGGAACATGTCCATCAATTTTGATTTAGGTCAAGGACATGATTTCCTGAAGAATTGCACAGTTTGGAATTCATCTGATAAAAAGTCAACTATGCACAAAAGTCAACTTTGACTTTTTGAGATTTTTCACTAAAATGGATTTTTAACCCTAAAATGATGTTAATGTATGATTTGAATCATCATTCATCAAGAAAAATCAAGAAAAGTGGGATAACTTGTAAAAGGGGTAACCATAAAAACTTAGAAAATTTTCTAAGTTAAAAATAAAGTGACAAGGGCGCCAACTTTGGAGGATCATAACTCCTAAACCACAAAGCCATTTTTTTTCATCCAAAGATGGATTTGTAGCCCTCATTACCCTCTACAAAAACTTCAACTAGACCTAAGTCCAATTCATTAAGGATTTTGAGTTAGTGAGTGATCAAAATGGCTGAAATGTGAAAATATCACTTTTTCCAACACTTAGTGAAATTTTCACTAAGTCAGAATCTGCCTTCACTTTTTGCCAAATGTAGAGGGATTTTTCACTTGGATTCAAAATAGATCAAAACCAAACATGTTCAAACAGTTGTTGTATCATGTAAGGGCTTTCCAAAATGGTCAAGAGCATTACCAAATTCAACTTACACCATGAGTTATGACATTGGAAAGTTGCCTTGCTGAAATCTGTCAAAGGCAAGGCAGAATTTGCAACTTTGCTCGATTTGCCAAAATCAGCCAAATTCAAATGCTCCTATCCACTTGGACACATCTGAGGATTGAATCTAAAGGGGACAATCACTGAGCCAAGCCTCCAAAGTCCATGGAACAAGAAATAGCATGTTGAACCTAGAATGGCCAAAATAGGGACAAGACTCCAAATTTGGATTGAAGCATTCAATGGAAGCATCAAGGTGGCATGGACTGAGCCATTCTCATCTGAAATCAGTCAAGACTTATCCAAGACTAAGGGAACCAAAGCTCTGTGCCCTAACCTCTAGTCAATGGCTAGAGGAGACTTGCATTTTCATTTGCCAACATTGGCCAAACCTACTTACCAGTTGCCATTCACTATTCCTTGCAAAACAAACTTGCTCTACTATAAATAGAGCTCAATTGTGATCAGTTTGAGTACACCAAAGCCATCTAACAGATGCTTTCCTCAAAATTTCTTTCTCTTGGCAAAAATGCCTTTCTTAGCAAGGTAGCTATCGGGTTTTGAGTTTGAGAGCTTTTCCAATCAAACAAATCACTAACACACCTCACATACATCATATAGAAGTGATCCAAACACTCACATAACATCTGGAACACTGATTTCACAAAATCACCAGCCAATTACTCAAGTTCTTGACAGTTTTGCAGTTGAGGTGCCATCTTCAACTCCAAACCATTTCAATCCATTCCAAGCACTCAGACACATCACTTGGTACCTAGGGAAGCTATCCACGTCATTGGAACCTAGCTGTAACACCTCCAACACAAATCATGATCACCAGCTGCAAGTGGTAAGCATGAGCTCTTCTAACTCTATGATCCATGCAATTTTTGCTGCACAATAATTTGGCCATATGTTCATAATCATGCATGGAATGTTTTCCCTCAATTAATTGCATTGTTTGAATCGTGTATCAAAAATCCTGGCCTTCATGCAGAAATTAGGGTTCTTGAGGATTTTTCATGATTTCTTGTTATGTGTTTAATTTAAATGAAATTAATGGACATAGACATGATCGTGAGGTTGAGACGAGCATAATGATATATGGATTGCATGTTATAATCAAGTATTCAGGGAGATTGGATAGAAAATGCAAATCAACCAAACCCAAAACACGCGCGTGTTCTTCAGCTGTTCTTGGCGCCTTTTTTGAATTTTCAAATATTTGAATTTTGTGATTTTTGTTTAATTGATTCAAAAATTAATTTCTCTCTGAGTTTTAATGATTTTGAGTTGATTCTTTTTTTAATAATTCACAAAAATATTAAAATATTTTATTTTCCCAAAAAATCCCAAAAATATTATTTATTTCATATAATTGATATTTTTGCAAAGAATTAATATTTTAATTATTTTTGACATTTTAAATATTTTTTCCACATTGATTTTGCAACTTTTAATGCTTTCTAATTATTTTGTAGGTTAATACTTAATTTTTCAAGCATTAATCTAAGATCACAATTTGTTTTTCACATGTTAAACAATTTTGATCATTTTAATTGAATTTTTATTCAATTAAATACATTTTTGAAAACAAATTAGGGTTTTTGGATTAATTCAACCCTCATAAATCATTTTCAAAACACTTTGGGCCTCTAATAAAGTGTAAGACCCAATCCTTTTTTGACCAAATCATTTTTGGGCCTCAGTGCATTGTATAAGTCCCGATACCGTCAAAAACAAATGGCACGATCGTCGCCTTTTGAAAAATAACCTTTTGGGCCTCTCCTCGAGCTATAAGACCCATTCAAAACTTTTGGGCCTCTAATAGAGTGTAAGACCCAACCCCCTTTTAACCAAACATTTTGGGCCTCACTTATTGTATAAGTCCCTCCGCGTTAAAAGAAAACCTCGGTGCGATCGCCGTTTTTAAACGGAAAAATCATCTGGGCCTACCCTCGTGTTATAAGCCTCACTCTTTTTCTTTAAACTTTTTTGGGCCTCTTGAGAGAGTGTAAGACCCATCCCTTTGTACAGAAAACATTTTGGGCCTCAGTCACTTGTATAAGTCCCTCTGTACAAATTCAAACAGTGCGCTCACTGATAAAACCCTGGGCCTCTCCTTGAGCTGTAAGCCCCAAATCTTTCTTTTTCAAAGCACTTTCTCCTTTGATTTTGAATATACTATTGTTTTCAATCTTTCTTTATTGAACAACTAACCAAACAGCATTGGAAGCTCTACAACCAAGTAAGTGGTTATTGCTTTCATTTACCGCTTTCATATACATATAACTGTATTGTGGGGCTGTTTCACTGTAAGTCTTCTTTCGTAAACTCATATCAACTGTGTAATAATAGTATAGATACTTCGAGTTTCCCCGGCAACTACGTCTAGAAATAGGTGACGCCGTTTCGTTTATTCGTAGAAATAGACAACTAGATCCCTAATAGGATCACCAGATACAGTCTTCTCTTCGGCTGTCCTCATTAGGAATTGTCAAGAAACTCTATTCCCAGAGATGAATGTATTCTCCATGAATGGCATCTTTGAGTTTCTTCCAAATTCTCGAACTTTCCTGACTTGATCTATTCCTTGTGAATAGCTTGCCTTGAATTTCTCGGGGCTTGGGGACCCACGGGCTTCTTAAAAGCATCGGCCTCCTCTTGGGCATCGTACAAGGACCCACAGGCTTCCTAAAAGCAACCCTGCCTCCTCTTGGGCTTAGTACAAGACCCTACGGCTTCTTAGAAGTATTCACAGCCTCCTCTTAGGCTTCGTATAATGATCTCTTCCTCCGGGAATGATAGCCTTCTCTTGGGCATTGTACAAGGACCCGTCGGCTTCTTAAAAGTTTCCAGCCTCCTCTTGGGCTTCATACAAATTGTCCCGACGACCTCCTAGAGGTATAGGAACAGAACTTAGTCACCTTCATAGAACAGTCCTTTCATAGAGTCTACTACCGTTTCTCAAAGCATGGTATAAAAGAGGAAACTCTAGACTTGGACAGTCTAATCTCCTTGAGTCTCAAAGACATTCTCAAGTGACCCCTTCGTTAAATAGGAAGGAAACCCGCAGACTCGGACAGTCTCAATACCCTTCATATTTCTCGATTCCTTAAAGAACAGGAGTAACCTGGATCCTTGGATCAAATCCTTGAGTACAGCATTGCTCATATAAGAACTGATTTTCTCTTTTAAAATCAGTATACTGGACCTGTCACTTAACTGAAACAGTAACCACAGCCTCCTCTTGGGCTTTGTACAATGATCCTCCCCAGCGGAGTCGAACAACATTTAGCCTCTCTCTCGGGCTTTGTACGAGACACATAAGGGACTCCCTCGTTGAGTCAATCACCCTTTAGCCTCCATCTCGGGCTTTATACGAGATATAAAAGGGTTCTTACTGAGCCAAACGAATTTTAGCCTCCATCTCGGGCTTTATACGAGATACCAAAAGATTCCCTCGTTGAGTCTAAAACCTTTTAGCCTCTCTCTCGGGCTTTGTACGAGACACATATTAGCCTCCTCTTAGGCTTTATATAAGAAAACCACTGGTTAATCCAATTAACCTTTTAGCATCAAAGTTGTGCCTCGTTCACAGTATACAAACATCAACAACTCCTTCCCTGTCATCTAATCGCTGTAAGCGGCAAGCCTCTGGAGCATCTATATCCATGCCACTGTCCCTCTTTTAACATGAGAAATTCCTAAGGAAAGATAGCATTGCTCTACACTGAGTTAAAGTCTTCTCCTTCAGGTTAAAATCCCTATAAAGGAAATTATGGCATTGTCGGATTCACAAATCCCGGTTAAAGTAATTCTCCTTTATAACCAGTCACCCAACAGTTGTGACAGACAAACCCTTCTTTAGAGATGACAAATTCTCTCTAAAGTTGAGACCTTTTAGCTTCATATCTTGGGCTTTGAACAAGATACAAATAGACTTTTCAACTTCATATCTTGGGCTTTGAACAAGATACAAATCTCCTTTCGCTTCATGTCTTGGGCTTTGAACAAGACACCAAAACACCCATTTCCTCCCATAGAATAGGAGGAACTACGAACGCTCTGATTTCCCTATTTCGGTAAACAGGAATATGTAGGTATAAGATTGAAAGAAAAATCTTAGCGAGCACACTAAACAAAAAACCCAAATCCCATACTCTCACATCAAAAAGCATCAGTCCTAACATCCTAATCCTTGTTCCCCGCCAGAAACCTTCTGTCTAGATAAAAAGAAAGAAACTGTATTGGCGAAATTACAAATAACCAGTACAAAGGCCCCCCCATATTGATAGCATCCGTAACCTAACAGACCGCTGTTTAAACTCAGTATGCAAAGCAGGGTTAATTGGAGACATCTATTTCCCTTCCTTCATTAGCTCACAATAGGATAAAAAATGAATCGACCTGTAGTTTAAGCTCAAACCGCAGAGAGCGACCAACGCTTAAGAACCGCGTCCAAAATTGCTCGCTACAGAAAAATGGTGCCCACCGTGGGGCCGTTCAAAGTTAGATCTAGGCACGGTCTTCCTTTTCATCTCTTGAGTGAATACCACAGATTGGGGCTTCCGTCGGGGAACCCAATTTCTGTCAGGAACTTAAGATTCATAGCTTTAAAGGTCTAGTATGATTAGGACAAATATATATACCGCTTTTCCTAATTGCTATACGTGTTTATTTTTCTGCTAATGGGAATGCGGGTGATGCCGTATGTGGAAAGATTGAGTATACACTTAAGATAAGTGATGGCGACGGGGTCGACCATCAACCTCAGTGGAGGCTGACCAACGCAACCTATTCTCTCACCTAGACAATGGGACGGTTGTTAAGTCTGAGAAGCTGAGGAGCCAAACCCTTTCGTAGTGCGGAAACTATCGGAAATAGTTGTTACGCGATACTACCCTCATTTGAGGCTGGTGATCTATTCTCGGTGAATGGCACTTACTCTAAGATCACTCTACAACTCGCTGGCGATCCGCTTGTTGTTTTGCTTTCCTGGGAGGAGCTGATGATAATGAGTACAGGTACAAAAATCACCCTAGTATAAACCTTTGGGGGATAGGTAGAGCCTTGACTTCATGACAACGACCCTTTGACCCCATGTTTTTTCTATGTTTTTGCGTGCTGCATTCATGCATTCATTTAAAAAACATTAAAACATTCAAAAAAATCTTCTCTTCTAGTCTCTCTGTTTTTCAAATTAAACTAAGATTGTGATTGCAAATATCAGAGAAAGGGATTGCACTAATGGATTTCGGTAGAAGGAGAACTCATACGTACACCTTCAAGGTTCCAAAACTAGAGGATTTGAGAAGGTTAGCAAGGATGATCACTAACCCAGAGGCTTTCAGAGCTAAGCACGGAGGTTTGCTACCACTGTTAAGAGTCCATGTGATTGAGGGAATCATGGATGCGCTCATTCAGTTTTATGATCCAGTTTATCACTATTTCACATTCCCGGATTACCAGCTAGCACCAACGCTAGAGGAGTATTCTTATCTGATCGATTTACACATCACAGATCGAGCTCCATTTTCTGGACTGGAAGAAATTCCAAAGAATCAGACCATTGCAAGAGCAATTCATTTGGACGAGTCTGAGGTTAGGACTCACCTAACTACTAAGGGTGGCATCCAAGGTTTGCCAGCCCAGTTCTTGACAAAAAAAGCCCTGTATTTTGCCAGTATAGGAAACGTGACTGCTTTTGAAAGCATCTTTGTCTTGCTCACCTACGGGTTATTTTTGTTTCCCAACATCAATAACTTCGTCGATATCCACTCCATTAAGGTTTTTTCTCATTGGAAACCCTGTGCTGACTTTGCTCGCAGATGCGTATCATTCTGTACACTTGGGAAATTTGTACAGCGGAGGGGAGATCATATGCTGTGTACCTCTGCTTTACAAATGGTTTATCTTTCACTTGCCCAAGTCTGCTGCTTTTTGGGATTGCAAGAGTGCCTTACTTTGGTCGCAGAAGATCATGTCTCTTACCAACTCTGATATAGATTGGTGCAATAGGATTTATGAGGGAATCAGAATCATTGACCGTTGTGGAAACTTCCCTAACGTACCCCTCATAGGAACTAAAGGAGGAATCAACTACCATCCGGTATTGGTTCACCGTCAATTTGGATACCCGATAAGACACATCCCACTGGGTGTTCATCTGGATGGTCTTTTCTTCAAGGAAGGAGAAAATGACAGAGCACTAAAGATGGAAATAGTGCATGCTTGGAAGCATGTTCATAAGAAAGGACGAGAGTCTCTAGGAAAACTGAACTGTGTCTCGGTGGAGCCTTATCTCCATTGGGTACAAACTAGAGCTCTCAAGCTAAAAATGCCTTATCCTCGTTACGGAATTCTTCTGCCGAAGGAATCTGTCATGTACTTCATGACGAAAACTGAAAAGCTTCAGGTTACACTCAATAAAGTTCAACAGGAGAGAAGGTCTTGGAAGAACAAGTACCGCACCCTCGACGTAGAGTGCATCAAAATACAGCAATTACTGAAAGAAAAAGATGCTCTGATTGAAATTTTGGAGCAGCATGCTGTAGAGAATCAAGATGACCAAAGGAATTTGCTCGCTCCTTTCACTTGGCAAAGGAATGACAACCCGACAACAGCCCAAGAGCCCCGGTCAAAGAAAAGGAAGATACCAGAATCAGCACCCGATTTCTCTTCAGAGAGGACTCGGGACCCATTAGCTTAGGTTTCTGTTTTTGCACTTTGTAATCTACCGTATTTCCGTTTCTGTAAACCTTTGAATTCAATAAAAAGGGGTTTCCTCACCATTTGATATTTGCAATCTAATTGTCGAAGTTTATTTTTATTAAACCAAAAAAAAATTAATATAATCATTGCATTCATCATTCTCACATCGCGTATTCTTCTTACCTACGAATCTCACGTTTGTGTCTCGGTTCTAGAGTCAAACTGTCTCATTCGTATAATACTCGGGCCAATCGTCAGAAAAAGATGGATGATCTTGAGGAAGAAAACAGAGAGTTGAAAGAAGAGATCGACGCTCTGAGAGAGGATATGAGAAAGCTTTGTAACGACATGCAAGCCATGGTGGAAGCTCAGCTACAAAGGACTGTGATCTCAGAGATCACCTTAACGCCCATAGTGGAGAAGTATGATCTTAGGTATCAGATGCCGAAAGATCGTCCTTGGGGCATGCCTGTTAACTATATCCCGGAAGGATATGTTCCGCTGATCACTGAAGATCAGGGAATCACAACAGAAGCCGCTGGGCCTGAAGGTTACAAACTTCGGGAAAGCGAAGATGCCAGGGGCATACTGAAGACTCCTGAAGGTTACAAACTTCGGGAAACGCCAAGATTCACTACCGTAGTCACGGTACCACCCCATGTGGTGCACACTGTCCCGGAAGGACAGATTCCACAGATACCTGCTGGTAAAAAGGAAACTATGTTTGACAAAATGGAGGAATTCCAGGACCAGTTCTTGGAAATGTAGAAGGAGCTGCAAGCCATTCGCGGTCAGGATTTCTTTGGAAAGGACGCTGCAGATCTCTGCTTGGTCCCAAATGTGAAAGTTCCGCACAAATTCCAAGTGCCCGACTTTGAAAAATACAAGGGTAACTCTTGCCCTCAAAGCCATCTGGTGATGTACACTCGGCGAATGTCAGCTCAGACGGAGAATCAGGACCTACTGATTCACTACTTCCAGGATAGTTTAACCGGTGCCGCACTCAAATGGTACATGGGTTTAAACCGTGCCACGATCAGCACATTCAGAGATCTTGGTACTGCCTTCGTCCAATAATACAAATACAATTTGGACATGGTACCCGACAGAGATCAACTCAAATCGATGTCGCAAAAGGACAAGGAAACCTTTAAGGAGTATGCTCAAAGGTGGCGTGAAATTTCCGCTCAAATTTGTCCACCTCTGGAGGAAAAAGAGATGACAAAGATCTTCTTAAAGACCTTAAGCTCATTTTACTATGACCGAATGATTGCCAGTGCGCCCAGTGACTTCACCGAAATGGTCGGCATGGGCGTACGTCTTGAGGAAGCCGTCCGAGAAGGACGTTTGGTAAAAGACGCTGGATCGGAGAGCGGTACTAAAAAATACGGTAGTGCTCTCCCTAAGAAAAAAGAGCAAGATATTAGGAATATCTCTCTCGGAAAGCAAAGGCGACGTTATCAACCGGTAGCAGCTGTAACTCCTGCTATCAACCCTACGCCTATTCCTACGTATCAACCTCAGGTTGTGCAAAGCCAACCTGACCAACAAAGGACACAACAGCCTCTTCAGCAGGCTCGTCCTCCATATAACAACAACCGTACAACACGGCCACCAGGATTTGATCCTATACCCGTAACGTACGCAGAGTTGTTTCCATTACTACTGGCTAAGGGGCACATTCAGACTAAATCTCCTCTTACAGTACCGGAAAATCTGCCTTTTTGGTTTAAGGTGGATCATACATGCCCTTATCATCAAGGAGGTCCAGGGCATAACATAGAGACTTGTCTCAATTTCAAGTCCGACGTGCAAAAACTTGTTAGGAGCGGGGTCTTATCCTTCAAGGATACGAATCCTAATGTTCTCAAAAATCTGCTGCCTCAACACGAGAAGGCTGCAGTCAATTTGATAGAAGGAGAGACTAACGATGTCTATCAAATTCAAGATGTACTTTTATTGAAGACCAATTTGGTCAAGATGCATTGTAGACAGAGTGGATATGGCCATGTGCCACCTCATAACTATCATCAGTGTGATATCTGCTCTAAAGACAATCAAGGATGTTCTGTAGTGCAAGCAGCTCTACAAGAACAAATGGATCTCGGATGGATCCAAGAGCACCGAGTTCGTGGAGTTAACATGGTCTACACAAACTCTAACATCATTCAGAACCACGACATTCATGCAATGAATGTCAACTTGGTGGCAATGCACTCAAGGCAAAGCCAGTATCATAATCTGCCGTGACACGATTACAGTTCTTGTCTGACTTGCTCGGTAAACAAACAGGGTTGATCTTTTGTACAAGAAGCCCTCCAGCGTCAGATGGATCTTGGATGGATCCAAGACTACCATGATAGGAACCCTTATCAGATCAATGTGGTTCAGATCTTTGATATTCCCGTGATGAATACCAACCTGGTAGAGTTACATGCTGAACAAGTCCGACTCGGATTCTTAATATAACATGACTATCAAAGTTGTAAAGCGGGTTGCGAAAACGATCGAGGTTGTACCCTTGTCCAAGAGGCACTTCAGAACTTGTTAAATCACTGGTGGATGCCAATTTATATGGATGAAGATACTCAACAGATTAGTATCAATAACAAAAACCCCACTCGGCGTCAGAGTCAGGATGTCCGATCTGTGGAAGCTAACCTAGTGAGGTTACATTATATTCAAAGTGGGCGTGGCCAGGTGCCACCGCACAACTATGAACGTTGCGGCATCTGTTCGGAAAGTAACCAAGGGTGTTACTTTGTGAGAGCAGCTCTTCAAGGTCAGGTAGATTGTTGAGAGATTCGCCCATATCCGGGTTCTGGACCCATCAACTGGACGCCGAACTACCTTGCCGAGCAAGTTGAGGATGTTGTCACGATCTCTAGTCATCACAGGACCAGGGATGTTTTTGCCATTATCCCTCTACTTGACGAATCTAAAGTTCCCAATCGAGAACGAATCGAGATCACTTATGATGGTCAGAAAAATTAGAAGGTTCCCGTAGTCATCTATCTGCCGGGACCATTACCGTATGAATCAGCTAAGGCTATCCCTTACAAATACGGTGCAACGATAATTGAAAATGGAAAGGAAATTCCATTACCCTCCATCGTGAATATTGCAGACATCAGTCGAGTAACACGGAGTGGTCGAATCTTCAACCGAGGAGTTGGGGAACATAACAAAGAAAAGGAACTTCAGACGGAAGCTCTCGATCCAACAGTCGGTCAATCCAGTAATCCCGACCTTTCGAAAAATGATGATGAGATGCTGAAGCTCATCCAAAGGAGTGAATACAACATTGTTGATCAACTATTACAGACTCCTTCAAAGATCTCGGTATTATCACTGTTACTCAGTTCAGAAGCCCACAGGGAGGCTCTGCAGAAAGTCTTGGAGCAAGCCTTTGTGGAACAAGATGTAACCATCAGACAGTTCGATAGCATTGTTTCTAACATCACTTCCTGCAATAATGTGGGATTTAGTGATGAGGAATTACCTGAAGAGGGTCGTCGTCATAACATGGCGCTCAATATCACAGTTAACTACCAGGACGATGCTTTAGCCAGCGTACTGGTAGACACAGGGTCAGCCTTGAATGTTATGCCGAAGTCCACTTTCATGCAATTATCATTCAAAGGCCCTCCGATGAGAATCAGCGAGGTCGTCGTCAAAGCGTTCGACGGATCTAGAAAAACAGTTATCGGCGAAGTTGATCTTCCCATAACTATCGGTCCTCACACTTTCCAAGTCACTTTCTAGGTCATGGACATCCGGGCAACGTACAGTTGTTTATTAGGAAGACCTTGGATACATCAGGCTGGAGCGGTTACTTCGACCCTCCACCAAAAGCTAAAATTCGTCAAGGACGATCAACTTGTCATAGTTTGTGGGGAACAAGCCTTGCTTGTAAGCAACTTGTCATCATCTACTGGTATAGAACCCGAGGAGGTTATTGAAACGCAGTTCCAAGCACTGTCGATGAGCGAGAACAATCATTTCAGGGGAGGAACCTCGATTTCCTTATACAAAGATGCTATCAAAGCAGTCGAGAGTACCGATACAACAGGATGGGGACAGCTTGTCGTTCCTACTGACAATAGAACAAAGAAGGGTCTTGGTTTTTCCGCAACCTGTACCCAGACAGCTGCCAGCGATGAAAGTCTTCATCCCCTTCAAAATTTCTTCCACAATGGGGGTTTCCTTCACCCAGTGTCTCAAGCAGTACATGCTATCAATGAGGAAGATCCCTCTGACACAGATGAAGAATGGAAATCCTATCTTAATGAGGACGGTTATATGTCTCAGGAAGAGGTACCTATGCCTTTTTGCTTTCCCACAGAAAGTCCGAGATTTATACCCAGATCAGATGTCGAAACGATATATGGAGATTGTGATCCGGAAGGATGCCGTGCTCCGCCAAATTCATTAGAGGACACTCTGATGAAAGACAACTTTGACCACGATTACTATGGCCCAATGGATGGTCTGCCAATGTGGCAACCTTATCCAGGAGATTTGGGGCAAGAAAGTCAGCCGAACAATGAAAATCAGCTGACCATCATTGAACAGAATACCTGTGTCCCCACCATGTCATGGGATCAACACTCAGGTCATTCAGAAACTACTCAACATGAAGATGAATTTGCAACGTTTGCAGGACTAGAATTCATCAACTATGCTTTTCCTGAGGTCAACGTCATCGAGAGAGATGACTCCTCCAGTTCCAAAGAAGTTTGGGACACTCTGGGACAACCGAGTGGAAAATACGACTATATGGTCAGGTACACCGCTCCCGAAAGCTCTCGTATCAGACTCAAAGATATCCAGCCTACTGGATGGGGAGGTACAGCTGAGAGCACAAATGCTATGCAAAATGCAACAGAGGAATTCTCCTACGACAATTCTGCCTGGGAGACAGATTCCAATGATCCCGCTCCACCAGAAATCAGCGTCATTTCTGAAGACAAATCAAGGAAAGTGCCAGACTTTGTGATTCACCGAGGATTTCGCCGCCAATGGGTTGCTGTCGAGGTTCCGAAGATCGTTCACCAGTCAAAGTAATTGCCATCTTTAGCCTTTCACCCTGCCCAGGTGAAACAGATGTTTTAATAGGGCTCGCTTTCTGTAAATTATCCCTCTTCGCTTCGCCCAAAGCGACAAAGTTTTGTTTTATAGGGCTGTAGTTTCAAGAATCGACTTGTTCATTAATAAAATAATGTCGTTCTGTAATTCCCGCATTAATTGTTGTTTTCTCTTTTTGCTTTTTCAGAAAATGGTAATCCTAAAAAACAATTAAAAATAAAAACAAGCAGTAAAAAAAATATACACTGTACACACTTGCATTTTCCTCTATCTCTTCTAAACACGAATCATCACGTCATGCAGATTGCTTGTTTTAAACCTAGTTGAAACATATGATCCGATGCCTTCTCCCAACTTTGAGTTCCCGGTATTCGAGGCTGAAGAAGAAAATGACAACGAAATTCCAGAAGAGATCTCCCGACTACTCAGACAAGAGGAAAGGTCCATTGAACCTCACAAAGAGTCGTTGGAAACGGTAAACTTGGGTTCAGAAAAAGAGAGAAAAGAAATTAGGATTGGGGCACTGCTCAGTCCAAATGCCAAAGAGAGTTTGATAAAGCTTCTCAGAGAATTCCCCGATGTATTCGCTTGGTCCTATCAGGATATGCCAGGGTTGGATACCAGCATCGTGGAACATCACTTACCATTGAGATCGGAATGTCCGCCAGTGAAGCAAAGGTTGAGACGCACTCACCCGGACATGGCCATCAAAATCAAAGAGGAGGTACAGAAACAGATTGATGCGGGTTTCCTCGCCACGTCAGAATATCCTCAATGGTTAGCCAATATCGTACCCGTTCCGAAAAAGGATGGAAAGGTCAGAATATGTGTCGACTACCGAGATCTGAACAAGGCAAGTCCAAAGGACGACTTTCCTTTACCACACATTGACATGCTGGTGGACAGTACAGCAAAATTCAAAGTCTTCTCCTTCATGGATGGATTCTCGGGCTATAACCAGATCAAAATGGCGCCGAAAGACATGGAGAAAACTTCGTTCATTACCCCATGGGGTACCTTTTGTTACAAGGTAATGTCGTTCGGTTTGAAGAACGTCGGGGCAACCTATCAAAGGGCCATGACTACTCTGTTTCATGGCATGATACACAAAGAAATCGAAGTGTATGTCGATGATATGATTGCAAAATCAAAAATAGAGAGTGAGCACGTTGAACATCTGTCAAAATTGTTCGAACGTCTAAGAAAATTCAAGCTCCGCTTGAATCCCAACAAGTGCACCTTCGGTGTCCGTTCAGGGAAACTATTAGGGTTCATCGTCAGCCAAAAAGGAATTGAGGTTGATCCTGACAAGGTCAAGGCTATTCAGGAAATGCCTTCTCCGAAAACTGAAAAACAAGTCAGAGGATTCCTGGGACGGTTGAACTACATCTCCAGATTCATATTCCTTATGACCGCCACGTGTGCGCCGATTTTCAAATTATTGAAAAAGAACCAGGATTGTGTTTGGTCAGAAGATTGCCAAACCGCCTTCGACAGTATTAAGGAATATCTGTTGAATCCTCCGATTCTATCACCTCTAGTGGAAGGAAGACCACTGATCATTTACCTCACAATTCTAGAGGACTCAATGGGATGTGTACTTGGCCAACAAGACGAAACCAAAAGGAAAGAGTCTGCCATTTACTATCTAAGCAAGAAATTCACCGATTGTGAAACTCGGCACGATGCTTGAGAAAACTTGTTACGCTTTGGCTTGGGCAGCCAAACGTCTTCGCCAATACATGATTTTTCATACTACTTGATTAATCTCCGAAATGGATCCAATCAAGTACGTCTTCGAAAAACCTGCTCTCACGGGAAGAATTGCCCGTTGGCAGATGCTGTTATCAGAGTATGAAATAGAGTACCACGCTCAGAAAGCCGTTAAGGGGAGTATTTTAGCCTATCATTTGGCTCATCAACCGATTGATGATCAAGAACCAATCGGGTTTGACTTCCCAGACGAAGATGTCATGTATCTAAAAATGAAAGATTGCGATGAACCGTTACCCAGTGAAGGGCCAGATGCAGGTTCCCAATGGGGACTTATCTTTGACGGAGCAGTTAATCATTACGGAAATGGAATTTGGGCAATCATTGTTACCCCTCAGGGTACCCACATTCCTTTCACTGCTAGACTTACGTTCAAATGTACGAACAACGAGGCCGAATATGAAGCTTGTATCATGGGTCTCAAAGAAGCAATTGATTTAAGGATCAAAAACTTGGACGTATATGGCGACTCAGCTCTGGTTATCAATCAGATAAAAGGAGATTGGAACACATACCAATCAGGATTGATTCCTTACAAAGACTATGCAAGAAGGTTGTTACCCTTCTTCAACAGAGTTGAGTTTCATCACATCCCTCGTGAAGAGAATCACATGGTTGATGCCTTAGCCACTCTATCTTCCATGATTAGTGTAGGTCAGAGGAATGACCTACCTAAGATTGACATAATGTGCCTTGAACAGCCCGCCTACATCTTCACGATTGAAGCAGTCATAGACGACAGACCTTGGTATCACGATATCAAATGCTTCCTTCAGAAACAAGAGTACCCATCTGGGGCACTTAGAAAAGATAGGAAAACCCTCAGAAGATTGGCTGGAAACTTCTTCCTGAGCGGTGACACTCTCTATAAGAGAAATTTTGACATGGTCTTGCTCCGATGCGTCGACAGACCAGAAGCAGAAATGCTGATGAAAGAAATTCATGAAGGATCCTTTGGCACTCATGCCAACGGACATACAATGGCGAGAAAAATTTTGAGAGCAGGGTACTACTGGTTGACCATGGAATCTGACTGCTACAAGTACATGAGGAGGTGTCACAAGTGTCGGATATACTCCGACAAAATTCATGTACCGCCATCACATCTCAAAGTTCTTTCTTCCCCATGGCCATTTTCCATATGGGGAATCGACATGATCGGCATGATCGAACCTAAGGATTCAAACGGACATCGGTTCTTCCTAGTAGCCATCGACTATTTCACCAAGTGGGTCAAAGCAACGTCATTCGCCAATGTAACCCGGCAAGTGGTGGTCCGATTTATCAAAAATAATATCATCTGCCGTTATGGTGTTCCAAGCGAGATCATTACTGATAATGGATCTAACTTGAACAAAAAGATGACGAGAGAGTTGTGTGCAGAGTTCAAAATCGAACACCATAATTCGTCTCCCTACCGACCAAAGATGACGAGATGTTACCCTTTGCTCTTCACGGTTATCGCACATCTGTCCGCACTTCAACAGGGGCAACCCCTTTCTCTCTAGTGTATGGCATGGAAGCAGTGCTCCCCATAGAAGTAGAGATCCCGTCAATCTGAGTATTGATGGAAGCCAAGCTCATCGAAGCTGAATGGTGTCAAAGCCGACACGACAAACTGAATCTGATCGAAGAAAAGAGAATCACGGCACTATGCCATGGTCAGCTGTATCAACAGAGAATGAAGAAGGCGTTCGACAAAAAGGTTCGACCTCGCATCTTCAGGAAAGGAGACCTCGTGCTCAAGAAGATACAATCATTTCTCACTGATTCGCGAGGTAAATGGACTCCAAATTATGATGGCCCCTATGTGGTCACGAAAGCTTTCTCAGGTGGTGCCTTGAGACTTGCAACCATGGACGGAGAGGAATTTGCCTACCCCACAAATGTTGATGTAGTCAAGAAATACTTCGCCTAAACTAAAAAAAAATAATATAAAAACGTCTCGGTGGATTGAAAACCCGAAAGGGCGGTCCAGGCAAAAGTTAGAGACAGAGAAAAAAATCATCCCGGTGGATTGGAAACATCACAGTACAATCCAAGCAAAAGTTAGGGATAGTGGCAAGTAACTATGTTCAACAGAGGCAAGTCCCTCAGCAGCAGCAGTTACATCATCCATCGGAGGAAAACTTCAGTCAAGGTCATCTTCGACAGAAGCTCAGGATGCCCCGAATTCAAAGTTGGTAGAAGGATAGTGGTTGTTATGTTTCAACGTAGCCCTTTTCCCTGTAAATTACCATTTTCAAACTTTGTATATACTCTTTGGAATCACGCGTTTGGCTGATCTCCATCTTATCAATAAAATTTGAGCCCTTGTGCTTTTGTTTGTAATTCTTATTTGTTTTAGCTTTACAGAACGACGTTGTTAACATGATTAACGATTCTTGAAATAAAACAAAAATGAATTTATCTATTAAAACTTTTTCTGCTTTTAAAATAAACTCGGCAATTTCTTGTGACTGTTGAACATCAAAGGAACATCGGTCGCTTCTCCAGAAGTAAACGAACCTTAAAGTACAGAATCAAAGTACTCCTTCTAGGCCTAGTACGCTTGAATGAAGGGATCGACTGTGTCAGAGACCTTGTTTCGTCTGACACACCTCGGCCGAGTTCTTATCTCCTAAGCCCGATCAACGATGCTCCCAACAGGGACTATCTCTCCTAAGCAAGGTGGAATTGCTATTCTGAACCAACGTACTTCTTCGCCCCGCGATGGTCGAGTATCCAGTCGTGTTCATCCATTAGTTTGTATGTCGCGTCAGTTTTGTCAGCATAAACATACACACATCATGCATTATTGATTTGCATTCACATTTCATATTGCATCACTATCACTCTAGTCGGTCTTGTCCCCTAGTGATAGAGTTTCTCTCAATCAAGTCGTCAGTTCTTGCCTCGTCAAGAAACGCTGCGTCTGAACATTCTCTCTCCTCCAGTTTATTTCTGGATCAGAATTGGCCCTTGACCACTTTGATAACTTGAACCTCTGAAAGACCAGAGAACCTTCGACCGATGTCACTCTTCGCCATTGAAGATGATATCCTTGCTTTCCCGGATTAAGGAAAATCCCCAGAGAAAGCCTCCTAATCGAAGATTCGGCAGTACGGCAGTTTTTCTCCGAAAAACCCACTGATGAAAAGGTCATCGGCACCTCAAGATTGGATCACATCATATGGCATTTCTCCGAGAAGATCTCTGAGAAAAGTATGATGTAAAGACCCCAAGCGAATGCAGTCTCTCAAGGGACTCGCATTCCCCGAGTAGAGTCAACAAATGGCGTCTCCAAACAGAGAAGTTTGTACACCTCTACAACTCAGACGACTGGGTTCCCCAGCAAGTCTGACGTCACTTTTTCCACTCAAATGGCATCTCCCCAGGAAAACCCGGCGAGAAGTTTAAGGAAAACCGCTACAAATAGCGTCCCTTATCAGTAAAGTTTATTGACAAAAGAAACTGAGACCAGTTCCTTGGTGGGAAACCAGGATCGAGGGAAAGTTTAAATCAGAAACTAAGACCAGTTCCTTGGTGGGAAACCAGGATCGAGGGGAAGTTTAAATCAGTAACTGAGACCAGTTCCTTGGTAGGAAACCAGGAACGCGAGGGAGGTTGACAAAAGAAAACTGAGACCAGTTCCTTGGCTAAAGACCAGGATCGAGGGGAAGTTTACCTTTTCTAAGCATCATTGCTTAGCTAAAGAAGATGAATGTGCAAGCTACCATTCATAACCACCATCAAAATTACGGGTATTCCGATATTTAATCCTCTTGCACCTCGAATGCCCGAATACCTTCGTCATTCACACCTTCGGGTCCAAGAAGATTAAATAGGGGCATCTGTCATACCCTATATTTTGACCACTAAGATGTCCCATCATTGTGTCACTCATCATCACAATATGGAGGAACCATCATACCTCATCAGTCTCCCCAAAGATGGGTGAGCATCCACTACAATCAAAATTAGGGTTTTAAGCCCTCTCAGAGCCTTAGACAAAGGATTAATCAAGGAATGACATGATATTCAACTTGTCTAAACCTCTCAAACATCCACAATGGATAAAAAAGGACTCCCACTTCAAGGATTAAGCACAAGGATGCTCCCTTTTAGGTGGATCAAGTCTCAAGATCGACAATGTCACCAAATTAGGGTTTTGGTCGACCAGGGCCTCCAGATGGAAATTTTCCTCTGGGCATGAGCCAATGATCCAAAAAATAACCTAATATACTCCATGGAACCTCATGGACCCAATCATCAAGTCAATTTTGCCTCAGGGGATGCATTCATCAAAAATCAGGAATTAGGGTTCTTGACCTAATTCACCCCTAAGTTGACATTTGGGACAAATCATGAGCCAAGACCTCAAGAGAGGATTTGAGGGTCTCTAATGAACTATATTGATCCATTTGGAACAATGGATGAATCCAAGAAGCTTGATCAACAAGTCTCAATTTCATCTGCACCACAGTTAGGGTTTTACGGGAAAAGTCAACTGTAATTTTGACTTTTGACCAGGACATGCTCCCAAGCCCTATGGCATGCATCAATATACCCTATGACACCCATGGAACATGTCCATCAAGTTTGATTTAGGTCAAGGACATGATTTCCTGAAGAATTGCACAGTTTGGAATTCATCTGATAAAAAGTCAACTGTGCACAAAAGTCAACTTTGACTTTTTGAGATTTTTCACCAAAATGGATTTTTAACCCTAAAATGATGTTAATGTATGATTTGAATCATCATTCATCAAGAAAAATCAAGAAAAGTGGGATAACTTGTAAAAGGGGTAACCATAAAAACTTAGAAAATTTTCTAAGTTAAAAATAAAGTGACAAGGGCACCAACTTTGGAGGATCATAACTCCTAAACCACAAAGCCATTTTTTTTCATCCAAAGATGGATTTGTAGCCCTCATTACCCTCTACAAAAACTTCAACTAGACCTAAGTCCAATTCATTAAGGATTTTGAGTTAGTGAGTGATCAAAATGGCTGAAATGTGAAAATATCACTTTTTCCAACACTTAGTGAAATTTTCACTAAGTCAGAATCTGCCTTCACTTTTTGCCAAATGTAGAGGGATTTTTCACTTGGATTCAAAAGAGATCAAAACCAAACATGTTTAAACAGTTGTTGTATCATGTAAGAGCTTTCCAAAATGGTCAAGAGCATTACCAAATTCAACTTACACCATGAGTTATGACATTGGAAAGTTGCCTTGCTGAAATCTGTCAAAGGCAAGGCAGAATTTGTAACTTTGCTCGATTTTCCAAAATCAGCCAAATTCAAATGCTCCTATCCACTTGGACACATCTGAGGATTGAATCTAAAGGGGACAATCACTGAGCCAAGCCTCCAAAGTCCATGGAACAAGAAATAACATGTTGAACCTAGAATGGCCAAAATAGGGACAAGACTCCAAATTTGGATTGAAGCATTCAATGGAAGCATCAAGGTGGCATGGACTGAGCCATTCTCATCTGAAATCAGTCAAGACTTATCCAAGACCAAGGGAACCAAAGCTCTGTGCCCTACCCTCTAGTCAATGGCTAGAGGAGACTTGGATTTTCATTTGCCAACATTGGCCAAACCTACTTACCAGTTGTCATTCACTATTCCTTGCAAAAAAAAACTTGCTTTACTATAAATAGAGCTCAATTGTGATCAGTTTGAGTACACCAAAGCCATCTAACAGATGCTTTCCTCAAAATCTCTTTCTCTTGGCAAAAACGCCTTTCTTAGCAAGGTAGCTATCGGGTTTTGAGTTTGAGAGCTTTTCCAATCAAACCAATCACTCACACACCTCACATACATCATATAGAAGTGATCCAAACACTCACATAACATCTAGAACACTGATTTCACAAAATCACCAGTCAATTACTCAAGTTCTTGACAGTTTTGCAGTTGAGGTGCCATCTTCAACTCCAAACCATTTCAATCCATTCCAAGCACTCAGACACATCATTTGGTACCTAGGGAAGCTATCCACATCATTGGAACCTAGCTGTAACACCTCCAACACAAATCATGATCACCAGCTGCAAGTGGTAAGCATGAGCTCTTCTAACTCTATGATCCATGCAATTTTTGCTGCACAATAATTTGGCCATATGTTCATAATCATGCATGGAATGTTTTCCCTCAATTAATTGCATTGTTTGAATCGTGTGTCAAAAATCCTGGCCTTCATGCAGAAATTAGGGTTCTTGAGGATTTTTCATGATTTCTTGTTATGTGTTTAATTTAAATGAAATTAATGGACATAGACATGATCGTGAGGTTGAGACGAGCATAATGATATATGGATTGCATGTTATAATCAAGTATTCAAGGAGATTGGATAGAAAATGCAAATCAGCCAAACCCAGAACACGCGCGTGTTTTTCAGCTGTTCTTGGCGCCTTTTTTGAATTTTCAAATATTTGAATTTTGTGATTTTTGTTTAATTGATTCAAAAATTAATTTCTCTCTGAGTTTTAATGATTTTGAGTTGATTCTTTTTTTAATAATTCACAAAAATGTTAAAATATTTTATTTTCCCAAAAAATACCAAAAATATTATTTATTTCATATAATTGATATTTTTGCAAAGAATTAATATTTTAATTGTTTTTGACATTTTAAATATTTTTTCCACATTGATAATGCAACTTTTAATGCTTTCTAATTATTTTGTAGGTCAATACTTAATTTTTGAAGCATTAATCCAAGATCACAATTTGTTTTTCACATGTTAAACAATTTTGATCATTTTAATTGAATTTTTATTCAATTAAATACATTTTTGAAAATAAATTAGGGTTTTTGGATTAATTCAACCCTCATAAATCATTTTCAAAACACTTTGGGTCTCTAATAGAGTGTAAGACCCAATCCTTTTTTGACCAAATCATTTTTGGGCCTCAGTGCATTGTATAAGTCCCGATACCGTCAAAAACAAACGGCGCGATCGTCGCCTTTTGAAAAATAACCTTTTGGGCCTCTCCTCGAGCTATAAGACCCATTCAAAACTTTTGGGCCTCTAATAGAGTGTAAGACCCAACCCCCTTTTAACCAAACATTTTGGGCCTCACTTATTGTATAAGTCCCTCCGCGTTAAAAGAAAACCTCGGCGCGATCGCCATTTTTAAACGGAAAAATCATCTAGGCCTACCCTCGTGTTATAAGCCCCACTCTTTTTCTTTAAACTTTTTTGGGCCTCTTGAGAGAGTGTAAGACCCATCCCTTTGTACAGAAAACATTTTGGGCCTCAGTCACTTGTATAAGTCCCTCTGTACAAATTCAAACAGTGCGCTCACTGATAAAACCCTGGGCCTCTCCTTGAGCTGTAAGCCCCATATATTTCTTTTTCAAAGCACTTTCTCCTTTGATTTTGAATATACTGTTGTTTTCAATCTTTCTTTATTGAACAACTAACCAAACAACATGGAAGCTCTACAACCGAGTAAGTGGTTATTGCTTTCATTTACCGCTTTCATATACATATAACTGTATTGTGGGGTTGTTTCACTGTAAGTCTTCTTTCGTAAACTCATATCAACTGTGTAATAATAGTATAGATATTTTGAGTTTCACCGGTAACTACGTCTAGAACTAGGTGATGCCGTTTCGTTTATTCGTAGAAATAGACAACTAGATCCCCAATAGGATCACCAGATACAGTCTTCTCTTCGGCTGTCCTCATTAGGAATTGTCAAGAAACTCTATTCCCAGAGATGAATGTATTCCCCGTGAATGGCATCTTTGAGTTACTTCCAAATTCTCGAACTTTCCTAACTTGATCTATTCCTTGTGAATAGCTTGCCTTGAATTTCTCGGGGTTTGGGGACCCACGGGCTTCTTAAAAGCATCAGCCTCCTCTTGGGCATCGTACAAGGACCCACAGGCTTCCTAAAAGCAACCCCGCCTCCTCTTGGGCTTAGTACAAGGACCCTATGGCTTCTTAGAAGTATTCACAGCCTCCTCTTAGGCTTCGTATAATGATCTCTTCCTCCGGGAATGATAGCCTTCTCTTGGGCATCGTACAAGGACCCGTCGGCTTCTTAAAAGTTTCCAGCCTCCTCTTGGGCTTCATACAAATTGTCCCGACGACCTCCTAGAGGTATAGGAACAGAACTTAGTCACCTTCATAGAACAGTCCTTTCATAGAGTCTACTACCGTTTCTCAAAGCATGGTATAAAAGAGGAAACTCTAGACTTGGACAGTCTAATCTCCTTGAGTCTCAAAGACATTCTCAAGTGACCCCTTCGTTAAATAGGAAGGAAACCCGTAGACTCGGACAGTCTCAATACCCTTCGGATTTCTCGATTCCTTAAAGAACAGGAATAACCTGGATCCTTGGATCAAATCCTTGAGTACAGCATTGCTCATATAAGAACTGATTTTCTCTTTTAAAATCAGTATACTGGACCTGTCACTTAACTGAAATAGTAACCACAGCCTCCTCTTGGGCTTTGTACAATGATCCTCCCCAGCGGAGTCTAACAACATTTAGCCTCTCTCTCGGGCTTTGTACGAGACACATAGGGGACTCCCTCGTTGAGTCAATCACCCTTTAGCCTCCATCTCGGGCTTTATACGAGATACAAAAGGGTTCTTACTGAGCCAAAGGAATTTTAGCCTCCATCTCGGGCTTTATACGAGATACCAAAAGATTCCCTCATTGAGTCAAAAACCTTTTAGCCTCTCTCTCGGGCTTTGTACGAGACACATATTAGCCTCCTCTTAGGCTTTATATAAGAAAACCACTGGTTAATCCAATTAACCTTTTAGCATCAAAGTTGTGCCTCGTTCACAGTATACAAACATCAACAACTCCTTCCCTTTCATCTAATCGCTGTAAGCTGCAAGCCTCTGGATCATCTATATCCATGCCACTGTCCCTCTTTTAGCATGAGAAATTCCTAAGGAAAGATAGCATTGCTCTACACTGAGTTAAAGTCTTCTCCTTCAGGTTAAAATCCCTATAAAGGAAATTATGGCATTGCCGGATTCACAAATCCCAGTTAAAGTAATTCTCCTTTATAACCAGTCACCCAACAGTTGTGACAGACAAACCCTTCTTTAGAGATGACAAATTCTCTCTAAAGTTGAGACCTTTTAGCTTCATATCTTGGGCTTTGAACAAGATACAAATAGACTTTTCAGCTTCATATCTTGGGCTTTGAACAAGATACAAATCACTTTTCGCTTCATGTCTTGGGCTTTGAACAAGACACCAAAACACCCATTTCCTCCCATAGAATAGGAGGAACTACGAACGCTCTGATTTCCCTGTTTCAGTAAACGGGAATACGTAGGCATAAGATTGAAAGAAAAATCTTAGCGAGCACACTAAAAGCATCAGTCCTAACATCCTAATCCTTGTTCCCTGCCAGAAACCTTCTGTTTAGATAAAAATAAAGAAACTGTATTGGCGAAAATACAAATAACCAGTACAAAGGCCCCCCACACTGATAATATCCGTAACCTAACAGACCGCTGTTTAAACTCAATATGCAAAGCAGGGTTAATTGGAGACATCTATTTCCCTTCCTTCATCAGCTCACAATAGGATAAAAAATGAATCGACCTGTAGTTTAAGCTCAAACCACAGAGAGCGACCAGCGCTTAAGAACCGCGTCCAAAATCGCTCGCTACACTCATTTCAACCATTTCAAATGTGTCACATAATATGTTCATCAATCAGGCCTAATGTAACAAATTCACATCACATTTCAGAATCACATTTCATAGTTGTTTGCACAAATCTGGTGTACCACACACACTTGATTCAAGACAAAAATAACTCAGGAAATTTAGAATGAAGTGGACAGCTCATTACAGCATCACAGTTATTCAGTATTCACAAAAAAAGAAAAATTCAAAACAAAGCAGTTCATAATCCATTAATTCATCCAAGTTCAAAACAGCCAATACCAGATAGTTCACAATGTGTAGATGGATAGGGCAAAAGCAGTGCATTGTTTCAAGACAAACTCAGAATACATAAAAGAAGAAAGTTCAGAACCATTGTGACTTGCTCAGAAAATAACCTTACCACACAAAAGGAAAAGGACAATACTTTCAGCAATATCAAGGTTCTGCATCAGAGATAAAAAGCAAGTATACATGTATCAGCTTTCAAGATTTCACGAAGAGGGAAATGAGGCAGGGTAGTTTCAAAAGGAGTCAAAACCCTAAGCATGAGTTTAAAAAACAAACAAGCTGATGACCACAGAGCACAACAGTCAAGGCATTGATTCAAATTTGAATTTCACTCAAAGAAAAGGGAAGTCGGAGCTATAAAAGGGAAGGAAGTCTTGGAGCAAGGGGGAACCAACGACAAATGCCCTAGTTTTCTAACAAACAGAAAAAACTAGTAATTTTCAGAGTATTCCATCCCTAATCAGAAAATCTTCGTAATCGCAAGCTTTCAGAGCTTTACATCAGAGCTCTAGAAACTTGAAGCTAAGCCCCATTTCATGCAAAAAGAGGTTCAAGGAGTTAAAGGAGAACGTTGGAACGGATTACCTGGGCATCTTTGGAAGCTTGCTTAAAGATTTCTTTAAGATGTATCATCCATTCATGTCCCTCTTTAAAATCATACTCTGTTTTCCTGAATCTTGCACCATCTGTTAATCTCTGAACATAATAGTTGTTTTTCTGAGTTTATTTGTTTCGTTCCCTGTGGATTTCAAGATTAAGTTTTCATTTAGGAATGGTCAGGATTTAGGGTTTTGATTAGGATCTTTAAAAGTTAGGGTTTGGGTGTGGAATAAGGAGGAAATTTGAGAAAGTTTGGTTTACGAAATTTCTGGGTTGGTCGTTGATTCGCCGGAGAAGACGGCGGTCTCCGTCGCGTCCCACCTTCTCCGTTGGAGAGTTTTCTGGCTAGGGTTTAAGTTTGGGAGGAAAATAAAGAACATTGAGGAGAGATTAGATAGAGATGGAATGAACGATTCTTTTCCCTTTCTGCTTTCATACCTTTTCCATGTTAATTTGAGTGGCGTTATCAGACGGTGACACATGTCGCCGTCATCTCCATTTGATCATTATCCTAGGGTCACTCTGGTAATCTGGTGCGCTGATGTATTTGTGGGTCACCGTGCACCCCTCTGTTTAGTGTGTTGATAGATTGATGTAGGAGATCCAATGTCCCCACTAACTAAAGTCTATGGTAGGTTCATCTTGTCCTCATCCACAAGATCATCTGAATATTTATTATTGGGCTTGATTAATTTTGTTAAGAGCACCCCCTTTACGTGGCTCACTCGGTCTCTTTTATTCTGACCGCACCCCCTATAAGTCAGGCCCATGCGCATAACCTTGAGTTCATTTCATTCAGAATTTCTAATACACCTCCACTTTGTTTTATCATTTTACTTTAATTTATTTTATTTAGCTTTCATAAATTAATTTAGTTTCTTTTGCTAAAAAACCAAAAAAATTCATAAATGTTTTTCAATGTTTAATTTAAATTCCCATAATTCTATTTTCATTTTTATTTTATTTTTTACATTAAATTAAAAAAATTCACAAAAACATGTATAAAACTTTTCATTTGATTTTGTATTCCACTTGAAAATCACTCGATCCTTGAGAGTTTTTGTGAGAGTCCTTGGCACATGAGAGGGCTCTTTAGAGAGGATTCCTTGACCTTAGATAAGTTCATTCCATTAGGGTTTGTTTACACTTTTGTTTTGATAAGGTCCTTTACCTTGACTATCTTGGCCTTTGATTTCACACTTGAATGTTCTCTTTATCATATGTATGTGCACCATGTGTTTATGGTTGTTGTGAATTATCTCACAATCTATTGCCATACATGGATGTTTGATCATGCTTAGTTGTTGTACATCCCATTGAGTTCTTACACTCCTTTTTATTCATGCAATTTCTTTCCCCTGTAACTCTTGTTTACAAGATGTTACTCTTCCCCTTCCTTCCAAAGGAAAATTTTTTCTATTGACCTCAAAGTCATAGAAAACTCAATGCTACCTTGGACCTCATGGTCTTAGGCATCCTTTCCTCTTGACCTCATAGTCATAGGGCCTTCTTTAACCTTTGACCTCATAGTCATAGGAATCTCATGGCCTCATAGTCATAGATTTACCTCTTCAACCTTTGACCTCATAGTCATAGGTAGCTTTGACCTCATAGTCATAGCCTTTCTTCCTTTGACCTCATAGTCATAGGATTCTCTCATGACCTCATAGTCATAGAGCTACCTTTCTTCCTTGACCTCATAGTCATAGGATTCTCTCTTGACCTCATAGTCATAGAGTAATCTCTTTCATCTTGACCTCATAGTCATAGGTGTACCTTTGACCTCATAGTCATATGATTCCCTTTTTCCTCATAGTCATAGGCAAGCTTCGACCTTATAGTCATACCCTTTTTCCTTGACCTCATAGTCATAGGTAACTCCTTCATCCTTGACCTCATAGTCATAGGATACTTCTTTGACCTCATAGTCATAGGATCCCACCTTTGACCTCATAGTCATTGGTAACATCTTACCACTTTGACCTCATAGTCATAGTTTATCCTCTTGGCCTCATAGCCATCTTACCTTTGACCTCATAGTCATAGATATCTCATTACCGTCTTGAGCTCATTGTCATATGTAACATCTTCCCTTGGCCTCATAGCCATCTTCCAACCTTGACCTCATAGTCATAGAAAAGTCTCTCTATTGACCTCATAGTCATAGATAGCTCATTATCACCTTGGCCTCATAGTCATTTTACCCTTGACCTCATAGTCATAGGTAGCCCTTGACCTCATAGTCATTAACAACGTCTTTACCTTATCCTTAGCAAGCAAACATAACATAAACTAAGCAAGAGGTTCCTGTAGAGTACTACAGATACTTAGGGTGCTAATACCTTCCCTTAGTATAACCAACCCCCGAACCTTAGATCTCCCCCATTTAGGTTTTTTCTCGATCTTGAACCTTTCCTTTGGATAAATTAAAGTCGGTGGTGAATTCAAAGAAATGTGATGCAAGTTAATAAATAGCTTGTTATCTGATTCTCACCGCAACAGTGTGTATTTCTTTATTTATGTGAGATTTTTCTAAATATTCGTTTATATTATGATAGAGCCATACAAATATTTCGATCACAACGACAAGCACGGGTACCAAAGAGCAAAGCAAACAACAATACATGGATAAGAGTGGAGGCATATTTTCACATTTGTTATTATAATAGTGATGCTACTTGATAACACAAGTTAAACTATATATCCTGATACATATTAATACTTTTTTTCTATGTGTAGTGTCCTCGGCAGCGTAATGGTATCGGTTATGGTTATTTTGTCTTGAGATTCATGAAAGAAATTATTCATTTGGAACAAATAGAGATTCCAAACATGGTATGGATTTATAAGTTATGATTTATTTTAAGATTTATTATCGGATATTTCATCTAATTAACTAAATCATGCATATTATGTTATATGTAGTATTTTGATGAATTCAAGTGTGCCACCTACACGAAAGATAAATTGAAAGAAATAAAGGAGGATTGGTGTCAATACATGGTTGAAATGAGAATTATATGAGGTATATTATTGTTTTCTGGAAGGTGTTGTATAGTTTTAGAAATTGTTGAATAGTTTTGGAAGTTGATGTATAGGTGATGGAAATGGTGTATAAGGTTTAGAATTAGTGCATGGAATTGGTGTTGTATAGTTTGTATTGAGTTATATACATAATGGTTATTTTGGTGTTGTATAGTTTTGAAATATATATAATGGTTATTACGGTTTATGTGTTGAAGTTTAATCGTATACAAGGCCTATTGTTGAATTATAACGGTATAAAAGGCCATGTGTTGAAATAAAGGATTCTGTTAAATTATACAGGTTAAATTATACGGGTTTAATAAAACGCTCCAAAATAATTGATTTTTAAAAAAATGCTTTTAAAAAGCACTTTTATAAAAGACAGCGCTTTTTAAAAAAAGCGCTACCTAAAGGGGGTCAAACATATACATAAGACAGCGCTTTTAAAAGCGCTGCTAAAGGAGGCCTACGAAAGCGCTTTTCCTTGAAAAAGCACTGCCTAAAGGGGGACCTTTAGCAGCGCTTTTAAAAGCGCTGCTAAAGGGGGTCCTACGAAAGCGTTTTTCTTTGAAAAAGCGCTGCTATATGGGGGTCCTACGAAAGCGCTGCTAAAGGGGGTCCTAAGGGGGACCTAAGACAGCGCTTTTCAAAGGAAAAAAAGCGTTTCCTTTACCTATAGCAACGCCACCTAAAAGCGCTGCTAAAGGTCTTTTTTTGGCATAGTGCAACCAAACAACCACAAAAAACTGCATCTTAGAAGTGGACTCGTTAGACAGACTTAGAATGCTCAAAATCCAATCTCCATCGTTCATAATGTACCTTTATGCATGTTGAGCGCTGTCACCAAAAGTCAGGAAGATTCGACAGTTGGATTCTGAGAAAACTTTGATATTGTAGAACTGGTCTGTGCTGAATTGGGGCTGCGGGAATTTCACTCTTCTCTCAATGTTTCTTTTGTTGTTTCTCACCTTATGAATTGTTGACCTAATTCTCTTTGCTTTATAATAACAAAGGCTTACACGCACATGGGTTACTAACCCACAATCATTTGGACCACTCCAAATAGGAGGGATTGCCCAACAAATTCCCTCAACTAACTAGTTGGAAGGCAACACCAATTCGGCTTCCGTGCGACAAAACTCAAACTTTCCCCTAGGCAACACCTTTGTCAACATATCCGAATCATTGTCATCGGTGTGAATCTTCTCATGCTCCATCAACTTGGAATCTAATGCATCACGAATCCAATGATAACGAACATCATTATGCTTCGACCTCTAGTGAAAGAATGAATTCTTAGATAAGTGAATGACACTTTGATTATCACAAAACAAGACATACTTTCCTTGTTTCACACCAAGTTCCATTGCAAATTACATCAACCATAACAACTCTTTTGGCACTTCCATGACAACTATAAACCCAACTTCAATAGTAGATAGTGCAACATATTTTTGCAACTTTGATTGCCAAGCCACGACTCCCCTGGCAAAAGTCACCATATACCCCAAAGTAAATTTTCGATCATCTAAGCTTCCGGCTAGATCCAAATTCATATACCCAACCAAGATAGGCTTCTTGCATCCCAAGGTTAGCTTCAAATTTGACAAGGCACACAAATATCTCATCAACCACTTCACGATCTCCCAGTGATCTTTTCCCAGATTTGAGAGATAACAACTCACCATTCTCATGACATGAACAATATCGGGTCTTGTACAAACCATAGCATACATCAAACTACCAACAACCGATGAGTACAGAATGTTCTTTATACTCAACTTTTCTTCATTCGTAGATGGACATAATTTATGACTAAGTTTGAAATGAGAAATAAGTGGAATGCTCCGCTTTAGTCTTATCCATACTAAAACGCTGAATGAATTTCTCCACATACATTTCTTATGACAAGTACAACTTCTTCTCATTTCGATCTCGAACAATTTCAATACCAAGAATTTTCCAAGCCTATCCTAAATCCTTCAGAGCAAAAGATTCACTCAAATTTTTCTTCAACTCTTTAATTCTTGAAATATCCTTCCAACAATTACATATCATCCACATAAAGCAAGAGAATAATGAAATCACCTTCTGAGAAATTCCGGAAAAACACACAATGATCGGTATTGGTCATCTTGTACCCATGTTCAATCATCACCCAGTTGAACTTTTGATACCATTGGCGAGGTGCTTGTTTCAAACCATAAATACTTTTTACCAATTTACAAAGATAGTCTTCTTTTCCCTTCTTTCGGAACCCATCCGGTTGCTCCATGTAAATTTATTCATGTAGATCACCATGAAAGAAATTTGTCTTCATGTCTATTTGCTCTACTTCCATATCAAGACTAACGGCTAGCCCAAGAACAACTCGAATAGATTTCATCTTCATAACCGGAGCAAAAATCTTGCGAAAGTCAACACCTTTCTATTGTTTAAAATCTTTTACCACCAAGCCAACCTTGTATCTTCTTTGAGAAGTACACTCATCTTGATTAATCCGATAAACCCGCATATTCTTCAATGTTCTCTTACCCTTTGGCAACTTCACTAACTCAAAGGTATTATTCTCATGAAGTGATTGCATTTCATCCTCCATGACATCCATCCACTCCTTTTTGTTCTCATCCTCTAAAACTTTTTCAAAGCTTTCAGGTTCTCCACCATCAGTAAGAAAAACATACTCATTTGAGGGGCATCAAACAAAATGCCTTTTATCACAAGTAGACCGCCTTAACTCATTAGAAGTGTAACTAGTTGCTAAACACTTTTAACCTCTTAATCAATCTCATTTTCAACAACATCTTCCGTAGCACCTACATCAACAATATCATTAGGATTTAAAACATTATCAACATTCAAATCCATACCTTGATTTTCAATTGGAACATTTTTTAAAGTGATAGGGATATGAGTAATAGTACTTGAGTCTGTATCAACCATTTCTTCATCTTCAAAAATTGGATCTTTATTCTTAACTTTGTCGATATCCTCAATGGCATAATCCTCCATAAATATGACATCACGACTACAAATAAACTTCTACTGAACCGAATCAAAGAATTGATACCCAAACTCATCAAGACCATACCCAACAAATACACATTTCCTTTGACTTCTCATCCAATTCCGATATCTTATCCTTTGGAATATGCACATAAGCCATGCACCCAAACACCCGAAGATGGTCGTAGGAAACATCTTTACCACTCCAAACATGATTTGGAACATCAAACTTCAATGGAACACATGAAGTGAGGTTTAAAATATGTACAACCCTGCTCAATGCTTCTCCCTAAAAGTATTTCGGAAATTTTGATTGAGAAATTAAACATCTCACCCTTTCCACCAAAGTTTTATTCATTCTTTCGGCTAACTCATTCAATTGCGGTGTCTTTGGAGGAGAATTTTGATGACGTATACCTTGATCTTAACAATACTTGTCGAAAGGTCCAACATACTCTCCCCCGTTATCGGTTCGGATACACTTGAGCTTTTTCCCCGTTTCTCTTTCAATCGATGCTTGAAATGACTTGAAGGTATCTAACCCTTGATCTTTCGTATTTATGGTATAAGCCCATGTTTTTCGAGAATAATCATCAATGAAAGTCATAAAGTAATATGCACCACCAAGAGACCGTGTCTTTATCAGATCATGCACATCAGAATGTACTAAATCCAACACTTCCGATTTCCTCTTTGGTTCGAATGACATAAAGGAAACTCGCCTTTGTGTACGCGCTAAACAATGCGAACATTTTCTCAACTTTGCACCGGAAACACCATACAACACATTCTTCTTTTTCCAAAAGGCTCAAACCTTTTTCACTTATATGACCCAAATGCTTATTCCATAATTCAGATGAGCTATCATTGTCACGAGTGTTGAGATAGAACTTTGAAACCCCAAGTTGGACGAATAGAAGATTGAATTCCTTTTTCCTTTAGCAACCAACATTGAGCCTTTCTTTAACTTCCATTCATTGGACAAAAAATAATTATCATATCCATCATTATCCGATGACATTAGTGTTGCATCTCAAAAAAATACGTTCATTCGTGAAGTGTTCGTGTGCTCGTAGAAAATGATTTGAGCAGAGTCGTCACCGAACTTTATTTATTCCATAGAAGGAAAGGGAAAATATTGATAAAAACCTTCAGAGAAAAAGAAAATGGTCGTCGCAACTGAATTCGGGTTAGGGAGTCGATTACCCAATGGGAAGATATTAACACTCCTCACGTCCGTTGTACTCTACGGGAACCTTTTAGTTAAACTAACGATTGAATGTTAGTTTATGTTAATTGTTTTCTTTGAATGTTAAGAGTGTAAAAGGAAAAGAAAGGGGTCACAAAAAATGTTTTTATCAGGGTGCTTGACGAGATTGCGTGTCTCGCTCCTTCGTATCCTCAGGTACAATGAGGAACTCAAAGCTTTGTATTTCAGGGAAGAAGGCTAATTTTGTTGGTTTGTTTTATTGAACAAGTGTTTAGATCATATTCTAAAGGTTAAACATTGGCTTATTTGCTCGCGGTGGAGGCGTAAGCGCTAGTTTGTATTTACATTAGAATGGACTAAACAATGCTCTTTTCCAAAAGTTGTTTATTGCACGGGGGCGAGAAATCAAGTTTGGTGTGTTTGAGTATGTTTTAGACTTGAACGATGAGGATTTATGACTTACAAGAGATTACCACTTAGGCCTAATACTCGGGACTATGACTGGACCTTTCATCCAGGTAGTCTTTTTCTTTTGATTTATTGCGAAAATGTTTGAATATTTATAAGTGTTTTGAATGAAAGACAGACACTTGAGCTTGTAAGCTATTACAACTTGGGCTTAGTGTTCGGGACTATGACTGGACCTTTCACTAAGGTAGTCTTTTTCTTTCATTATTGAAAAATGTCAAAGTATGCATTTGTCATTTTGATTTTGATTATTAAAAGAGTTTGATATTGAATCAAGTGTTTGATTTGTGTTTGTCGAGTGAATTGTGAAATTTTTTTTGAAATGATTTGAAATTGATGAGGGGAGTGGCAAAATGCTTTGAAAATTATTTGATGTTGATCAAGCGTTTTATTTTGAAGAGATTGATTTTTAATCGCCGCTTATTTTCTTGTATTAACAATCATGCATTAGCTAAAGAAACAATAAAATAAACTAAAGCAATAAAAATAAATGGGAGAGGGACACAATATCAATACCAGAGTTGATTTTTAAAGCTAAAAAACAAATAAAACCAATAAAGGAAATAATAAAAGGGAGAAAGGTACACTATCAATACATAATGTGTGAGCAATTAAAGGAAATAAAAGAAAATAGGAAAAATAAAATAAATAAAGCATAAAAAATAGTAAAATGGATGGAGAGGTACACATGAGTAAGAATAAATGGTATAAAAATAAAGGGAGATGCATTATCAATACAAGAGTAAGAATAAAACAAATAAAACATAAAAGAAATAATAAAAAGGAAAAATATGCAATTAATTATTTAATTGAATAAATTAAAAATATTTTTTATTTCTTTTAATATATGAGAAATTGAAATTAACAAGATTATGACAAAAAAAAAAAAAATCGAGATCAAAAAATAAAATGACAAAGCATTTAAGAAAAACAAGAAAAATAAATAAAATGAAAGGGGTGTTGGGCCAAACAGGGTGCAATGAGTACAAGAAAATGGTGGCAGCCCAAATGAGCGTTGGTCCCACCAACCACCAAACAAAAAAAGTTGGGAAAAAGAAAAAGAAGAAGCATGATGAAACGGATGACCGTGATTTAATATGGGGTTGTCTTCAAGAACAACAACAACAACATTCATCTTTATTTTGGTCATAATTTGCTCAATTTTTCATGGAATTAAGTAGATGAATAATGAAACTTCAACAACTCGATCTCACAAACATCATGGAAATCTAATAAATTAAAAAATAAGTCATGAAAAAAAAACAAAATTAAATCACATTTAATCATTTTTGCTCATGGAAGTTCAAGAACATTTTAAACTCTTGATTTTGAACCAATGGAGTTTCCATTCAAAATGGTGATGATTAAGATACTAATTATGTGTAGCAAGAATAATAATGCAAAGAAAATTAAATAAACAATAAACATTATGAGCCTACCTAAATAAAGAAAAATAAAAAGTGACTTGAAAATTGGAGAGATATTTGTGCAAATTTTTGACTTGTTCTTATTCGTGATTCTTGGTGAGATTTGTGAATGAGAATGATTTTATTTATAGGCTCTAGAAATGGTAGTTTAGGAATTATGAAAAAGATGTGAGAATGATGTGATTGCCTTCTAGAAACTTAATTCATTAAATAATGAATTGTGATATAATATTTGCATGGAATAATTATGTAATAATATATATGAGAGATATTTTGGGCCTTCTAGAAACATTTATTTTTGTTTTATGATGCATGAAAATGATTAATAAACTTCAAGTGAGATTTGGGTCGAACTCATGCTGTGTCGAAGGAAAGCTTTCATGTGTTTTTCGACAGGAGGCAAGCATGCAGTTGAAGCTTGTTCACATGCTGATGCCTAATTGTTACATATTGTAGTCGAAGTCTGATCTAATAAGTACTGTCGAATTATTCTGTCGAATTGGGCCTTGTGTTAAGGATCTAATTGTCTAGGTTTCTTGGGCTGCAAGTTATCTAGTTAGTCTATAAATAGGCTAGTACACTCAGTTTGTTGAGTGTGGCAAATTGTGATATTCACTTGTAATCATTTGTGACTTTAATGAGAAAGTGAATAGTAAACAGAATTTTATTTGCCCAATCCTTGTTGTTCTTCTTCTTCTTCTTCTCGTTTTACTTTTTCGTCAAACCCTAACCCTTGTTTTGGTTCTTGATTATCAAGAAACAGTTTTATACTTTGCTTAAAGACATCGTTTTTCTCAACAAATTGGTGCGGTGAGCATGGAGAAGATGACTTCAACAAAGTATGAGATTGAAAAGTTCACCGGAGTGAACGATTTCGGTCTGTGGCATTTGAAGATGAAAGCCCTACTGGTGCAGCAGGGTTGTTTGGAAGCGTTGAAGGAACTGGCAGCCATGGATGCTGCGTTGACGGTAAGAGAAAATATGGCAATGATCGAGAAAGCACACAGCACAATATTGTTGAGCCTTGGTGATAAGGATCTTCGGCAGGTATCAAAGGAGACGACGACATCGGGGTTATAGGTGAAGCTTGAAAGCTTGTACATGACCAAATCGTTTGTACCTGAAGCAAGCTCTGTATTCGTTCAAGATGAGTGAAGACAAAGCTTTGACTGAGCAGTTGGATATGTTCAACAAGCTGATTCTTAATTTTAGCGCGGTTTTTGTGGTTTCGAATCACTATCGCTTGGGTACTACAGTTCGATTCATTTTTTATCCTATTGAGCTGATTAAGTAAGGGAAATAGATGTCTCCAATTAACCCTGCTTGCATACTGAGTTTAAACAGTCAAAACTGTTGGTTTACAAATGCTATCAAATAAGGGGTCTCTCTTGGGTTATTTGCTTAAGAACGGAGTGTCTTGATGGTACATGAGGCTTTTGGTTAGGATACTAAATCTGATTTTCTTTGATGGATGTATGAAGGTACTGGACCTAAAGTATTTGCTTAGTATGCTCGCTAAGATTTCAAAATCTTATGCCTACGTATTCCCGTTTTAACGAAACAGGGAAATCAGAGCGATCGTAGTTCCTCCTATTCTATGGGAGGAAAAAAAGGGTGTTTTGGTGTCTTATTCAAAGCCCAAGATTGAATCTAAAGGTGATTTGTATCTTGTTCAAAGCCTAAGATATGAAGCGAAAGGGTTCTGACTGAGAGGGAATTTGTCATCTCTAAAGAGGAATTGTTGATGATTGTATGCTGTGAGCAAAGCACAATTTGATGCTAAAAGGTTGATTGACTCAATCGGGGATTTCTTTATACAAAGCCTAAGAGGAGGCTAAAAGGGATTTGACTCAACAAGAGAGTACTTTTATATGTCTTGTACAAAGCCTAAGACGGAGGCTAAAAAAGGGTTTGACTCAACAAGAGAGTACTTTTATATGTCTTGTACAAAGCCCAAGACGGAGGCTAAAAAAGGTTTGACTCAACAAGAGAGTCGTTTATACTCAACAAGAGAGTGTTTTATCTGTCTCGTACGAAGCCCGAGATTGAGGCTAAAAGGAGATTGACTCAACAAGAGAGTCATTTATACTCAACAAGAGAGTGTTTTATATGTCTTGTACAAAGCCCAAGACGGAGGCTAAAAGGGTGATGGACTCAACAAGAGAGCCTGAAAAGGTTAGCTCCGCTGGGGAGAATCATTGTACAAAGCCCAAGAGGAGACTATCTCACTGCTGAGGACTGTTGAGATCCTTAGGTAGGTCCGAGTATGGGGAACCCTCATGAGAGAGACCGGGTTTCTTCCTATGTTTGTAGGGAACTTGAGAATGTCTTCGAGACTCAAGGGGTTTAGACTGTCCAAGTCTAGAGTTTTATCTTTTCTACTACGCCCAAAAGGAGGCACGGGCATTAAGGGAGGAGAATCAACCCTAAAATGGCCGGAGTTTTTGACGCTGGAAAGACTGGTCTAGCAAAGGATGACTAAGTTTTGTCTTATACCTTTAAGAGGTCGTCAGGGTCCTTGTATTAAGCCCAAGAGAAGGCATGAGAACATCTAAGAAGCCGAAGGGTCCTTGTACAATGCCCAAGAGGAGGCGGGGATGCTTTTAGGAAGCCTGTGGGTCCCAAACCGAGAGAAGTTCAAGAAATGCAATTCACCGAGAAGAGATCATTTCATGAAAGTTCGAGGTTTGAAGAAACTCAAAAGATGCCATTCACCGAGAATAGATCACCTCCGGGGAGTAGAATTTCTTGATAATTTCTAGGGGTGACAGTCTGAGAAAAGGTTCACCGAGAATACTGTATTTCTCTTTGTTCCATATTGTTTAACCCCAAGAGAAGGGAAGATTGTATCTGGAATCCTACGGGGGATCTAGTCTTGTTTGTATTTAAGAGTGACCAATGAGGCTTTACCTAGTTCTAGACGTAGTTGCCGGGGAAAACTCTAAATAACTATACTAGTATAGACACAGTGGATATATGACAAGTATATTAAAAGTTTATGAAAGAAGACTAACCATGCGCAGCTTCCCACAATACAGTTATATATATGAAAGCAGATAAAAGAAAGCGGATAAACACTTACCCGTTGTAGAGCTTCCATGCTGTTTTGTTAGTTGTTCAACAAAAAAAATTTAAGAAAGTTTTGATAAAAACTGTATATTTGGATTCAAAATCAAAGTAGAAAGTATTTTGAAAAGGGATTGGGGCTTACAACTCAAAGAAAGGCCTAAATTTTAACAGTGATTGCACTGTTGTTTTGAATTTGTATAGGGACTTATACAAGTGACTGAGGCTCAAAAAGGTTTTCTGTACAAAGGGATGGGTCTTATACTCCCTCAAGAGGCCCAAAAAGGTTATTTTTGTACAAATGATGGGGATTACAGCTCAATGAGAGGCCCAAATGATTTGTTTGAGAACGGCGATCGCGCCGAGGTTTTTTGAAAACACAGTGGGTCTTATACAATGACTGAGACCCAAATTATTTTGGTTTTCAAAAAGGGTTGGGTCTTACACTCTATTAGAGGCCCAAAAAGCTTTAAAATGAAAAGAAATGGGACTTATAGCTCAAGGAGAGCCCAGATGGTTTTGTGAAAAGGCGACGATCGCGCCGTGATTTTGAAAATGCAGAGGGACTTATACAATGTCTGAGGCCCAAATTATTTATGTACAAGAGGGATGGGTCTTACACTCTATTAGAGGCCCAAAAAGTTTTAAAAAGATTTGTTTAGGGTGATTAAAATCAAAACCCTAAATTAATTTCAAAATGTATTTTAATTAAATAAAAATTCAATTAAAATGATCAAAATTATCAAACATGTGTGAAAAACAAGTTGTGATCTTGGATTAATGTTTGAAAAATCATGTTTTTATCCACAAAATGATTGGAAACCAATTAATTTTGGAAAATCAAGAGAGAGAAAAATAATTTAAATGTTAAAAAACAAGTAAAAATTAATTCTTTGCAAAAATATCAAGTATATGAAATAAATAATATTTTTGGGAAATTTGCGTAAAATAAAATATTTTAACATTTTTGTGAATTATTAAAAAAATAATCAACTCAAAATCATTAAAATTCAAAGAGAAATTAATTTTTGAATCAATTAAATAAAATCACAAAATTCAAATATTCAAATTTGTGAAAAAGGCGCCAAGAACATGAGCCAAGAACATGCGCGAAGGGAGTTTTGCTCAGATTTGCATTTTCTATCCAATCTCACTGAATACTTGATGAAATTACACAATCTACATATCAATCTGCTCGTTTTCACCTCACGATCATGTCTATGGTCTTTAATTTCATTTATTTTAAACATGGAATAAGAAATCAAGATAAAACCTCAAGAACCCTAAATTTTGCATGAAGGCTGAGAATTTTGATACACGATTCAAACAAAGTAATTAATTAAGGGAAAACATTCTATGCATGATTATGAACATTTGGCAAAAGTATTGTGCGAGGAAATATGCATAGATTAAGAGATGACCAAGTTTAGGCTTACTTGAAGGTCGTGGCAGCAAGAGCAATGTGATTTTTTAGTTGGAGGTGTTACAGATGAGTTGTGATGATCTGAACAGCTTCCCTACACCATATGGAATGTGTTTGAATGCTTGGACTTGATTGGAAATGGCTGGATCACTTCATGGCATCTCAACTGCAACTTAGTTGAAAACATGAGTAACTGGTTGGTGATTCTGAGAAATCAGTGTTCCAGATGTTGTTTAAGTGTTTGGATCACGTCTATATGATGTTTATGAGGTGTGTGTGTGATTGGTTTGGTTGGAATTGCTCTCAAACTCAAAACCCGATAGTGACTTGCTTTGGAAGGCAAACTTGGAAGTGAGAAAGTGATTTTGAGGAAAGCATTTGTTTGATGGCTTTGGTGTACTCAAACTGATCACAAATGAGGTCAATTTATAGTAGAGCAAGTTTGTTTTGCAAGCAATAGTGTGTGACAACTGCAGCAGGTCTGTGGCCAATGGTTGCATTTTGGAATCTCAAGTCTCCTCTAGCCATTGACTAGAGGTTAGAGCACAGGCCTATGTGTCTCTAGTTCAGAGCTTATCCTTGACTCATTCAGTTGGAAATGGCTCAGTTCATGCCACCTTGGTGCATCCATTGAATGCTCCAAAACAAAATTGGAGTCTTGTCCCCTTTTTAGGCTTTTTAGGTTTGGCATGCTATTTGTAGTTCCAAAGACTTGGGAGGCTTATGGATCAGAGTTGGTTCCTCCTTGGTCTCCCCCTGAGGTGTTCAGATGGATAAACTTGCTTGTCATTTGCACAAATTGCTCAAATCGAGCAAAATGCACAAATCTGCCTTGTTATGACAGTTGCATCAAGGCATATTGCCACTGTCATAACTCCTTGCTCAGGGTGAGTTTGAGGGAGTTCTTGGCCATTTTGGAAAGCTCTCATATGATACAACACATGTGTGATCATAGTTTGTTTTGATACTTTTGGGATCCAAGTGAAAAATTCCCCTACATTTTGAAAAAAGTGAAACAGATTCTGACTTAGTGAAAATTTCACCAAGTGTTGGAAAAAGTGGCATTTTCATGTTTTTGTCATTTTGGTCACTCCATAACTCAAAATCCATGAGTAATTGAAATGAGCTGTAGTTGACACATTTAAAGTATGCCATGAGATCTACAAATCCATCTTTGGATCATCCAAAATGGTTACTTGGATCTCAAGTTATGATCCTTGGAAGTTGGTACCCTAGCCACTTTGTTCCATAACTTAGAAAAATTCTAAGTTTTTATGGTTACCCCTTTTACAAGTTATCCCACTTTCTTTGATTTTTCTTGATGAATGATGATTCCAATCACACATTAACATCATTTTAGGGTCAAGGAACCATAATTGTGAAAAATCTCAAAAAGTCAAAGTTGACTTTTGTGCACAATTGACTTTTTATCAGATGATTCCAAACTGTGCGATCCTTGGTGAAATCAAGTCCTTAACCTAAATCAAAACTAATGGATATGTTCCATAGGTGTTATAGGGTGTATTGAATCATGTCCCAAGGTTTGGGAGCATGTCCTGGTCAAAAGTCAAAGGCACAGTTGACTTTTCTCGCGAAACCCTAATTGTGGTCCTGATGAAATTGAGGCTTGTGACTCAAGCTTCTTGGATCAATCCATTGTTTCAAATGGATCTGTGGTTTATTGGAGACCCTCAAATCATGTGGTGGGTCCCTAAAGTCCACTTAAGGGTGAATTAGGTCAAGAAACCCTAATTCCTTATTTTTGGTAAATGCATCCCCTGAGGTTAAATTGACTTGATGATTGGGTCCATGAGGTCCCTTGGAGTACCTTGGACTATGCTTTGAAGCATGGGCTCATGCCCAGATGAAAATTTCCACCTGGAAGCCCTAGTCGACCAAAACCCTAATTTGGTGACACTGGCGATCTTGAGGCTTAATCTACTTGGAATGCTGCAACCTTGTACTTGATTCTTGATGCGGGAGTCCTCTTGATACTTTATAGAGGTTTGAGAGGTTAGACAAGTTGAAGATCATGTCATTTCTTTATTGATCCTTTGCCTAAGTACCCTGAGAGGGATTGAAACCCTAATCTTTGATTGTAGTGAATGTTCAACAATCCATGAGGAGATTGATGAAGCATGAAAGTACATCCATATTATGATGATGATTTTCACAATGATGGGAAATCTTGGTGGTCAAAATTTAGGGTATGACATTGATCTTGAAAATATTGATGTGAAGATCGATGACGAAGATCAAGCACTGTTGCTGTTATGTGTTTTACCCAGATCACATGCTCACTTCAAAGAAACTCTCTTGTATGGAAGAGAGTCCCTGACCTTTGAAGAAGTTCAAGCAGCCTTGTATTCGAAGGATTTGAACGAAAGAAAGGAGCAGAAACCTTCATCAGTTGGCGAAGGGTTGTCCGTGAAAGGAAGATCGTCAAAGAAAGATGGTAGGTTTGACAAGAAGAAAGGTAAGGTTCAACAGAAGTCTTATGGTGGTGATATGTCTGGTATTAAATGTTATCACTGCAAGAAGGAGGGTCACACAAGAAAAGTGTGCCCTGAGCGCCTGAATAATCATGGAGGTAAGGACAATGGGAATGCAGCTATTGTACAAGATGGTTATGAATCATCTGATGTCCTTGTGGTGTCGAGCAGCAACTCTTGCAAAGAGTGGATTATGGATTCTGGATGTACTTGGCATATGACTCCAAACAAGAATGTGTTTGAAGAATTGTGTGATCAAGATGGTGGATCAGTGCTGCTGGGGAACAATAAAGCTTGCAAGATTGCAGGTATTGGATCTGTTAGATTTAAGCTCTATGATGAGTCAAAAAAGCTATTGACTGGGGTTAGGTATGTACCTGACCTTAAGAGGAATTTAATTTCTCTTGGTGAATTCGACAAGAAAGGATATGTCTTCAAAGGAGAGCAAGGTATCCTAAAAATCATGAAGGGGTCGAAGAAAGTCTTGAGAGGCGTGAAGAAACAAGGCTTGTATACCCTTGAGGCTGAGGTTGTAAGTGGTTCGACAAATGTTGTATCCACGAAACCTGTGTCGAAAACAGAATTATGGCACATGAGATTGGGCCATGTCAATGAAAGAGGCATGGTCGAATTGGGGAAGCAGAACCTGCTAGGAGGTGACAAAGTCGAAAAGCTAGAGTTTTGTGAATCTTGTGTATTTGGTAAATCCTGTAGGGCGAAGTTTAACAAAGGCAAGCAAGGAACACATGGATCCCTTGATTACATTCATGCTGATCTTTGGGGGTCTGCAAGGAATCCTTCACACTCAGGTGCAAGGTTCTATCCATCGTTGATGACCATTCTAGAAAGCTATGGGTATTCATTCAAAAGACGAAGGATAAAAATTTTGAGAATTTCAAAAGTTGGAAGGTTCTGGTCGAAACTCAAACTGGCAGAAAGGTTAAGAGGTTGAGAATCGACAATGGCCTTGAGTTCTGCAACGAAGCATTCGACAGTTACCGTGTGGTGTCTGGGATTGTAAGGCATAAGACTGTAGCAGGTACTCCTCAACAAAATGGCTTAGCTGAGAGATTCAATCGAACAATCCTTGAAAGGTTTAGATGCATGTTGGTTAGTGCTTGATTGAAGAAGGTGTTTTGGGCAGAGGCTGTTTCGACAGCAGCTTATCTGATAAATAGACGTCCTTCGACTGCGCTGGGAATGAAGACACCTGAAGAAGTTTGGTCTGGTCATCCACCAAATCTCAATAAACTGAGAGTATTTGGCTATTTAGCTTATGCTCACATTAGGCAAGACAAGGTTGAACCTAGAGCTCTGAGATGCATGTTCCTTGGATATCCTGAGGGAGTCAAGGGTTATAGGCTGTGGTGCCTAGAACCAGGTCACAGAAGATGTATCACAAGTCGTGATGTAGTTTTCAATGAGGTCGAAATGGCTTTCAAGAAAACTGGTGATGTTGGTCGAAGTACAGAAATCTCTGAAGAGGAGCTGGAATAGGTAGAGATGCCTGTTGAGGTGCAGCATAGTGATGCTGAAGTGCATAGCCCTGATGAAGTCGAAGAGCAAGATGCTGAAGAGGCTGAGGAAACTGTCGATGACTACATACTGGCAAGAGATAGGTCGAGATGAGTCATCAAGCCACCTAAGAGACTTGGTTATGCAGATCTTATAGCTTTTGCCTTAATCTCTTCAAGTGAGGTACTTGACGAAGAACCTAAAGATTACAAGGAAGCTATAAGGAGTCAAAATAAGACTGAATGGCGAAAAGCCATGGATAACGAGATGAAATCTCTTCATGATAATAACACTTCGGAGCTGATTGAGAAACCTGCAGGAGCTAGGTTAGTCAGTTTTAAGTGGATTTTCAAGGTCAAGGAAGGAATCGAAGGAGTGATGTCGAAGCGCTTTAAGGGGAGGCTGGTTGCTAGGGGGTTCACTCAGAAAGAAGGAGTCGACTTCAATGATGTGTTCTCACCTATTGTAAAGTATAGATCCATTCGAATGTTGTTGGCCATGGTGGCAAAGTTCGACTTGGAACTTGAGCAAATGGATGTGAAGACAGCATTTCTGTATGGTGATCTAGATGAAACGATTCTGATGCGTCAACCTCAAGGGTATGCAGAAAAGGGAAAAGAAGATTTTGTGTGCAAGCTGAATAGGTCTTTGTATGGCCTGAAACAATCTCCTCGACAGTGGAACAGGAGATTCGACAAGTTCATGGCACACATTGGTTTCACTAGAAGTCAGTTCGATCACAATGTTTACTTTAGATTTTGACCTGGAAACTCATTTGTTATGTTGCTGTTGTATGTGGATGATATCCTTATAGCTAGCAATAATGTTGAGGATGTAATGAAGGTGAAGGCTGAACTCAGTAAGGAGTTCGAAATGAAGGATCTGGGAGCTGCAGCCAGGATTCTTGGGATTGACATCCGGAGAGATAGAAAGCAGTCAAAGTTGTGCTTATCTCAGGAAACATACCTACGGAAGTTTCTCGACAAAAGTCCACTTAGGGGTGAATTAGGTCAAGAAACCCTAATTCCTGATTTTTGGTAAATGCATCCCCTGAAGTTAAATTGACTTGATGATTGGGTACATGAGGTCCCTTGGAGTACCTTGGGTTATGCTTTGAAGCATGGGATCATGCCCAGATGAAAATTTCCACCTGGAGGCCCTAGTCGACCAAAACCCTAATTTGGTGATACTGGCGATCTTGAGGCTTAATCCACTTGGAATGCTGCAACCTTGTGCTTGATTCTTGATGTGGGAGTCCTCTTGATCCTTTATAGAGTTTTGAGAGGTTAGACAAGTTGAAGATCATGTCATTTCTTGATTGATCCTTTGCCTAAGTACCCTGAGAGTGCTTGAAACCCTAATCTTTGATTGTAGTGAATGTTCAATAATCCATGAGGAGATTGATGAAGCATAAAAGTACATCCATATTGTGATGATGATTTTCACAATGATGGGAAATCTTGGTGGTCAAAATTTGGGGTATGACAGATGCCCTTATTTAATCTTCTTGGACCCTAAGGTGTGAATGGCGAAGGTATTCGGGCATTCAGGGTGCAAGAGGATTAAATATCGGAATACCCAAAATTTTGATGGTGGTTATGAATGGTAATTTCCCCATCCATCTTCTTTTGCTAAGCAATGATACTTAGAAAAGGTAAAAACTTCCCCTCGATCCTGGTTTCCTACCAAGGAACTGGTCTCAGTTTCTCTTTGGAATAAACTTCCCCCCGATCCTGGTCTCCTACCAAGGAACTAGTCTCGGTTTCCGATATGAACTTCCCCTCGATCTTGGTTTCCTACCAGGGAACTAGTCTCAGTTTCTGATGTAAACTTCCCCTCGATCTTGGTTTTCTACCAAGGAACTGGTCTCAGTTTCTGAAACAAACTTCCCCTCGATCCCGGTTTCCTACCAAGGATCTGGTCTTAGTTTCTTTTGTCAATAAACTTTCTTGACAAGGGACGTTATTTGTAGCGGTTTTCCTCAAACTTCTCGCCGAATTTTCCCGGGGAGATGCCATTTGATGTAATCCAATTTTGAGGTGCCGATGACCTTTTCATTCACGAAATTTTAATTAAGAGGCTTTCTCTGGGGATTTTCCTTAATCTGGGAAAGCGAAGATATCATCATCAATGGCGAAGAGTGACATTTGTCGAAGGTCTTCTTGCCTTTCAGAGGTTCAAGTTATCAAAGTGGTCGAGAGACCAACTTCAATCCAGCAGTAAACTGGAGGAGCGATTGTTCAGACACCACTTTTCCTGACGAGGAAAGAACTGACAACTCGATTGAGAGGACTTTTATGACTAGGGAACAAAACCGACTAGAGTGATAGTGATGCAATATGAATATGAATGTGAACCAATAATGCATGATGCATGTATGTTTATGCTGACAAAACTAACGCGACATACAGACTAAAGGATGAACACGACTGGATACTCGGCCACTACAGGGGATGAAAAGTATCACTGGTTCAAGATAGCAAATCTGCCTTGCTTAGGAGAGATGGTCCTTGTGTGGACCAAAGTTGGTCGGGCTTAGGAGATAAGAACTCGGTCGGGGGTGTCAGATGAAACATGGTCTCTGACACAGTTGATCCTTTGTTCAGGCGTACTAGCTTAGAATGAGTACTTTGATTCTGCCCTTTGAAGCTCGATTACTTCTGGAGAAGCCATCGATGTTCTTCTGATGTTTAAGAGTCAAAAGAAGTGTCATCTTTATTTTAAAAGCAGAAAAAGTTTGACAAGTAAATTCATTTTTGTTTTATTTCAAGAATCGTTAATCATGTTAAAATGTCGTTCTGTAAAGCTAAAACAAATGAGAATTACAAACAAAAGCACAATGGCTCAAATTTTATTGATAGGATGGAAATCAGCCAAGCGCGTGATTCCATAGAGTATATACAAAGTTAGAAAATGGTAATTTACGGGAAAAGGGCTACATTAAAACATAACGACCACTATCCTTCTACCAACTTTGAATTCTGGGCATCCTGAGCTTCTGTCGAAGATAACCTTGACTGGAATTTTCCTGATGGAGGATGTGACTGCTGCTGAGGGATCTTCCCATTTGTTGAACGTAGTTACTTGCCATTATCCCTAACTTTTGCCTGGATTGTACTTTGAGGTTTCCAATCCACCGGGATGATTTTTGATTATGTCTCTAATTTTTGCCTGGACCGCCCTTTCGGGTTTTCAATCCACCGAGACGTTTTTTTTAGTTAGGCGAAGTATTTCTTGACTACGTCAACATTTATGGGGTAGGCAAATTCCTCTCTGTCCATAGTTACAAGTCTCAAGGTACCGCCTGAGAAAGCTTTCTTGACCACATAGGGGTCGTCGTAATTTGGAGTCCATTTGCCCCGGGAATCCGTGAGAAATGATTGTATCTTTTTGAGCACAAGGTCTCCTTTCCTAAAGATGCGAGGTCGAACCTTTTTGTCAAACGCCTTTTTCATCCTTTGCTGATACAACTACCCATGGCATAGTGTCGTCATTCGCTTTTCTTCGATTAGATTTAGTTCGTCGTGTCGACTCTGACACCATTCAGCCTCTGTTAACTTAGCCTCCATCAATACCCGGATCGATGGGATCTCTACTTCTATGGGAAGCACTGCTTCCATGCCATATACTAGAGAGAAAGGGGTTGCCCCTGTTGAAGTGCGGACAGATGTACGATAACCGTGAAGAGCAAAGGGTATCATCTCATGCCAGCCTTTCTAGGGTACAACCATCTTCTGAACAATCTTCAATATGTTCTTGTTAGCCGCTTCTACCGCTCCGTTCATCTTGGGTTGGTAGGGAGATGTGTTATGGTGTTCGATCTTAAACTCAGCACCCAACTCTTTTATCATCTTGTTGTTCAAGTTGGATCCATTGTCAGTAATAATCTGGCTTGGAACACCATAACGACAGATGATATTATTTTTGATAAATCGGACCACCACTTGTCGGGTTACATTGACGTATGATGTTGCTTTGACCCATTTGGTGAAGTAGTCAATGACTACCAGGATGAACCGATGTCCGTTTGAAGCCTTTGGCTCAATCATGTCAATCATGCCGATTCCACATATGGAAAAAGGCCACGGGGAAGAGAGAACTTTGAGATGCGTTGGCCGTACATGGATTTTGTCTGAATATATCTGACACTTGCGACATCTCCTCATGTACTTGTAGCAATCGAATTCCATGGTCAACCAATAGTACCCTGCTCTCAGAATTTTTCTCGCCATTGTGTGTCCATTGGCATGAGTGCCAAAGGATCCTTCATGAATTTCTTTCATCAGCATGTCTACTTCTGGTCTGTCTACACATCGGAGCAAGACCATGTCAAAGTTTCTCTTATAGAGTGTATCACCGCTCAGGAAGAAGTTTCTGGCCAATCTTCTGAGGGTTTTTCTATCTTTTCTGGATGCCAGGCAGGTATTCTTGTTTCTGAAGGAAGCATTTGATATCGTGATACCACGGTTTATCGTCTATGATTGCTTCAATTGTGAAGATGTAAGCGGGCCTTTCTAGGTGCATTATGTCGATCTTAGGTATGTCATTCCATTGAACTACACTAATCAAGGAAGAGAGAGTGGCTAATGCATCAGCCATGTGATTCTCCTCACGAGGGATATGATAAAACTCAATTCTCTTGAAGAAGGGTAACAACCTTCTCGTGTAATCTTTGTAAGAAATCAATCCTGATTCGTATGTGTTCCAATCTCCTTTGATCTGATTGATAACCAGGGCTGAGTCGCCATATACATCCAAGTGCTTGATCCTTAAGTCGACCGCTTCTTGGAGACCCGTGATACAAGATTCGTATTCGGCCTCGTTGTTTGTGCACTTGAATGTTAATTTGGCAGTGAAAGGAATGTGGGTACCCTGAGGTGTTATAATGATTACCCCAATTTTGTTTCTGTAATGATTGACAGCTCCGTCAAAGATAAGTCCCCATTGGGAACCTGGTTCTGGCCCTTCACTGGGTAGCGGTTCATCGCAGTCTTTCATTTTCAAATACATGACATCTTCGTCTGGGAAGTCAAATCCGACTAATTCCTGATCGTCGATCGGTTGATGAGCCAAATGATCGGCTAAAATACTCCCTTTGATGGCTTTTTGAGCATGGTACTCTATGTTGTATTCTGATAACAACATCTGCCAACGGGCAATCCTTCCCGTGAGAGCAGGCTTTTCAAAGACATACTTGATCGGATCCATTTCGGAGATTAACCAAGTAGTGTGATGAATCATATACTGGAGAAGACGTTTGGCTGCCCAAGCCAGAGTGCAGCAAGTTTTCTCAAGCATAGTGTACCGAGTTTCACACTCGGTGAATTTCTTGCTCAAATAGTAAATGGTCGATTCTTTTCTTTTTGTTTCATCTTGTTGGCCAATTACACAACCCATTGAGTCTTCCAAGACCTTTAGGTAGATGATCAGTGGTCTTCCTTCCACTAGAGGTGATAGAATCGGTGGATTCAACAGGTATTCCTTGATACTGTCAAAGGCAGTTTGGTAGTCTTTTGTCCAAATGCAGTCCTGATTCTTTTTGAGTAATTTGAAGATTGGCGCGCATGTCGCGGTCATGAGGAATATAAATATGGAAATGTAATTCAGACGTCCCAGGAATCCTCTGACTTGTTTCTCAGCCTTTGGAGAAGGCATTTCTTGAATGGCCTTGACCTTGTCAGGATCAACCTCAATTCCTTTCTGGATAACGATGAACCCTAGAAGTTTCCCTGAACAGACACTGAACGTGCACTTGTTGGGATTCAAGCGGAGTTTGTACTTTATCAGACGCTCGCATAGTTTTGACAGGTGGGTCACATGCTCCTCCTCTGTTTTAGATTTGGAAATTATGTCATCGACGTATAACTCGATTTCTTTGTGTATCATGTCATGAAACAGAGTAGTCATGGCCCTTTGATAGGTTGCCCCGGCGTTCTTCAAGCCGAACGGCATCACCTTATAACAAAAAGTACCCCATGGGGTGATAAACGAAGTTTTCTCCATGTCTTTCGGCGCCATTTTGATTTGATTATAGCCCGAGAATCCATCCATGAAGGAGAAAACTTTGAACTTTGTTGTACTGTCTACCAGCATGTCAATGTGCGGTAGGGGAAAGTCATCCTTTGGACTGGCTTTGTTCAAATCCCTGTAGTCTACACACATTCTGACCTTTCCGTCCTTTTTCGGAACTGGCACTATGTTGGCTAGCCATTAAGGATATTATGATGTGGCGAGGAAACCCACGTCAATATGTTTTTGCACTTCCTCTTTGATTTTGATGGCCATGTGTGGGTGAGTCTGTCTCAGTCTTTGTTTTACCGGCGGACATTCTGATCTTAACGGTAGATGATGTTCCACAATGATGGTATCCAACCCTGGCATGTCTTGATAGGACCAAGCAAATACATCAGGAAATTCTTTAAGAAGTCTTATCAAACCTTCTTTGACAGTTGGACTGAGCAGTGCCTCAATCTTGACTTCTTTTCTCTCTTCTTCTGAACCTAAGTTGACCGTTTCCAACGGCTCCTTGTGGGGTTCAATGGACATTTCCTCTTGTCTGAGTAGTCGAGAGATCTCTTCTGGAATTTCTTCGTCATTTTCTTCTTCAGCCTCAAATACCGAGAATTCAAAGTTGGGAGAAGGCATTGGATCGTATGTTTCAATGGGGTTTAAAACAAGCAATCTGCATGGCGTGATGATTTGTGTTTAGAAGAGATAGAGAGAATGCAAGAGTGCGTGAAGTGTTTTTTTTTTAAAATGCTTGTTTTTATTATTTGTTGTTCTTTAGGATTACCATTTTCTGAAAAAGCGAAAAGAGAAAACAGCAATAGATGCGGAAATTACAGAACGACGTTATTTTATTTATGATTTTATCGATTCTTGAAACTACAGCCATATAAAACAAAACTCTATCGCTTTGGGCGAAGCGAAGAGGTACATTTACAGAAAGTGAGCCCTATCAAAACATTCGTTTCACCTGGGCAGGGTGAAAGGTTAAGATAAAGACGACAATTACTTAGACTTATGAACAACTTTCGGAACGTTGACTGCAACCCATTGGCGGCGAACTCCTCGGTGAATCACAAAGTCTGGTACCTTCTTTATTGGTTTGTCTTCAGAAATAACGCTGATTTCTGGCGGAGCAGGATCGTTGGAACCTGTCTCCCAGGCAGAGTTGTCGTAGGAGGATTCCTCAGTTGTATCTTGCACAGTATTTGTACTCTCAGGTATATCTCCCCGTCCAGTTGGTTGGATGTCTTCGAGCCTGATACGAGAGCTTTCGAGAGCGGTGTATTTGACCATGAAGTCGAATTATCCACTCGATTGTCCTAAGGTGTCCCACACTTCTTTGGAACTAGAGGAGACATCCCTTTCAATGACGTTGACCTCGGGAAAAGCATAGTTAATGAACTCTAGTCCGGCAAGCTTTGCCAATTCATTGTCGTGCGGGATATTTTCTGAATGCCCTGAGTAATGATCCCATGACATGGTGGGGACACGGGTATTCTTTTCAATGATGCTAAGTTGATAAGCATCGTTGGGCTCTCTTGCCCCGAGTCTCCTGGGTACGGCTGCCACATAGGCAGGCCATCCATCGGGCCATAATAGTCGTGGTCAAAGTTGTCTTTCATCAGAGTGTCCTCCTCTAATGAGTTTGGTGGAGCACGGCACCCTTCCGGATCGCAATCTCCGTATATCATTTTGACATCTGACCTCGATATAAATCTCAGACTCTGTCCAGGGAAGCAGAATGGAGTATACATTTCGTCCTGAGACATATAACCGTCCTCGTTGAGATAGGACTTCCATTCTTCCTCTATGTCGGAGTAATCACCTTCGTTGATGGTATGTACTTCTTGAGACCCTGGGTGAAGGAAACCTCCACTGTGGAAGAAGTCCTGAATGGGATGAAAACTTTCATCGTTGGTAGCAGTCTGGGTACAGGTTGAGGAAAAACCAAGACCTTTCTTCGCTTTGTTATCAGTAGGAATGACAAGTTGTCCCCATCCTTTCGCATTGTTACTTTTGATCGCTTCAAGAGCATCTTTGTATGAGGAAATCGATGTTCCTCTCCCCGATTGATTGTCATTACTCACCGAGAGTGCTTGGAACTAGGTTCCGATTACCTCATCGGGTTCTACACAGGTGGATGATGATAAGTTACTCACGATCAAGGCCTGTTCTCCGCAGACTGTGACGAGTTGGTCATTCTTGACGAACTTCAGCTTCTGCTGAAGTGTTGAAGTGACTGCCCCAGCCTCGTGTATCCAAGGTCTTCCTAATAAGCAGCTGTATGTTGCCCGGATGTCCATGATCTGGAAAGTGACTTGGAAGGTGTAAGGACCGATAGTTATGGGAAGGTCGACTTCGCCGATAACTGTTTTTTAGGATCCGTCGAATGCTTTGACGGTGACCTCACTGGCTCTCATCGGAGATCCTCGATGTGATAATCGCATCAATTTAGACTTAGGCATTACATTTAGAGCTGATCCGGTATCTACCAGTACACTGGCTAGAGCATCGTCTTGGCAGTTGACTGTAATATTGAGTGCCATGTTATGACGGTGGCCCTCTTCCGGTAGTTCTTCATTACTAAATCCTAAGTTATTGCAGGAAGTGATGTTGGAGACAATGCTATCAAACTGTCGTATTGTCACATCCAGTTCCACAAAGGCTTGCTCTAAGAGCTTCTGTAGAGCCTCTCTGTGAGCTTCAGAACTGAGTAAAAGTGATAACATTGAGATTTTTGAAGGAGTTTGCAACAGTTGATCAACAATGTTGTATTCACTCTTTTGGATGAGCTTCAACATCTCATCGTTGTTCTTTGAAAGGTCGGGATCACTGGACTGACCGACTGGTTGATCAGGAACTTCTGTTTGAGGTTCCTTTTCTTTGTTGGGTTCTCCAACTCCTCGGTTGAAGATTCGACCGCTCCGTGTTACTCGACTGATGTCTGCAATATTCACGACGGAGGGTAATGGAGTTTCCTTTCCATTCTCAATTGTTGTGGCACCGTATTTGTAAGGGATAACCTTAGTTAATTCATACGGTAGAGTTCACGGCAGATAGATAACTACAGGAACCTTTTGATTCTTCTGACCATTATAAGTAATTTCAATCAGTTCCTGATTTGGAACTTTCGATTCGTCCAGCAGAGGGATGATAGCACAAAAATCTTTGGTCCTCTTATGATCAGAAATTATGACAACGTCCTTGATTTGATCAGCGAAATAGTCTGGCATCGAGTTGATTGATCCAGAACTTGGACTCGGTCGAATCTCTTTGTGATCCAACTGACCTTGAAGGGCTGCTCGCACGCGGTAACATCCTTGATTATCTTTCGAGCAAACTCTACAACGTTCATAGTTATGTGGTGGCACCTGGCCCCGTCCGCTTTGAATACAGTGTAACCTTACTAGGTCAGTTTCCATTGATCGAACATCCTGACTTCGATATCTAGTAGGGTTCCTGTTAGTTATGCTGACTTGTTGTGTGTCTTCATCCATATAGATCGGAAGCCACCAATGGTTTAACAAGTGTTGCAAAGTCCTTTGAACAATAGCACATCCTTGGTTGCTCTCACGGCATACTGTACAGTTCTGATAATTATGAGAAGTCAGAAAACCGAGCCGGACTTGTGTAGCGTATAACTCCACCAAGCTGGTATTCATCAAGCGAATATCAAAGGTATAGAATTTTTTATGAAAGCACTCCTAATATTTTTAAATGAGTGTTTTTTTTTTAATTTAAAAATATTTATAAAAAAATACTTTTGTTTAAAAGCATTCTCCTTTGTTTTTTTTTTTCTTCTAAACACTTCTAGAAGTACTCTTCTTTGCTGAGATTTTTAGAACATGAACTACAAAAATGTTTTAAAGCATTTTAAAAAGTAAAAATAAATAAATAAATAAATAAACTCTTAAATACTTAATGCGACATAGTGTTTGATAAACTTTGTCTAAGCTAATCTAATAAAATTAAGGATAGTAGCGGATCTTGTGTAAACAAATTTGGAGAGAAAAAATAAATATATATACTAGTGTTTGATAAATTTTGTCTAAGCTAATCTAATAAAATTAAGATAATAACGGATCTTGTGTAAACAAATTTGGAGAGAAAAAACTAATTTATATACTAGAACCTATGGTTTTACTTATGATATTTTTAAAAAAAATACAAAATTATAAAAATCTTCATAAATTCCCATAAAAATTAAACAAAAAAGATTATAAAGACAGGAGCTCTAAAGAAGAAAAAAATAAATAAAATGACAAAGACATTAAGACAACTTAATTTTATAAAACTTCAAAAATAGTATTTAAAAAAATAAAATAAAAAATAAATTCTTAATGTATAACAAACAAGCATGAATTTGTCACATGGGATTTAGTACTCTAGCATGAATTTATAGCAGTTTTTTTTCTATAAAATAAAATAGATGTTATATTGATAAAGACTCATGAAATAAAAAAAAATATTTGATACGATATAAATGTATTTATATATATATATATATATATATATATATATATATATATATATATATATATATATATATATATATATATATATGTAAAATTTGAAATAATTTATTTAATTATAAAATAAATAATAATGATATAAATTTAATTGTATTAAATAATCATATAAAAATAAAAAAAATTGTGAGATGGAAAAAAAAATTGGAAATATGGATTTTGTTTCTCAAATTAAGGCAAAGGTTGATTAAAATAAAATAGATATTGTGTTGGTAGTAATCCCCGAGATAAAATAAATTGTTAATTTTATTAAAATTAAAAAATAGATTATTAGTATTTTTCGTGATAATAAATAAATAAAGAAAAATTAAAATGAAAGTGAGAAAGTGTGAGAAAAAGAAATGTGAGAGAAATTTGAAATTTTAATCAAGAAAGAAAATAAGTATATATAATATTTAATTGTGATTTAATTGGTGAAAGTTGAAAAATGAATGTCACATGTCAATCTTAGAAAGAGTTAGATATATAGTAGATTGTTGAAATTATACACTTGACATATTATAATAGAAGATGAGAAATGTAAACATTACATGCTTACTTAAATGTCATTTTCTTAATATAAATAATTTGTAGTAGAAAGATAATTTAGAGAGTTTATTCAATTGATTTTTAATGAATTGATAGTTGATGTAGCACACATTTTTCAACAATCACCTATTAAATTATAAATAAATATTATATACTCATTCTCTTTTTTATTCAAAATTCAAATCTCAGCACATATTTTTTCCACACATTATCACTTTTATTTTAAATTTTTCTCTCAACATTTTTCCTTTTTATTAAACATTTTATTAGTAAAATGAAAATTGATAAATAAATATCCACTAATATTTAAAAAAAATCAAATTATCCTTTAAATAATTTCATAAAATTTTAATGTAAAGAATATTAACACAATATCTATTTTAGTAAAATTAACATAGAATTAACACAATACATAAAATTTTACTTTAACACTATTAACATAATATTTAGTAAAATTAATAATTTATTTCATCTCATTGATCACTATCAACACAATACATATTTTATTTTAATCAATATTATTTTACTTTGATAGACAAAATTCTTATTTCTAAATATCTAAAAGAATTTCCTTCTCCATCTCATGTGTCCTTTTTCTTTCTTTCTTTTCGTATGGTTATTTAATACAATTGAATTTATATTATCATTGTTCATTTTAGAATTTTACATTCTTATTTCAAATTTTACATTTAAATACATTTTTATCGTATCAAATAAATTTTTCATCTCACGAGGCACTATCAACACAATGTCTATTTTATTTTAATCAACAATTTGCTTAATTTGAAATACAAATAAATCCTTATTTTCAAATATCATAATTTATTTTCTTTCTCCATCTCACGAGTCCCTTTTTTTAGCATGATTATTTAATATAATTGAGTTTATATAATCATGTTTCATTTTACAATTAAGTAACTCATTTCAAATTTACATGTGCATATAAATACATTTTATATCCTATCACTTTCTATCTCACAGGTCACTATCAGCACAATACATAATTTAATTTAATCAACAATTACCTTGATTTGAGAGACAAAACCCTTAATTTTATTTTATTTTTCCTTTTCTATCTCATGTGTCTATTTTTTCTTTCTTTTTTGTATGATTATTTAATACTATATAATCATTGTTCATTTTATAATTAACTGGTTCATTTCAAATTTTATGTAAGTATTTAAATATATTTTATATTGTATTAAATAAATTTACCCGTGCGGACACATATGTATCTTATTAGTTTTGGATAGTGATCGTACCTGATCAGAATTAGATTAGCAGCCAGCAACACGTCGTGAGCTCCGTTATTCTCCGGTGGTGGTGAAGAGGTGGGGGTGTACCTGCAAGGTACTCCGATGCCAAAGTAAGAGACGGAGTAGAAAGCGCAAGTACATAAAAGGTGTATATAGAATGGAATTCAGAATACCTAGCCCTCTAGTGAAAGAGAGTATTTATAGTGTGCCCTCAGCGTTAGGCCAATGGTCATTTGCACTGGGTTGGATCACTAGGCCCAATGCAGATAACTACCAGGGCTTACGTGGCGTAGGGAAGACCAACACGTGGTCTTCACCCTGGATCAACTGTCTTGTGATCTTCGGAAGGTGGGTGTTCGCGCGCGGTTCTCGCGCGAACAGTCGTTGGCCCCCTAACGCAGGTTTACACGCGGGATCGGCCACAGAATCCCAGAATAATTGGCTGAAGTGTACGTGTTGTTGATATGACGGTGTTTTGTTTAGAGGAGTTGTAAGAAACTTGAATAAATAAAAGGGTTTCGTGTTGATGAATAAAACAAAGAGAAAAGAAAAACAAGACAGACAAGTAAATGACAAAATGACTTAAACTTTAGGCATGTAAATTGCATTAAAATAACAAGTGTGGACGCGATCATACATTTCTGCGGGAGTAGACTCATTTCTCTTAACGCTTGGTACTTTTAGTGTTTTCCCTTTTCAATGTTACAAAATGCGACCACTAAAATGGAAATAACCATTGCTTTAAATAGGCTGAAAAAATAACTGTTCATCTCCCCAGATTGGCCTTGGTTGTGACACGTGTCACCCCACTATCTTTCCAATTTCCCATGTCCTTGGATTTTTCAAATTTTCCCGCTCACAGATGTATTACCCTTGCGTCGGTTTCGTAAGTCACCACTTGACATCCTCCGACAACAATGCATCCACGTCTCCTTCCGACACAACCTTAAGCTGTGTCGACCCAAAACTCAAGCTTTCTCGACATTCCTCCTCTTGGTGTCGACCCACTTGTCTTGACCTTTTCATTATTTCTTCATTTCTCCTGTTTGGTCAAAATCTCATTGCCAACAAATTGCCCCCCCCCCCCCAAAAGGCCATTTTCGACTGAGCATCGTGTCGACTGAGAAAATTGGCGTTTTGATTTTCTGCGAGATTTCGACGATGCTTTGGTTTTGACTCGCCAGTCAGCATTTTGTCTTCTGTCGAGCCACGTGTCACTCGCCGTCTGACATAATGATGGCGACTTTTTGTACCATGATTTCCAAGAAAGCTCCATGATGGCTAGTCCTGTCCCAAGTTATGGGTCTCGAAACCACCCCCACTAACTGCAGAATTTGAACAGTTTTTTATCTTTCAGTTGCATGTGTTTTCTCTATAAATACCCATAACCACAACTGGTTTTCTTTTTGCCTTCTCATCATAGCTTCTTCTTCTTCAACTCTCCTTGTTCTTGAAACCCTCAGTATTCTCTTTCCCAATGGCCTCTTCTGCAAACGCTACCACTTCCACTACTCACACCACTGGAAATAACTCTGTTGCTTTCGTTCTTTCTGAAAAGGAATCCCTCAGGCCTCTTCCTCAACCATCGTCTGCTGATAAAGCGGTGGTAAACAACTGGCACCATCAGATGATCATCCCCTTTGAGGTGGCTGGTAAGCTCTATGCTTTTCACGGCCCATATCCGAACAAAAAGCCAAGTCACCAAGAGCTTCAAGAGTTATTTCCTTGTTTCGGGCCTAAATCTAGAGTCTTTAGATCCATGCCTACACCTGGAAATAAAGACTACATTGCTTGGCTCAACAAAGTCGAAGGCCAGCGTCGGGAACAATGGAAGACGGCTGGCATTTTTGACGTCATTTAACTTTCAAGAAACACTCATAGGGTCAACCCTTGTCTGCTGCTGGCATCGATGTACTTCTGGGAAGGATCGACCAACACATTCGACCTCCCCTGTGGCATGTTTACACCGACACTTTTTGATGTGGTGGCTATCACAGGTCTTTCGCCATTAGGCGAAATGTTCGACCTGACTCTAGAAACAAATAACACTTTCGACTTCGAGCGTGCTAGTTTCCAGAACTACATCGAAGATCACCACGACAAACTCTCTAAAGAGGTGTCCGATGAAGAACACATCTCTTTCTTGACAATGTGGTTGTCTTACTACTTATTATGCCCTAGTTCTCTGCAGATAGCCAAAAGTTATATCAACCTGGCAATCCAGATTCACGAGGGTCGACAAGTATCCCTGGGAAAGCTTCTACTATCCTCCCTTTATCATTCCCTTGGTTTGTCATCCATGCGGTTAAAACTCCTTCATCAAACTACCAAGGCCTTAAATATCTCAGGGCCTATGTGGTTGTTGCAACATTGGCTCAATGCCACTTTTGAGCATAACTTGGGATACCCCGCTTCTGCCACAATGGAGCGTTTGAACAACGTGCGTTCCGTGGAGGGCATGTGACTCGCCTTGATGACCACCTAAGAAACCCCCAAGAAGGTATCTCAATATGTTTGTGGAAACCACTTCCTTCGTCCCCAGCATGGCACCTTTTGTGGAACGCAGATTTGGTCTGACATGGTTTAAGAATCTGTTTCCTGGAGTCTCCCCCCAAGCCGCAGCGCAGTCGAATTCCATATGGAGGGTGTTTCTAACTCCCACCCTGCTATCCTTTCGGATCAAGACGGGGAACACAGACTATGGGTTCATGAGCTACCAGCCTAACTTGGTGGCCCGTCAATTTGGCTTGAGCCAAATGCTACCAAAATCCTTGGTGAAACATTATGCCGACATTGTGCACTCTGGCTGACGCTTGAACTTGGTAGGTCATAAAGCTTGCCTGAAATTTGCCAGGTCTACGCAACATCTCGAATTGTCTGTCTTTGCGTTCCAAACCTCCTTCTTCACTACAGAAGATTTTGATGTCTGGTGGTCGGAGTACCAAGCTCAAATTTTCCCACGTGACCTTTTCCTGGAAAACGTGGTCGATGCTTTTGCTTCCCTTGCTGGCGAAGCCCCTAATCCGTCAATTGTTGTTCCTGTCGAGAACCCCCCAAGATGCTGACGCCACAGAAGACCCACCAAAGAAGGTAACCCCTAGACTCTTCAATTCTATTTCATCCATTATCTTTGAATAACCATTTTGGCTTATCTCTAGGGTCGAAAACGGGAACCAGCTGCTGCGTTGACCTCTACCAGGCTTGCAAAGAAACCCAAGACCATGAATCCACAGGTATACCTCGTCTCCTTCTTCCTTCGCATTTGTTCCTGCTATCTGCCTGACCTTTTGTTTGCTAGGCTTCTGAGAAAATCCCATCTCCTGAGGGATTCGTGTCAGACGAAAGTACCCAATCCCGAGTCTTTCCTACTACAGTTCCAGCGTCTCCTCCAGCCACTCCATTGGTGAGAAAGAAAAATGCCTTAATCAAGAAAACGCTTTCAACAACGACTACTTCGACTGTGAACCATGTTGTCCCTAAAAATCTTGATGAAGTCTTCAAACCTATCCAGGATTAAGCACCCCCTGAAACATCTCCTCCAAAATCTGCAAAGGTCTTCAATATCTTCGCTCCATTATTTCATATGGTTTTTGGACAATTTTCTCACTGAACCTTGTCTTGCAGGAAATCTTGGCCGCTTCGACTACTACAGAAAAAGACGACACTGCACCGGCTGCCACCACCAATCCTCCTGAGACTACACCTGTGTTTAGCCCTCAGACGGTCGATGAGTTCCAAATAACCTCGACAGAGGAGAACCTAGTGGCAAAAACACCTCCACCTTAACATACCAATGTTGATGCTGGGAATGACGGTGCAACCCCTGGTGATAACGCAAATCTTTCAATTGTTGCTACCGCTGCTGAAGTCGACGTGAACCCTAAAGCTCCCGCTGAAAGTGGCTCCAGCACGCCTCCACTTAATGTCTACAAAGTCCTTACCCCAGAGGAGATTATGGTAACAAAACAAACAAACCCGGCAGCGACCCTGAAGGCACTGCACAAGCTTCACCAAGAGTCTGGGGACGCTTATCCCACTAGTTTGACGACCATACCAACCCCAGACCTGGATGCTTCCTTCTCCCTTAAGCTTCAACAATTGAGGACATACCTATTTGAGGAAGAATTTTTTGCGGCCGTCACCGAAGAAGCTACTATAGCTTGTGATGTGTTCAAAATCTTAGATGAACTTGCCGATTTTCAACTTCCTGCTCTCATGGCCACGTACTTAATCGAGTTTGAGGCCTTTTTCACGTAACTAGCCAATAACATTTCCATGTGTAATCAAGCTGACGCTCAAATCAGGCTGAAAAACAACAAGATGAAACGCGAGTGGTATCTTAGCTCACTTTGTGGGAAGAAAATTGGGGATTTCGAGCCTAAGAAGCAAGAGCGCTCCGATAAGCATCGTGTTTTCGACCAACAGATATCTGACTATCAAGCTCAGATAACAGAACTTACAAGAAAGATTGCTGAGGTCGAACAGCAAAAAGCCTCTTTGGATTCCGCCGAACCCTTGCCCACTCAAGAGACAATCGATCAAGAAATCGCCCAAGGAATTGCTCACGTCAAAGCGGCCCTCAAGATAAAGGATACCATTGGTCGAATGCGGAAAAGGAAATTTCTCCTCGAGAGCAAGGTTGTTCATGAGAAAACTCTTTTTGAAGATTTTAAGTCTAGATTCCCTGCTTTTCCTTGGTTTTCATGTCGAACTACTGTATCTTCATCTGGATATCTTGTAAGCCATTTTGGCCTCCTAGCCTATTTTGGCTTTTTATCAATGAAAAATTTACTTTTTAATGTGAATCTCTTGTAGCATAGGTTTATATTTTTTCAAATATTTCCCATTTACCCTTAAGACTCGTTGGTCAATTTCCACTTCCTGGACCTCATATGCATTGTTGTTGAAACCTTGGATCACTTTGAATGGTCCCTCCCAATTTGGTGACCATTTCCCTAACGTTCGATCCCATCGATCCATGGGCAACACTACTTTCCAAACATAGTCGTTAACTGCAAAGGTCTTCTTTCTAACTTTATTATATGTTTTGGCAACTCGTGCCTTCTGACGTAATAACATATTCAATTTTGCCATTCTTTCTTCGTCTAAATCCACGATCTCATCCAGCATCATATTCCAGTATTGCTCCGACGAAATTTCATGTTGTCGTTGCACTATAAATGATTGCAGGTATATTTCTGCTGGTAACACGGCGTCGTGCCCAAAAACCAAATGAAACGGAGCCGAGTTGGTTGACTCTTTGGGGGACGTTCGACAAGCCCACAAAATTTAATTCAACGTCTTGTGCCAATTTTTTGGTTTTTTGGCCACGTGTTTTTTGATGAGTCCAATTACCACTTTATTAGCTGCTTCGGCCTGACCATTTGCCTGAGCATAATATGGTGTCGAAGTAACCAACTTGAAACTCGTTTCTGCTGCGAACTCTTGAATTTTTTGGCCTACGAACACAGAGCCTTGGTCCGTCGTGATGGTTTCAGGTATCCCAAATCTATACAAAATATGATTTTGGATGAACTCGATCATGGTCTCTTAATCTACTTTCACCAGGGGCACAACCTCTATCCATTTGGTAAAATAGTCTATATATACGAGGATGAATTTTTGTTGTTTCGACGAGGCTGGTCGAATCTCCCCTATGACATCCAATGCCCAACCTCGAAAGGGGCGTGGTTTGACGATGGTGTGTAATTCGCTAGTTGGCACATGCTGAATATTTGCATGTTTCTGACAGTCTTGGCATCCCTTTGCGAAGTCCATGCAATCTTTGAGCATGCTTGGCCAATAGACGCCTTGTCAAAACAGTAACCATTTCATCTTGTGGCCAACTTGGTGAGCTCCACAGGTCCCTCTATGTACTTCAGAAATTACCAAGTAGGCATCTGTGTCCCCTAGACATTTTAGCAATACTCCTTCTGGAGTCTCTTTTAGCAACTCATTTCCCATCAGTACATAACTTAGCGCTATATATTTAGTCTGTCTATCAGCGCTGCCCACTGGATTCTCCAGATACTCGATGATTGGTCTTCTCCAATCTGTTGACGACAGATTGCTGATAGCGAAAACCTCGTAACTTTCCAACCCTTCGATCAAGCTTTCTGAAGAGGCGTTGGCCCCCACTACTTTTGAGGTTGGCCAGCCTGATGGTGGGTGTATGTTCGACACCATCTTCTCCCTAGTTTCAATGAAGTCCTTCAGCTTTCCTTCCGACACCTTGTATCTGGAGGCGATCTGTGCTAGCTCATTAGCCTCTTAGTTTTCTACTCTGGGCACGCACGTAATGCTGACAACTTCAAAGTGCTCCAAAAGGCGCTTCGCCATCGATAAGTAAATCAGAAGATGCTCTTTGACGCATTTATATTCTTTCGTGATTTGTTTAATCACCAGTTCTGAATCTCCTCTTATTTAGACTTCCTTGGTATCCAAGTCCTTAAGTATTTTGAGGCCAGTGATTAAGGCTTCATACCCTGCCTCGTTATTGGAGCATTTCCCGTCGACCTTCCATTTGAACTTAGTTGGAATACCCTGCGGGGATACTATTAGAATCCCAATGCCTGCCCTGTTTCTATGGATCGACCCGTCGAAGTATAACTTCCATGGGGCAATGTCGATGTTACATATCGATGGTTCGACTACTGCATGGTCGACAATAAAGTTTGCCACTATTTGACCTTTCATAGCCTGTAGAGGAACGTATGTCAGGGAAAAATCAGTCAATGCTAGTGCCCATTTCCCAATTCGACTATGCAGAATAGGTTTGGACAACATATGCTTAATAACATCAAAATGCGACGAAACATAAACATCAACTAGTTTAATATATTGCTTTAATTTCATACATGAGAAGTACAGGCATAGACACAATTTTTCAATCATAGTATACCTAGTTTCAGCATCTATTAAAATTTTACTAAGGTAATAAATGGGTCTTTCGATGCCACTACTATCCTCTTGTGCTAACATGCTTCCTATGGTTGTATCCAACGCTGCAATGTACAACTTCATGTTTTTATTTATACTAGGTGGCAATAGAATTGGAGGCTTTATAAGATATTCCTTGATAGCATCGAAAGCCTCCTGTTGCTCCCGTCCCCAATGGAAGTCACTTTCCTTCTTGACTTTGAGCAATGGCGAGAATACCTTCGTCTTGCCACTTAGATTCGATATGAACCTTCTCAAGAAGTTTATATTCCCTAACAAATATTGGAGCTGCTTCTTTATCGAAGGAGGCTTGAGATCCAAGATCGCTTTCGTCTTGTTCTGGTTTATCTCGATGCCTTTCTTGTGGACCAAGAATCCCAGAAAATCCCCTGCATGAACACCAAAGGCACATTTTAGTGGATTCATTTTTAATCCATATTTTCTCATTATCTCGAATGAACGTCGAAGGTGGTCTAGGTGACCATTCTCCGATGAGGATTTTATCATAATGTCATCAATATACACCTGTATAAAATTTTCAATAAAGTCATGGAATATAGCATTCATAGATCTTGATAGGTTGCCCCCGCATTTTTTAAGCCAAATGGCATCACAACCCATTCGTATGTTCCCGAAGCTCCAGGGCATTGAAACGCAGTTTTGGGAACATTTTCTTCGGCTATGAGAATTTGATTATAGCCAGAATAACCATCGAGCATGCTCAAATATTCAAAACCTGCCGGTGAGTCGACAAGCATCTCCGCCACAGGCATCGAATATTCGTCTTTTAGGGTAGCGTTGTTCAGATCCCTAAAGTCTATACAGACTTGAAGGGTTCCATTTTTCTTGATAACAGGCACTATATTTGCTATCCATTCGACGTACCCTGTAGTTCTAATGAACCGGCTTTTGAGCAGTCTCTCAATCTTCTGCTTGATCTTCAAGGTAACCTCTAGAGCGTGGCCTTTTTCCTGGATGAATTAGAAGTCGATGCTCCGCTACACTTTGACTCAGACCAGGCATTTCGCCATAATCCCAGGCGAAATAATCTTTGTATTCCTTTAATACCTCAATCAGCTTAGCCTTCATTTTTTACCCAACTTTGGTGCTTACATAGGTGGGTCTTTTGGAAACCCCATCTCTTAAGTCAACCTCTTCGAGTGGGTCCTGTGCTTGCATTCTTCACAGCTCACTGTTTAGGTCTTTCTCAAACCCCAAAGGCTCATTGTCATAGATACAATCAAGCATCCGGCTTTCTGAAGCTGCTGTCTGGCCCTGTAGGTCATTTGCTTATGTGTCGTAGTCACCTCTGCTAGTTATCTTTTGATCTTCTGCTTCTAGTGCCGACATTCTTCTATTTTTAGCCAGATAGGCCAAAATTCGAGTCATGCTTTCTGACTCAGTAGTCATTCTCACCGACTCCTGGCCACCCTGTGGTTGGATTATTTTCTGTAGGCTCCATGGTTTCGTCGGCAGCATCCCAGATAAACCCATAGTCAGGATCTAAGTTCAGGACGCGACCCGTGTCGACGGAAGTATAACACCTCGACCCGTCATCACAAGGAGCCACATTTGCTAGGTGCTGATCAAAGGACTTCTTACTACCCTTAGCTTCGTCAATTTTATAATAACTTTGATCAGCCTCAATATTCTCGACGATGCCATCTTTTCTCCAGATGGTCAACCTCTGGTGCATTGTCGACGGCACTGCCCCTATTCCATGAATCCACTCCCGGCCCAACAGCAAGTTGAAATTTTCCTTTGAGTTGATAACCATAAAGAGTGTTTATCTATTGGTCGTACCTACTGCTAAGTCCACTTGGACAACTCCAAGGATGTTACTGGTCTTTTCTTCGTAATTGGACAAAACCATGTTGTGTTGTCGGAGGTCAGCCTCCATCTTTCCAATCTTTTTAAATAAGTTGTGCGGCATCAGATTGAAAGTTGCCCCTCCATCCACAAATACTTTGTTAACCGCCACTCCATCAACCTTCGCTTTTATGAATAGCGGCTTCAAATGGTACATCATCCCAGGACTGGGTCTCTCAAACATGGTCGTTTATTCTTCGACCACACCACTGTTCATCACATAATAACATAGCGATTTGTCCTCCGCATTTTCATCTGGTACGAAGTCCTCTTCCGCTTCAGAGACTTCCGACACCATATCGTATTCAGCTGGCAGTATCGACACGATACCACAGTTCAAGACAAAGTCTTCACCATAGGTGTCATCATTGGTATCATCGTACATGTCTTCGCCGAAGTCTCCATCTGGTGAAGGGGTATACTCTTCGTCCGACTGAGGAGAATACTTTGGCTCTTTTTCATTCGACTGAGGAGTGTATTCTAGTTCTTTCTTGCTTTTGATCACCGAAGTACATTTTGAGCTTTGGGTCGAAACTACCCCCTTTTTCTCCTGAGGCTCCCACAGTTACTGCCATGGTCTGATTTGTCATAACCTTTTCCTTTTCTACCCATCTTCCTCTTGGGTGTTGTCGCTTTTGTCCGGAAGTTTCGACAGGCTTCAGCTGTGAAGTATAAGCCTCTTTCTCAACTTTCTTATTTCGCTGATAACGTCTCTGTTGAGTCCTGGTCATAGGATTCTTCCCTTTATAGTTGGGGGACACCACATAGCCCCTAGGTTCGACTCTTTTGTCAGAGACTTTTGCTTCCTTTTCCAAGTCAAAGACCTTCCATGTTGGTCTTTTGCTTCCTTTCTGGCTTACTGGTGCCATCCATTTCTTCTGTGGGGTGTCCGACGGTGGCACAAAAGTCTTCGGTCGTGCCTCTTGAAACAGCTTCCTGTATTCCTCGTTTCGACGAGAAGCACCGTTCCGGTCGAATACGAACCTTGGGACAGGTGGTTTATCTTCTCGCGGCATTTCTTTCTTGCTCGCCTCGTATCTCTCAGCAGCTTTCTCATCAAAAACAGGATTGCACCTAGGGCATAATGTCGCCTTCGACCCGCTTACCCTGCATTTTTCTTGGAAATCTGCCAAGCTTTTGCCAGCTTGATGGTAAACTACCTCGAGTTCTTCCTCAGCCCTTTTGTCGAAACTGTTAGTGGCTTCGACCATCATGCATTCTACAAATTCAGTTGTCGATTGTTTGCTAAGACCCTCAATAGCCTCAACCATCATGCATTCGTACAACTCCGAATACAAAGCCTCTTCGACCTTCAGCGGGTCGGTATTAACCTGCATTTTTGGCCTTTCGCCATATTGAAGTCGGCCCTCCTTCAAAGCCTTTTGCACCAAATCCCTGAAAAGAACACATTGAGTTGTTTTATGACCAGGGAAATTATGAAATTTACAAAATCCCCTTTTCTTCTTTTGTTCTAAAGGGGGGTCTTTTAAACCAGGAGGAACAATTATCGGACCATCTTTAACTAACAAGTCAAAAATTTCGTCACATTTAGAAACATCAAACGCATAAGTTTTAGCAACGTATTTATCTGTTTTTCCAGTTTCGACGGGAGTTTTCTCGTTTGATGGTTTTAGTAATTTGCATGTGTATGGAGGCCCTGGCTTGAGTTCAGCCACGTTGACCTCGCTCTCGTCGACGATTTCTTCATCATCAGAAGAATATTCGTCAGCGGCAACATACGACACTTTTTCTTTCTTACGGTATCTGTTAGTCTGAGTTTTTTCAGCTTTCAACCGTTCGACTTGTCGGACTCGGTCAGCTAGCTGCGCCATATCCCTAAGATATTGCGTGTCCAGCTTTTTCCTGATGGAATAGTCTAAATCGCCAGCTGCCATTTCGACCAGCTCATGTTCATGGACTTGAGTAAAGCATCGTGCTTTCAAAAGTCTAAACCTGTTAAGATATTGGTCCACCGACTCCGTGGCCTTCCGTCTGACACTGGCCAATTCTTTCAAACTGACTTTCGATTGTCCCATGTAAAACTGTTCATGAAACAATCTTTCTAATTGTGCCCAGGTGTGGACAGACTGAGGGGGCAACGTGGTAAACCATGTAAATGCATTCTTTGTGAGGGAACTTGGGAAATACTTCATTTTCAAGTCCTCGTTATTTGCTATGTCACTGGCTTCGATTTGATACCTAGCGACGTGTTCGACGGTGGATTCCTCAGTCTCACCGACGAACTTGGTGAATTTTGGCACTTTCCAACCCCTAGGTAATTCTGTCTGTAAGACAAAATCTGGTAATGGGGACGTGTACGTTGGTCGTCGAAGGCCTGGATTTGCCGCCATTTCGGACCATGATGCGTTCGACCATGGCTTCCAAGTTTGGTTCACCAGCCAAAGCTTTGTGTCAAACTTGTCTGACAACATAGTCGGGATCTTGGTTCATATGTACCACCACAACAGGAGGCCTTTGGGCCCTTCCAGGGGTTTGTTCGAATTGCGGGGTTGGTCAATCGTTTCTTCAAAGACCTCATCTTGATGAACGGTTGTCTCTGGTCGGGACGGAGGAGTCTGTCGACCCTGTGCCCTAGGAGTGCCTAGGAAGTCACCTATCCGTGTCATTTGAGTTGCCAATTGCTGGTAACTCTGGGGGGAATCTTGTATTAATGGTCTCAATATGGTGCCTATTTGTTGAGTCAACATATGAACCATCTCGTGATTACTCTCATCCATCTGCTACCTCATGACCGCAACAAAACTTGACGTGAACGTGGGTATTGATTGGGATAACAGACTAAAACCTGGGGGTCGAGTGACTTGATTTGCCAAAGTCCTTAAGCCTTGGTATGGTGAGAAAACTGGGGATGAACTTTCCCCAAACACCGGACCACTAGAATGCAGGCTCGACATGAACTCTGTTGGCATCCCAAAGGATCGAGGGATGGGCATTGTGACGCTAGGCACATGCTGCCCTATAGTCCCTGCCATTGTCGGCCTTGGGTCGTATCAACGTGATGTCGCGGTTGGCCTACTAGGGGCGGTTGAAATTGCAGACACGGTCCCAGAGCCAACGTCAGTTATTTGTGTTACAACTGTACTTTCTATCGAAGACGGTTCTTCATTCGGGCGTGGTTTCACCATCTTACCACTGCGCAAATGCATACACTCAACTCAAACATGTCCCACCAGATGTGCCAATTTGTTCGTGCGCAGTTCTCGCGCGAACATCTGCTGGTCTTCTAAAGTAGGTTTACTCGCGGGATCGGCCATAGAATCCCAGAACAATTGGCTGAATTGTACGTGTTGTTGATATGACGGTGTTTTGTTTAGAGGAGTTGTAAGAAACTTGAATAAATAAAAGGGTTTCGCGTTGATGAATAAAACAAAGAGAAAAGAAAAACAAGACAGACGAGTAAATGACAAAATGACTTAAACTTTAGGCATGTAAATTGCATTAAAATAACAAGTATGGACGCGATCATACATTTCTGCGGGAGTAGACTCGTTTCTCTTAACGCTTGGTACTTTGAGTGTTTTCCCTTTTCAATGTTACAAAATGCGACCACTAAAATGGAAATAACCATTGCTTTAAATAGGCTGAAAAAATAATTGTTCATCTCCCCAGATTGGCCTTGGTTGTGACACATGTCACCCAACTATCTTTCCAACTTCCCATGTCCTTGGAGTTTTCAAATTTTCCCGCTCACAGATGTATTACCCTTGCGTAGGTTTCGTAAGTCACCACTTGACATCCTCCGACAATAATGCATCCCCGTCTCCTTTTGACATGACCTTAAGCTGTGTCGACCCAAAACTCAAGCTTTCTTGTCGTTCCTCCTCTTGGTGTCGACCCACTTGTCTTGACCTTTTCATCATTTCTTCATTTCTCCTGTTTGGTAGAAATCTCCTTGCCAATAGTGGGCTGACTGGTTCTTCCAGAAGTGGGTAGTTGCTTGATGACGCGTCCCTGTGTGGGGGGCACATGGAGTCCATGGAGGAGACGTGTGCGGGCTCCCCGGTCACACAAATGGACTGGACGTTATTTGGGCCCTCCCCGACGAAGACTTGGATTGGGTCGTGCCCGACGGTGAGCCAGTTTTAGGCCCAGTCCAGAACAGGAGGCCCCCAAGTTGTTTCTCCGAAGTAGAGGAGTAATGACTTAAGGGTTAGTCCAATCATCGGGGACCCGTCCAGTAGGGCGTCAGCGTGCCCAAAATAGGTGATGTTCGACGCGACAGGAGTTTTCGGGGACGTCTACCCATCAGACGTTCTACAGGCCACCTCTCGTCTGGGGATGTCTCCGTTTGGTGCCTTGGTTGACGACGTGGGGAAAATAAAAGGAATGGATGTCCCGTTCCGCGAGCACGAAAGGAAGCTGAGAGGACGCACGTGGGGTCTTCAAGCGCCACGTTTCATGCATCATTAATGCCTAGGGCGGCTACGCGTAGGGGCACTTGAGTGCCTAGAGCTGCCTCGCTTCCCGTGCTAGGATTATAAATAGGGGGAAGTCCCTTTCATTTTCACGTTTTCCTTCAAACTGATATTAGTCCTCCAAATCCTTCAAGCTCCTTAATCCGTGTTCGTCGTCACCGCAACCGTCGCCGCCATTGGCAGCTTCTCCTCGTCATTCGGACCTACATTCTTCAAGTAAGTTCTCGCATTCTATCTCCAGTAATATGAATTTATTGTTATTTTATAGGGGGAGCGTAGGTTTTAGGAGGGACGTATGAACGTTCCGGTGACTGTTATAAAGTTCCTGGCGGAACTATGAATTTTTCGGCCGTGTTCATGAAGTTTCTGGTGAAGTTTTCGGGAAGTTCATGAGAATTCTGGGAGCTTCATGAATCTCCTGATGAAGACCCCGAGGACCTGTGATGAAGGTCCCGGGGAAGCGATGAAGGTCACAGGGAGCTGGGATGAAGATCTCAGGGAGCTTGGCTCCCCGTAAGTGTGCGAGAATTGTGAAAGGGTCTCTGTTGAAGAGTCACCCGCGTCCATCGGGTCTTCCCGATGTTGACGGGGGCTTCCCCCGTGGATGAGTCTACTCGTCGGGGAGAGACTCGTAACTTAGTGTCGGGGAGAATTTGTCTAGTCTCCTCGTCCCTCTCTTCGCCCTTTCACTTGATTTGCGGTGGAAGGGTGGATTTGATTTCGGAAGTCAAATTCACTGTTTTCTTCTGCTTTTCAGGTAAAATGGTTGTGAGGGTCGAGGGTGTTATCCATATTGATGACGAGCTCGACCTAGACGCGCCCGTCCAGCATCCCGGAGAAGAACGAGTCTGCACGCCCAAGGACTGGGTCGGAGACGAGCCTCTCAGATTTGGGTTGCGCTTTGCCGTCGATGACAATGATGTTTTCACGACGGTCGAGGATATTGCTGTGGGCTATCCCGCGAACTAGATGGTCTACAAACCCAAAGAGCAACATCGTATATGCTCGAGATTCTTGGGAATAAGGTTTCCATTGTACTAGTTTGTGTTCTAGGAAGCGGGCATCCGTCTCCCCTTCAGTGACTTTCAGAGGGGGGGAGTTCCACTGGCTGCGTCTAGCGCCCTCCCAGCTTCACCCCAACGCAATAGCATTCGTACGGGCGTTCGACCTCATGTGCGAACACCTCTGCATCGGGGCCACCCTTCCTCTGTTCTTCCGTACCTTCCATCTACAACGGTCATCCGTTAATGGCCGGCATAGCTGGGTTTCCTTGAAGCAATCGAGCAAACTGTTCAAGGCGTATTTAGATTATGTCCGCTCCTTCAAGGACAGGTTTTACGTTGTCAAGCCCGTATCGCACACATTCGTCGAATCTTAATACAACCTCGTGGTCGACGAGACGGGCGAGGAAAAATTGGTGTCTAAGTGTCCCCTAGAGTGGGAGGAGGCGCACTTCAAGAGTAGCACGGAGAGCTACATCGTGAAGCCTGGCGACCTGGGCGCCGACGACCGAGAATCATACAAAAAGTTGGTCGAGTTTGTCTCCAGCTTTACTCGCGCCAATTGTGTCAACAAAGATGGGAGTTTTATCCTCAACTCTTCTGGAGAGGTTTGTAGTGAGCCTCGTTTTATCAACATTAAGGCTCTTCTCGAGTGCGAGTCCCGCGACGAAGCCTTGAGGTTTTTAGGTAGTGGTCGTTTGCTTTGCCCGGGTGTCTGTCCCCCCTTTTTTGTTCAACACTACTGGCTAATTTTCTGTTCATTGTCGCAGGCTAAATGTTAAACGCGCACAAGCGTATCATGAAGCTGGCGGACACCATGGGTGCGAAGAAGAGCAAAGGTAGAGTCACTGAAGTCCAACAGATGGTGAAGCCCAGCGATGGCGGAAGCGGATCTACCTCCCCTCAATGTAGTCAGTCTCCTCCTCTACAAGGGACCCCTTTCAAAAGGCCGTGCACCGAGGAGCCCATTCTCATGGACCTCAAGGAGAATGTTCCCACAGAGAAGTTTATGCTGCCCCCTTACCACCTCCAGCAGGATTTCTTTTTCGGAGTCAATTCCCCTGTTGTGACCTAGGCTGAGGCCAAGGCGATCCTGGGGGTCGAGAGGGTGGCCAAAAGGAAGGCGTTGACAGAAGACATGGCCTCCATGATGAGGATCTTCGATACGGCCTTGGTCCTTAACGACGAAACCAACCCGGCCTCGGAGCTAAAGAAGCTGCGGGACGAGAACGTCATCCTCGAGGTGGAGAAAAACAAAGTTGCGAGTGACCTGCAAGAGGATCAGGCGAGGTGCAAAAATTACATGCGCGTCCTCCACGAGTTGAATGAGACGAATAAAGAGCTGAAGAAAACCAAGGAGGAGCGGGACCTCCTTCAGAAAAAGGTCACTGAGCTGGAAGCTGCCGCCAGTCCTGCCGAGGACGAGACGGAGGAGGAGAAAAGTCTCGCAGCCCATGGTGCTCTGATTGCCCGGATCCAGGAGCTCGAGCAAGACTACTTGGAGGCTCTCGAGGTGGGTTTCAACAACGCTTTGGTGCAAGACTGCGTGCCACTTTTGGTTATTGTTTAGATCGGCCTGCGTGCCAGGGGCTTGTAATGCTTTTTGTAATGTTCGAACAATGGGCTTTTGCCCACTTCAAGGCATTGTCTTTCATATTTTTTGTGTGTTGCTTGTATGTTCACTATGTATTTGATATTTGCATGTTTTCGTTAAGTATTTAGGGCTTTTGCTCGACGTTAATGGTCCTCGACAGTGTAGGGAACTGGTCGAGTGGTCGGAGTCGGGTTCCGACCTTCGATGAAACTAAGAGCTCGATCGAGGTCTTTGTTCCGAAGCGTGAACTTCCCATCGCGAGATGGGCGTTCTGCCTAGTCGGTACAGTGAAGGTGGAGCTCGGTTGAGGTGTCCCCGTCGGATCAAGAGTTTGCTCGCATACAGAAGAGCGGGCTCTTGTCTTCCTGTCTCGAGTTTAGAAGTTGCTCTTGTACCCTAGTGCGCTCCTGTGGACGCGACGTGAATAGGTCACAGACATTGTTTAACTGTAGTATAGTTTAAGCTTTTCAGCGTTCCATGGTCGAGCAAGTTCTTCCCCGTGCAAGTTTTCGAGGTAGTAAGCTCCCGTTCCCGTTTTCGCGCGGACGCGATATGGGCCCTCCCAGTTCGCGGCGAGCTTGCCTTCACGCGAATCTTTCTGGTTCCTTCGCAGGACTAGGGTGCCCACCTGAAATTCATGTTTGATGACTTTGCTGTCATGACGCAAAGTTATCTTCTGCTTGAGTGAGGCTTCGCGGAGGGATGCCTGATAATGCGATATTACATTACATATTTGCCTTGATTTACATTAAATTATTTAATTGTTTTCGTTTATTTACGTATTATTTTGCAAGTGTTAAGCTTATTTCCAGGTATTTTATCTCAAGTAACTTGCATGAGAAAAGAAGAGAAAATAGGAAAGAAGGAGAAGAAAAAGAAGACAGATGACAGAAATATTGAAATTCTGCATACAGTTAGTGTGGCAACCGCCACACAACATATGGCGACCGTAACGCCTTCAAAGTATGACCCTCGTCACAAGGCGTATGGCGACCGGCATGGCGTGTTTACTCAGTAAACTTAAATTAAATGGACGACTCAACTCAACAGAGACTCAACCCATGATCCAACACACGTTCAGAGCAGTTGAAGTCCTCCGGAAATTTCTCAACTTAATAGAGACTCTCCGATTTTATCGACGAAAATAACTTCCACTTCCGAATTGTTCTCTCCCACATTTTCTGCTGAGCACTATATATGGGAGGCAGTTGGGAACATGAACGGGAGCCGACTTTTGACCTACAACTACTTTTTACTGCAGAGATTTTTGTTCAGAGCTTTTGTTTTTCTTTCATTTTCCACTTTACTTTCCCAGCACCCAAATAGCAATAGTTTCCTACACCGGGGAGCTATTGCACTTTAGTTAGATTTTCATTTGTTTTCGTTTTCATTGTTCGAGCAAGCAAATCCTACTGACCTGTGGAGGATTGTTAAACTTCAAGATTCAATTGTTTTCTAGGTTTTTATTTAATTAATAAAATTGCCTTTAATTTTAAATACCATGCATGAGTTAATGTTTTACTGCTTTTGTTTGTGTATGTCTGTACTAGTTAAAATGTTCGGCTAAACCGTTTATATCGTTATGTAATTAAGTCGACCGGAAAGGGATTTGATAAGTCCCGGCTTAACTGTACACAATTTATTTTTCTGGTTTCAATTTCTTAAATTAAATGGACTTTTGTTACGAGAGTAAAAAGGTAACGAAGGTTACGATCAATACAACGAGAGTTTGAGATTTTAACCGGATAGCTGAAATTGGACATTGATTTTAAACACAGCGAGAGCACTTTAAAATCAATTAGGACTTGTTAGTTTTCAAAAAGTACTTTTAAATTCAAATGGTTTAGCGAGAGCAAACATTCTGATTTAGGAGTATAGTCAGAGTCAATAAACACGAGAGTGTAAGGTAAAGACTTTTAAATTGATATTTTCTACTGAAGAATATTTTAACTTATTTATATGCCGACGATTTATTGAATCCCCGATGGTAGATGAGTTACGTACCGATATTCCGTTATATTTTATTTAAACCCGAATTTTAGTTTACAATTAGTTTCCCGTTTGCACCTTAATCTATAAAATCATCAGCCTTAGCTAAACATAGTACCAATCCGATAACATTAGTTTGATTATCAGTCCTTGTGGGTTCGATATCTTTTAAAACTACGCGATTAGACTGTGCGCTTGCAGTTAGTAACCCCGATAGACTCTTAAAGTCACGATCAATGCCCCCGACCAAATCTCTTCGATTAAGCCGAGCTCCTCCCTTAGGGCCTCGTCGTTGGCCTCCTCGTCGAGGGGGAACTTAGTCCTCCTCAAGGGTTCCCTTATTTCTACCGAAATTACTGCCTCAGTCCCGTAGGTCAGTAGGAATGGGGTTTCCCCTGTGGTCGAGTGTGGGGTCGTTCTGTAGGCCAAGAGCACGTAGTGCAACTCTTCGACCCAATTTTCTTGGCGTCGCCCAGTCTTTGATTTAGGCCTCGCATGATTACCCTATTCGCAGCTTCGGCCTTCCCGTTCGTTTATGGGTGCTCGACCGACGTGAAGTGTTGCTTCGTGCCCAGCTTGGTAACGAAGTCTTAGAAGTTCTTGTCGGTGAACTGTGTCCCGTTGTCGGTGATGATTGCTTGGGGTACGCCAAACCGAGCAAGTATATTCCTCTTGTAGAAACGGATTATGTTGTGAGCCCTAATTTTGGCCAAGGCTTCGGCCTCTATCCACTTAGTGAAGTAGTCAACATCGACAATCAAATACTTGTTTTGGTATGACCCTATGGTGAAAGGCCCGATGATGTCCATCCCCCACCAGGAAAATGACCATGGGGATGAGAGTGTTTTGAGCTCACTGGGTGGGGCTAAGTGCATGTCCCCGTGTCGCTGGAATTTGTCACATTTCTTGATGTGCTCCTTGGAGTCTTGCTGCATGGTGGGCCAATAGTACCCTGCGCGCAATGCTTTACGGGCTAGGGACCGTCCACCTAAAAGTTGCGCATTGATCCCTTCGTGGATCTCCTGGAGTATGTCGGGGACCTTAGACTCCTTGACACACCTGAAGAGGGGGATTGAGAAGCCCCACCGGTATAACTTGTCCTCGGCGATAGTATGCAAGCAGGCACGCCGCCTAACTACGCCGGCATCCTTGGGGTCGTCGGGTAGTTTCCCCGTGCTGAGGTATTCGTGTACCGGGGTCATCCAACAGTGTTTGTCTCCAATGGAATGCACATCGATGGTTGAGGTGGATTTCTCGATGCTCAGATGCGGAAGCACCTCTTGGATGACGGGTTTGTTCCCGCCTTTTTTCTTCGTGCTCGCCAGCTTAGATAGGATGTCTGCACGAGTAATGTGTTCGCGCGGAACGTGACGCACTTCCGCCGAGACGAATTTTTTCATCCTCTCCTTTATCAGGGCCAAGTATTCGATGAAGATTTCGTTCTTTCCTTGGTACTCTCCCCGCACCTGGGAGACCACGAGCTAGGAGTCGATGAATATTTTTACTTCTTTAGCGCCAAGGTCCTTGGCTAGGCGTAGCCCTGCGAGGAAAGCCTCATATTCGGCCTGGTTGTTTAATGTCGGGAAGGACAATGTGAGGGAGACCTCGATCAAGATGCCTTCCTCGTTCTCTAGGATGATGCCCGATACGCTTCCCGTCAAACTAGATGCCCCGTCGACGTAGATCGTCTATTTCTGGGATTCGTCGGCCGAAGGTTCCGGGATGGTCATCTCTGCGACGAAGTCGTCTAATACTTGAGCCTTCAGGGCCTTCCTACCCTTGTATTAAATGTAAAACTCAGAGAGTTTGAGGGACCATTTGAGCATCCTGCCCGCCATGTCAGGTCGGCCGAGGAGCTGTCTTATGGGCTGGTCCGTCCTCACCACGATTGTGTGGGCCAAGAAGTAGTGTCGTAGTCTTCTGGCCGCAGTGATGAGGGCCAGAGCGGCCTTTTCGATCTGCTGGTATCTAAGTTTAGGGCCTTGGAGGGCTTTACTGGTGAAGTAAATCGGCTTCTGCCCGTCGGGGATTTCCCTGATTAGAGCCACGTTGACCGCTTCGCTCGTGACGGCGAGGTACAGGTACAATGTCTCCCCGTCTTCTAGTCACGAGAGGACTGAGGGTTGCGAGAGGACTTATTTGAGGTGGAGGAGCGCCTGTTCGCACTCCTCGGTCCACTCGAATGTGGCCTCCATGTGTAGGAGTTTGAAAAATAGAAGTGAGTGTTGCGCCGATTTGGCCACGAAGCGGGACAGTGAGGTGAGCATCCAGTTTAGCGATTGTATCGATTTGTTTGAGCTCAGCGTTGAGAATTCGTAGAACGCCCTGCACTTGTCAGGGTTCACCTCGACCCCTCGTTCTGTGAGGTAGAAACCGAGGAACTTTCCTGCTCGGACACCGAAGGTGCATTTCTCCGGGTTGAACCTCATCTTGCATCTCCTCGCCGTGTCGAAGGCCCTTTTGTGGTGGGCAGTATGGTCGACTTTTTCTCGTGATTTTATGATCATATCATCCATGTAGACCTCGAGCATGTCGCTGATCTCGCGGCAGAAGAATTTGTTCATCATCCGCTGGTAGTTCGCGCCGGCGTTCTTCATGCCGAAGGGCATTACGTTGTAGTAGTAGTTTCCTGACTCGGTCATGAAGGTCATGTACTGCTTGTCGGCATTCGCCATGGGGATTTGATTGTATCTCGAGTATGCGTCCATGAACGACAGCAACTTAAAACCTGCAAAATTGTCGACCAGTTTGTTGATTTTAGGCAATGAGTATGCATCTTTTGCGCATGCCCGGTTAAGATCAGTGTAATCAACGCATATTCTTCACTTTCCATTATTCTTTTTAACAAGTACAACGTTAGAAAGCCAGGTTATGTACTGGGCTTCCGAAATAAAATTTTCCTCTAAGAGGTCTTTTACAGCTTTTTTAGCAGCCTCCGCTTTCTCGGGAGACTGCCTATGCCTACGTTGTACTACAGCCCTAGCGGCTGGATCTATTGTGAGTTGATGGTAGGCCACATCGGGGTCGAGGTCGGGCATCACCGCAGCGCTCCACATGAACAGGTCGGCATTTTCCCGGAGGCAGGCCTTCAGCGGCTTCCTCGCGGGGTCGGGGAGGCCCGTGCCAATCTTCACGTTCCTGTCTGGATCGTCTCTGAGGGAGATGGGCTCGAAGTCTCCATCTGGAATGGGGCACATAGGGTGAAGAGGATGCTCATTGCCTTCAGCTGGAGGGGTGTGATCCGGTACCTTATCTTGCTTCTGCTTGTTGGGGAAGCGGATGTCGAGGTCGACCGCGTTGATGCGCGGGAGTGGCTTCTGCTCTTCATCTAGGGCTGGCTTCCCTACAGTCTTGGACTTGATGTTGATCGAGTTCATACCCTTGGTTGCAGCCTCGAAGCATCTCTTGGCGGCCTCGATATCCCTGTGAAGAGTGACAACACGGCCCCTAGTCGTGTAGTACTTCATCTTCTGATGGACTATAAATGGTACCGCCATGAGTTTGGCTAGAGTCGGCCTCCCCAGGATGCACTGGTATAGAGAAGGGCACCCCACCACCAGGAAGCGGACCTTAACCTGTCGGGCAGTATTTTTGTTCCCAAACGTGACCATCAGCTCGACGTAGCCCCACGGTCTGGTGGTGGTGTCGTTGAAACCCTGCAGGTCTGAGCCGACGTATGGGGTCAAGTGTGTCTCGTCGAGCTTGAAGGTAGTGAATAGGTGGGCATACATTATGTCCACCGAGCTCCCTTGGTCGACCAGGATGCGGCAGACGTCAAAGTTTGCCATATGTGCCCTGGTGAGGAGGGGGATGTTGGAATTGGGGGCGCCGCCTGGCAATTCTTTGAGATAGAAGGTGATGGGGTTCGACCTTCCCTGGACCTTATCAAAGGTGGCGTTCTGTGTCGATCTCGCCTCTATCAACTCGTCGAACTTCCTCTTGATCGACCCCACCGGGACCTTGTTAAAACCTCTGCCGGATAAGACCATGGCGGTGGGGAAGCTTTCCCATATGCCGCGAGCGGTCACAGGCGTGTCGGGCTCGCATGGGAAGTAGAAGTCCTCTGGTCGGGTGACACACAGGGCAACTTGTAGTCCATTCTAGCCGAAGGACGGGGTTGCCTCTTCGACCCTTTTCGTCTCTGGGGTCTCGTGTCGGGGGCATCTCTCCTCTTCGTGTACTGCTTGAGGTGCCCCTCTTTGATTAAGATTTCTATTATATCCTTGAGGTGGATGCAATCCTCCGTAACATGCTCGTGGCTCTGGTGGAACCGACAGTATTTGGACTTGTCGACATTTGGTTTAGGGGGTGTCGGCTTCGGGAAGCGGACACCTCCTTTCTGGAATTCCGAGTTGATGCGAGCGGTGAGTAGCATGTACTCAGTGAAATAGCCTACTGGTCCCCTCGGCTCTCGAGGGTCTCGGGGATGGTCTTCCCTTCTTCTTTCCCCGCCTCGTCAGGGGGCGATGGAGTCCTCGTGCCTAGAGCTTCTGGTGCCCTCCTGATTCCGCGAGTCGCAGGCACAGTGAGCGGCCTCTATCCCCTCATACTGGATGTATGCTTAGGCCTTGTGGAGGATCGCTTTCAAGGTGTTGGGCCTTTCAATGCCGACAGCCTTGGCGAACTTGGTGTGAGGTCGCAGTCCTTGCTCGATCAAGAATTTCTTCATATTGTCCGAGGTGGATACCTGGACGACTTCTCGGTTAAATCTCTCTATGTAATCTTGGAGAGACTCGTCTTTTCCCTGGATAATTACTTCCAGGGACGCTTCCGTCTTCGTGTGGCACCGAGAAGCGGTGAAATACCTGGAGAACTGCATCTTCAGTTCTCTCTAGGCGGTGATAGATTCGGGCGTGAGGCTTTTGTACCACACCATAGCACCCTTCCTCGGGGTAGTGGGATAAAGTCTGCACTTGGTGGCTCCCCGGATGTTCCGATAGTTGAGCATCACGTCAAACCTTTTGATGTGGTCGTCCGGGTCGGTCGTACCATCATATGTTGCCAAGGGTGGGGGTTTTTCCATCCCGACAAGCAATGGGATCTCCATGATGTCCCTGGACAGTGGGGTGCGTTGGTCATCCTCATCGCTCCTGACAGGTGATCGCGACAGGGACTGGTCGCCTCGGCCGTTCCTGCCCCGTCGAGGAGGACTCATTGGTCGGCTCTTGGGCTTCTCGCCGTACCCGTAAGCCTTATTCCTCTTACGAGTGGGGGAACATCGTTCCTTCCTAGGAGGGGACCGGTCGCGCTTCTGGGTGACCATGGGCTGGGGTCATTCCAGACGCGGACGATGCCCAGGCTTCCGGGGAGAGGGGCTCCGAGAGTCATTGTGTCGCATCCTCCGTGGAGGAGGAGAGGAACTGCGAGAAACGGGGTGACAATGTCTCTGCGGGGGAGAGTGTGACTGTCGTTCCCTCTCGAGCACTCATATCCGCTCATTCTGTTGGAAGATCATCAGATTTATCTGATTGATCGCTGTGAACAGAGTCACCGTGGTCGGATCAGCATTAGGTGGCACGGGGATCGGCTGGTAGACAGTCGGGCTATCAAAGCGTTGGGCGCCTTTGAAGGCCGCGTCATCAGAGGAGGGAGAGGCGGTGTGCTCATCCCTGGGGTCGCCTTCTTTGACGTGAATGGTCACGTTGGGGCGGTGATCGTCCCCGTTGGTGAATGGAGTGAAGGCGGAGTCTGGAGCGTTGACGTCATTTCGTGGGCTGGCCATGATCGTCGGAGATTAAAAGTTGCTTTGGTTCTTGAGTTTCTACGAGAGGAAGAACGGGGAAGCAAAGTTTCCCACAGACGGCGCCATTGATCGTACCTGGTCAGAATTGGATCAGCAGACAGCCACACGCCGTGAGCTCCATTATTCTCCGATGGTGGTGAAGAGGTGGGGGTGTACCTACAAGGTACTCCGATGCCAAAGTAAGAGACGGAGTAGAAAGCGCAAGTACATAAAAGGTGTATATAGAATGGAATTCAGAATACCTGACCCTCTAGTGAAAGAGGGTATTTATAGTGTGCCTCCAGCACTGGGCCAACAGTCATTTGCACTGGGTTGGATCACTAGGCTCAATGTAGATAACTGTCAGGGCTTACGTGGCGTAGGGAAGACCAGCACGTGGTTTTCGCTCTGGATCAACTGCCTCGTGATCTTCGGAAGGTGGACAGACCGGTTCTTCCGAAAGTGGGTAGTTTCTTGATGACGGGTCCCCGCGTTGGGGGCACGTAGAGTCCGTGGGGGAGGTGTGTGGGAGTCGCGCAGATGGGCTGGACATTATTTGGGTCCTCCCCGACGAAGACTTGGGTTGGGCCGTGTCAACGGTGGGCCAGGTTTAGGCTCAGTCTAGAACAGATATAAAAAGTTGTTAAAGTAGTATTGTTCGACTTTGTTAAATTAATTTATTAATTCATTAAATATAACTCACGTAAATAAAAATTTGACTTTAAATAAAAAATATCCTAATGTGGTCATTATTTGAGTTTATGGGTAAATAAGTTAATGAAATTTTTATTTTAAAATTTAAAATAAAATATAAATCCTCTTCTCTCTTTCTTCATGAGTATTGAGACATGACTATTGAGAATGAGATGTGACAGGTAGAATAAGATATCTATAAAATATCTCATTTATATCACAATGAGTGATGCAGTTGCGAAAATAAAATGTTCCAAAATGAATGATCAATTTCAATTTACAAAGCAAATTAATTTTTTTTTCAATTGTACTATTTAATTATTACTATTTTCATGACTTTCAATACTTGATAATAGATAGCTTGTTAAAAAAATCTTTCTCTCTCTTTTATTTATACACTTTTTTTATGTATAAAATTGTCAACTGAATCATTCATTGTGGAGCGGAGGAAGTAAACACCTTTAGAAAAGCAACGTAGAGTTTTTTTTCTTATTATTTCTATTTTTCTCAAAAACAAAAGAAAATAGTATATTTATCATCAAAGATACACATAAAATAAGAAGAAAGATAGGAGAGAAGAATTTGAATAAAAAAATCAAGAACCAAACAAAAAAAGTCATCATTGATCCGACTATGTTTTTATTGTTTCTTATAGAAATTTAAAAACTGTGAAAATCATAATATCAAAATCTTAAATATGAAAATTTTCTAACAATGGTATCATAACCAAATTATCAATATTATGATCGTTCGGTAATAATTAATTCAAATAATAAAAATGTTTTTTTTAAGTTTCCTTAATAGTGATTGCAACATATAGTATATATCTTCCAATCATTTAAATGATTTCATGATTGCATGTATATATTACATGCATATATTTTAGGGTTATTATCTATTTTTCCCTTTCATTTGGGCCATTTTCGAAAAACCCCCTATAAAAAAAAGTTTGGATTCTCCTCCTAACCTTTCAAGATTCCTCTTTATTCCCCCCTCATTAAACTCAGTCAGCTTAAAAGCTGATGTGTCATTGACATGTATGTCTTTTTTATTTTAAATGATTTTCATGTGTGTAAATCAGTATGCATATTTACCAAAATACCCTCAATTCATCTTCTAACCTAACACTTGAAATTGATAAAGGGAAATCAGAATCCCTAAATCTATTCTCCTTCATTATTCTTGTCTTCTCCTTCATTCCTCTCGTCTTCTCCTGAATTCTTCTTTGTTTTCAAGTCAAAAAGTGAGTATCTTGGAACTAAGAAAGCAGGGGGTCCGTTTTGTTCCTCAAAAGCAAAAGAGATAAAAAACATGAACCCAAGTCATTCACCTTTGGAGATCGTTTTATGTGCAGACATCTTATTCATCGGACTTAAAGATTATTTCGTCTTTGAGGCCTCTCAATGAAACTTATATTTTTAGATTCCCATATTGATGTTGGTTTTTTGGGTAAAGCATTCTCGATTTGAGCAATTTCATTTTTCTTAGAAGGATTAGCCTTATCCCACTGAAGCCCTTTTTCTGAACAGCAGGAACTTGATCGCAAATTGTATTTTTTCTTTTCTTGTTTTTCTACATATAACTGATTTCACAAAGTAGATTTCTACTTATGATGTAGAGGTAACCATTGTTGTAGAATATGGAGGTATGTGCCCTAGGTGTTAGATGTATGATTAAATTGAAATTGAGAAACAGTATCTTGAATTGGGGTAGTTTGGTAAGTATGCATACTAATTTACACATGTCGAAATGATTTAAAATGAAAAAGCCATACATGTCAATGACACATCAGCTTTTAAGCTGGCTGAGTTTAATGAGGGAGAAAAAGAGGAATCTTAAAAGGTTAGGGGGGAATCCAAACTTTTTATACATGGAGATTTTTCGAAAATGGCCCAAATGGCAGGGGAAAAGAGATATTAACCCTATCTTTTAATATGTGGATCACGTACTGTGTTTATTTTGATTTCATATAAATATTTTTTAATAAGTGGATCGCAGTGTGTTCATTTTGATTTCATATAAATGTTGTATATTAACAATTACAAAACATGAAATGCATATGTATATTTTTGTAGAAAAAAGAATATAGTAAAGATAAAAGGAATTGTAAAGAGTTTATATATTCATATTAAATACCGTTTCTTTAAAAGGTACATATTGTTAGGGGTGGCAAACGGGCATGCCCGCCCCGTTTAGGCTCGCCCCGTAAATGCCCGCAAAAAAAGGGGCGGGGCGGGACGGTCATAGTTGATGATGCGGGCCTAAAACCTATGCCCACCCCGCAAAAACGTGAGGGCAGGGCGGAGAAAGCCCGCAGGCACTGCACCTTTTAAGCCTAAAAATGCAAAATTTAATGTAAATGCTCGTGCCCGCAAAAGCCCGCGAAGAAAACTGGGCGGGGCGGGGCGGACACATTAGAGGGTGATGGCCTAAACCTTTGGCCCACCCCGCACTAAAGTGCGGGTAAAACGGGCATGCCCAACGGGCCGGGCCCGTTTTGCCACCCCTACATATTGTGTGTAATATTTCCAATAAAGGTTAACTGATTTATTATATTGTATAAATTTGTTCTTATAATTTTTCTGTTGGTATGTTACAATATATATGCATGAAACTTAAAATGTTCTAATTTTAATGGGTCAATTATAGTATCCATGTAATGATTTGGTACATTATCTTTTCTGGGAAATGGAATGATGGTATAATATGAAGGTGAGAAAAATACACAAGAAGAAGGAATTGAATTGTGTATGCCAAATCATTTTTACTTCTGAACCAGAGTTCAGAATCTAAACCGAAGTTTAGAAAAGTTGCAGCAGATAAAATAACAAAAGCAAATAAATAGGCAAAGAACACACAAAAGTTATCCTGGTTTCTCTCCAACTGAGAGTAGTCGAGTCCCCTTGCAGCATAAGAGATTTCCACTATATTCAAACTGATTACAACTACTTATACCCTCAAGTATAAGACTTTCTCCTGCTCAGACCTACAGTCTAAGTCTTGCTTGCTTAGATTCTACGAATCCAAGACTTCCCTGCTTAAACCCCTCGGATTCAAGACTTCCTTGCTTAAACTCTCGGATTCAAGACTTCCTTGCTTAGACCTATAGTCCAAGACTTCCTTTCTCAAATTCCTCGAATCTAAGACTTCAATGCTCAAGCACACATCAAGAGACTTTATCTAAACTAACTGTTTAGAAAAGGAACAACTTACAACAACACTTGATTAACAATCAGAGGTGTTCAAATATAATACAACACACTTTAACACTAAGATTCTTAAGCTATACAAGAATAAGAAATCTTAAAAGATTAGCTTCTCTTGAGCTGATAAAAATAGTGTGGAGTGTGTGTTTATTCCAGTTGTAGTTGCAGTGTTATTCTCTTGATTGATCTTTTATTATTCTACTCCTTTTATAGCTGAAGAAAATAGAGTCGTTAAAGTAACCTAACGACTATTTTTAAATCAAATCTTTTCGCACATCTTCTTTTCCAATAAAGCAGGTGTTGGAACTCGTAGCCAAGGAATTATCCACTGAACAAGGCTTTTGTCTAGAGAACTCTTCTATGAAATAAGTACAACACAATCTTTTGAAGATACTGTTTACTACATCGAGTCCCATGATTTCTGAGCTTGAGTTGTCACCCATCAATTTCAAAGGCATGGTTAGCACGCTTCTGATTCTGAAATATGTAAAAGATATCTTTAGGGTCAGAATCTCTCATAAGAACTTGATCGGAACCGAACCATAGCTTCTTCTGTGACTGAACCTGTTCAATCAAGTTAATTGGATTTTGTACACATGAACCAGCTAGTTAGAAATTCTAATTGTTCTTCAAATACATTTTATCATCAAAACCTTAGAGGATACATGGTATAAACTAAATTTGTCTCAATAATCTCCCCCTATTTTATGATGACAACCTTAAGTATTTTAAAACAATTAGTTGCAGATTAATTACTCAACAACTTGCAGGGTCTGAGGTTTATAAGCTTCACCTGTGTCAAACAGTCTTAGAGGTAAGGTTTGTAAGCTCCCCCTGAGTCCTATATGTGAATTCTAAGAGGTGAGGTTTGTAATCTCCTCCTATATATAAATAATCATATCCACTCCAAGATTAATCATGTATAATACTTAATCCATTTCTCACCCTTTGTCATCAACAAAAAGATAACAGTACAGAAAAATAGACAAGTAGACTCTAGTGATTAATAATGGTTTCTGAACAAATCATGTATTTTGTAATCAAATTTAACGTGCATAGACTCTTCAACCATTCTAGTTTATGAGTTATACACTCTGTATGCTTTTGAGCATTCAGAGTATCCCAAAAAGATACCCTTTTGAGCTTTAGCATCAAATTTCTTTAGGTAGACTTTATTATTCAAAATGTAACAAGTACATATGAATTGATGAAAATAAGATATGCTTGGTCTCCAACCTTTAAATAATTCATACGATGTTTTATTCAGAATTGGTCTAATATAGATTATGTCCTGAATGTAACAAGACGTATTAACAGCTGCTCTGCTACCCACGAGTACTTTGGAAGTTTGTTTACATGTATTATGGTTCTTGCCATTTCTTATAAAGATCTATTATTTCTTTCTACAACCCCATTTTGCTGTGGAGTTCTAGGAGAAGTGAACTCATGGATAATTCCATATTTTTCACAAAAAGATTCAAATGCCTCATTTTCAAACTCTCCACAATGATCACTTCTAAATTTTAATATCTTTACTTCCATTTCATATTGTACTTGAATGCAAAAGATGCTAAATACTTCGTACATTTCATCTTTAGATCGGAGAAAATTTTACCCAAATCCATCTGCTGAAATCATCAATAATGATCAAACCATATTTCTTCCACTAATAAAAGAAGACCCAATAGGACCAAACAGATCAATGTGAAGTAACTCTAAGGGTCTAGAGGTAGAGACAATGTTTTTAGTTTTAAAAGAGGTTTTCACAATCTTTCCAACTTGATATGCTCCACAGAGAGCATCTGAGTGATAGTCAAGATCTGGCAGCTGTTTAACAAGTTTTTGCTTGCTAAATTTGAAGATTAACCTCCAGTTAGCGTGACCTAACCTTTTGTGCCAAATCCATTTTTCATCACTCATTGTCATTAGGCAAACGTCCTTCTGATAAGCTAACTCTGAAAGATTGATTTTATAAACATTTCTCTTCCTTTTCCCTTTGAACACAATGGTTTTGTTAGCATTAATAATTGAACATAAATTTTTATTAAACACCACTTCACAACCACTATCACACAATTGACTTATGCTTAGTAGATTATGCTTTAAGCCATCTATCAGGTAAACTTCATTGATAAGGGTTAGAGAATTACCAATGCTACCTGTACTAATGATCTTTCCTTTTTGGCCTCCTCCAAAACCCATATTTCTTTCCTCTTTTAGATTCAGGGTTTGGAACATATGTCTCTCTCTCGTCATATGTCGTGAGCAGCCACTGTCCAGATACCACGATTGGTTTACCATCTTTTCCTTTAGGCATATCTGCAACAAAGATAATTTGAGATTTAGCTACCCATACTCATATGGGTCCTTTCATGTTAGTCTTGATAGGTTCTTTCCTATCACGTGCCTTTTCCATGTAAAAAGGTTTAGCTTCACTCCAAGTTTTCTGATTCCAAAAACTTTGACTGGAGTGATTTTCAACCTTGGATTCTGAATTTTTCGTAGCCTTTGATTAAGATGTTTTGGATACTGATGTAATTGAAACTTTTGGACTATCAGGTTCTGATATTACAATACCTTTCAATTTCTGATCAATAAGTTATGTTAGATTCATATTTTTTCATTATCAGCAGCAGGAACAAAATAGTTGCTTAACACTGTCTGAACAATGCTAGAGGAAGAAGGATTTGGGGACTCTTTACACGATGACATATCAGAACTTGAGCAGTTCTCATTGTACCCCAAACCTTCTCTATTGCTTTTGCCAATTCTATAAATCATAGATGCAAGTTTAGTTCTATCAATGTCAGATGTGATAAAATTATGAAATGTTATATCATGCTTACCTAAAGTAGAACATTCATTTTGAGATATACTAATTTCTTTTAATTCTTCTTTCAAAATTAAGTTGCCTCTTTTTAAAATTTTGATGTGACTGGCTTAATCTTTGCAACGATTCATGAGATCGTGCATGCACAAAATAAAGTAAAAATAAGAGAATACCTCATCTTCGTCTTCAGACTCTGTTTCAGATAAAAGCTCTTCTTCAGATGTGTGACCCATTAACACCAAATTGGCTTCATCTTCTTTTTTTGAGTCTTCATCGTCTAGATCTTTCCATGTTGCCATAAAATTCTTCTTAAATTTTTTCCTAAAGTTATCCTTTTGATGACTTCCTTTCTTCTGACTATCTTTCTGAAGATCAGGACAATCAACGCTGAAGTGACCAGGTTTATTGCAGTTGTAGCATCTTTTATCTTCATCTTTCTCTTTAGAGTTAGATCTTCTAAAGCCACTGCTTTTAGAAAATCTTTTGTTCCTTCTGGCCATTTGTTGAAATCCTCTGATGAAGCATGCCATATCATCATCATTAGATCTACCATCAGAATCTTCTTCAGAAGTTTCATCAGGTTTACTGATCTTTGAACGCCTTTTGGATTTTTCACCAGAATTTTCAGAAGTAGATCTCAAGGAAATAGATTTAAATTTCTTTGAAGACTCATCTCCATTCAATTCCATTTCATGGCTCTGAAGGTTGCTGATTAGACTTTCAAGAGATAGCGTATTCGGGTCTTTAGCTTCCTGAATAGATGTTACTTTAGGTATAAACTTTAAAGGGAGACTTCTCAGAATCTTTTTAACATGATCTAATTCAGAGTAACTCTTCCTTAACACTTGAAGGCCTGATACAAGAATCTGAAATCTGGAGAACATGGTTTCAATATCCTCATCATCCTTCATTTTAAACAACTCATACTTTTGTGCCAACAAGTTAGCTTTTGCTTCTTTAACTTGCTGATTCTCTTCATAGGTAGAGCATAATGATTCAAAGATAGTCTTAGCAGAAGACTTATCAATGATTTTCATATACTCAGCATGTGGTAAAAACATCGACCAGAATACCTCTGACTCTGTGATGTTTTCTATAAATTTTATTTTGAGCTGGAGTCAAAGTTTTTCTGTCAGATACTATACCAACACTATCAATGGTGATATCAATACCATCTTCAAGTATGTCGCACAACTCATCATCAAGTCCAATGATATAAGTGTACATCTTGCTTTTCCATCATTCGAACTCAGTTGAATCACCACTAAATACAAGGGTTTTAGCAGAATAATGATTTCTCTCAGAAGCACTGTAATCATAAGACATCTCATGTCCTTTTCCTGAGGTACTAGCTGTAGGATATTCAGAAGACATATTTTTCTCTTTGGATCTTTATCTATACCACTGTTAAATGTTAAACACGGATCTTGCTTTGATGCCAATTGAAGGTGAGAAAAATACACAAGAATGAGGGGTTGAATTGTGTTTGCCAAATCGTTTTTACTTCTGAACCAGAGGTAAGAATCTAAACCTAAGTTTAGAAACTGATTAACAAGTTGCAGCAGATAAAATAACAGAAGCAAATAAATAGGCAAAGAACACACAGAAGTTATCCTAGTTCCTCTCTAATTGAGAATAGTCCAATCCCCTTGCAGCACAAGAGATTTCCACTATAATCAAACCGATTACAACTGTTTATACCCTCAAGTATAAGACTTTCTCCTGCTCAGACCTATAGTCTAAGTCTTGCTTGCTTAGATTCCACAAATCCAAGACTTCCTTGCTTAAATCCCTCAGATTCAAGACTTCTTTGCTTAAACCCCTCAGATTCAAGACTTCCTTGCTTAGACCTATAGTCCAAGACTTCCTTGCTTAGATTCCTCGAATCTAAGACTTCAATGCTCAAGCCCAAAACAAGAGACTTTATCTAAACTAGCTGTTTAGAGAAGGAACAACTTACAACAACACTTGATTAACAATCAGAGGTGTTTAAATATAATACAACACACTTTAGCACTAAGATTCTTAAGCTATACAAGAATAAGAACTCTTAAGGGATTAGCTTCTCTTAAGCTGATATAAATGGTGTGGAGTGCGTGTATATTTCGGTTGTAGTTGCAGTGTTATTCTCTTGATTGATCTTCTATTCTTCTGCTCCTTTTATAGCTGAAGAAAATAGAGTCATTGAAGCAACCTAACGACTATTTTTAAATCAAATCTTTTTGCACATCTTCTTTTCCAATAAAGCAGATATTAGAATTCGTAGCCAAGGAATTATCCACTGAACAAATCTTATGTCTAGAGAACTCTTCCATGAAACAAGTATAACACAATCTTTTAATGATAATCTCAACTACTCTCGAGTCCCTTGATTTCCGAGCTTGAGTTGTCACCCATCAGTTTCAGTGTCAAGGTTAGCACGCTTCTGATTCTGAAATATACAAAAGATATATTTAGGGTCAGACTCTCTCACAAGAGCTTGATCTGAACTGAACCATAGCTTCTTCCATGACAGAACTTGTTCCATCAAGTAAATTGGATTATGTACACATTAACCAGCTAGTTAGAAATTCTAGTTGTTCTTTAAATACTTTGTTATCATCAAAATCTTAGAGGATACATAGTATAAACCAAATTTGTCTCAACATAATACCTATTAGTTTTGGTTATTTTAATTTTATAAATTCGATGTGTATGTGTATTCAACATATTGTAAGAACTTGAAACAGGTAAATAATGGAGAAATTGTAATGTGGAGAGGAAGAGAGAAATTAATTGAGGGTGATAATTTTTATATTTCATTTCATTAATTGTAACTATTATACTTATAAGGTATTAAACAAGTGATTGTAATACAAAACAACTAGCCAAATAACAGAAAAGTCAAAAGCTCAGACCTGTAATTGGTTACACAAAACGTGTAATCAGTTATAACATCTAAATAACAGAAAATAACAAACAGTGGTAACTAATGACTGTGAACACGTAACCAGTTACACCAACTCCAGAAACACCTTTCTTCAGCTTATTTGACTTATTTTGACACCTGTAACCGATTACACATCCGCATTAACTAGTTACAACACTTGAATTTCTCAAAACTCTTACACACCACCTTAATTCAAGTGCTCCAAGTCTTCCATGCCCATGCTCATCTTCAACCTTTTGAACTCATCATTTGTGACTCCCTTAGTCAACAAATCAGACACTTGGTCTTCACTTCTTCAATATCTTAATCTTTCCTTTAATAACAAGCTCCCTCAAGTAGTCAAACCTCATATATATGCGCTTGCTCCTTCCATGTGTAATTGGGTTCTTAGCATGATTAATTACGGAAACGTTATTAACCAGAAGTGTAACAACATCACCCTCATTGCTTCCCAACTCCTTCAATGGATTCATTATCCATACGGCTCGGCACACACATAAAAAAGCGACAATGTTCTCATCCTCACAAGATGAGAGTGCAACTATCGGTTCCTTCTTCGAACCATGAGATTGGTGTTCCTCCAAAAATAAAGATGTATCCAACTGTAGACTTTCGATCATCTTTATCTTTGCATCGGGAAAACCGACCAAATTGCATTTTCTTCATGTGTCTGCTGCGAGAAAGAGAATTCTGTAGCCAATCGATCCTTAGACGTATCTTAGGATCCGCTTGACTACTTCCAAGTGATACACCTTTGGTCTCTCCATCTACTCATAATATAGACACTAAACGTCAAGTCTAGTCGCGTATTGCACCAATAATGCAAGGATCCAATTAGATACTTATATTGAGTTGGATCAACATCTTGCTCATCCTTACTCTTTGAAAATTGTATCCTCAGTTCAGCCAGAGTAATGGCAACATTATAATCCTCCATTTCAAACTTCTTCAATATCTCAAGTGCATACCTTATTTGATGCACGAGCAGTCCCCTTTTGGACTTGTAGAACTCAATGCCAAGTATGTCATGAGGCCATGGTCGGTCATCTCAAAATATTTCATAAGTTAACTCTTGAACTTAGAAATGCACTTTCTGTTACTGCCTGTTATCAACAAGTCGTCTACATATATACAAAGGATAATCACTCCTTCACTTGTATCCCTCTTCACATACACGTCATTCTCGGATACACAATTCTTGAAGTCAACCTCCTTTAGGAAACCATCTATCCTTTTGTTCCAAGCTCTTGAAACTTGTTTCAAAACATACAATGCTTCTTCAACTTGTAGAACTTTAGTTCTTGGTTTCTCACAATAAAACCAGGGGGTTGTTCTCCATACACCTCTTCTTCAAGCGGTTCGTTCAAAAATTCAAATTTGACGTCCATTTGATAGATGAACCAATTATTGTTATTCACAATACCAATAACTAACCTAATGGTTTCAATCCTAGCAACTGGTGAGAATACCTTTTCAAAGTCTATTCATTCTCTTTGTAAGAATCCCTTTACAACTAATTGAGCCTTATGCTTGATTATTTCATCCTTGTGATATGCCTTCACTTTGAACACCCATCTCACACCAATTAGCTTCTTCTCGTTCACTAGATCAACCAATTCCCAAGTAGTGTTCTTCTCAATAGATTCTAGCTCCTCCTTCATAGCACAAATCCATTTTGGGTCACTTAAAGCCTTTTCCATTTTAACGGGTTCAGATTCGGCCATAAGAACCAAAACCCTGTTTCCATGTGAATCTTGTAACCCTTCTCAAGCAATTGGTCAATACTTAGAAGGTTACATTTGATTCCTGGAATGTACAATACATCTTTGATTAAGGAATGTTCATCATCCCTTCTCATGATCAAAACATCACCGATCCCATCAATTGCTAGAGTGATATCATCCACGAACTTCCCTTTGTTCTTCATGGCACAATTGATTTTAACAAACCAATCCTTCCTCCCCGTCATATGAGTATAACACCCTGAGTCCAAATACCATTCCTCACTGCACTAAACTGAACCTTTCATACTCATCATGACATTGGTGAATAATGGAGAAATTGGAGTGTGGATAGAGAGAGAGAGAGAGAGAGAGAGAGAGAGAGACAGAGAGAGAGAGAGAGAGAGGGTGAGAATTTTCTATTTCATTTCATTAACCATAACAATGATACCTATAAGGTATTAATACAAGTGATTGGGATACAAAACAACAAGTAAAATAACAGAAAAGTCAAAAGCTCGGACATGTAACCGATTACAACTGCTAAATAATAGAAAATAAAAACATTGGTAACTGGTTACTACGAATGCGTAACCGGTTACACCAACTCCATAGGCACTTTTCTTCAGCTTATTTGACTTACTTTGACACCTATAACTGGTTACACACCCATGTTAACCTATTACAACACTTGAATTACTCGGAAAAAACTCTTAACGTATATTGGTTTATTAAAATGCATAATTGGGCTTTTGGTTATAGCATGATTACATATACAATAATAATTTGCATTATGAATGTTGCATATGAAAATATTTAATGCCATAAATTATCTACCACGAAACAAAATTAAATTATTATTTTTTACCTAAGATTTAGTAATGTTATTTTGCATTCAGTTTGTTTTAAATGAATTGAAATTTTGATGTCAGTACTACAAAAACTATATACAAAAACGTCCAACCTACCACAATCATTTGAAGAATTATGGTGACATCTCTAAACTCAGGCGCCAATATTTTTTTTAATTAAAAATTGTTTACATATTACCACAGTTGGTTAAACCAATCATTGTGATATCTTTAACCTTTCATGGGTTCGAATCTCAGTGCCAGCAAATTCATGATTTCTTTAATATTTTAGTTGTCCATTTCGTTTTAGTTTATTTTTAAATAAAAATAAAAGTGATATCACTACGGTTGTTTAACCCAACCATTGTGATATATTTTTCATTTAAAAAAACTTTAAATACATAAAAACCGGTGCTTTTTAAAAAAAAAAATCATTAAGTAAACCATATATCACCACGGTTGGTTTAAATGATATTGGTGGAATGACTTATTCACTAAAAACAAACACGTCTAGCAAGCTTATCTCAACAATTGCATTTTTTTCATTTCCATTAGTGAAACAACAACATTTTCAACCCTAACGAAACAACACCATTTTCAATCAATTGCATCTTCATCGTCCCTTTTCAACCAACATCATCTTTATCTTCATCTTCATCATTCAACCAACTGCATCTTCATTGTACAATAACGAAACAAAACCCTTTTCAAGCAATATCATCTTCATCGTTCTTGGCTTACATACTATCGAGGAGGAAGACCACGCCAAATTCATCGTTCTTGGCTTAAAAATCGTCGAGGAGGAAGACAAAGACATTTATTTAGTTTTTTTTACTTATTCATCATCTTTCCGGTATGTAAACATCTTCCCCATACCTCTACAGTAAACTTCAATTGCAATTCTGTGATGTTTATGTTTATGTAGAGTAAACTTCAATTGCAATTCTGTTGATGTTTATGTTTATTTTGTTGAATGTTGATGTTATTGAATGATTGTTGTTTGTTTATGTTTTTGTTTATGTAGTTGTTGGTGTCTTCTTGCATTTTCTTGCATTTCCTTCTCCCATTCCAATAGTTTTGAATTAGCAAGGAAGGCGAATGAATTATATCTCTTTCATTTTTACTTCATTGTCAGATAGTCATCATAACCATAAAGCCTTACTGATAGAAAATTTTCCCTTTGTGGACTTCTCAATTGATGTTCTTGAGCATTGACTTTATTTGCTTTAAGTGAGTTATTTTCTTTATTAAACAAAATATATGGATCATTGCACTACTTTTAAATCCAAAATCGTTATGTCTTGAAAACAAATTCATAATATTTTTTATGGGATCATGGTTCTTTTAGGCTCTAGTTGGATCATATCTTATGAATAATAAAGTCTCACTCCTGTTGTCTAGTTTTCTTCTTCTTTCATATGTCTTGATGTTGAATGTTTTATGTCTTGATAGATGGTCTCTTCTTCATCTAGTAGTGACAAAACTTATACAAATGAAACTCGTACAAATGATTCTCAATCTATGGATGGAAAACAAAAAACAAAATAAAAAATAAAGAGGTGTCACAATGATGGATAAATTAACAAAAGTCCACACCTCGGGTAACAAATTTCTGGTCGAGTTTAGTGGCGTATATTCGATAGTTTATGGTCCTCATTATTTGCTTTTTAAGATCTATATTGCTCCTTGGACGTAGCAAATTCAGTATATTGATAATCAATTGGAAAGATGCAGCAAAGGATGTGAAAGAGAGCATATGAACAGACAATAAGGTATTAATTTTAATTTTCATCGATTTGATATTACTTTCTATAATTACTAATACATACTTATTGATGTAACTGTAGTTGAAGTTTGAGTTTTTTCGATGATGATAAGTTGGAAAAAAAACTGGATCACTTATGTTGGTACATGTTAGAGGGTCTTTAAGTCATGGCTCACACGTGACTACATTAGGGAGCCTAAGCCCGATCTTGAGCATTCGTGGGTGAAATATATTTTTTTTTACAAGAAGGTTTGGAAAAAGTTTGTGAAGTCTCGTAGTTCTTAGTACTAATTTTATTTTCTTATAATTTCATGCTTATGATTTATATGCAAGTTAATATTTTTTTCTATGTTTATAATAGGTTAAAAGTGAAGCAGGAAAGCTGAACAAGGCAAAAAAACAAATACCCCCATAGATTGTCTCGTGGGGGATACAGGAAACTTGATAAAATAATGATTAATAAAAAAAGACAACAACTGGGAGATGAAGACTCCATGAGTCGTGATCGTAACACATCTCCACCATCATGACATTGAAGGTGAGAAAAATACACAAGAAAGGGGTTTTTCCGTTTTTGCTTTGCCTCTGAACAAAGTTCAGATTCTAAACCAAAATTCAGATTCTGATTAACTAGATGCAGCGGATAATAACATAAGAAAATAAATAACATCATAACACACAGAGATTTATCCTAGTTCCTCCCAAACTGAGAGTAGTCCAGTCCTCTTGCAGCACGAGAGATTTTCCACTATAATCAAAACATGATTACAATTGGTTATACACTTAGGCATAAGACTTTTTCTGCTCAGGCCCTCAGCCCGAGACTTCCTGCTTAAACCCCTTAGGTTCAAGACTTCCTGCTTATACCCTCAGCCTAAGAATTTTCTGCTCAGATTCCACGAATCCAAGACTTCCTTGCTTATACCCTCGAGTATAAGACTTCTGCTCAGATCCTCAGTCCAAGACTTCCCTGCTTAGATTCCACGAATTCAAGACTCCTGCTCAGACCTCTAGTCTAAGACTCCTTTCTCAAATCCCACAGATTCAAGACTTCCTTGCTCATACCTACAGTCCAAGACTTCCTTGCTTAATCAATAACTAATCAAGACTTTTAATGCTCTAGCATATAGCAGGAGACTTACTTGGCTCAAGCTTAACAACAATAGACTTTGACGCTCAAGCACATATCATGAGACTTTATCTAAACTACTAAATAACATGTTTAGAAGAATAGAGAACAAGGTGTACTTGATACAATATCAGAGGTATAGGGTAATCACTATAACAAAGATCACTGCACTTAAGATTTCTAAGATATTCAAAGTTTAAGAAATCATAAGGCTTTGTATAATTTACAACATATAACAGAATTTCTGCATACTCTTTTGTGTTGACATTGTTGATCTTGTTATTCTTCCATTCAAACAGAAACGTGGAACGCTTCTATCCTTATTAGCTTTCCTTCTTGTTCCTTCTTCCTTGTTCCTTGTTGAAAATCCATATTGAATCTTCAGCTACTTATATAGCAGTTGTATAAGAATAGTCGTTGGAAGAGATAGCTTGTACAATTGTCTTTGTTACTCCATAATACTAATAGACATTGAAGATAGATACACCAAAAGATCTTAATCCATCGTGTAACATGTTTATCCATTGCATCTTCCTTGAAATCTTGTAGAGTCGTTGAGAGTAGATATCCGTAAAGCATGTCAAATCTTCTTGAGCCTTGTGAACACAGACTCTAGCTGATAAACTGATTTGACAATGAGGCTTACTTTCTATAGTACGGATAACTTTTAGCTTTGTCACTGGTTCTAAATGATTACCAGCAGCTGATACATTCACTTAGTGTAGAGACATTATGTTGCTCTTCTGATGCTGAGGCCTTCAGCTTCAAAGTCTACGCCAACCTATATTATCTGACTATACTTAGATAATGTTCTCCAGATTCTAAATCATCAGAAGCTAATAACTCAGCTTCTCTCAAATATGTCCTTATATCAGATTCTGAATATATTCTCTTTAAGCTTTAGAACCTCCATACATGGAACACACATTAGATAACACCATTGTTCTTTCAATAGTTTGTTATCATTAAAACCCAAAGGATATATGTCATGAACAAAACTTGTTATAACAATCTCCCCCTTCTTGATGATGACAAACATAAGTATTTAAAGAACAATGTTGGGCTATTTTAATTTTCTTGGCAACATCAGGGTCTGAGATTTGTAAGCTCCCCCTGAGTCTAATAATTCAAAGGTTGAGGTTTGTAAGCTCCCTCTAAGTTATACTTTTAAGCAATTTAAAAATATTTTAATTTGCTTTGCGACAGCAGAGTTTGAGGTTTGTAAGCTCCCTCCGAGTCTAGTAGTCCAAGGTTGAGGTTTGTAAGCTTCCCCTTAGTTCTATATTCAAGAAAACTAAAATATGTCTCCTGAGCAAAATGAGTAACCGAAATAACCGAAATTTAAAAAAAAAATTATAAATGAACAACATTAAAATTTGAAGGGTTCAGATTCTTTATTAAAAACTTCTATATTTTTCTCCCCCTTTTGTCATATAAAAAAGAATAAGGAAAAAGAAAAAGAAATACTTTAATAAATGCAAAACAGATAATCATTACATGATCGATTCCCAAGTAAGAGAAAACGTTTCAAGTAATAGAGAGCATTAAAAGTGTGTACAATGCATTATTATTGGTCATAATATTTTAAATACAAAAAAAAAATATATTATTTCAACGTTTAGGTTGCCCATACTCCACCATAAAAGTAACCTAAGCATAAGTCATTTTCATCAACATCCATCAAAGAAACATGGAAGCATCTTCTGAGAGCACCAACATTTCTATCATAACAGAAGTTTCAAAAAGTGCTACTAGTCTGGAGACACAAGGTCTTCAAAAACCAGCATATTCTGGAGCATCTGAGACTGGTTTTTTGTCCATTATACTAAAGTCTTCTGATGAGGGTTCATCATCAGCAGTAATGAGACCTTCTAAAGTAGGTCCATCAACTACTGTTCAGAAACCAAAGAATAAATAAATGAAGAAGAAGAAGAAGAACAGAGATAGGATGATCTTTCAGATTGTTATTTCTGACGAAGAAGATGAAGATGAACCTGACTTTACTTGGAATAATTGGGTGGGTTGTAGGGCATTAGAGGAGTCAGATTGATGTAATCTGATTTTACTTCATCTTTATGTAATCTTTTTTTTTATTAATGAAAAATTTATTTGGCCGTTATATGCAAGAGTACAATTTTTTTAATTTTCTCTTTTGCTTTGATTTTCTGACAAGTGCATAAACAAAGTGAAGAAGAATAAAAGATGAATGAAATAAACCAACAAATAACTATTAATATGTCATTTACAGTTGTCTTAAGAGAATCTTAATAGGACTAGATATTAGACATCATTTCCCAAGAGTCAAATGTTAAAAGATTGATTTGACTAATCAATATTGAAACAATAAACACTCAAGGTAATTGACGAATAGACTCTATAAAACGCATAGCAAACTATCATTATGAATCACTTAATCTTTTGAACACCAAAATGTATAAGCAGAAGCAAATCTGGGTTCCAAAGAGAGATTTAAGAAAGACAGCAATGCTAAAAGCAGCAACTCACGCAAACGAGAAGAATGCAGCTACTGAAGGATCTTCAAGCAAGTAGATTTCTTTAGAAGCACATACCTCTACAACAACCTTTGTTGAGACACAAAGAAGAAAGGGAACTTCTAGGTCAAAACGCAAGAATCTTCTGAGGAAGGAGGTTGTTGAGTTTACAAAGATTGGGAGGATTATTTAAAAAGTCTAGATATGTCATATGAGCTTAGGGAATACCTTAGGACAGATCAGAATGCCTAGAAAGTTTGTGATAATATGTAATAGCTACCAATCTTTCAATGAGAATGTTGCAAGTTTTTCTGAGTTTTAATCCTAATTATTATTCTCTTAACAACATAAGAAATGTACACATAATAGTTGAGACACATAAGAACTTGAACAAGAATATGAACAAGAACAATTTTTAATAACAAGACTGTTTAATACAAGATGCTTAACAATTACAAGTGTTAGAACAAGATTTATTCATGACATATATTCCTTGGGTTTTTATGATAACAAAGTATTAAAAGAAAAATGGTTATATTTGATGTGTGTTTCTTGTATGTAAGTTCTAATGCTTGTAAATATATATACAGAATCTGATATACAAAGGCACACTTGAGAAGAGCTGAATTGCTAGCTTCTGGTGGTGCAGAATCTGAAGAACATTCTCTAAGTGATGTCTGACGTAGACTCTGAAGCTGAAGATCTCAGCATCAGAAGAAACAACATTATTGTCTCTACACTTGGTGAATGTAAATTGGCTTCTAGTGATCATTCAGAGTTAATAATAAAGCTGAAGTTATCCGTACTGCAGAAAGCAAGCTGCATTGTCTAATCAGTTTGTCAGCTAGAGTCTTAGTTCACAAGTCTCAAGAAAAGTTGGCATGCTTTATGGATATCTACTCTCAATGGCTCTATAGTACATGATCTCTTTGAAGACTCAGTGGTTAAACATGATACACAATGGATCAAGATCTTTTGGTGTATTTATCTTCAACGTCTCTTGTACTATGGAGAAAGCAAAGACACTTGATCAAGTTATCTCTCCAATGGCTAGTCTTCTGCAAATGCTATATAAGTAGCAGAAGGTTCAAACTGAATCTTTAACAAGGATCAACCTGATGGAGGAGTAACAAGATCAGAAATTATCAACACACCTGGCTATGCAGAATTTATGTTGTAGGTACTCAAGAAAAATCCACATTTGGATATGTTTTTCTTCTAGCTAGAGGAGCAAGAGTGGAAAACAATATATAATTGTTACTTTTACCACGGAGACCGAATTTGTGGCATGCTTTGAGGCCAAAATTCAATCATTGTGGTTGTATAATTTTACCTTTGGGTTTGGTATTGTCGATAGTATAGTTAGGCTGATAAAGATTTATTGTGATAATTCTGCAACTGTCTTATTCTCTAAGTATGATAAGTATTATAAAGGTGTTAAACACATGGAATTGAAGTACTTATAACTGAAAGAAGAAGTGCAAAAACAAAGTGTCATTTAGATTTAATGATAGCGGGCCAGTTAACTAAAGGTTTACCACCTAAGACATTTGTTAGGCATATAGAAAGGATGAGTATTATGTAAAAGTCATTGTTAATATTATAATATAATCGAAATATATACATGTATAATTTAATGTCCGTATTGTATGGCACTTATGAATTCAATTAAGGCTTTTTTACGGTCAATTAAGGTTATGTTTTTGTTGAGTTTTATTATCCATATTATGTTGTATATGTTATTGTTAATATGTGATGACAATAATATTTTTGAAGATGTATCCTTTAAAGTTAGTTGAATTGGATTGATTCATGACACTTGAAAGGAATAAAGTTGATGGATAATTTGTGATCGACATAATCTGACCATTTCGGTTCATTAAAGATAATGAATTGGGGCATAATTATGGTATAAGATTGAAACATCAAATGCCACATGAATCAAATGGGAGACAGTTAGATTAATTTATTAATCCATCAAATATGACTCTTCCCTCTGTTCATGACTATTGAGAATGAGATGTGACTGTTGGAATAAGATGTCTATAAAATAGACACCTTTATTCCATCAATTCAAATAATCGTCACATTAATGCATTTTTTATTTAAAGTTAAACTTTATTTACATGAGTCATATTTGATGAATTGAATTCAAAATAAAATTTAAATCACTCTTCTCTCTCTTCAAGACTATTGAGACATGACTCTTGAGAATAAGATGCGACTGTTGGAATTAGATGCCTATAAAATAGGCACCTTTAAAAAAGCAACGTAGAGTTTTTTTCTTGGTCTTTTTGTTTTCTCAAAAACAAAAGAAAATAATATCTTCATCATCAAAGATACAAATAAAAGAAGAAGCAAAAAAAGTAAAGAAGAATTCGAATCAAAAAATCAAGAACCGAACAGAAAAAATCATCTTAAATTCGAATATGTTTTTATTATTTCTCATAAAAATTAGAGTACTCTAAAAAAGTATAATATCCGATCCTAAAAATGAAATTATTCTAACATGACTAATATATATGGTAATTGATCTAAAAGAATATAAACTATTAATTCAGAGTTATAATCTTAATAAATTGTTGATGTAAAAAAAAACCTTAAACTCTCTAAACTCTTGTAGATATATTTTTATAAAATAAAATATTTTTAAGATTCATTTTTCTATAAATTATGTGATTTTAACAATAGATATTTAAAAATAATAGATGTCAAAATTATTTTTTAATTTATAATAAATTAATTTAAAACAATTTTATTATTTTTGAAAAATGATTAATTTGCATAATACCATGTGAATGCAAAAATTATTTATTAATTTATAATAAAACAATTTAAAACATTTTTTATTAATTTCTTTTGTACTCGATTTAGACATGGAGCTCTTTAGGTAATAAGTAATAAATTGGTACATACTAAAATTTTAGAAAAATTAATTAACAATAACATCAAGCGAAAAAGACTTATACTATCAAAACCTTTCTAAATTTGCAAAATACGAAACATTTTCTCATGAAAAATGCAAAGTAGGAAAGTTACAACAACAACAAAAAGGTTTGGCTCATATAGACTATATTTAAAGTTGAGAAATACATCTTAACTTATAAGATTTGAAATATGCTCATTGTTCAATCTCAATCAATTATAATTAAGCCAAAAAATCATATTTAAGACAAGACACAACTAGTTTCGATTTGCATACACACTGAAAGCATTTTCTCTTAAATATCACATCTTGAATAATTATTGTATACTTTATTATTGTTAAGTAATCAAATCATATGAATAATCCACATAAAGCTCATAATGTATATTTCAATAGAGCCAAACATGTCACTGTTTATACGGATGATTATGGACCTCACACTAATTAAGCAAAAACATTAGAGGAGTTAATACGGCATTATATAAAGTTTTTGCTATATAGTAGTTAGTAGGTGATTGATTGTGTCTAATTGGCCCAATGAATTAATTCATGATTTAATACAAAACCCTGCAATTTGGATTTCACAACTTAATTGAATGAAATGCTATTTGTGAACACCAACAGTCGGTGTGAGAGGATATGATAAATTAATAATTTGATTAAATATGGATTTATTCTCTATAAATTATTAATTTTTCACTTTTATTTTTAGTAAGTAATTTTAGTATTTAATGTTAGGTAGACATGCATTTTTTAATTTTTTTTTTCTTCAAACATGCTTATAACACCATAAAAAGTTATTCAACAAAAATTATTATTTTCTTAAGTAAATAATAAATATAAATTCAAAAATTAGAAGAGATTAATCTATGAAAAATTTGTAAATATTCGTTTTGTGATAAAATAATTCAGAAAACTTTTTATAATATTTTTAATATATCTCCAAATACAATAACTCAAAAATATGTATTTTTAAAGAAAAAATATTAAAAAAATATGTTGAACTAAAACTTTTGTAGGATAATTTTATGTAGACTAAAAAGCATAATTTTTTTATGAAAATTTTTATGGGCCGGTCAAAGGCCCAACACATGTGAGATCCAAATATTTAATTGAATAATGTGAAGTCCAATCATAGTTATCCAACATATATAATCTTCATTCGTGAGAGTTAAGGTATACTTTGTGATCTCATTTTTTTTCGTATTATTCATCTTGGATTCTATAACTAACTTGAACGTTGCAGTGCTAACCTTACAAGTTCACTCTTGCGTTAATGTACTGGAGATCAACATCACCTCACAATCATCACTAGTCCATCACAATTCGGGTTTTAGTATAGAATAGTGACACAAACCAGATTTCACAATACTACGTCCATCATGTGAATAGGACCAAAAATCTACAAGCCCATGTCTTGGCCTAAAGGACCATTACGTTGTCTGATAACAATACGAGGAATTAACTTGTCACCCCCATTTATACCTACCCGTCCTCCTCATGTGTAGCGAAATTTCAGTTTTGCCATTCAAAAAATACTAGAAAATATGAAATTTTCGGATTGATACAGAAAATTTTATCATTATACCGAAAATTTCATAGAAATTATCGTGTCGGGACTTGCATTTGACACACATACCAGAAATTTTTAAATTTCTAGTATTAATTACCGGAAATTTCAAAAATTCTGGTAAAGTTATACCAGAAATATAATATTTGCGTAAAATGGACAAATCTTCCGGAAATTTAATATTTCCGGTATACCGAAAATTTCATAAATTCGAAATTTTCGGTATGTGTCCAGAAGTTCAAAAAAAATTCAATATTTTTGCCACATCGCCCTACATAAATGGTTTCAGATATAATAAATACATAATGTCCACAAGATTACATAAAAAATTAAGATGACTTCCTAAGTTCTTCCTCTCAGTGCCTAATCCGTCATGCATATGCTGATTCCAGTGTTTTTGCTTCTTCAGTACAGTTCTGTCTCCAACGATCAAGGACAGGAGGGAATGGACTATCATGTTTTAATTTTACTTGAACCCAATGATTGTCGTTGACAAAATCAACAACATTGCAAAACCCGTTTAGAACCGCCCCACAAATGCCCGCAAAAAAAAACGGGGCGGGGTGGTCATAGTTGAGGATGCGGGCCTAAAACCTAGGCCCACCCTGCAAAAAAGTGAGGGCGGGGCGGGGAAAGCCTGCGGGAACTGCACCTTTTAAGCTTAAAAATAGAAAATTTTATGTAAATTTCCGTTCCCGCAAAAGCCCGCGAAGAAAACGGGGCGGGGTGTAACACCATTCTACCCCACAAATAAACTAATTAAATATAAATAAATCAGAGTAAAACACCACAAGGGTGCCACATTTCGTCATACAACATCAATCAACATCCTGCTCCGTAACACGGGTTCTTTCACCAACAAATGGAATCAAAACTACAATGCAGCGGAAATTATAATCTTAAGTAATTAAAATCTAAGACGACAAAATAGTACAACATAGTGACATCATGTCTAAAAACTAGAATATAAAAGTCCCACTCGTGGACGTTCCGACTCGATGTTACATATCAGAGCAAGACACCTTCTAAGTTCAACGTAAAATAAAACTAAAACACTCCAGATGCTAAACCTTCACGCACCTTGAAAGTTAATCCTGATCACCTGCATGTTACCCGCGTGGAGGCAACATTCAGACAGGCAGGGTAAGTAATCACAAATCATTATATGAGATATAAAGAAAAGATATAAATCGGTACAGCAGTATCAACAAAATGCGCATCATTAAGTCATCATCGCCATACGTCATCTAAAATCACATCATCAATAAATCATCATTTATCACAATTATGCCATGCCACATAGTATGAAATGCAGCAAAATAGACTCATGCATGTGGTACCAATTCATTTGATGGACACTGGGTCATCACCCTCCAAAGATCCCCACCATAGGATCAATTCCCCCTTTAGAACCGGAGCACATCATAAACACTTCAATTCGCACAATGGGATTAAAGCCAACACTGGACCGAAGTCCTAACATCAACACTGGACCGAAGTCCTAAAATTATGCTATGAATGTATGATGCAAAACGTCATAATATCACCAACATAGGATCGTCAAAATTGCATCATCATTCATGAGAATTCGTCAAAACATCATAATATAACATTAATCACGTACATCACAGTTCATCATAATACTTCACATTTCATCATGTTAAAATCATTAGTACACAATACGTCAACTACTCCACGACACAAGGTCAACAAATAAACAAGGCAACACAAGAAAAAGAAACGAAAAAGAATAACAGAAAAAAAACATCTGCTCCTGCTCGCCCGAAGAATCAGTTCGCTCGCTTGGGCTTCGCCAAACGAAGCAGGGGCGAAAACCCTCCCCCCATACAATTTCCAGTAGCACCCATTTTTCACCCTCTTCTCGCCTCTACTTTCGCCTGGTGAGGTTGGGGCGAAATTGCTTCGTCAGGCGACACAGGAGGCTCGCCCGGCGAAACGTGCGAAACTGAAACTTCTCAATTGCGACTCCACACTAGTCTAGATCTCAATTAGCTTGCGATTTCAATACAATGCAGTCAGAACATGCACATCAATCACAAGGAAAACATACTACAACAACACACAATCATACTAGACAACATATACATCATTTCCCTTCATTCTACCCATCCCCAAATCACAAAATTCGTCATAATCCCCTAAAACCCCAACTACCTACATACATCTAACCTTATATCAATTATAATGACAAGCGATACTCCCCATACCTTAGAATTCTCAGCAAACGACTTCCTTCTCTGCGTTCTACAGATGATCTTCTTGATCCTCTGTGCCCTAGCTCTCCTTTCACTATTTCTTCCAACTTTTCACGATCGTACCAAATGAACTTCTCCACTCCCTCTTTTCCTTTTTGTCACTTTTACCCCTTGGACCCCTATTATGATTTTCCCATCTTACCCTCACTTATCCCCTTATAAAAGAATACTTTGCCCTTAGTGTTCCGCTCCTTTTATTTTAATTATTAATAATAATAATATAATAATATTATTCACATTATTTTGTTTTTATTGACACTGAAATAATTTCAACTTACCACTTATTTTCTAATTACTCTCGTTATTCCCTTAGCTCATCAATATTCCACAACACCCATACAAACACACCATATGTCATATTATTTCATCAAAATTTACCGATAAATTATAATAAATCAATTAAATAAATATTATAATTAAATAAAGAATTTTCGTCCTCGAAAATTACCTAAAGTAAACAGAGTCGGATACGAATCCCTCATCTGATCTTCACTCTCTCAAGTCCAACTTTCACCAGCTGGTCCACCCCACAATACCTTCACTAAGGCAATATCTTTACCCCACAACTGTTTGATCTCCCGACCATCTATCCGCACAGGTGACGCCTCAACCGTAGGGTTGTCCCTCACTTATACGTCATCATTTGTATCACATGAGACGGATATGGAATGTACTTCCTCAACTGAGATACATGAAACACATCATGAAGATTTGCAAGCGACGGCGGTAAAGCAACTCGATAGGCCACTCCTCATATCCTCTGCATAATCTGATACGGACCAACAAAACGCGGAGTGAGCTTTCTAAACTTCAAAGCTCGACCCACACCAGTTACCGGCGTAACTCTCAAAAACACATGATCTCCCTCTTGGAATTCAAGTGTTTTCATCCTCTTATCGTGATAGCTCTTCCGACGACTCTGCGAAGCTCTTATCCTCTCTTGGATCATCTTAATCTTCTTGGTTGTCTCCTGCACAATCTCAGGTCTGAGTACAACACTCTCTCCTGATTCATACCAAAACAATGAAGTTCTACACCTCATACCATACAACGCCTCGTACGGTGTCATTCCAATACTAGCATGGAAACTGTTGTTGTAAGTGAACTCAGTCAATGGCAAATGGCTATCCCAAGATCCTCTTTGGTCCAACACACAAGCCCTCAGCAAATCCTCCAAGGATTGGATAGTCCTCCCTGTTTGTCCATTCGTCTGCGGATGATATGCAGAACTCATCCTCAACTTAGTACCCAAAGCATCTTGCAATCTTTTCCAGAATCTTGACGTAAATCTCGGGTCTCTATCTGATACAATACTTGACGGTATCCCATGCAACTTCACAATTTTCTCAATGTACAACTCAACCAACTTCTGCATAGAATGATTAATCTTCATCAGCAAGAAATGAGCCGATTTAGTTAATTTATCCACAATCACCCAAATCATATCATTCCCCTTCGCAGTCTTCGGCAAACCCGACACGAAATCCATGGAAATACTATCCCATTTCCATTCTGGAATATTCAACGGTTGCATCATACCCAAAGGCTTCTGATGTTCAATTTTCAACTTCTGACAAGTCAAACAGGCATAAACAAATTCAGCAATATCCCTCTTCATACCTGGCCACCAAAACAACCTCTGTAAATCCAAATACATCTTTGTAGCACCAGGATGAATACTCATCCTACTTCGGTGTACTTCTTCAAGAATACTCTACTTAATTTCTAGAACATTTGGAACATATACTCTATCTCTAAACCTCATCACACCATCCTCATTAATTCGAAATTCATCCCCGTTACCTTGTTTAATTAAGGCCAATTGATCCACCAATCTCAAATCATATTTCTGACCTTCCTTGATTTCTTCCAGAATGCCACTCGTCAGTTTCAACATTCTTAACTTCACACTGTCAGGAGTTCTCCCACATATCAAACTCAGATCCCGGAACTGCTCGATTAATTCCAATTCTCTCACCATAAGCATCGACATATGTAATGACTTCCTACTCAATGCATCAGCCACCACGTTTGCTTTACTAGGATGGTAACTCAAATCAACATCATAATCTTTCAATAATTCCAACCACCTTCTCTGCCTCATATTCAACTCCTTCTGATCAAACAAGTACTTCAAACTCTTGTGATCACTAAACACCTCAAATTTAGAACCAAAAAGATAATGTCCCCAAATTTTTAACACAAACACCACAACTGCCAACTCTAATTCATGTGTAGGATAATTCCTTTCATGAATTCTCAATTGTCTCGAAGCATAAGCAACAACTTGACCATTCTGCATTAATACTCCACCAAGACCCATATTCGATGCATCACAATATACCACAAAAGATTCACTCGAATTGGGTAAGATTAATATCGGAGCGGTCGTCAATTTCTTCTTCAATTCCACAAAACTCTCTTCACAAGAAACATCCCACACATAAGCTTGACCCTTTCGAGTCAACTGAGTAAAAGGTAGTGCTATCTTGGAAAAACCTTCTATAAACTTGCGATAATATCCTGCCGACCCAAGAAAACTTCATATTTTCGTAGCAGACTTCGGAGTCTCCCACTGTAACACAGCGTCAATCTTAGAAGGAACCACATCATTTCCACCACTAGATATCACATAGCCAAGGAAACTCACTTCCTTCAACCAGAACTCACATTTCGATAGTTTTTCATATAACTTATTCTCTCTCAACACTTGCAACACCGTACGCAAATGTTCAGTATGCTCTTCTTCAGACTTCGAGTAGATCAGAATATCATCAATGAAAACCATAACAAACTTATCCAAATACTCATGAAAAATCTGATTCATATACTCCATGAACACACCAGGTACATTGGATACACCAAACATCATCACAATGTATTCATAGTGATCGTACCTCGTCCTGAAAGCTGTCTTTAGATTATCATTAGGCTTAACACGAATCTGATGGTAACCAGACCTCAAATCAATCTTGCTAAACACACAAGCACCCACTAGTTGATCCATCAAATCATCGATCCTCAGAAGTGGATACTTATTCTTAATAGTCACTTTATTCAATTGCCTGTAATCAACACACAACCTCATACTACCGTCTTTCTTCTTAACTAACAACACAGGAGCACCCCATGGAGAAACACTCGGTCGAACAAACTTCTTTTCAAGTAATTCTTCCAATTGTTTCTTCAATTCTCTTAACTCAGAAGCTGACATCCGATAAGGAGCCATTGACACAGGAATCGTACCTGGTATCAAATCCACTGCGAACTCTACTTCACGCTCTGGAGGCAAATCACTTATGTCATCCGGAAACACATATGGAAATTCACAGACAACAGGTAATTCGACACTCGCAGCTTCACGTTCAACTGCCACGATACGAACAGTGCAAACATCGAGGCTTCGTCTTCTAGAAGTTCTTCTACTTGCTTAGCAGTCAAGAACATCAACTCTCCATTTTCACCAAACTCAGGAAACTCCACGGTCTTATTATAATAGTTGATATGAACATAGTTGAAATCCAACCAGTTCAATCCAAGGATAACATCGATTTGGTGTAAGGGTAAACATACCAAATCCATCACGAAACTCTTCCCAAATATCGTCAAAGGACATCTCGAACACACAAAAGTCGTAGTAACAGAACCATTAGCAGGAGTTTTGATCACCATACTACCAGTCAAAACAGACAATTTCAAACCCAACCTATTAGCATATTCAAGCTAAATAAATGAATGAGTAGCACCAGTATCAATAATTGCGACCAGCTCGGACCAAGTTATCTTTCTTGGGGACTTCTGCACCACTCAAACCAAACACTCTGCCATTAGTCTGAGCAGCAGTAGCAGTCTTCTTCGGCTTCTGGCACTGGGTACTGATGTGACCTTATTCACCACAATTGAAACAAGTTGGACCATCATTCTTGCATTCAATAACTCAGTGACCCCTCTTACCGCATCTGTAACATCTTAGCACATTATTGTTGCATTCCTCAGCACGGTGGCCTTGCTCGCCACACCTGTAACACTTAACAGAAGCGGGACCGGCTCCCCCACTTGTCTTCTTACCATCTGAAGCCTTCTGCTTCCCTTTGTCAGTTGAAGTCACATAAGGTTTTCCTCGAAACTGTCCCTTCTATTTCTTCTCACTAAGATGTTTATAGTGAGTCGATCGAGCTCTACTATCCTCACCATAGTTCCTACTCTTATCCAACAGTTCAGCATACCTACGAATCTGTTGGTATCCAATACCCTGTTTGATCTTTGGTCTCAGCCCATTCTCAAACTTAAGGCATTTGGAAATCTCAGCATCAACACGGTTGTAATGCGGACAAAACTTCACCAGCGCTTCAAATTTTGCAGCATACTCTACCACAGTCATGTTTCCCTGCTTCAATTCAAGGAACTCTATCTTTTTCTTACCACGAACATCCTCGGGGAAATACTTATCTAAGAACTCTTTCTTGAATACATCTCAAGTTATCTCAGTACCAGCATCTTCCAGTCTCTGACGGGTGTTATTCCACCAATCTTCAGCCTCCTCCGACAACATATGAGTACCAAATTATACCCACTGCGCGTCAGTGCATGCCATCACTCGAAAGATCTTCTTAATCACTATAAGCCACTTCTATGCACTCTCTGGATCATGGGTGCCCACAAAAGTTGGTGGATTGTTCCTCTGAAACTTCCCCAAAGCACGAAACTCATCAAGAGCCCCTCCATTCTGATTGTTCTGTGCATTCTGGGCCATTGCTTAAGCAAACGACTCCAACACGCCAGCAATAACACGATTATTTCTCCCAGCAATTCTGCATACCATCAACAAGGTTAGAAGAAATAATTCATCGATAGTGTACCCACACTCGTCGACTAACAGGGACTGACATCACATAAAAACCTGGCCGGACGGACTGACCTGCTCTGATACCACTAATGTAACACCCTTCTACCCCACAAAATACTCGCGAATAAATTAACTAATTAAAGATAAATAAATTAGAGTAAAACACCACAAGGGTGCCACATTTCGTCATACAACATCAATCAACATCCTGCTCCGTAACACGGGTTCTTTCACCAACAAATGCAATCAAAACTACAATGCAGCAGAAATCATAATCTTAAGTAATTAAAATCTAAGACGACAAAATAGTACAACATAGTGACATCATGTCTAAAAACTAGAACATAAAAGTCCCACTCGTGGACGTTTGGACCCGATGTTACATATCAGAGCAAGACACCTTCTAAGTTCAACGGAAAATAAAACTAAAACACTCCAGATGCTAAACCTTCACGCACCAAGAGAGCTAATCCTGATCACCTGCACGTTACCCGTGTTGAGGAAACAATCAAACAGGCAGGGTGAGTAATCACAAATCATTATACGAGATATAAAGAAAAGATATAAACAAGTACATCAGTATCAACAAAATACGCATCATTAAGTTATCATCGTCATACGTCATCTAAAATCACATCATCAATAAAATCATCATTTATCACAATTATGCCATGCCACATAGTATGAAATGCAGCAACATATACTCATGCATGTGGTACCAATTCATTTGATGGACACTGGGCCATCACCCTCCAAAGATCCCCACCATAGGATCGATTCCCCCTTTGGAACCGGAGCACATCATAAACACTTCAATCCGCACATTGGGATTAAAGCCAACACTGGACTGAAGTCCTAACATCAACACTAGACCGAAGTCCTAAATTATGCTATGAATGCATGATGCAAAACGTCATAATATCACCATCATAGGATCGTCAAAACTGCATCATCATTCATGAGAATTCGTCAAAACATCATAATATAACATCAATCACGTACATCACAGTTCATCATAATACTTCACATTTCATCATGTTAAAATAATTAGTACACAATACGTCAACTACTCCACGACACAAGGTCAAAAAATAAACAAGGCAACGCGGGTAAAAGAAACGAAACAAAACAACATAAAAAAAATCTGCTCCTGCTCGCCTGGTGCTCGCCCGGCGAATCAGTTCGCTCGCCTGGGCTTCGCCGGGCGAAGCAAGGGCGAAAACCCTCCCCCATACAATTTCCAGTAGCACCCATTTTTCACCATTTCTCGCCTCTACTTTCACCTGGTGAGGTTGGGGCGAAATTGCTTCGCCCGACGACACAGGAGGCTCGCCTGGCGAAACGTGCGAAACTGCAACTTCTCAGTTGCGACTCCACACCAGTACAGATCCCAATTAGCTTGCGATTTCAATTCAATACAGTCAGAACATGCACATCAATCACAAGGCAAACATACTACAACAATACACAGTCATACTATACAACATATACCTCATTTCCCTTCATTCTACCTATCCCTAAATCACAAAATTCGTCATAATCCCCTAAAACCCCAACTACCTACATACATCTAACCTTATATCAATTATAATGACAAACGATACTCCCTATACCTTAGAACTCTCAGCAAACGACTTCCTCCTCTACGTTATACGGATGATCTTCTTGATCCTCCGTGCCCTAGCTCTCCTTTCACCGTTTCTTCCAACTTTTCACGATCATACCAAATGAAATTCTTCACTCCCTCTTTTCCTTTTTGTCACTCTTACCCCTTGGACCCCTATTATAGTTGTCCTATCTTACCCTCACTTATCCCCTTACAAAAGATTACTTTGCCCTTAGTGTTCCACTCTTTTTATTTTAATTATTAATAATAATCTAATAATATTATTCACATTATTTTATTATTATTAACACTAAAATAATTCCAACTTATCACTTATTTTCTAATTGCTCTCATTATTCCCTTAGCTCATCAATATCCCACAACACCCATACGAACACACCATGCGTCATATTATTTCATCAAAATTCACCGATAAATTATAAAAAAATCAATTAAATAAATATTATAATTATTTTGGGGTGTTACATGGGGCGGGGCGGACACGTTAGAGGTTGAGGGCCTAAATTCTTGGCTCACTCCGCACTAAAGTGCGGGTAAAACGGGCATGCCCAACGGGCCGGGCCCGTTTTGCCAGCTCTACCAGATGCCGAGACAGATGTCGCAACACTAGGATCAAAATAGCTAGATCACATAAATAAATATGTAGAAACTTACATGACAGAAAAGTAAAATAACACCAGTAGCTGTTAACCCAGTTCGGTGCAACTCACCTACATCTGGGTGCTACCAAGGCAGGAAGGAAATTCACTATGATATTATTAGTTCAAAGCTAAACTCCCATGTTTACAACTTCTCGTCTAATCCTTACCTTGTGCAACTTCTACCTAGACACCCTCTAGATATGAGATCCCTCTCTCATTTCCTAACAGTCACAATCCCAATGACAATACCTCAAGAAACCAAAAAGGAGAAGAACACTCTTCTAACTACAATACTTAGTTTTGCGTAAAAGTTTCAACTAAGAACAATACACTCTTGCTTAAAAGCTTTAGAGTGGACAATTAACAATGAACAATCAGTCTACCTCAATGTATCAGAAGATACATGAGTGACATACAAACAAAAACACACTAAACCCTAAAGAGACTCAAATGCACGGCTAATCCTTATTCTCCAGATTCCACGTGATGTACACTCTACAATAGGGTTAGGTCTTCTCTTTAAATAACCTTCTGTCCACTTGGGCTTGGGATCTTGAAGCTCAAAACCACCAGGAATCAGCTTTAAATCATAAGCATAATCTCCTGCACAATAATAGGAATAAAATACAAAGTTTCCTAAAAAGGCTCAAGGATCATTTTTACGAAAACTAACACAATCTGTCAAAACAGAAGTTTCCACAATATTCCTCCTTGGATAACGCAAACGTGTGAATCAAAACACACTCACAAATCACATTGAAAATACCAAAACAGTCATGCCCTAACTTTTTGGTATAACATGTCTTGGCACATGTCACAACATTATCCTGAACATGATGTCTGATTGTCATGGTAGAACATCTGGTTTAACATCTTGCTAACAACATGTTGTTTTACCAAAATGTTGCCAATCCAAAATTCACAGAACTTACAATCTCCCCATTTGGCAAATTTTGGCAAAAACACCCTTAGCACACACCAGAGACATACACAACGGAATCAAAATAGAAACACCAGACATCAAGAACCACAAACCCAAACCTGTCAAGGTAGTAGAGCACACCTGGCACCACAATGTCAAGACATCGAGTCTGACATTACAGAACAATACAAGCTACATGAGAATATGTAAGCTTTGTACAAACTGCAACTTTGAAGCTATAAAACAGACAAGTACAAAGCTCCCCCTGTCATACATAACCAGTACTCCCCCTGAAGGGGAAAACCAAAATCACAAGAAAAATACACATGAACTCTTGCAAGTTCATACAATAAAACCAAACTTCTAAAACACAAACACATACACACTCCCCCTGAACATCACAACCTACTGTAGAGAAAATGCATTCTCCCAGACACACCAATAATCCATCTTACAAACAGCCACAGAGATCAGAACAAAGAGTTTGTCATCCTGTACTTACACACCAACACCAGTGGATCTTTCCTTTCAGTCACAGACAAACAACAGATTATCATGCTCCCCCTAAATAGCTACAAACAACCAGCAGCAACAGAGAAAACTACTCTTCCTAAGCAGTAGTATAAACATGACATAAAGTTATGACATCTGATCCAACATCAGAAACATCACACATACTAACACTTTACTCCCCCTTTTTATCCAAAAATTGACAAAAAGAAAACAGAGTAAATGTAAACAAGTATAAATGGAACTACACATATGGAAGCACACAAAAATCTAAAATGGAAACACACAATCAGATCATATTAGATGATCTTCAACCTCTTGCCCCTGTCAAAAATCCTCCTGCACTACTTGTAACTTCCACATGTGAAAGTGAATTTCCGAGCCACATCCTTAGAACTTGTCTTATTCAAGATAACCCTTCTCCCTTGTACAGATATTTTGCTCCATCTCTTAACTATAGTCACTTGCTTAGGTTTATCAAACATCAGACAATAGAGGGAAGATGCAGTATTTTTTGCATCCTTACATATCTATAATTGCTATAATTCTTCAACAATGCAAATTCTGAGTTCTCCTCTTAGTTTCTCAAATTGGTTTGCATCCAAAGCCTTAGTTAAAATATCAGTCAGTTGCTTCTCAATGGCTACATGCTCAAGACTTACCACTTTTTCTTCAACATGATCTCTGATAAAGTGATGTCAGATGTCAATAAGCTTTGTCCTACTATGTTAACAGGATTCTTGGATATGTTGATAGCACTCAAGTTGTCATAGTATAAACATGACATGAAGTTATGACATCTGATCCAACATCAGAAACATCACACATACTAACACTTTACTCGCCCTTTTTATCCAAAAATTGACAAAAAGAAAACAGAGTAAATGTAAACAAGTATAAATGGAACTACACATATGGAAGCACACAAAAATCTGAAATGGAAACACACAATCAGATCATATTAGATGATCTTCAACCTCTTGCCCCTGTCAAAAATCCTTCTGCACTACTTGTAACTTCCACATGTGAAAGTGAATTTTCGAGCCACATCCTTAGAACTTGTCTTATTCAAGATAACCCTTCTCCCTTGTACAGATATTTTGCTCCATCTCTTAACTATAGTCACTTGCTTAGGTTTATCAAACATCAGACAATAGAGGGAAGATGCAGTATTTGTTGCATCCTTCCATATCTGTAATTGCTATAATTCTTCAACAATGCAAATTCTGAGTTCTCCTCTTAGTTTCTCAAATTCGTTTGCATCCAAAGCCTTAGTTAAAATATCAGTCAGTTGCTTCTCAATGGCTACATGCTCAAGACTTACCACTTTTTCTTCAACAAGATCTCTGATAAAGTGATGTCAGATGTCAATATGCTTTGTCCTACTATGTTAACAGGATTCTTGGATATGTTGATAGCACTCAAGTTGTCATAGTACAATGTCATGACATCTTGCTTGATATTGTACTCCTTCCAGATCTGCTTTATCCAAAGTAGTTGAGAGCAGCTGCTTCCTGCTGCAATATACTTAGCCTCAACAGTGGATAGAGACACACAATTTTGCTTCTTATTGAACCAAGAAACAAGGTTGTTTCCCAAGAAGAAACATCCACCAGAGGTGTTTTTCCTATCATCAACACTACCTACCCAATCAGCATCACAATATCCAACCAACGTGGCATCAGAACCATGTGAGTACAACATTCCATAGTCACAAGTATCGTTCACATACTTTAAAATTCTCTTTACATAATTGATGTGACTAACTTTGGGCTCAGCTTGATATTTAACACAAACTCCAATAGCAAATGTGATATCAGGTCTATTAACAGTCAAATATAGTAGACTTCTTATCATGCTTCTGTAAAGACTTTGATCCATACTAATCCCATTTTCATCTTTAGAGAGATTCAAATGAGTAGGTGCAGAAGTCCTTTTATGACTGGCCTTTTCCATGCCAAATTCTTTACTACGTTTTTGGCATACTTGTTTTGGGATATAAAAATAGAATCCCCCATTTGTCTCTCTTGAAGTCTAAGAAAATAAGTCAATTCCCCTACTAGACTCATCTCAAATTTAGACTGCATTTGTTTGACAAAATGTTGGACCATCTGATCTGACATTCCACCAAAGACAATGTCATCAACATATATCTGAGCAATCATGAGCTTGCCATCCATTTCCTTAACAAACAAAGGCTTGTCTGTTCCTCCTATTTTGTACCCATTTCTGACCAAGAATTCTGTCAGTCTTTCATACCAAGCTCTAGGGGCTTGCTTTAGGCCATAAAGATCCTTCTTTAGTTTATACACATGATTTAAAAAAGTGGAATCCACAAATCCTTTTGGTTGTTAACATAAACTTCCTCTTGTAAGATCTTATTCAAGAAGGCACTTTTTACATCCATCTGATATAGTTTAAATCTCAGCAAACATGCCACCCATAGTAAGAGCCGTATAGATTCAAGACGAGCAACTGGTGCAAAGGTCTCATCAAAGTCAACACATTTTATTTGAGTGTACCCTTGAGCCACAAGTCTGGCCTTGTTCCTGGTAACCACTCCATTTTCATCAGACTTGTTCTTATATACCCACCTTGTGCCAATGACATTGATTCCCTCGGGTCTAGGAACTAAATCCCAAACTTCATTCCTTTTGAATTGCTCCAATTCTTCTTGCATGACATTGATCCAGAACTCATCAGTTAGAGCTTCTTTCACATTTTTAGGTTTAATTTTTGAAACAAAACAAGCATTGGATATCACTTCCTTTGACCTTGTAATAACCCGTTCATTAGGATTTCCTATTATGAGCTCTTTGGGATGATCCTTTTGAATTCTGATAGAGGGCCCTTTACTTGTCTGATTATCATCATCTTCCATAATGACATGATCATTGTTGATGTTATTGTCAGCATCATTTTCTTCAGTGTATCATACCCCAAATTTGTCCTACTTGTATATTACCCTCATTTGTATATACATCTACTAACCATCATTCAAAAATCCAAAAAGATATGTCTCTTCCACTTTCATTTTTTTATTGCCTAAGTTTAAGTTTCATGTGAGGATATCAAGTCAAGTGCGTGGGCAATGTGGATTAGAGTTCATCTGGTTGTGACATAATTGGCTAGGCAAGTTTTGTTTCAAGATCAAGGCCTAGGTTTGATCAGTTTAGGTGGTGTGCGTCTGATACTCCATTTAGGGTTCCTTAGGCCAATTTAAGTAGGTTTTGTGGACTAGGTTGTCAGGTGGTGTCAAGTTGTCGGTGTTGTTAAGGATCATAAGAGGGTTCATTCAAAGCTTGTTAGAATTTAGTCCTTATTACAATTATGGATCCAATTCAAGTGTGGCGTTCGATTAGGTGTGCATCCGTGGTTTTAAGTTGAGAATTCATTTTTCAATATCCAATTTTTCTCAATCCATTTTTAATATTGCTATCCATTGTCCATTTTCAATTATATTTCTATCCATTAGCCAATTACAAAAAAAATCATTTCCAAAAGTCAAAAGTCCATATGTTACAAAAATGTCACAAAAAAATAGAATAAACTCATTACCATATTTTCTACATCATGAAGTCCATTCTCAATAAAATCCATTACATGTGCATTGAATCATAAAAACAAAACAAAAAACAATTCAATTCAATTTCTCATTACAAAATTCCAAGAAAAACTCTACAAAACCCAAAAAGTTTTACAAAGCAATAAAGGCTCATGATACAAAGTCCTTTTGAGTTCAAAAACAAAAATGAGAAGAAGCCCACTTTACAAGTCCATGAGAACCATAGTACTACAAGCCTTCCAACCTGCAAAAGAAACACATCAATATACACCAAAACAGATTACAAAAAGAAACAATGCAGCAAGCCATGACATACGACACGGTACGCGTACCATACCTCAACGCAACAGCTTTCCACAATTCACACATTTGCCAAACCAAAAATCTGCATTCAACCATGACCACACAACTTGGAAACAATATGTTAAGCTACTTCCAACCAAGCCATTCCTTCTTGAGTTGTGCTGCAAGGCCATCCTGATCATGATTCATGACGCAACCTACCTTGCTTCAAATAACCTGCAAACGACAAAATAGCGAAAACTCAGATTTTTCCCCATGACCCTACAACGTCCAAAAATACCAAATCGAAATCACAATCCTAAACCTGCAAGACGGACACACCTGATTCCTACGTGTTACACACAAAACCAATGTCACAACACAATACGCAACAAAATTGTTATCGTTCCAGCTCACGATGGAATCTTTCTCGTTTCTACCCTTCACCACCACCTCTATAAAACCCACATTTTTCTTTCACTCTGGGAGGTTCAGGACCAAAACACTAACTGCGAAAATCACTCACAAATCAACCCTCTCCAAATCAACAAACCCATCTTCAATAATCTGACCCCATCACTCATTCAAGCTTTCAACTTTCAATCACCTCAAACCTTCATTCGTATTCACCGAACCAACCCACCTTCAACCTTTTTCAACAAACCCAAATCAGAATCACTAACAAACCAGAGAAACAGAACAAGAAGGAGTAGAATAATAGAGAAAGTGAAGAGAACTCAAAAACCGTGTGAATCTAAACGAACCTGGATATTTGATACGGTCGTTTGAAATGAACGCAAGTGGATCGAAAGAAGCAGAACGAGGAACTTGAGATGAGCGAATCAGTTACGAACAAAGTGAGATCCGTGGAGAAGGTTGAGAATACGATTTGATTCTGTTCATCTTGTTCGCTCTCGTTTTTTCTTTTTAAATTGTTTTCAGAGAAAGTTGGACAAGTCTGATGCAAACCATTTTAAAGAGGCTTTAATGAGGACAATATAGTGGACCGTGCCATTTCATGGTTCTGTATTGTTGGGCTTTTCAAAGCCTATGGTGGGATTCACTTACACATGACATGGTATACACACCCCCCCCCCTCTTTGGTTTTTGATTCATTGTTTTAAAACTTTTTTAATTTTCTAAATTTTGTAATTTTTGTCTATTTATTTTTAATTTTTTAATAAATTTCACTTCCATTTCATTTCATCTTCGATTTTATTTTCAAATTCATTTTCGATCGATGAAGTTTTTTTATTCATGAATGTTGGTTGATTGAGGTTGTTTAACCTTCATGATTTCAAATCTGAGATCATTTTTCTATACTTTGGGATCGTGATAGGTTACCTTCTATTAATTGACGAGAGTTTATGATTAAGACGAGATCACCCTCTTTTCTTTTCGTGTGACACGATTTCCTTAGAGGTTGATTCACAATATCATTTCTCTATCGTGTTTTAGCACAAATATTGCTTGACCAGCCTCCCATAGTATGATCTTCCTTATAGATTGTGCTACGATTGCTTAACATAGCGTTATATGTGTCCCGTATCGGAAAATAATCATTCGTGGCCCAAACTTGGGTTTGAAAGTCCAAGTATGGTTGATTATTTGTCTTGGGTCCATTACTTATGAAACTTGCTGTTATGAGGCTTTGATTTTATCAATCCTCTAATGAGTCTTCATTAACTTTGGTCTAAGTTCATTATTTAACCATCGTTGATCATTTGTTCTAACAACTAATCACTAACCACTAACTTTAATTTCCGTCCAATACTCTTGTTTTATTTTCCCGTCAATATTCTTGTTCATATTATCATCTGTTTATATTATTCATCATCATATCTTGTCCATACCTTGTTCATACTATTCAAAAACACATTAAAAATATCGAAACCATAAAAAACTCAATTGGTGTACTATTAGTTCCTTTTCTGAGCAACGGAACTTTGACTTTATACAAAAACCTTAGAAAGGAGATTTTTGTCCGACTCTTGCTCAAGGCTTAGTTTAGGACACCTCCCACACACACGACTTCCTATTGGGCTACCTGACAATGAGACATTTTATTTCGTGCAATCCCGTGCAACTAACATGTACCCCGCTCCCATTCCGATGTACGCACTTTACTCACTTTTGATTGTGGTTTTTTTACTAGGGGAATCCCTAAGGACTAGCATAGACTAAACCATTTTCAAACTAATTCTTGATTCGTCGTCGAGCCATTTTTAAAACACCCCCGTAATTTGATTGTTCATAGCATCGCCATCAATCTAACACACTCACTCACACATTTCATCGTGGTTTCATTACTAGGAGAACCCTTAGGGACCAGGATCGATTCTCACACCTTTTTCAATCAAACTCTCGATTCGTCGTCGAGCCATTTTCAAAGCAAACCTTTAAGCCGAGTACCTTTTGCCTCACATTCAATCTCTTAGAATACAGTTAAACCCTTGATCCAACATCAAGCGGATTTTCATAATCAAAATTTTAAACGATTAGCAATTATCGAAACTCTTTTCAAGGTGAATAAAAAGGGGGATTGAGCATTTGATCTCTCTTTAGTTGTTTAGGTGCGAGTTCTCTTACTCGTGTGTGAGAAATTGACGCCTATAAAATATCTAATTTAATTCCAATCAAACCTTTTTCACAACCTTAGATGAAAAAGAGAGATAGTCAAGCCTTTGACTCACTTTCCCTATTACTTGGGTCCGAGGAGCCTTTCTTAAGCTTCAAGTAATTGTCATCCGAACCAAACTTAAACACCATTTTCATGGTCGTATCCACTAACTAGGGATGCTCTGATTCTTCATTCAATCGAATGTAAAATAAGTAGGCACAAGATTGCGATGATCTTGGCGAGCATACTTCCATCCATCTTCTGTTTTCCCCTCATTTCTTGTAGTCAAACTACGATCGCTCTGATTTCTCATTCTCGTCTGAATGAGCATATGTAGGCTCAAGGGCCCCAATCCTTGGCGAGCACCCTATGTTAAAACCACCCATTTTCCCCTTAGCATCGAAACCTTTTCTCATATCTTTCCGTACTACTCGCATCGAAGAAAACAAACATGCTTAGCTAACGTTCATCACAATTCGAACTAAGAGGTTCGCGTTGAGTACAACGGACGTGTGGGGGTGCGCGTACCTTCCTCTCACGTAACCGACTCCCGAACCCAGAATATGGTTGCGACGAACATGATTTTATCTCTTTAAATGTTTTCTCGATATTTTTCTTTCCCTCTTTTGGGATAAATAAAGTTTCGTGGCGATTTTTTCGAACCGCAATTTTCTTCCACGTCTTTTGCGCGAGGGTCGTATTTTCGATGTTTTTTCGAGGTGCGACACTGTGACAGTCACCTAAGGTGATGTTTCAACATCATCTTCAACATCTCTATGCTTCTCTAGAGTTGAGTCATCTATCACCACATTAATAGACTCCATCATTATCTTGGTTCTTGTGTTGAATACTCTATAGGCTCTGCTGTTTGTGGAATAGCCTAGGAAAATCCCTTCATCACTTTTAGGATTCATTTTCCTTCTTTGTTCACTATCAACCAGAATATAAAACTTACTTCAAAAGACATAGAAGTACTTGACAGTAGGTTTTCTTCCTTTCCATAATTCATAGAGAGTGGTTGAAGTACTAGTTCTCAAGGTAACTTTATTATGAATATAACATGCAGTATTCACTGGTTCAACCCAAAAATGATATGGCAGGTGCTTAGCATGAAGTATGACCCTAGCAGATTCTTGAAGAGTCCTATTCTTTCTCTCAACTACCCCATTATATTGAGGAGTGGTGGGAGATGAAAACTCATGACTGGTGCCTTCAGAAGAGCAAAAATCAGTAAACTTGCTATTTTCAAATTCCTTTTCATGATCACTTCTAATTCTGAGAATTTTGTTTTCCTTCTCTCTTTGACTCTTTTGGCATAATCCCTCAAAGACTTCAAAGACATCTGATTTTTCTCTGATGAAATGCACCTAGGTGATTCTTGAGAAATCATCAAAACAACATAAGCATACCTTTTTTTCACCAAGGCTCTCAACTTGCATGGGACCCATTAAATCCATGTGAATAAGTTTCAACACTCTTGAAGTGGTCAAATGTTGAACCTTGGGATGTGACATCTTGGTTTGCTTTCCAATTTGGCACTCACCACAAAATTTTCCTTCCTCTATCTTAAGCTTGGGAATTCCTCTAATTGCTTCTACAAATACAATTTTCTTCATTCCTTTTAGATGCAAATGACCAAGTTTTTGGTGCCATAATTGAACTTCATCTTCTTTAGACAGTAGGCATGTAGGTGAATTCTTTGTTGAATGGGGTGTCCACAAGTAACAGTTGTCTTTAGATCTGACTCCTCTCATCAAAACTTCATCCTTCTCATTAGTGACCACATATTCAAACTTAGTAAAGTTGACTTTCAATCCCTGATCACACAACTGACTTATGTTTATCAAGTTGGCAGTCAATCCTTTTACAAGCAGCACATTTTCAAGACTAGGAGATCTTGCACAAGCTAGTTTTCCAATTCCTTGAATTTCTCCTTTTGCACTATCCCCAAAAGTGACATAACTAGTAGAGTGTGATCGGATGTTGACCAGAAAGTTATCTATACCAGTCATATGTCTAGAACGCCCATTATCAAAATACCATTCTTCTTTGGCAGAAGCTCTGAGAGAAGTATGAGCAATAAGGGATTTAATAGTTTCGTTGGGAAGCCACTTCTTTGTACTCTTCAACGCTTTATGACTAACCTTGAGCTGAACATAAGACCTAGGATATCCATGCAGTATGTAACAGAAAGGTTTGATATGGCCAAATCTACCACAATAATGACATCTCAACAGATGGACCTTACTTCCCTTTTTACTAAACTGATACCTATCTTGATGTTGAGACAATTGTTTTGACATCCTTGGCTCTTTCACCCTCCCAGTTGAAACGGGTTTTGTTGCCTTAGGGTCTCTTTTCAAGATTTGATTATTAAACCCTGTGCCTCTTAAGTCACCAGCCCTTTGTCCAACTTGAATAATTTCGTCTAACATGTTAGAACCATTATTCAACATTCTTATAAACTTGGTCATATTTTCAAGCTTGGAGGTCAGCATGGTCACCTCATCCTATAGACTGTAGATATTGGACACACATTCTTTCTTCTCATACTGAAGTTGAGCAATAATTTCTTGTTGTTCCTCACTTTTAATGCGCATATCTTTGTAGGAAACAACTAGTTCAACATAAAAACTCTTCATCACTGGACTCTACATCAGATGCCCATCTTCCAGTTAAAGTAGTTACACATTTTGCTATTTCATCATCACTTTCACTTTCCTCTTCAGGCCACAAAGTTGTCAATCCCTTAGATTATTTCTTTAGATAAGTAGAGCATTTTGCTTTAATGTGTCCAAACCCTTCACATTCATGACATTTAACCCCTCTATTCTTATTGGTCCTTTCTTCAGTTCTTGCTCTTCCTTGGGAGTTATAGTTCCTGCTGGAGTCAGAACTGATGTTCTGGACATTAGGTATTGACTTCCTCTCCATTCTCTTCAGCACTTGATTGAGTTGTCTTCCTAGTAACACAATGTCATTGGCCATCCCTTCATTTGTGTCGAGTTTACTTTCTTCCTCTTCATCTCCTGAGTTGGAAACAAAGGCAATGCTTTTGTTCTTTTTCTCAGTTTTGTCATTTATCGTCATTTCAAAGGTTTGAAGTGACCCCACTAGTTCATCAACTCTCAAACTTTTGATGTTTTGGGCTTCTTCAATGGTTGTGACCTTCATGTCAAATTTCTTAGGGCGATACCTAAGAATCTTCCTAACCCACTTTTCTTCTGATATCTTTTCTCCTAAGGCACTAAAGGCATTAACTATTTCAAGAACTTTCATGTGAAATTCATGAATACTTTCATTTTCTCTTATCTTTAGATTTTCAATTTTGGTAGTGAGAAGCTGAAGTCTGGACATCTTTACCTTGGATGTTCCTTCATGAGTTGTCTTGAGAATTTCCCAAGCATCCTTAGCCACAGTACAAGTGTTGATTAACCTAAACATGTTCTTGTCAACTCCGTTGAATAAAGCATTTAAGGCTTTGGAGTTTCCAAGAGTAGTCTCATCTTCCTCCTTGGTCCAATCCTCTTTTGGCTTCAAAGTCTCTTTTCCATCTTTATCTTTAACCACAGGGTGCCCCTAACCCTTGATGATAGCCTTCCAATTTTTTCTATCTGTAACGCCCCAAACTGCTTTCAGAATTACCGACTAACCCCACAAACCAACACATGTCTTTTCAGCATGCTTTTTCCTCACTCACATGCTTTCCGAGAAACTTCCCAGAAGGTCACCCATCCCAAGATTTCTCCAAGTCAAACATGCTTAACTGTGGAGTTCTTATGAACGAGCTACTGAAAAGAAGATGCATCTTGTTGGTATAGGTAGTACCAATTAATCCTTATAAGGCTTCCTTCAACCATGCAGTCTCATTTCTGCGCAACCTCAAGATCCCTCTCATTCCGATGTGAATTCGGTTTTTTACCTAGAAGCTGCTAGAAGTGTCTCATTGTCATGCCTCATGCACCGACAACCACTCCCTTGCCAAGCTACTAGGAGTGTCTCATTGTCATGCCTCGTGCACTAACAACCACTCCCTCGCCCTCGGGTGTTACATACCCATCAGCTTCCGCTTGGTTTGTCCCTGAGCCATATTGTACTGGGAGAGGTCTAGCTCTGATACCATTTGTAACGCCCCTGACTGCTTTCAGGATTACCAACTGACCCCACAAACCAACACAAGTCTTTTCAATATGCTTTTTCCTCAGTCACATGCTTTCCGAGAAACTTCCCAAAAGGTCACCCATCCCAAGATTTCTCCAAGTCAAGCACGCTTAACTGTCGAGTTCTTATGAACGGGCTACCAAAAAGGAGATGCATCTTGTTGGTATAGGTAGTACCAATTAATCCTTATAAGCCTTCCTTCAACCACGCAGTCTCATTTTTGCACAACCTCAGGATCCCTCTCATTCCTATGTGAATTCGGTTTTTTACCTAGAAGCTGCTAGGAGTGTCTCATTGTCATGCCTCATGCACCGACAACCACTCCCTCACCAAGCTGCTAGGAGTGTCTCATTGTCATGCCTCGTGCACCGACAACCACTCCCTCGCCCTCGGGCGTTACAATATCCATAGATTTTAAGAAAGCCACCATACATGCCTTCTAATAGTCATAGTTAGTGTCATCTAAGATATGTGGTCTATTCACATTTCCTCTTCCTTCCTTGTCCATAGTACCAGAATACAAACTCACTAGAGCTCACCCAAAAATAGAACAGGGTGACCTGCTCTGATGCCAAATGAAATTCTGGCACGCAGATACCTGATGTCGAGACAGATATCACAACACTGGGATCAAAATAGCTTGATCACATAAATAAATATGCATAAACTTAAATGACAGAAAAGTAAAATAACACCAGCAGTTGTTAACTCAGTTCGGTGGAACTCACCTACATCTGAGGTCTACCAAGCCAGGAAGGAAATTCACTATGATAATATTAGTTCAAAGCTAAACTCCCCCGTTTACAACTTCTCGCCTAATCCCTACCTTGTGAAACTTCTACCTAGACACCCTCTAGATATGAGATTCCCCTCTCACTTCCTAACAGTCACAATCCCAGTGACAATACCTCAAGAAACCAAAAAGGAGAAGAACACTCTTCCAACTACAATACTTAGTTTTGCTTAAAAGTTTTTAACTAAGAACATTACATTCTTACTTAAAAGCTTTAGAGTGGAAAATTAACAATAAATAATCAGTCTACCTCAATGCATTAGAAGATACATGAGTAACATACAAACAAAAACACACAAAACCCTAAAGAGACCCAAAGTACGACTAATCCTTATTTTCCAAATTCCATGTGATGTACACTCTACAATAGGGTTAAGTCTTCTCTTTAAATAACATTCTGTCCACTTGGGTTTGGGCTCTTGAAGCGTAAAAACACCAGGAATCAACTTTAAATCATAAGCATAACCTACTGTACAATAATAGGAACAAAATACAAAGTTTCCTAAAAAAGCTCAAGGATCCTTTTTACAAAAACAAACATAATCTGTCAAAACAGAAGTTCCCACAATATCCCTCATTAGATAACCCAAACGTGTGAATCAAAACACACTAAAAATACCAAAACAGTCATGCCCTAACTTTCTGGTATAACATTTCCTGGCACATATCACAACATCATGCTGAACACGATGTCTGACTATCATGGCAGAACATCTGCTTTAACATGTTGTTTTACCAAAATGTTGCCAATCCAAAAATCACAGAACTTACAATGAACTTGAGTTTCCAACTGCATCCAGACCAATGACCATGACTCTTTGCCCCATCCAAGTAAAGTTGCGGTAGCCCGAAAACCACAATTTCCATCATCACCCACATCAACAATGCCATAAATGTATGGATGCAAGAAACTAGGAAACTAAGACAAGTAAAGATGCCTAGAAGATACATAGGACGATTGACTTTGACCCGACATACTTGACGGTTGACTTAAACCCAACATACTAAAAGGTTGACTTCCTGTTGGGTTTGTGTATGATCTTTTTGTAGTCAGACTCCCCTGCGAGCCTTCACTATACTCCCACTACGAGGGATCATGATGCATATCACTCTCTTCACCCTTTCTGGTCTTCTTAACTCCCCTTTTTGGCTTTCACTTCATCGACGGTGGATGTAACGCCCCAAATTTCATAAGAATATTTAATTTATTTATTTAAATATTATATTCATGAATTTCGGTGATTTGTGTGGATGTCGGTGATTTTGTGAAGTTTTGGGTTATTTAATTAAATAATAGCATATGTTATGGAGTATGACGTATTATTATTATTTAAATTAAATAATATTAGAGGAATTAAGGGCGAAGTGGACATTTGAGGAGAATTAATGGGGGTAAGATGGGAAGAGCCCATTTAGGGGTATTTTAAGAGAGAATAGTGAAAAGAAACTCATTATTCGTATTTTTCTTGAGGAAGAGGAAAAGGTGCTCTGAAGAACAAGTGAGAGGGAGGCTAGGGCATAGAAGATTTCCGGCGAAACTTTGAGAAAAGATTGAAAGAAACAAAACTCTAAGGTATGGGGAGTATCGCTTTACAATATTTGTGATATAAAGATTAGGTGTTGTAGGTAATTGGGGTTTTGTGGGAAACCTAGGAATTGAGGTTAGGGATGATGAATTGTGATGATTTACTAGGGGTGTTCGCGGTGCGGTTTGGGCGGTTTTGATGCTAAAAATCATCCGAACCACAAGAGAAAAAAACATGCGGTTTGGTTTGGTTCGGTTGGCTTTTAAAAAAAATATGAACCAAACCAATGCGGTTTGGATTGGTTCCGTTGGTTCAATTTTTTACAATATTTTTGTTGAGTGATATTTACATATATAGAGAACAACATAACTTTGTGTTTAGTCGTTCATACATTACCAAATAATAGCAAAACTCATCATATTTAGACAAAAAGTTCTCATTCAATATACAAAAATCAAGTTAAACAAAAGTGGAAAAAAATAGTAGCATAAAACAATATCAAAAATATTATAATAAAACAGAAAAATAGAGGAGAAGGGAGATTAGAGAAGATGAAAAAGAAAGAACATAAGAGATGTGAAATTAGAGAAGAAATGTGCGATAAAAACATAATTATAAGAGAATATAGTAACATAAAAATGAGAAGATGAAAAAGAAAGAACATGTGAGATGAGAGATAGTGTAAAAGAGGTGAGACGTATATGGCAAAGAAGATGAGAAGAATGCGCAATACTATTAGGAGAGATTTGAGAAGATTAAAATTAAAAGTTAAGTGTGAGTAAGAGAAAATATTTCGTAATTGTAAGGTTAAGACATAATGGGTTTGAGTTTTGGCTAACACGTGGGATAAGTAAAGTTTGGGCTGTAACATAATGCGGTTTGGTTTGGTTTAGTTCGGTTTGCAAAATACAAACCTCAAACCAAACTGAACCGTGCGGTTTTGTTAAAAGATGACCCGAACAAATCTGAACCAAATGCGGTTTTTTACGGTTTCGGTTTGGTTTGGTTTGGTTTGCGGTTTTCTATTGGGTTGGTTCAGTTTTGAACACCCCTATGATTTACTATGGGATGATTGTTGTTATTGATGTATACATGATAGTTATAGGTTATAATAACATAATCTTTGATGATTTGACGAAAAATTTGGGTTTTGGGAGTGTGGAATTGGAGATGGGGAAGTGTTGTTATCGTAGGGTTTTTCTGCAGAAATCGCAGAGCCCGCTTAGCGCGCTTAGCGCAGTCTGAAGGAATTTCGCCTCTTCGAGGCAGTGAGTAGCGCGCTTAGCGCGGGTGGGGCGCGCTTAGCGCGACCTAGAACCAAAAATATTATTTTTATTGAATTAAAATTCATGAAAAATATCTGCCTTGTGTTATATTGATGTTGTGATGTTGCGGTGAATTTCTGCTATGTGTTGACGTGTTATATGTGATGAAAATGATGTTTGATGACAAAATGATGATCTGAAATACCATGAGTACATTGACGATTATGAGATGACGATTCATGATGTTTTGATGATTAAATGACGATGCGGATAACATGATATTTGATGAATGATGATGCACTTAATAACTTTTGTTGATGATGATGATTATGACGTTGTGCATCATGTATTCATAGCATTTAGGACTTCGGTCCAGTGATGATTTAGGACTTTGGTCTAGTGGTGGCTTCAATCCCATTGTGCAGATTTAAGTATTTTGTGACGTGCTCCCTTGTGGAGGGTTGATGGCCTAGTGTCCATTATTATGACGATTTTGTACCACATGCATTTTATGACGTTGCATTTCATCGTTGGTGGCATTGCATAATTGCATATAAATGATATTGGTGATATGATATTTTATGTGATGTTTTATGTGATGTTTTATATGATGTTTAGGGTGAGAAGTTGTAGTATATGATGAAAACAACTGTTGCATGTTGATGTCTTTTCTTTATATGATTTATATTGAATTGTAATTACTCACCCTGCCTGTTTAAATGTTGTCTCCACGTGGGTAACGTGCAAGTGATCAGGTTTAGCCGTGGAAGTTTCCGAGGACTTGAAGTTTATTCGCTTTGGTCTATTTAGAGGGTCTTGCTCTGATAGTGTAACATCGGGTGGGGGTCCTTTGAGTCGAACTATGTTGTTTCTTTATTTTGGTGTTATTCGATGATGTGGTTTTATTTGAATTATTATGACGTTTGTTGAAAACCGTTTTAATTGGAAGTTTTGAATTCCGCTGCCATGTGAAGGCTTTAAAGTTAAATTTGATGGAAGTCCCTTGGTGTATAGGGCAATAGTGTTATTTTGAGTTTATTGAGAATGTGCACCCTTTGAGGTGATTATTACTCTGATATTTTGTGTATTTTGTCGTGTTTATTCGTGGGTTAGAAAAGGGTGTTACATTAGTGGTATCAGAGCAGGTCGGTCCGTCCGGCCAGGTTTTTACTTAATGTCTGTCCCTGTTCGTCGACGAGTGTGTGTACACTGTCGATGTTTTAGTTCTTCTAACCTTGTTGGTGGTGTGCAGGATGGCTGGAAGAAACGACCATGCAATTGCCGATGCATTGGAATCGGTTGCTAATGTGGTGGCGCAGCTAAATCCAAATGGTGGAGCCCCTGATGAGTTTCGTGCTTTGGGGAAGTTTCAAAGGAACAATCCACCTACTTTTGTGGGTACGCATGATCCATCAAGTGCACACAAGTGGCTGAAGGCGATCGAGAAGATTTTCCGAGTGATGGGGTGTTCTGATGAGCAACAGGTTCAGTTTGGAATGCATATGCTGGAAGAGGAAGGTGAGGACTGGTGGGATAACACCCGTCAGAGACTTACGGATGTTGGAACTGTGATAACTTGGGTTATGTTTAAGCAGGAGTTTCTGGGGAAGTATTTTCTAGAGGATGCTCGTGGCAAGAGAGAAGTGGAATTCCTTGACCTGAAGCAAGGAGATATGACTGTGGCGGAGTATGCTGCGAAGTTCGAGGCTTTGGTGAAGTTCTGTCCGCACTACAATCGTGCTGATGCTGAGATGTCTAAGTGTCTCAAATTCGAGAATGGGCTGAGGCCAGAGATTAAGCAGGGTATTGGGTATCAGCAGATCCGCAGGTATGCTGAGTTGGTTGACAAGAGCCAAATCTACGATGAGGACAACCGAGCTCGATCTGCTCACTACAAGCAGTTGAGTGAGAAGAAAGGGTAGTATAGGGGTAAGCCTTATACAACTTCAACTGACAAAGGGAAGCAGAAGGCTTCAAATGGGAAAAAGACAAGTGGGGGAGCAGCTCCCGCTTCTAGAAAGTGTCATAAGTGTGGCGAGCTAGGTCACCGTGCTGATGCGTGTACCAATAATATGCTGAGGTGCTATAGATGCGGTAAGAAAGGTCATCGAGCTACTGATTGCAAAGATGAGGGTCCGACCTGTTTCAATTGTGGTGAGAAAGGTCATATCAGTACTCAATGTCAGAAGCTGAAGAAGACTGCTACTGCTGCCCAGACCAGTGGCAGAGTGTTTGCTTTGAGTGGTGCAGAGGCGCCAGGGAAGGACAACCTGATTCGAGGTACTTGTTTTATTAATAATATCGAGTTGGTTGCTATTATTGATACTGGTGCTACTCATTCTTTTATCTCGCTTGAATGTGCTAATAAATTGGGTTTGAAGTTATCTGATATGAATGGGAATATGGTAATAGAAACTCCAGCTAATGGTTCTGTTACTACTACCCTTGTGTGTTTGAGATGTCCTGTGATGATTTTTGAGAAGAGCTTTATGATGGATTTGGTGTGCCTACCCTTGCACCAAATTGACGTGATCTTTGGAATGAACTGGTTGAAGTTCAACAGTGTTCATATCAATTATTATAACAAGACTGTAGAGTTTCCTGAGGTGGTGATAGTGGGGAGTTGATGTTCTTGTCTGCTAAGCAAGTAGATGAACTTGTGGAAGACGAAGCTTTGGTGTTTGCAATGTTTGCATCGTTGCAAGTTAATCGTGAAGCTGCGAGTGTGGAGTTACCGGTTGTCTGTGAATTTCCAAATATGTTTCTAGATGACGTCAGTGATTTGCCTCCAAAGCGTGAGGTAGAGTTTGCAGTGGACTTAATACCAGGTACGAGTCCAGTGTAGATGGCTCCTTATCGGATACCAGCTTCTGAGTTAAGCGAATTAAAGAAACAGTTGGAAGAATTGCTTGATAAGAGGTTTGTTCGACCAAGTGTTTCTCCATGGGGTGCTCCTATGTTGTTAGTGAAGAAGAAAGATGGAAGTATAAGGTTGTGCGTTGATTATCGGCAGTTGAATAAAGTGACGATCAAGAATAAGTATCCACTCCCGAGAATCGACGATTTGATGGATCAGCTAGTAGGTGCTTGTGTGTTCAGCAAGATTGATTTGAGGTCGGGTTATCATCAGATTCGAGTTAAGCCTGATGATATTCCGAAGACGGCTTTTAGAACGAGATATGGACACTATGAATACACTGTGATGCCGTTTGGTGTATCTAATGCACCTGGTGTGTTCATGGAGTATATGAATCAGATTTTCCATGAGTATTTGGACAAGTTTGTAGTGGTGTTTATCGATGATATCTTGATATATTCTCGATCTGAAGAAGAGCATGCCGAGCATTTGAGAACTGTGTTGCAAGTCTTGAAGAAGAAGAAGTTGTATGCAAAGCTGTCGAAGTGTGAGTTTTGGTTGAAGGAAGTGAGCTTCCTTGGCCATGTGATTTCAAGTGGTGGTGTTGCTATTGATCCTTCTAAGATTAATGTCGTATTACAGTGGGAGACTCTGAAGTCTGCGACTGAGATACGAAGTTTTCTGGGATTAGCGGGTTACTACCGCAAGTTTATTGAAGGCTTTTCTAAGTTGGCATTACCTTTGACTCAGTTGACTCGAAAGGGTCAGACTTTTGTGTGAGATGTAGCTTGTGAAGAGAGTTTCGTGGAATTGAAGAAGAGATTGACTACTGCTCCAGTGTTGATTTTGCCTAATCCGAGTGAATCTTTTGTGGTGTATTGTGATGCGTCGAAGATGGGTCTTGGTGGAGTATTGATGCAAAATGGATAAGTTGTTGCTTATGCTTCGAGACAATTGCGAGTTCATGAGAGAAATTATCCTACACATGACTTGGAATTGGCCGCGGTGGTGTTTGTGTCGAAAATTTGGATACATTATCTGTTTGTCTCTAAATTTGAGGTGTTAAGTGATCATAAGAGTCTAAAGTACTTGTTTGATCAGAAGGAATTGAATATGAGGCAGAGGAGGTGGTTAGAGCTGTTGAAGGATTTTGATTTTGATTTGAGTTATCATTCGGGTAAAGCAAATGTAGTGGCTGATGCATTGAGCAGAAAGTCATTGCATATGTCGATGCTTATGGTGAAAGAGTTGGAATTAATTGAGCAATTCAGAGATTTGAGTTTGGTGTGTGAGACAACTCCTGACAGTGTGAAGTTGGGAATGTTGAAGTTGACTAGTAGTATTCTGGAAGAAATCAGAGTGGGACAGCAACCTGATTTAAAGTTGGTTGACCAATTGGTTTTGATTAACCAAGGTAACGGAGGTGACTTCCGAATTGGTGAGAATGGCGTAATGATGTTCAGAGACAGGGTGTGTGTCCCTGATGTTCCAGATATTAAGAAGAGCATTCTTGAAGAAGGACATCGAAGTAGGTTGAGTATTCATCCCGGTGCTACGAAGATGTACCAAGATTTGAAAGAGTTGTTTTGGTGGACAGGTATGAAGAAGGACGTTGCAGAGTTTGTTTATGCGTGTTTGACTTGTCAGAAGTCGAAAGTTGAGCATCAGAAGCCTTTAGGTATGATGCAGCCACTGAGAATCCCAGAATGGAAATTGGATAGAATTTCCATGGATTTTGTAGTGGGGTTGCCGAAAACTGTTAAGGGAAATGATTCAATTTGGGTGATCGTGGATAGATTAACTAAGCCGGCTCATTTCTTGCCGATGAAGATTAATCGTTCCATGCAGAAGCTAGCCGAGATGTACATTGAAGAGATTATGAAGTTACATGGGGTACCTTCGAGTATTGTGTCGGATAGAGATCCGAGGTTTACATCGAGGTTCTGGAAGAGTTTGCAAGATGCGTTGGGTACCAAGTTGAGGATGAGTTCTGCCTATCATCCGTAGATGGACGGTCAGACAGAAAGGACAATCCAATCATTAGAGGATTTACTGAGGGCTTATGTGTTGGATCATGGAGGATCGTGGGATAGCCATTTGCCATTGATTGAGTTCACGTACAATAATAGTTTTTATGCTAGTATTGGGATGTCGCCCTATGAAGCTTTGTATGGGAGGAGGTGTAAGACTCCTTTGTGTTGGTATGAATTGGGCGAGAGTGTTGTACTCGGACCTGAAATTATGCAAGAGACGACTGAGAATATTAAGAAGATCCAAGAGAGAATGAAAGTTTCGCAGAGTCGTCAGAAGAGCTACCATGATAAGAGGAGGAAAGCGCTTGAATTCCAAGAGGGAGATCACGTGTTTTTGAGAGTGACGCCAGTGACTGGTGTGGGTCGAGCTTTGAAGTCTAGGAAGCTCACTCCACGTTTTGTTGGTCCATACCAAATATCGTAGAGGATAGGAGAGGTAGCCTATCAAATTGCTTTACCGCCGTCACTTGCGAATTTGCATGACGTGTTCCATGTGTCTCAGTTGAGGAAGTACGTTCCGGATCCGTCGCATGTGATTCAGATGGATGATGTACAAGTGAAGGATAATCGACTGTGGAAGCATTGCCGGTGCATGGTGATGGTCGAGAGACGAAGCAACTGCGGGGTAGAGACGTAACTTTGGTGAAGGTGTTGTGGGGTGGACCAGCTGGTGAAAGTTGGACTTGGGAACGTGAAGATCAGATGAGGGAGTCGTATCCGACTCTATTCCCTTGAGGTAATTTTCGAGGGCGAAAATTCTTTAAGTGGGAGAGAGTTGTCACGCCCCAAATTTCGTAAGAATATTTAATTAATTTATTTAAATATTATATTCGTGAATTTCAGTGAATTGTGTGGATGTCGGTGAATTTGTGAAGTTTTGGGTTATTTAATTAAATAATAGCATATGTTATGGAGCATGATGTATTATTATTCTTTAAATTAAATAATATTTGAGGAATTAAGGGCGAAGTGGACATTTGAGGAGAATTAGTGGGGGTAAGATGGGAAGAGCCCATTTAGGGGTATTTTAAGAGAGAATAGTGAAAAGGAACTCATTATTCGTATTTTTCTTGAGGAAGAGGAAAAGGTGCTCTGAAGAACAAGTGAGAGGGAGGCTAGGGCATAGAAGATTTCCGGCGAAACTTCAAGAAAAGATCGAAAGAAACAAAACTCTAAGGTATGAGGAGTGTCGCTTTACAATATTTGTGATATAAAGATTAGGTGTTGTGGGTAATCGGGGTTTTGTGGGAAACCTAGGAATTGAGGTTAGGGATGATGAATTGTGATGATTTACTATGGGATGATTGTTATTATTGATGTATACATGATAGTTATAGGTTATAATAACATAATCTGTGATGATTTGAGGAAAAATTTGGGTTTTGGGAGTGTGGAATCGCAGATGGGGAAGTGCTGTTATCGCAGGGTTTTTCTGCAGAAATCGCAGAGCCCGCTTAGCGCGGTCTAGCGCGCTTAGCGCGGTCTGAAGGAATTTCGCCTCTTCGAGGCAGTGAGTAGCGCGCTTAGCGCGGGTGGGGTGCACTTAGCACGACCTGGAACCGAAAATATTATTTTTATTGAATTAAAATTCATGAAAAATATCTGCCTTGTGTTATATTGATGTTGTGATGTTGCGGTTAATTTCTGCTATGTGTTGACGTGTTATATGTGACGAAAATGATGTTTGATGACAAAATGACGATGTGAAGTACCATGAGTACATTGACGATTATGAGATGATGATTTATGATGTTTTGATGATTAAATGACGATGTGGATAACATGATATTTGATGAATGATGATGCACTTAATAACTTTTGTTGATGATGATGATTATGACGTTGTGCATCATGCATTCATAGCATTTAAGACTTCGGTCCAGTGACGATTTAGGACTTTGGTCCAGTGGTGACTTCAATCCCATTGTGCGGATTTGAGTATTTTGTGACGTGCTCCCTTGTGGAGGGTTGATGGCCTAGTGTCCATTATTATGACGATTTGGTACCACATGCATTTTATGACGTTGCATTTCATCCTTGGTGGCATTGCATAATTGCATATAAGTGATATTGGTGATGTGATATTTTATGTGATGTTTTATATGATGTTTAGGGTGAGAAGCTGTAGTATATGATGAAAACAACTGTTGCCTGTTGATGTCTTTTCTTTATATGATTTATATTGAATTGTGATTACTCACCCTACCTGTTTGAATGTTGCCTCCACGTGGGTAACGTGCAGGTGATCAGGTTTAGCCGTGGACGTTTCCAAGGACTTGAAGTTTATTCGCTTTGGTCGATTTAGAGGGTCTTGCTCTGATAGTGTAACATCGGGTGGGGTCCTTTGAGTCGAACTATGTTGTTTCTTTATTTTGGTGTTATTTGATGATGTGGTTTTATTTGAATTATTATGACGTTTGTTGAAAACCGTTTTAATTGGAAGTTTTGAATTCCGCTGCCATGTGAAGGCTTTAAAGTTAAATTTGATGGAAGTCCCTTGGTGTTTAGGGCAATAGTGTTATTTTGAGTTTATTGAGAATGTGCACCCTTTGAGGTGATTATTACTCTGATATTTTGTGTATTTTGCCGTGTTTATTCGTGGGTTAGAAAAGGGTGTTACAGTGGACACATAGAAGTTGTGGATGGATGTGATAGTTCCTGAACCTTTTTCTTTAATACCATCTGGCCTACAATATCCAAAGAATTGAAATATGTCTTCAACTCTTCACATTCTACTTCTAAATCCATCTTTGTGCCACTATCGTCATGACCGTTAGCATGCTCTTGAATGTGTAATTTCTTCCCAAAAACATGAATTGGTTCTAAAGGAACATGCAAGACTTGTATTTGGACACCAACAAGTTGACATGCACAAGGTAACCCATGTGTAGATCTAATGAAGCAACCACAAATATCCTTGTTTGTACCAATAAATTCTACCATTTCTAGCTATTTCCCTATGTGCTGTATACACTACCTTGAAACAAAACCGTACAAGTTAGCATAGAATGAAGTGTTATACCGATACTCAATGTTGACAATACTTTTTTTGAAATTACACTCTAATTGAACCTAGTTGCAACTTCAACATGGTGTTCACAACATCCCAACTTCGGCATAAATCTCCCCAGCTTGTAGTTAACATGTTTTTCAATCTCCAATGAGCAGACTTCACCCTAAATCATAATAATTAAACTATAATGAGACAACATGATAAATTATGCTTAGTAATAACATCGAAAAGAAGTTGTTGTACTTGTTCGTTGTTGTGTTCCCTAAATGAGTGACTCTGTTAGTCTAAGCAGACACAAACCTTTCTTTATAAGGTGTCAACCATGTTTCATTCACATACTTAACAAACAAAGTTATATCAGCACAAACGGTCTCAAAGTGCTTCAAGTGTACGAGATACTCAGTTTCTCTATTTGCATGCACGATGTTGGTCCATAGATTCATGACATGTTTATGTCTTTCTGATTTAACATACTCCTTACACTTCATGCTAACATTTTTTATAATGTGGAACGAACATAACAAATGTGTTGAATTTTGAAATACAACTTGAATTGCATTCATCAACGCAAGTTCTCGGTCCGTCACAACAACATTGGGTAGCAATTTATAGGAAGAAAACAACTCTTTGAGCTTCTAAAGTGCCCATGTGAAGTTCTCCTCCCTTTCATGTTCCAAATAGGCAAACCCTACCGAAAATGTCAACTTTGTTGATGTTACGCCAACAATCTCAAGCAGTGGTAACCATTACCTGTATGTTCACGATTCAAATAATAAAAAATATGATAAATCAAAGTATGTCAAAATGGCATCAAGGTATGATCAAGATGCACATTACCTATTGGTCTTGTATGTACAATAAAAAAATCAACACCAAGTGAAACATATTCAACAATTTCACTAAATCAGGATGTGTCCAAAAGATATCAGCAACAACATTTGAGTCTTCCCTATTTCTTGTCCAACACATGTACTTTTCTTTATGAATAAGAGTCAACAATATTTGCATTTCCGTCAATGAACCTCTCTTGCTCGCATTGTACATATCTTTAGCTTTATACACTTGGGTAACACTAGTGAGGTTTTCTGGATATTTGTCTTTCAAGGCAGAAACTATGTACCGTGGAGTCATGTTGTGCTTCGTCATTTCAATCACAAACTGTCTCTCATGATCTTTTAGAGGACCTAGTATGTCATGGCCATCTAAATCCTCGGATAATTTATGATTGTGAAACCCACACCTCACCATCACCTTCCAACTAATACCACTCGGCGAAGATCTCAGCCTAAAAAGACATTTCACTTTCATACTATAAATGCCATCATACTTTCAGATGTATTTTTCCTTTTATAATTTCCTCCTCTCTCACAACCCATAATCAATTTATCTTTCCTACCTCGCTGGTCATTTGCAGTATCAGAATGAACATTCACAACTATAATACCATGTTGCTTGCCAATTTGTTGTGCCCAGACTAATACTTTAGCTCGACTCTTAAATATCTGTCATGTACATTACATAAAAAAATAATATTAATATCATATAACACGATGAAAATATTAAATTTTAACTTGTTACATAAAAAACATACTTTGTTTGTGGTGAAAAACTGCGTGCAATCGCTAAAGGAATCCGTAGATGTAATACCCCGTAAATTATTTTACTCTGGATAATATTAATTGTGATCAACTGAGTCCCGGTGTACTCTGAGAAATTATCTGCAAAGATAATTAGAGTAACTGTTGAACTTAGAGTAAATCCAATTAATATTATCTGACTCTGAGATATTTAAGTATTGGAACTTTAGAGACTTTTTGGGCAATTAGTAGTGTTGCAATTGATGATATTTTTCCTATATCATTTCTTTTCCTTCATTTTCCTCATTAGAACCAAAGAAAGAAAGAGATAGAAAGAAGTTGGAGAGAAAGAAGGAGAAAGGAAGGAAAAAGAGAAGTGGAAACCTAGAAGTGGAAAGATCAAGAACATCATCAAATCTTCATCAAATCATCTTTCAATCTTCACCATCTTCATCTAATCAAGGTGGGTTCTAGATAGAAACTTAAGTTCTAGAGTTAGAGATGATTTTAGCTTAAGTTAGGTTTTATGAGAAATTTCTTAAATTGGTAATCGATGAAATTTAACGGTTGAAATGTGTTACAAACTGAGTAGTATAAGCTATATGAGTGTAGAATCATCTGTATTTGATTGTGGGATGTTTGGATATGTTTTGGTGTAGTTTTGAACCCAAGGGAACTCAGCTGCACGCTGTAGAATTTCTGCATTTTCCCAAGTTCGCACTGCGAATCCCCTAGTGAAGGGGAAATCGAACACTCGCTGGCTATTCGCACGGCGAAGGTGAGGAGGAACATTCGCCAGAGGTTCGCACTGCGAACTTTACCTTGTTTTGGTTCTGACTTGGTTCGCCAGACATTCGCACTGCGAATGTGGCAGCGAACCAGTGTTGGCTAGGCATTCGCTGGGAGCTTCGCACTGCGAATGAGGAAGCGAGCATTCGCTGGCTGCTTCGCAATGCGAACATGACAGATCCTCCAACTTGTTTCTTCCATAACTTTTGACTCGTTTATCCGATGTGAGTATTCTTGGTATCGTTGTGAAGCTATGAACATCCTCTAGCTAATGGAAGTGAGAAATATATGTTTATTTCCCGATTAAATAAATCGGAAGGAACCGTGAATTAGTGTGATTTGTGGTATGTTAAATTATGTGTCCCAATATGCGATTGATGATTATTTGCCTATGCTCTTATTGTTACGCATGTTTGAATATGTATGCATGTAAAATATGAAATAGGTAGAGCGAGGAAACCTTAGTACAATAGAATGAATTCGGGAATTGTACGACAATGCTTATGCATCGGTACTAAGATTATCCTTGATAAGTAGTTATGAGGGGAGGCTCGAGGATGGATTTTGTGATCTCCTCCGAGTCGAGCGTGTGTTTTCCCTAATAAATATTAGTGACCCGTGTTTAACCCCTTGGTGTGGGATGGCCGGGGAAAGTATTTATTAGGTGGGTAACCGTGACCCGTGTTTAATCTCTTTGTGTGGGATGGCCGAGGAAAGTACCAATGGTAGATAACCGTGACCCGTGTTTAATCTCCTTGTGTGGGATGGCCGGGGAAAGTTATTTACGTTAAGGGTCCGTGACCCGTGTTTAATCTCCTTGTGTGGGATGGCCGGGGAAAGTTATTTACGTTAAGGGTCCGTGACCCATGTTTAATCTCCTTGAGTGGGATGGCCGGGGAAAGATTCCTTAACTAGTTGGCGTTGTGTCTTACGCGATGGTTTCTCTAGTTAGAGATATTTGAACTCAAGGTCTAGTTCCTTTTCACTCGACTTGGGTTAGGTTAGGGCAGAACCTTGTAAAGCCGAGAGGACTATAAGATAGCGAACTCACTGAGATTTGATGTATCTCACCCCACGTTGTTGTTTACATCACAGGTACTACAGGTTCGGCGAAGGGTAAGGACAAAGTGGTTTGACTTTTCCTTACGAACCGTGGCTTTTGAGATGACATGACTTCCGCTATGGCATTTTATTTTGAGATCATTGTATTGATCTAGTTCTTAGTGCATTTTTGGACATCTTGTATATGTTATGCCGTAGGCGTTTAGAGCTTTGTTTTTAAGGCATTTAATGTATATAATGTGTTAACTAGGAACTTATGGTATTTCAGTACCAATGACTTGGATCCATGTATAATATATATGATTTGATGTATGTTGTTATATATGGGTGTTACAGTTGGTATCAGAGTAGGTCGTATCCTCGACCTAGCCATGAAATAGTATAAGTATTTTCTTTCCGTTTCATATGTGTTGTGTCGCCATTGGTCTTACGTGTTATATTTATGGTATTGAGCCTGATCAACTTAATCCTATCTATATGACATTTAGGAACATGGCCGACAGACGCAAAAACAACCGAGGTAGACCGAGAACCACTTCAGCCGGGACAAATCCACCAGGTGGCGAGGAGAATGCCCCTTTGTATCAATTTATGCAACAGATGCAGCAACAACATAATCAATTTGTGCAACAAATGGTACAGCAAATGGCTGGTGGCGTGCATCCTCCAGTGGTTGTTCCTGAAGCTGCAGGGGGAACCTTTAGGGATTTCATTCGTATGAATCCTCCGGAGTTTCAGGGAGGGTTAGATCCAGTAAAGGCTCATGAATGGATATCCGGTATGGAGCGGATTTTCTTGATAGTTCAGTGCAGTGAGGAAAATAAGGTGGTCTTCGCTTCTCACTTGTTAAAGGGTCCTGCCATGAGGTGGTGGGAGAGTGATTCGGCCTTAATAACAATTCAAGAGGTACCGAAAGTATGGGAGCAGTTTAAGATAAATTTTATGGAGAAGTATTTTCCAAGTTCCTTAAGGTCTCAGAAGGAATTTGAGTTTCAACAGTTGAGACAAGGTAACTTGACTGTGGCTTCCTATGCGGAAAAGTTCGAGGTGATGGCTGCTTGTTCTAGGCAGGCCATGTATGCTCCTGATGAGAGATGGGAGATTGATCAGTTTCTTTTTGGTTTGAGGGCTGAAATTTCACATAGCGTATCTCAAAGGGAATTCACTAGCTATGCTGAATTGTTAAGGCAGTGTTATGTGGCGGAACATAGTTTAAAGAAAGTGCAAGCAGAAAGTGTTGCAAGTAGGGTAAATCAAGGTGATCGTGGAAGAGCGAGTCAACAATTTGGTCCTAGATCCCAAGCTTTCAAGGGAAAGCAGGTTGCTAGACCTAATGTTATTCCTTTCTGCAGAGTTTGCAACCAATGTCATTTCGGGAAGTGTGCAGATGGGAGTATTAGGTGTTATCATTGTAATGAATTGGGACATATGGCTAGAATGTGTCCTCGGAATAGAAACCAAGTGCAAGGACGGAATACCGGGAGGGTATATACCTTAGATGCAAGGAAGGCAAAGGGTGATAACTCTTTGATTGCTGGTACGTGTTTCGTTAATGGACATCCTTGTTTTGTGTTATTTGATTGTGTAGCAACACATTCTTTTGTATCGATGCAATGTATGAAGCGACTGGGGTTGCAAGCTATTCCATTGTCTCCACCCATGGTGGTTACTACTTCCATGGATGAGATAGTTGAAACGTCGTTAGTGTGTGAAAATTGTGTTTTATCGGTGAATGAAAGAGTTTCCAGATTGATCTTATTTGCTTGCCGCTTAAGAAAGTTGATGTCGTTTTGGGAATGGATTGGCTTTCTGCTAATTCGATTTTCATCGGTTGTGAAGAGAAGTTAATTATCATTTCGTCTGTGGAGGCTACTCCGAAGGATGTGTTAACTACTATTTTAGAAGGTACGGTGGGAATAATTAATTTCTTGTTTGAGAATGAAAAATCTGTTCTTTTGGTTCTCACCAAGGAGGAGAACGACAACCTTCAGGTTCTGAGTATCCCAGTAGTCTGTGAGTTTCCGGAAGTTTTTCCCGAGGATATCACTTCTCTTCCTCCCAAGAGGGAAGTGGAGTTCTCTATTGACCTGGTACTGGGAACGGCTCCAATATCTGTTTCTCTGTATCGGATGGCACCACTCGAGTTAGGAGAACTAAAGGATCAATTGGAAGAATTGATGGCTAAGCATTTTGTTCGACCAAGTGTTTCTCCCTGGGGAGCTCCAGTGTTATTGGTAAAGAAGAAGGATGGTGGAATGCGGTTATGTATCGATTACCGTCAATTGAATAAGGTCACCATCAAGAACAAATACCCATTGCCAAGGATAGACGACCTGTTAGATCAATTGAAAGGAGCCTGTGTGTTCTCGGAGATTGATTTACGGTCGGGTTATCATCAGATTCGGGTGAAGAGTTCGGATGTACCGAAAACTGCGTTTAGGACCCGTTATGGTCATTATGAATTCCTCGTAATGCCTTTCGGTGTGACTAATGCTCCGGCAGTTTTCATGGATTATATGAACCGGATATTTCAACCTTACTTGGACCAATTCGTGGTGATCTTTATTGATGACATTCTTATCTATTCTCGTGATTCTCAAGAGCACGGAGAACACCTAAGAATCGTTTTATCCATCTTACCAGAGAGACAACTTTTTGCTAAGTTAAGTAAGTGTGAGTTTTGGATGTCGGAGGTTAATTTTCTTAGTCATGTCATATCCCAGGGAGGTGTAGCGGTTGACCCCTCAAAAGTTGAAGTAGTGATTAATTGGGAGAGACCGAAGAACATTGCAGAGGTTAGGAGTTTCTTGGGATTAACAGGTTATTATAGAAGGTTTATTAAAGGCTTTTCCAAACTGGCTTTACCAATGACGAGACTTACTCGGAAGGATTGTTCGTATGAATGGGATTCGGCTTGTGAAAGAAGTTTTATGAGTTTGAAGGAGAGATTGATGACCACTCCTGTTTTGGTTATTCCTGATCCTAGCAAGTCGTATGAGGTATACTGTGATGCATCGAAGATGGGATTAGGCGGTGTGTTAATGCAAGATGGACATGTGGTAGCTTATGCTTCTAGACAGTTGAAAGTCCATGAAGAGAATTATCCAACACATAATTTAGAATTGGCGGCAGTTGTGTTTACTTTGAAAGTGTGGCGTGACTATTTGTATGGTGTACAATTTGAGATGTTTAGTGACCACAAGAGTCTAAAGTATCTTTTTGACCAGAAAGAGTTAAACATGCATCAAAGGAGGTGGCTAGAGTATTTGAAGGATTATGACTTAAAATACCATCCGAGTAAAGCAAATAAGGTGGCGGATGCCTTGAGCAGGAAAGTGTTACATAGTGTCGACTTGTTGATGTTAGAGTATGCCTTAATGGAAAAGTTTAGAGATCTAAATCTTCAATTTAATTGGACTCCTAATTGTGTGATTATGGGGAATTTGAATGTCACCTCTACTCTTAGGGAGGAAATCCGACAAGGACAGAAGTTGGATGAGAAGTTACAAGAGATGTTGACGCAACCGGGTTTTGTGCGGACTACCGAAGGGATCATTTCGTTTGACCAAAGAGTTTGTGTTCCGGATGATGCGGTGTTGAAAAGAAGGATTTTGGAAGAAGCGCATAAGGGTGCTTTTACTATACATCCTGGTGCTTCGAAGATGTATCAAGATTTAAAGAGAGACTATTGGTGGTCCGGGATGAAAAAGGATATTGCGGTGTATGTGTCGGAATGTGTGGTGTGCCAACAAGTGAAGATCGAACACCAAAGACCGGGTGGCTTGTTGCAACCTTTGGAAATTCCGGTGTGGAAATGGGATAGTATTTCGATGGACTTCGCAGTGGGATTACCCCGTGCGCAAGGTGGTTATGACTCGATTTGGGTAATTGTAGATCGATTGACGAAGTCTGCTCATTTCTTGGCCGTAAAGACTACTTATAAGGCGAGTCATCTCGCAAGGTTGTTCCTTTCGGAAATTGTGAGATTACATGGTGTTCCTTCTAGTATTGTTTCGGATAGATATCCAAAGTTTACTTCGAGATTTTGGAGAGCTTTTCAACAAGCGATGGGAACGAAGTTGTGTTTGAGTATGTTGAATCATCCGCAAACGGATGGCCAGACGGAGCAGATAATACAAACCATGGAAGATATGTTGAGAGCTTGTGTACTTGGAAGTGGAGGAAATTGGATAGAACTTTTGCCTCTGATTGAGTTCTCTCATAATAACAGTTATCAGGCAAGTATTGGTATGGCACCTTATGAAGCATTATATGGAAGGAAGTGTAGGACACCATTGTGTTGGGCGGAGGTTGGCGAAGATAGAATTTTGGGACCCGAGGTTATTTACGAGACTATGGAAAAGATTAGAATGATACGTGAAAAAGTTAAACAAGCACAGGATAGTCAGAAAAGCTATGCTGATAACCGTATGAGACCTTTGGAATTTGATGAGAGTGATCACGTGTTTTTGAAAGTTACTCCGAGATTGAGGTTGAAAGGACCATTTAAATCGCGGAAGTTAAGTCCGAGATACATGGGACCGTATCAAATTTTAGAAAGAATTGGTGAAGTAGCTTACAGATTAGCCTTACCGCCTTCTCTGTCAGAGATGCACGGCGTTTTTCATGTATCTCAGCTTTGGAAGTTTGTTCCAGATCCTCTTCAGCCAATTCTACCTGATACCATTGAGATAGAAACAGATTTAACGTTTGAGCCTCAACCGAGTCGTATCACAGGAAGAGAAACTAAGGTGTTAAGGAATAAAGAGATCCCTCTTGTTAGGGTCCAGTGGGATGAGACGCATCCGGGCGATGCAACTTGGGAATTAGAATCGGAGATGCGGGAGGTCTATCCTCATCTTTTCAGGTAATTGTTTTAAATTCGTGGGCGAATTTCTATTTAAGGGGGGGAGGATGTAATACCCCATAAATTATTTTACTCTGGATAATATTAATTGTGATCAACTGAGTCCCGGTGTACTCTGAGAAATTATCTGCAAAGATAATTATAGTAACTGCTGAACTTAGGGTAAATCCAATTAATATTATCTGACTCTGAGATATTTAAGTATTGGAACTTTAGAGACTTTTTGGGCAATTAGTAGTGTTGCAATTGATGATATTTTTCCTATATCATTTCTTTTCCTTCATTTTCCTCATTAGAACCAAAGAAAGAAAGAGATAGAAAGAAGTTGGAGAGAAAGAAGGAGAAAGGAAGGAAAAAGAGAAGTGGAAACCTATAAGTGGAAAGATCAAAAACATCATCAAATATTCATCAAATCGTCTTCCAATCTTCACCATCTTCATCTAATCAAGGTGGGTTCTAGATAGAAACTTAAGTTCTAGAGTTAGAGATGATTTTAGCTTAAGTTAGATTTTATGAGAAATTGCTTAAATTGGTAATCGATGAAATTTAACGGTTGAAATGTGTTACAAACTGAGTAGTATAAGCTATATGAGTGTAGAATCATCTGTATTTGATTGTGGGATGTTTGGATATGTTTTGGTGTAGTTTTGAACCCAAGGGAACTCAGCTGCACGCTGCAGAATTTCTGCATTTTCCCAGGTTCGCACTGTGAATCCCCTAGCGAAGGGGAAATCAAACACTCGCTGGCTATTCACACGGCGAAGGTGATGGCGAACATTCGCCAGAGGTTCGCACTGCGAACTTTACCTTGTTTTGGTTCTGACTTGGTTCGCCAGACGTTCGCACTGCGAATGGGGCAGCGAACCAGTGTTGGCTAGGCATTCGCTGGGAGCTTCGCACTGCGAATAAGGAAGCGAGCATTCACTGGCTGCTTCGCAATGCGAACATGACAGATCCTCCAACTTGTTTCTTCCATAACTTTTGACTCGTTTATCCGATGTGAGTATTCTTGGTATTGTTGTGAAGCTATGAACATCCTCTAGCTAATGGAAGTGAGAAATATTTGTTTATTGCCCGATTAAATAAATCGGAAGGAACCGTGAATTAGTGTGATTTATGGTATGTTAAATTATGTGTTCCCAATATGCGATTGATGATTATTTGCCTATGCTCTTATTATTAAGCATGTTTGAATATGTATGCATGTAAAATATGAAATAGGTAGAGCGAGGAAACCTTAGTACAATAGAATGAATTTGGGAATTGTGCGACAATGCTTATGCATCGGTACTAAGATTATCCTTGATAAGTAGTTATGAGGGGAGGCTCGAGGATGAATATTGTGATCTCCTCCGAGTCGAGCGTGTGTTTTCCCTAATAAATATTAGTGACCCGTGTTTAACCCCTTGGTGTGGGACGGCCGGGGAAAGTATTTATTAGGTGGGTAACTGTGACCCGTGTTTAATCTCCTTGCGTGGAATGGCCGGGGAAAGTACCAATGGTAGATAATCGTGACCCGTGTTTAATCTCCTTGTGTGGGATGGCCGGGGAAAGTTATTTACGTTAAGGGTCCGTGACTCGTGTTTAATCTCCTTGTGTGGGATGGCCGGGGAAAGTTATTTACGTTAAGGGTCCGTGACCCGTGTTTAATCTCCTTGAGTGGGATGGTCGGGGAAAGATTCCTTAACTGGTTGGCGTTGTGTCTTACGCGATGGTTTCTCTAGTTAAAGATATTTGAACTCAAGGTCTAGTTCCTTTTCCCTCGACTTGGGTTAGGTTAGGGCAGAACCTTGTAAAGCCGAGAGGACTATAAGATAGCGAACTCACTGAGATTTGATGTATCTCACCCCACGTTGTTGTTTACGTCACAGGTACTACAGGTTCGGCGAAGGGTAAGGACAAAGTGGTTTGACTTTTCCTTACGGACCGTGGCTTTTGAGATGGCATGGCTTCCGCTATGGCGTTTTATTTTGAGATCATTGTATTGATCTAGTTCTTAGTGCATTTTTGGACATCTTGTATATGTTATGCCGTAGGCGTTTAGAGCTTTGTTTTTAGGGCATTTAATGTATATAATGTGTTAACTAGGAACTTATGGTATTTCAGTACCAATGACTTGGATCCATGTATAATATATATGATTTGATGTATGTTGTTATATATGGGTGTTACAGTAGATGACCCTGCCAGTTTCGGATCGCACAAAACAAGTAGTTTTGAACTTCCAGTTTTGTTACCAGAAATTTCAATTGCAGGAGAAATTCCCGGTATATTGGAAAATTCCAAATTTCTAGTATACCAGAAATTTCCAAATTTCCGAAAGTTTTTGCTGGGTATTAGAAATTTTTAAAATTTTCGGTATTGGTCCCAAAATATTTATGGTCTTTACCGGATATTTTTAAATTTCCGGTATAAAGTACCAGATTTTTACAAATTTCCAGTAATATATACCCGTTTTTTTATAAATTTTTGGTATAGACACGGGAATTTTTAAAATTTGCAAAAAATGCGTACTAGAAATTTTAAAATCTATAATATAAGAAGTTTAACTGTTGTGGTTAATACAACAGTAACCTTTGATTAAATGGTGCCACATCACAAATTTAGGGGTATTTTGTGTCTAAACCCAACTAATTTGAACTAAAACCATGTCTAATTACTTTGCAACAAGTCTTTACGTGCTGCAGCAAGTGAAAAAAGGTGAAAAATGAAACTGAGTGGGAAATAAAGTTGCTACAGTAGCGAAAACAGGTAACAAAATGGAATACCAATTGGAGGGTAAGCGCAAAAAGTACTGGAATGGATGGGCACGGTTTCCCACATCTGTGTAGCAGTACAGACTACACCTGGTATAGAGAGCTTTCTTGGAAGCAGATCACAACAAATTTCAACTCACCTTCATTTTTTCCCAATGTAATAAAGCATTGGTCGCAGTGCTTGAAGTGTTCTCTGCATCTCACTTCCATTTTGTTGTGAAAATATGATATGGTTTGAAACAAGTATACAAAACTCTCTCCGCCACCAACGTAAACTCTCGCTGCAGATTTTCAATGTACAAAATCATTTGGGTAAACTTTCTCTCTCTACCATTCTCTGTGCCATTCTTCTCTCAGCTTACCATTCTTCATCCTTTCTCTGTGCCATTCTTCTCTCAGCTTGTCATTCTGCATCTCACTTCCATTTTGTTGTGGAAGATAGCTATGAAGGTTGTACACAAATGGACGGTATTCTCCAACAACAAAAAACACACTGAAATGATTTTAATCGACAAAGATATTGTTTGCAGTTTTTTTGACTTGTATTCTCTATTTATGTTTTTTATGAGTTTATGGCTGTGATTTTGAAATTTGACTGTCTATCATTGCAATGTACCGAGATTCAAGTCATAATCCCTACAAACCTCACTCTTTTGTTGCTTGAATTTCAGTTTTCGATCTGAAAGGGTTTTTCAGGTTTGATGTTTGAATTTGTTGTTGCTTTATTTCAGTTTTGGTTATGCACACCATCTGTTTGATAAAATATTTTAGAGGAAAATGTTACTGATAATTGTGTGTTTGTATCTTCATTTTCATTATGTGAATCTGTAAACTTGACACATTAGCGTTACATTTTATTTTCTCTTCAATTTTTCAGACAAAAATGGTAACTATGTGCCTCTTCAAACAAAGTAACTTTTTTTCTTTGCACATGAAGTTAAATAGTCTTTCATTTTCTAATAACATGATGTCCTGATGGCTGCATTCTGTGATGGTTTGCTCAAATTTTCTGATTAGTCCCTCTGTAGGTAACGTCCTGATGGATGCATTCTGTGTTGGTTTGCTCAAATTTTCTGATTAGTCCCTCTGTAGGTAACACCTTTTCTGATTAGTCCCTCTGCATTCTGTGGCATATAACAGAAAAATTAAACACAGTTTTGACCCAATGCAATGAGAATAATTTGTATGACTGATTATTCCAACGGGTTCATTTGGTTATGTTGATGTTAATGTTGAACAACTGAAGTATGTTATATGCCACTGTCATTAGCTGTAGATATTGTGGGCAGGTGTTTGTGTTTTTTCATTTTAATGTGCCGATTTGACCGCAACTTGAAGGAAAAGATTATAGAGATTTTGAAGCTTACTACCATGGTTGCTTTTGTTGGGCAGGTCCTTGATTCAATAGGTGATGAAGGTCTCCAGGTAGTGGCTGCAACTTGCAATGAGTTACACTTATTTTTGTTCAGTCTTTTAGTGTTATTGGCAGTTAAATGTTGTTTTAATTCCTCCCTCCTTAGTTAGAGTTCCATCTTCCCCATTAACATAATGGATCAAATCTTTAGTCACCTTCGATATTTGCCAAGCGATGATAATAGGAAGTATTGTAATCTCTATGTAAGAAATGTACACTCTTACTTTTTTGCAAAAACCGATCTTGATTTATCAAACCTTAGACAAGAATTTCATGAGCTTGATATTTCATATGTTTTAAACTCATCAGCCATACTATCTTGGTCAATTATCATGTGAAACTTGCAGTAAAGAAGCTTCATATTAAACAAAGACTTTAATGACTTTGATGGATATGAACTTACATTATTTAGAGTTGGATATTATATATGAACTGATTAATATTTAATTAGGCATGAAGTGTATATAGTTTGTTATGTATAGATAGATGGCGTTGAGTAGGTAGGAGATTGGTTTATTGTTGGTGGAATTAGTTATTGAACACTTATTGAACAACTTTTTGGTCAAGATGGGAAACAATTTCAATAATGAATTGTAATATTGTTTCTAACTAGCAGGATTTCAATAATGAACTTTGGCGAACAAGTTTTTGGTCAAGATGGTCAAGAGAACAACTGATTGAACAATCATAGGTTGAAACTACTGTTCAAGACGAACACAAATGATATAGCTACTGCTAACAGGAATTTGGATTCGACCATCAACATGGCATCAAGAAATCCACTGCTACCATTATTATCTTTCTGTGGATTACCAACTGTGCATCTGTTGGCTCTTTCTCACCGATGATATATATGAAGCTCTACAGGATTATGGTGTTTCTATTATTTTTATTATGATTTGTCTATTCCTTGCTATTTAGTAATGGATTTTTTATATTAGTCTTCTTTTATGGATTTTTTTTTTGAAGTAGATAAATGAATACATGATAATAAGAAATTCTTGTGCTATGTATGTTAATTTGTTAATTGAGTTTTTCTTTGTTTTTTCCCATTCAGTTCTGATTCTGATAGAGGTTAATTTGATTAATTGAATGAGATGATGTGTAAACTTACAACAAAAGTGTAATAAGTTCACTTGGTTTGGAACTTCACCAGTTCCAGTATGTCATGACATATCTTATGTGTCATTTACAATGGAAATAGAAGAACACGAAATTTCGCAGGCGGGAATTTTTTCTTGAATGGATAAAGAATAACACAAATCATTTAGATAGAAGGAAAGGGTTATATTCAATTCTATTTCTGATTCAGTTTCGGTTAAGGATGCTTATTGCAGATGGGAGCGACGGCGAGCATCAAATATTGCCTATGAGAAGACCATAAGACAAGAGTTAACCCCTGCAATTATACGACGATTTCATCGCAGGTAGAATCCTATATTCGTCATGATTCATGATCTAATGTCACCTATGCTCAACTGCAATATCAATTTCTTATAATAGGCTGATAAATGGAATTTCTCAAGATGGAAGGATAGAAGATGCTGTTTGGATTTTGACTATTATGTTATTGGATTTGTGAATCGGAATCGAGTTTCTAAAGCTTTGGATATGTTTCGTAAAATGCAGTTGAGAAACTTGCAGATGGATGAGTTCAATATTCAATGTTTCGTAAAATGCAGTTGAGAAACTTGCAGATGGAATGCAATGATATCCGAGTATGCTCTCAACGGTGATTCTGCACAAGTTATCAGTCTCTTCGAGTTGCTGAACAACAAGACATCAAATAAGCCTTCCATAAAAAAGTTGTTTATAATGAGGTTTTATAACATTAGAGTAACTTACATGATTTATGTGAAATGGCGTAGATAAGATTTTGCTGTTCTATTATTTGAATACATAATGTGATATTTGTGCTACCTTCTTGGGACTTCACATCACGAAACTTGATATTATTTCTCAACTTGAAGATGCCATGGTACTTTTTGAGTTTTACTTATAGTTTAGGTGTTCTTTGATAGGGAAAATTATTCAATTGTGGTATGATAGTAACACCCCTTGGAATGTTTCACTGAGATCTGTGATATGTGGCAATTGTTTCAGCAAGTTCCTTTGGGTTATCCTATTTAAATATTCTCTTCAATAACATTGTAATAAGCTATTGAACAAAAAATACTCCATAATATTATACTAACGACAAGATGTTTTAGAAATAACTGACAAGCAAATTTAGAAAATAATATTATATTGGATTAAATTAACACTAGGCATCTCAAATCATACCTAAATATTACATACACTATAAGAGGACTTTCTAAATTCTTAGCATCATCAAATAGAACTTAGCATACCCCTGTTATTGAAAAACAATGGACCACAATTGATTTAGCACATAAGTACATTTTAGTATATTTTAAACTGTGATTTTTTTCAAATTTTCAAATTAGTATATTTTATTTAATTTTTTTATGTTTTAACGTTTTATGAAAAACATATTAAACTCTTATTTTGTCATTACAAATCCAAAATAAATTACGGATAAATAAAAATGTGAAACATCTATTTTTTATATGCAAATGTCACATCCACCAAATAATATTTTTATTTTAAAGAAATCATAATTTTTTAATTAAAATAAATTATAAAATATAAATAAAAGTATATGTCATTGAACAAAATAATATTTACTTACAGTTAAAAATACGTTGTTGATTCAAATATTTTTATATAGATTCAAATATATAAATAATGTCAAAACAAACTTAATATTTATATACGGGAACAAATTCGTTATTGATTAATTTATTTGTATATACGGGAAAAATATCATTGTTATAAACGAGAACAATTTTAATTGTTTCAATTAGTGAATAATATAAATGTATTGATTTTTTCAAATATGTGAAAAGATTAATAGAAAAAATATTATTTTATAAACGGGAACAACTTTATTAAAACACTTATTGATAAAAAAATTTGAATAATAATGAGAAAAATTTTATTATTGGTTCTAATATTTTTTTGTAAATAATATCAATACAAAAATAAGATTTATATAAAAATAATATATTATTGATTCAAATATTTTTATGGAATGAATTATAGATATTAATTTATTATATCTTTTAAAAATAAAAACATTTTTGGTTGAAAATTTTAATTTTTTAAATATAATTTTTATTATATTTTGAAAAAAATGTGCATCCTGTTGCACCCCAAATTTTACCCTTTTTTTTTGCTATTTGTAGCTCTATTTCATATTTTAATTTAATATTTATCTTAGCTTTTATTTGTTTTATGATTAATTTAATTTCAATTTGGCCCATTTTATTTTATTTATATTTGAGTTGTTTTATTTTTTTTATTAATTTAAATTAATCCTATTAAGTCAATTTTAATTAATTAGGCTAATCATCCATTTAGTTTCTTTTAAATTAATTCTTAATTTAAATGTTTGTTAGTTTATTTTATTTTCATATTATTAAATTAAGAGAATGTGCCCCAAAATAATGCTTGCCATAACCAATTCCACGTTGCATTTTGTTCTTGTTTTTCATTTCATTACCATGGACCAATAAGAATCCGGTTTGAATGTGTTTGACTTTTCAACTCTTCCATCAACCAATGAGGGTATGACATGTGACACCAAAGAAACCAAAACAACCATTTTGTTCATCCCCACTTCATCCCATTCACGAAATTCAGAACTGAAGAAGAAATTCAAAATGCGAGCTCATCAATTAAATTCAAATTCACTACAATTCAATCCGTTGGTGCGAGTTCTTCAATTTTTGAGATCTCCAAATCCTTTCCTCTTCAAGGTCAGCTTTGTGTTGCACAGAAAGTGGTTCAGAGAAGACTACCGTTTCCAGCATTCAAGCTGCTCTCACCTGCAGATTCTTCGCACATATCCCTATCACTACCTCTTTTTGTTACCTTTTGTTATGACAACAAAGAAGGGTTCTCCAAACAAGACACGAGTTGGTGAAATTGACCCTGCATTATTGGACTTTGGACAGCATGAACAGAGTATTTGTCTCCAAGAGTTGGACAAATTTTGAATTCAAAGAAAGACGTTGTGGCTCCAAATTGGACTCTGCACACCAAGTGTTTGAAGCTTGAACCCAACTAACCCAGGCCCACTGATTCCGCATATATAAAGGAGTAGTTGCTGCACTTCAAACCATGAAGAATTTTCACAAAGTACTCAAATATATAGAGTTTCGAGCCAGAGGAGTGAAAGGAGTTTCTGAGTTGCCAAGGGAGAAGGAGTTAGTCTGCACATTCAAGAGAGACACACAAAGGTTTCAGTTGGTATTGTCTTTCTTTCCTCATTATGCTTAGTTAATACCATTATTGCTCATAAATATTTCGGAATCATGAACATGTGTTTTAAGTCGTTTGTGTAATGATAATGTGGTCACGATCATTCTTCGGTGTTACTATGATATTTGTCACTCTGTTGAGAGTACTGATTTTTCTTTGTGTATCTGAAACCACTATGCCTTCATGATGCTGTTTGTATAAGTTTCCCATAACGTGTATGTATGTATGTTATCATCTCTGTATTAACTTGTGGTTTGAACTCGGTCTTGTGTAGTTCTGTTAAAAATATGAGTGCTTGTTTGTTCATCATATAGAGGTTCAACTTTATTGAGTTATTAATGGGAAACTTTGAACTGGTTTATGTATGCATCTTGCTATCTCTTTTACATATGTGTTGTGCTGATATATGCTCCAATATGTTGTTTATGTGCTCTTGTTTTGGTTTCATAAATTGATGATGTTGTTCACTAATATGATATATACGTGTGCCCTTTGTGTTAAGCTAAAAGGCCTCTGGTTTGTTCATTGGATGGTTTTGAATTTGCAAAATTTCATTTTTGGCCGTTGCACTGTCAAGTTTAGATGTTTGACAACATGCCTTGAATTTGGTTCCAATATGTGTGATATATGTATATCTTATATTGAGAATTATCAGAAACTAAACTATTATTGTTGCCCCTGTTCCACAGTCAAGTCTTTGTTTCATTTTCCTATTGATGTATGCCAATCTGTTTTGAATTAAATCAATGTGTGTCCTACATGTATACCCCTTTTAACTCATCATACAATTACAAATTACCATGTCGTTTCTGTTTGGAGTTAATATTTGAAGTAACTCCCATCTTTAATTGCTCATGTTTTGTCTCTGTGTTGCTATCACGTTGACTAGTCATTGGACCTGTTGAAGTGAGTGTTTGCTTAACATTTGAGCTGCTAATTTCAAGTTCTTTAATTGATTGTGTAATGGCTGCTAATCTATGCTTGGCCTGCTATTCTTGTTGCCTAAATTCTTGGCAAATTACTTGTTTCAAATCAACTTGAATTACTAAGCCGCTTGACCTGCTTTTCACTTGATTGTTCTTTTGTCACTAGTCTTCTCATACTTGTCAAATCTAATAAGTCTTTATGCTCATTTGATATGCCAGCCACACATATGATCTTTTGTCACTTTGATCGTAAACAGTTGCACACTTGAATTCATGAGATGTATGCATTAATGGATTTGTTTCTTATATGTCTGAAAGTTAAGACCATGTGTCCTCTTTCTTAATAACTGTTTTAAATGAACTTATGACCATGCCTTTGCTTGTGCACATGCCAACTGACACATCTTTGACTTGTTGATTTATGCCTTTTGGTTCCACTCCTCAGTACTTGCTTGGCAATATATGTGTCCATGATTGAAATTGGTTTGTAGTTGTATTTGATTATCATGACATGTTCCTGTTTCACTTTGTGCACAATGTATTTTGTTTACTAGTCCATAACAATTTGGTATTTGATCTGAATTCATGCTTTGTTTGCTTTATCATGTGTTAATCTGAAGAGTTGGTGCATTAGAGCATGATATCTAGAATTTATTTGATCTACCTTGCCTTCTGTTTACTTTGAGTATTGCTGTAATGTTGTACCATTTCCATGTTTGCCTATAAGCTTCTTGACAGCTCCCCTTTGTTAGCTTATTTTGTTTTGTATGTCAAGACTTAGTATGAACGAATGAGCCCTTAGTATACTATGTTCTTTGCTGATGAATTTGGACTTTTACTTTGTTCATTTTGATTGGGAACTGGTTGAGTTATGCACACGCGTACATGGTTGAAAATGTTTGGAATCTGAGTTGTGGTGGGCATGGTGCGCGTATGGTTTGATGAATCCATAGAACTTGTTTCACTTTATATGATTTTCGAGTTGTATTATTACCGGATGAAACACGCCGTCCCAACGGTCACACACTTGCACTTAAACGCCTTGCCAACCCTTAGGACTTGGGTTCGAATCCCCCTCGCCCCAGTCCTTTTATTTTAATTTTCCAAATCATTCTTGTTTCTAACATATATGTCTGTTTCCATTATTATACAAAGCGCGCGCATAGCTCGGTTGGCCCTCGTTTTGGGCTGTACACAAAGGGTCATGGGTTCAAACCATGCTTGGAGCATTTCCCTTCCGTTTTAATCAATATCATTTCTTTTATTTAAAGTTTATTAAATTCAAAAACAATTTATTTATCTTTTAGAAAAATTTAGTTTTTATTCTAAAAACTCCAAAACATTTATTCATTTAGTAATTTATTTTCCTAGATATTTATTTAGGATAATATATTATTAACTTTATATCTCATTTTAAAAATTCCTTTTAAAAAAGGGGTTGTATTTTACATTTAATCCATTTATTTAACTTTGAATATTTATTCTTCTTGTCTAACTATGCTTTGGCCAATAATTGTGTGTATGACTAATTTCATCTTGACTTTCATTTATATGTCATTGTTTTATCCTTGACTTTTTTATCTCATTAGTTATTTTAAGCATAATGCTAATCTTATGCTTATTTTCATTATCTTTATTTATCTTATATGTGAAGCATAAAGCTATTATTATGCTTGTAATACTTGTAACACTTACATTTTATTATTTCACCTTCACTCACTTTTATCACTCAAGCATAAAGCCATTATTATGCTTGTATATCAATGTTTTATCTTATATCTTTGCCTATCATGCTTTATCATGTAACTTTTATTTATCCTCCCATTCCAAAGGAAGGTGATTATTGTTGACTCTTAAAGTCATAGCCCCCATCTTAACCTAAGTAGCCTCTTAGGAAGAAACCTTATTTCTTGGCCTTATCAAGAGCCATGGAATCACAACTAGCTTTAGGAAGAGTTCTTAAACTCTTAGTGATATTCATCACAATGAATTTATCACTTCCCCCTACTGACTAAACTTCAACATAGGTCCATTACAACTAGATCTAGATAGTTCTTAAACTCTACAATGAGCTTGTACTCATTTCCCCTCTGAATATTGACCATAGTCAACCATTCAGTAGAAACAGAACTACGCATACTCTGATTCTAGTCCCGAGGATACGTAGGCGTAAAGTGCGATGCTTTATCGAGTATACTTAGATACTAACCCCTAGGGTTTCAAGCCTTTAGCATAGAACCTTTAGCAAACATAAGATAACATTTAACAAGAGGTTCCTGTAGAGTACTACAGATATTAAGGGTGCTAATACCTTCCCTTAATATAACTAACCCCCGAACTTTAGATCTCCCCCCTTTAGGTTTTTCTAACGATCTTGAACCTTTCCTTTGGATAAATCAAAGTCGGTTGTAAAAGAAATATGATGCAAGTTAATTAATAGCTTGTTATCCGATTTTCACCGCAACAGAAATGGCGACTTCACTGGGGACCAAGTTAGACCTATTGCTGGTCTTTTCCTAAGAGGGTTAAGCCTATCTTATTTGTATTTGTGTTATTTATATGTTTGCTTGCTTGTACATTTGTATATTTATATCTGTATACCTGTATATATCTCTGTCTGTATTGGATTTTCTGTGTGCAGGGTACTACTATTGAGTGGTGAGATAAGTCCTAACCCGGACTTGAGCGCACTTATTATAGGATGATGGTATATTCAAGGAGACTTTGAAGGAGTCGATTCCTGAAAAAGTTAACTTGAGACACCATCACTCAGCTTAGGCCCTCTTGAGAGTTTAGTCATGTTGAACGATCCTTTTCGTGAAAGCGTGCTACTCTCAATGTATGTGCCATTGAGGTTGAGAACCGTAGTTTCCAAACCCCACTTGGCCTTTTAGGATGTAGTGCGGTGACCATGATGGAGTCTATTTCTGAATTGGTTGTCACGTGATACTACACTCATACGAGATCCTCTTGAGAATTTTATTGATTACCAAGTCATCTGGGAAGTCGATAAAATCCGAAAGATGGGTTGTAGACTCTGGGAACTTTTTAGAACCTTGTTCGGCAGGTGAAAACCCATAGTACACACCTTTTGGGATAGGTATACCAGACTCCATGCTGTGATCTCGAACCCTTGATCCTGCTACATGTGTTTTACATCCTGTTTGCATCTTGTATGTCATTTGCATGTTTGCATGTTTCATTGCATGTGTCTGTTTGCCTAGTTCTTCATTTCCCGTTATCTCTATCTTCCAGAGATTACCTGTGAGTCATCAAGCTGATTCCTCGACACTGATACCGGACTAGAGCTAACTACAGATGAAGGATGTCAGAGCAAGAGATACACAATGTTGAGGTCCGAATGGAGATTGATGAACTTAAGTCAAGCATGACTAAACTCACTGAGATGCTCCAAGTTTTGATTGCTAGGGGAGAGCCTCCCCAAAGGACTGTCATCCAGGAAGTTTCAAGTGCTGATCCTCCACCAGTTCAGCTACCACCATCAACTTGGCCCGAGTTTGGTTTACCTCCTAACTATTCTCCGCCTCTTGCATCTACTGCTATGGTCGGTCAAACTGCTATGCCTGTTTTTCAAGCTCCTGTTTTCGCCGAGACCAGACCTGTGGTCCACGCCACTCCACAACCCGTTAGAGCTTCATTTGGGAACCCCCTCTTTGAGTACAATTCTACCAGTGCTCAGGGTGAAGAGCCTGAATATTTTGTTGAACCTGAAGTCGTCCATGAGCGTTTCCAAATCTTGGACAAAAGACTCAAGGCCATTGAGGGTAATGATTTCTTCAACTTGGATGCTGACAATTTATGCTTGGTGTCTGACCTTGTTATGCCTGCAAAGTTCAAATTACCAGAATTTGTGAAGTACCAGGGGCATTCTTGTCCAAGGGCTCATTTGGTCATGTATCTTCGAAGAATGACCGCTTATGCTGATAATCAAAAGTTGCTTATCCATTGCTTTCAAGATAGTTTGAGTGGAGCTTCACTCAAATGGTACATGAATCTTGAACAGAATTCCATCCGCTGCTTTCAAGATCTTATTAATGCTTTCATGAAGCAATACAAGTATAACTTGGACATGGCTCCTGATCGCCGTCAACTTCAGAACATGTCTCAGAAGGATAAGGAATCTTTCAAAGAATATGCTCAGCGTTGGAGAGAGCTCGCTTCTCAAGTTGAACCTCCTCTAGGCGAAAAAGAATTAACTGGTTTATTTATGGATACATTAACTCCATTTTATTGGGAGAAGATGATTGGAAGTGTTTCATCCAACTTCACTGATCTAGTTACTATTGGCCAAAGACTCGAGGAAGGCCTCAAGAAAGGAAAGGTATCCAGAGCCGCTGAACCCTCAAATGCTGTGAAAAAACCCTTTGGGAACTTCCATAAAAGGAAAGAGGATCAAGCCAACGCTGTGATGTTTGAAGTGAAAAGGCCTCGTCCTCGACCTCGATATAATACTTACCCTACTGTTGCTGCCGTCACTCCTGTGGTTACTGCTCCACGACAAGCTCAAGCTACCCAACGTCCACCTGCAGGACAGAACCAATACCGTAATAGGGGTCAATTTGATCCCATTCCCATGACATACACCGAACTTTATCCTGGCATGGTGAAGAAAGGGTTGATTACTACAAGACCTTTACCTCCTCCTCCAAATCCTCTTCCAGCCGGCTATAGGGCTGATCTCCATTGTGAATACCATCAAGGTGGTGCAGGTCACGATTTGGAAAATTGTTATGCACTAAAGGCTAGAGTACAAGAGTTGGTGAGAAGCAAAATCCTCTCCTTTAAAGATAACCCTAATGTTCAGAATAACCCTCTGCCCGGGCACGCCAAGTGAAGCTTCAGTCGACTTCAACAGATTATTCTCCTAAAAGCCAGTGTTTTAGATAGGACAGCTCATCTTTGTTTCTGATTAGTCACTAGGCCTTTGTTTCTTGTTGTTTGCATTTTCCTTTATAGCTGTTTGCCTTCAATTATGTCTGTACTTTCAAATTCAATGAAATGAGCATTTTTGCAACTTTTAATTCAATTCAATTGCTATTTACTCTAAATACTTTCAAAAATATGCTTTTTCTTTGCCGCTTTATTCTGCAAAGATTGGAAAATGATGATTACCTCATATACATAATTGTCGTGATATGCTTTCAACTAAACCTTGCCAATGATATAAGGCATGGCTTCAATTCCCGAACACTTCGAACCTAGAAGTAGGAACTTTTCTTTCATCACATAAAATACCCTCAAATTCTCAATGTTGGGGCAGGGTGTTTCTCAATTTCAATTAAGACAATGATTGCAATTCATCATAAATTCTGGGGTGGGCACCAATAAAACTTTGAGCCTATACTTTTTCTTGCTTCATAAACCAGAAACCGAATCTCATTACAACCCTTCAAAAGACCTGATTGAGATAAGGTTATTTTGAAAGCATAATACAGCAAGGTTGTGTAACCTGACTCTTAAAAGTCTTTGCATTAAAACCTGTCGCCTTAATGTCTTGAACCGCCGTGTTCTGACTAATGATTCACTTTACTGTGCATCTTTCTCAAAATAATTTTTGATTTCAAAGTTGCATAAGCCTTTCATTTACCATGTTTGTACAAGAACTTTTGTTTGCAAACTGGCTTTCCTCTCAAGGAATTTTACAAACACTAAAGAAACTTGGTCAGTGATTTAATCAGGGGCAAGTTCCTATCATATCCTGTCAAGGATCAGTTCAAGACTTATGGTCTAATGACGACTTCTCAGATTTGGTTTATCCAGATAACTTTTCAAGACTCATACTGGGGCAAGCCTTCCCAGTGTACAGTAAAACTATCATCTTTCAAGACTCAGATTGGGGCAATCTTTCTAAGAGCGCCATGAAATAATCATTACCAGAATCAATCAAGCTGGAGCAATTATCAGTTCATCTACAACATTCAGCTAATCTGGGGCAGTTTACCTGAAGTACCCCAAACAACTATTCATCATTTATACAAGTACTATCAACTTGATACAACTTACTAGTGTGACAGTGATCTCCGTGTTGAGGAATCAGTTTTCCAGTCTTGTCTTCCTACCAAGAGTCAAGCTGTGCATATTTATATACCTATCATGAGTGATTCATCCCCATTTTGCACTTCTCGTGAGGTCGTGCCGTTGTCCACGTCTTACAAAATGTTACATATCATACCTATTCAGTGCCATTCCTGAATGATGTCGTTTCCTTGTGCATCTAGTCCTAATGCTAGATGATGATCCTATCAACTCCAGTCCTATTCCTGGAGCTTTATATTCTCTGACTTCAGTGCCATTCCTGGATGTCGTTCTCTCCATCATTCGGTGCCATTCCTGAATGTTTGTTAGTTCTTGCCGGTGCTATTCCCGGGCCTTTGAAGTCATTCCAGTGCTATTCTTGGATGTATTCCACGCCATCATTCAGTGCTAATTCTGAACATAGTGACTTGCTCTGCTTTCAGTTCCATTCCTGAAAGTTCACGTTTTATGTCCAATGCTTTCTTGGATTACTCTCTTATCTCATTCTCTTCTAATGATATTATGAGCTACATCCTTGTCTAAAGCCATTATTAGACATTGTGACCACCTCCATCCAAAGCCATTATTGGATAACTGACTTCTTCTCTTCTTTGTTCACCTTATCTAAAGCTATTATTAGGTATCGTGATTCGTACCTTTTGTTCAAAGCTATTATTGGGTAATTGGTTCTTTCCATCTGATGTCGTTCCAGATGTATCTCTCTTTCTGATATTTTTCAGATCGAGTCTTTGTTCGCTTTTATCTAAAGCCATTATTAGATATGAGGATTTCATTCACTTTCATCCAAAGCTATTATTGAATGATAGGTTCCCCCGCATTCAAAGCCATTATTGAATGTAATCTTTATCCACTCTTACTTAAAGCTATTATTAGGTATGGTGATATATTCACCTTCATTCAATGCCATTATTGAATGATTATTTTCTCTGCATTCAAAACCATTATTGAATGTAGCCTTGTTCACATCTATCTAAAGCCATTATTAGATGCTGTGGTCTCACTTTCATTCAAAGCCATTATTGAATGATCATTTTCTCTGCATTCAAAGCCATTATTGAGTGTAGTATTGCTCACATTCATCTAAAGCCATTATTAGATATTGTGATTTTGCTTCGCATTCAAAGCCATTATTGAATGACTGGTAACACTTCTTCTCTTCTTTGTTCACCTTATCTAAAGCTATTATTAGGTATCGTGATTCGTACCTTTTGTTCAAAGCTATTATTGGGTAATTGGTTCTTTCCATCTGATGTCGTTCCAGATGTATCTCTCTTTCTGATATTTTTCAGATCGAGTCTTTGTTCGCTTTTATCTAAAGCCATTATTAGATATGAGGATTTCATTCACTTTCATCCAAAGCTATTATTGAATGATAGGTTCCCCCGCATTCAAAGCCATTATTGAATGTAATCTTTATCCACTCTTACTTAAAGCTATTATTAGGTATGGTGATATATTCACCTTCATTCAAAGCCATTATTGAATGATTATTTTCTCTGCATTCAAAACCATTATTGAATGTAGCCTTGTTCACATCTATCTAAAGCCATTATTAGATGTTGTGGTCTCACTTTCATTCAAAGCCATTATTGAATGATCATTTTCTCTGCATTCAAAGCCATTATTGAGTGTAGTATTGCTCACATTCATCTAAAGCCATTATTAGATATTGTGATTTTGCTTCGCATTCAAAGCCATTATTGAATGACTGGTAATGCTTCTTCTCTTCTTTGTTCGCTTTATCTAAAGCCATTATTAGATATAGTGATTTGTATCCCCTATCCAAAGCCATTATTGGATGGCTGGCTTCCTCACTTTTTCACTCCAAAGCTATTATTGGACGATTGGTTCTTTCCATCTGATGCCTTCCCAGATGTGTGCCTCTGCCTGATGATTTTCAGATCAAGTCTATTATTCACTCTTACCTAAAGCTATTATTAAGTATTGTGATATTTTCACTTAGCATCCAAAGCTATTATTGGATGAGTGTTTCCCTCGCGTTCAAGGCCATTATTGAATAAAGTTTTTAGCTGCTCTTATCTAAAGCCATTATTAGATATTATGATTCACTCAACTTCATTCAAAGCCATTATTGAATGATTATTTTCTCTGCATTCAAAGCCATTATTGAATGTAGCCTTGTTCACATCTATCTAAAACCATTATTAGATGTTGTGGTTTTACCTTCATTCAAAGCCATTATTGAATGTTTAGTAACATTTTCTTGGATCCCACTCTCTGATCATTTTGTCTAAAGCCATTATTTAGACATTGTAATTTGTACTTTTTATCCAAAGCAAGTCTTGGGTATCTGATTCTTTTACCATCTGATGCCTTTCCAGATGAGTCTCTCTTTCTGAGGATTCTCAGATCGAATCTCTTTATTCAGGTTATCTAAATCCATCATCAGATATCTTGTACTCTTCATTCAAACCTTTCATTCAAAGCCATTATTGAATGACCATTTTATTCAACCAGTAATCAGATCTTCTTTATAGTCTCATACCCAGGAAGAGTGTGGGTTTTGTTTCCCCGTTAGTTTATCTTCCCCGGATCTTTCCCCAGTAGAGATTATCTTTCAAGTCTCCCCAGTGAGTTCCTTTCGTTGGTTGGCAAGTCTCCCCATTGAGTTTGCTTCTCATGGATGCTGATTTGTTTCCTTTCCCAGTGGAGTTTTCTGGTCTTTTTGCTCCCTGTTTACCCCTTGGTGTCTCGTTGTGTCTGCATTTTTGCATCTTCTTGGCATCATGTTTGCTGCTTTGCATATGTGTGCAGCTAGGGTAAAATTTTCGGTTATCTGTATTTAAATATCTCACGCTGTTGATTACATAAGGATTTTCATCTCTCATGTCATCAAGCGAAGATATTTAAACAGGGGCAACTGTTGCACCCCAAATTTTACCCTCTTTTTTTTTGCTATTTGTAGCTCTATTTCATATTTTAATTTAATATTTATCTTAGCTTTTATTTGTTTTATGATTAATTTAATTTCAATTTGGCCCATTTTATTTTATTTATATTTGAGTTGTTTTATTTTTTTTATTAATTTAAATTAATCCTATTAAGTTAATTTTAATTAATTAGGCTAATCATCCATTTAGTTTCTTTTAAATTAATTCTTAATTTAAATGTTTGTTAGTTTATTTTATTTTCATATTATTAAATTAAGAGAATGTGCCCCAAAATAATGCTTGCCATAACCAATTCCACGTTGCATTTTGTTCTTGTTTTTCATTTCATTACCATGGACCAATAAGAATCCGGTTTGAATGTGTTTGACTTTACAACTCTTCCATCAACCAATGAGGGTATGACATGTGACACCAAAGAAACCAAAACAACCATTTTGTTCATCCCCACTTCATCCCATTCACGAAATTCAAAACTGAAGAAGAAATTCAAAATGCGAGCTCATCAATTAAATTCAAATTCACTACAATTCAATCCGTTGGTGCGAGTTCTTCAATTTTTGAGATCTCCAAATCCTTTCCTCTTCAAGGTCAGCTTTGTGTTGCACAGAAAGTGGTTCAGAGAAGACTACCGTTTCCAGCATTCAAGCTGCTCTCACCTGCAGATTCTTCGCACATATCCCTATCACTACCTCTTTTTGTTACCTTTTGTTATGACACCAAAGAAGGGTTCTCCAAACAAGACACGAGTTGGTGAAATTGACCCTGCATTATAGGACTTTGGACAGCATGAACAGAGTATTTGTCTCCAAGAGTTGGACAAATTTTGAATTCAAAGAAAGACATTGTGGCTCCAAATTGGACTCTGCACACCAAGTGTTTGAAGCTTGAACCCAACTAACCCAGACCCACTGATTCCGCATATATAAAGGAGTAGTTGCTGCACTTCAAACCATGAAGAATTTTCACAAAGTACTCAAATATTTAGAGTTTCGAGCCAGAGGAGTGAAAGGAGTTTCTGAGTTGCCAAGGGAGAAGGAGTTAGTCTGCACATTCAAGAGAGACACACAAAGGTTTCAGTTGGTATTGTCTTTCTTTCCTCATTATGCTTAGTTAATACCATTATTGCTCATAAATATTTCGGAATCATGAACATGTGTTTTAAGTCGTTTGTGTAATGATAATGTGGTCACGATCATTCTTCGGTGTTACTATGATATTTGTCACTCTGTTGAGAGTACTGATTTTTCTTTGTGTATCTGAAACCACTATGCCTTCATGATGCTGTTTGTATAAGTTTCCCATAACGTGTATGTATGTATGTTATCATCTCTGTATTAACTTGTGGTTTGAACTCGGTCTTGTGTAGTTCTGTTAAAAATATGTGTGCTTGTTTGTTCATCATATAGAGGTTCAACTTTATTGAGTTATTAATGGGAAACTTTGAACTGGTTTATGTATGCATCTTGCTATCTCTTTTACATATGTGTTGTGCTGATATATGCTCCAATATGTTGTTTATGTGCTCTTGTTTTGGTTTCATAAATTGATGATGTTGTTCACTAATATGATATATACGTGTGCCCTTTGTGTTAAGCTAAAATGCCTCTGGTTTGTTCATTGGATGGTTTTGAATTTGCAAAATTTCATTTTTGGCCGTTGCACTGTCAAGTTTAGATGTTTGACAACATGCCTTGAATTTGGTTCCAATATGTGTGATATATGTATATCTTATATTGAGCATTATCAGAAACTGAACTATTATTGTTGCCCCTGTTCCACAGTAAAGTCTTTGTTTCATTTTCCTATTGATGTATGCCAATCTGTTTTGAATTAAGTCAATGTGTGTCCTACATGTATACCCCTTTTAACTCATCATACAATTACAAATTACCATGCCGTTTCTGTTTGGAGTTAATATTTGAAGTAACTCCCATCTTTAATTGCTCATGTTTTGTCTCTGTGTTGCTATCACGTTGACTAGTCATTGGACCTGTTGAAGTGAGTGTTTGCTTAACATTAGAGCTGCTAATTTCAAGTTCTTTAATTGATTGTGTAATGGCTGCTAATCTATGCTTGACCTGCTATTCTTGTTGCCTAAATTCTTGGCAAATTACTTGTTTCAAATCAACTTGAATTACTAAGCCGCTTGACCTGCTTTTCACTTAATTGTTCTTTTGTCACTAGTCTTCTCATACTTGTCAAATCTAATAAGTCTTTATGCTCATTTGATATGTCAGCTACACACTTGAGCTTTTGTCACTTTGATCGTAAACAGTTGCACACTTGAATTCATGAGATGTATGCATTAATGGATTTGTTTCTTATATGTCTGAAAGTTAAGACCATGTGTCCTCTTTCTTAATACCTGTTTTAAATGAACTTATGACCATGCCTTTGCTTGTGCACACGCCAACTGACACATCTTTGACTTGTTGATTTATGCTTTTTGGTTCCACTCCTCAGTACTTGCTTGGCAATATATGTGTCCTTGATTGAAATTGGTTTGTAGTTGTATTTGATTATCATGACATGTTCCTGTTTCACTTTGTGCACAATGTATTTTGTTTACTAGTCCATAACAGTTTGGTATTTGATCTGAATTCATGCTTTGTTTGCTTTATCATGTGTTAATCTGAAGAGTTGGTGCATTAGAGCATGATATCTAGAATTTATTTGATCTACCTTGCCTTCTGTTTACTTTGAGTATTGCTGTAATGTTGTACCATTTCCATGTTTGCCTATAAGCTTCTTGACAACTCCCCTTTGTTAGCTTATTTTGTTTTGTATGTCAAGACTTAGTATGAACGAATGAGCCCTTAGTATACTATGTTCTTTGCTGATGAATTTGGACTTTTACTTTGTTCATTTTGATTGGGAACTGGTTGAGTTATGCACACGCGTACATGGTTGAAAATGTTTGGAATCTGAGTTGTGGTGGGCATGGTGCGCGTATGGTTTGATGAATCCATAGAACTTGTTTCACTTTATATGATTTTCGAGTTGTATTATTACCGGATGAAACACGCCGTCCCAACGGTCACACACTTGCACTTAAACGCCTTGCCAACCCTTAGGACTTGGGTTCGAATCCCCCTCGCCCCAGTCCTTTTATTTTAATTTTCCAAATCATTCTTGTTTCTAACATATATGTCTGTTTCCATTATTATACAAAGCGCGCGCATAGCTCGGTTGGCCCTCGTTTTGGGCTGTACACAAAGGGTCATGGGTTCAAACCATGCTTGGAGCATTTCCCTTCCTTTTTAATCAATATCATTTCTTTTATTTAAAGTTTATTAAATTCAAAAACAATTTATTTATCTTTTAGAAAAATTTAGTTTTTATTCTAAAAACTCCAAAACATTTATTCATTTAGTAATTTATTTTCCTAGATATTTATTTAGGATAATATATTATTAACTTTATATCTCATTTTAAAATTTCCTTTTAAAAAAGGGGTTGTATTTTACATTTAATCCATTTATTTAACTTTGAATATTTATTCTTCTTGTCTAACTATGCTTTGGCCAATAATTGCGTGTATGACTAATTTCATCTTGACTTTCATTTATATGTCATTGTTTTATCCTTGACTTTTTTATCTCATTAGTTATTTTAAGCATAATGCTAATCTTATGCTTATTTTCATTATCTTTATTTATCTTATATGTGAAGCATAAAGCTATTATTATGCTTGTAATACTTGTAACACTTACATTTTATTATTTCACCTTCACTCACTTTTATCACTCAAGCATAAAGCCATTCTTATGCTTGTATATCAATGTTTTATCTTATATCTTTGCCTATCATGCTTTATCATGTAACTTTTATTTATCCTCCCATTCCAAAGGAAGGTGATTATTGTTGACTCTTAAAGTCATAGCCCCCATCTTAACCTAAGTAGCCTCTTAGGAAGAAACCTTATTTCTTGGCCTTATCAAGAGCCATGGAATCACAACTAGCTTTAGGAAGAGTTCTTAAACTCTTAGTGATATTCATCACAATGAATTTATCACTTCCCCCTACTGACTAAACTTCAACATAGGTCCATTACAACTAGATCTAGAGAGTTCTTAAACTCTACAATGAGCTTGTACTCATTTCCCCTCTGAATATTGACCATAGTCAACCATTCAGTAGAAACAGAACTACGCATACTCTGATTCTAGTCCCGAGGATACGTAGGCGTAAAGTGCGATGCTTTATCGAGTATACTTAGATACTAACCCCTAGGGTTTCAAGCCTTTAGCATAGAACCTTTAGCAAACATAAGATAACATTTAACAAGAGGTTCCTGTAGAGTACTACAGATATTAAGGGTGCTAATACCTTCCCTTAATATAACCAACCCCCGAACTTTAGATCTCCCCCCTTTAGGTTTTTCTAACGATCTTGAACCTTTCCTTTGGATAAATCAAAGTCGGTTGTAAAAGAAATATGATGCAAGTTAATTAATAGCTTGTTATCCGATTTTCACCGCAACACATCCCATACCATTATTGATTATATTTTCTTAATTTTTTAATATATTTTTATTATAAGGAAAAATACTATTGTTATAAACGAGAACAATTTTACTATTGATTCAAATATTTTTATAAATACTATCCAAACAAAAATAATATTATGATTTAAATATTTTTATAAACGGGAACAACTTCACTATTAACTCAAATATATTTATAAATAATGTCAAAATAAAAATAATAATTATATACAGCAAAAAATATATTGTTGATTATAATATTTTTATATACGAAAACAAATACTATTGTTATAAACGGTATCAACTTTATTTCTGATTCAAATATTGAATAACATAAATTTATCGATCATTGCATTATCTCTTATAACATAGTTGTTTATTTATTAAAAAAAAAACTTCAACATTTCATTTATATAATACAAGTTTTAATATTTTTTTAATCATATTATTATTGATATTGTTGCTTACCTTTCATCTCTTATATTTAATAATTATACTAATTTACTTTTTAATATATAATTTTATTTAAATATTTTATGGGACAAATTTGTGTCATTCATAAATATTAAAAAATACTAAAAAAAATACTTTGTTGATTCAAATATTTTTATATAAATTCAAAAATATAAGTAATGCCAAAACAAATTTAAAATTTATATACGGGATCAAATTCGTTGTTGATTATAGACACTAATTTATTATATCTCTTAAAAGTAATAACTTTTTTGGTTGCAAATTTTAATTTTTTAAATTTAATTTTTATTATAATTTAGAAAATAATGCGCGTACTATACCAGTACCCGTGCGAATGCACGGGTCTCTCACTAGTTTAAGTAGAAAAAAGTGAATTTTTTTTTAAAACTGGTAAATTTTGGGACCTACAAAAGGCTCGCTAACAATGGTTGTACTCCTCAAAATAATTAATCATAATTTTTCTTTTTCAAAAGAAAAATAAAAAATATGTCAATATAGGAGGAGCCATGTCCATCGAGGAGTGATGTGTAGCATTCTCGCGGGGAGAAGCTAGTCTGTCAAGGAGGCACATCTCAGCAGGGTGTGATGTCCTCCTTCCCTATTGTCCCAAGTGCCCGACACTGCCTAAGTGCCCGGCGAAACTGTGGCTAGCACGTGGCAGTCGCGTGTCTTGCAGAAGGACCTTATTGGGCCTCCCCCGGCTGTATGGGTTGGGCCTGCTCGACTGTTGGGCAGCCTCGGCCCAGTCCAGAACAGGAGCCCCCCAAGTCGTTGCTCTGAGATGTCAAAGTAATGACTTAAGGGTTATTGGCATGTCGGGGATACGCCAAGAGAGGAACCGAGGAGGTCATTCTCGTGCTCGATGTTCCTACAGTCGCACATAAGTCGGGCATCGGACAGTTGTGTCTGGTCATAATGCCGGGGAGATGAGGGGTTTCAGATTCGAAACGTTGGGGAAAATTGAAACGACACGCGTGGGAGGATGAGCGGCTGCATGTGTGCCACGTGTCGTCTGTCATCATTACCTAGGGAGGCTAGGGCGGCTGGCTAGGGTAGCGCACTCAAGTGCCCTATGTCCCTCGAGTTCCGTGAGAACCACTATAAAAACTCCTCCCCTCGTTCATTTTCCACTTTTTTCGTTTCTCTCTCAACAATCTCTCTCCTTCTCTCCCTATCTTCTACAGCAGCCGTTCACCGCCGTCAACTGCCGGAAACCTAAATCGCCGCCTATAAGGTATTTGTTCAAAAACTAACCTTTTTCTTGCGTTTCCTCTTGATTTTAACTAGCATATAGCATTTCCTTGGTGAACTGATGAAGTTCCCATGAGAAATGAAAGGGTTCCTATCGAATACGACGGGAATCTTTTGTTGTTGAGAGAGGGAGTGTTAAGAACTCCTCTCGCTTCTGTTGAATGTCTCGGGGACAAGGGATGAATATCTCAGGGATGCAATGAATGTCCCGGGGTCCCCAATGGTCACTCTTTTCGTTAGCGTTATGGGGAAAAAGGGGGCAGAATTTTCCGGGGAGGCGATGAGTTCCCCGGTGACCATGTTGATCCTCGGCCGGCTATGTCGCGGAAACAAGAAAGCCTTGCCCCTTCCTCGCCCGTTCGCTTGAACAGCGGTGGAGGGGTGAATTTGATATGACCCATCGAATTCACCGTTTCCTTCTGCTTTTCAGGTAAATGGACGGTTCGGCTGCGAAGGTGGCCGTGGGATCCTTTGAAGAAGACGACCACCCAGAATCTCCCATGGCTCATATGGCTTTTGCCCAAGAGCGCCCGCTCGAGGAGTGGGTCTGCGACCAAGCCCTAGAGATGTCGTCCATCTTTGTCTACAGAGACGTGGAAGACGCGTTCTGTACCGTCGAGCATCGGCTAATCGGGTATGATAAATCATGGAAGGTTTTCCGCCCTGAAGAGCATCACCGAATATGCTCGCCTTACCGAGAAATGCGTATCCCGCTATACGAGTTCATGTTCGACGAAGCGGGGTGGAGGCTGCCCTTCACGGATTTCCAAGAGGGGATCTTCGCCTGGTTGAAGCTGGCGCCCTCGCAGATTCACCCAAACTCGCTGGCCTTTATCCAGGCTTTTGAGCTTGTATGCAAACACCTGAAAATCATACCGACAGTGTCCCTCTTCTTTCGAATATTCCATCTTCAAAGGTCGTCGGTCGGTGGACGACACAGCTGGGTGTCCTTTAAGCAAAGCAAAGCTCTGTTCCACACGTATTTGGATTCCATCCAGGATTTCAAGTACCGCTACTATTTTGTGAAGTTGGTCACCCTTGGGGCTATCAACTCGCTGTACCGGAGAGTTGCCCGTAAAGTAAACGGTCGCTCCGAGGAGGTTCTGGAGCTGAAGTTCCCCCTGTACTGGACGGAGGAACACTTCAAAAAAGGGGTTGATAAATACAAGGTGAAACACAATCAGTTGGACGTCGACGACCGGGGCAGCTTATGATAAAATCATCGCTTTCGTCGAAAGCTTCAATGAAGCTCGGTACGAAACACTAGACGGCGAGCCTGTAACGGGAGCGGACAGGCAGGTGATGAAGCAACGTCGCTTGATCAATACCCGTGTCTGCTCGAGACCTTCTCCGATGAAGAAGCAGATGAGCTGTTAGGTGGTGAAAACATCCTCGACCTAAGCCTTCCTCGCGTCTGTATATCTTGCCTTACTAACGTTTTCTTTCTTTTTGCAGGGAAAATGGCCGGAGCTGAGGAGAGGCTCAAGAAGTTGAAGGCGAAGAGGGATCGGGAAGAACAAGCTCGGGGAGAGTCATCTCGTTCAAAGGGTCAAGGCGTTGCTTCTTCTAGGGCCATGCCCGAGGGTGTTTCCTCTGCCGCGATGCCCGAAGGTTCTTGCCAATCCCAGCCTGCTTTGACTGCGTCGAGGATTTCAGGTATGCGCACACCTCCTGCTGGGAATCAGTCCCCGGGTACTTAAGGGACGCCGAAACGGTTACGGGTTTCGAATGCGGAGTTTGTCGACCTGGCCCACGAAGAAAGTCCCCCACTTCCTTCAAGCTTTGAACTCCCACCATGCCATCTCAAGCCCCGCTTCTTCTCTGAAGTCACCTATCTTCGCGTCCCTCCCTCTGAAATCCAAGCTGTGCTGGGGGCTGTTGCGGAAGCGAGGAGGAGGACGATCTTTGAGGACATGTCTGCCGTTATGCGGCTCTGTTCGACTACTATTGTCCTGAACGATGAGACCCGCCCAGCTGCTGAACTTTCTCAACTGTAAGAAAGGCTCGAGACCTTGGAGGCTGAGCTGCTAGACCTGCGCAAAGAGTTGAACAAATGTAGGGACCTGAATAAAGAACAGAACGAGCAGCAGCAGCGGGGGGAGGCAAAGCTGAAGGAAGCTGAGGAAATAGAGAAAGGTCATCTTGCCCGGATCACCGAGCTGGAGGCAGAGGAGAAGCGGCTCAAGGAGAGGGTTGCCAAGTTGGAGGATGTTGTTCGGCCAGCTGAAGGCGAAACTGAAGAGGATAAGCTCCTAACCTCTCGAGCAGCTCTGGTGGCCCAACTCAGGAGAGTCGAGCAGGATCTCCGGCTAGCCGAGGATGATGCTCTTGAAACTGCGGGCATAGGGTTCCGAAATGCAGTGGCGCAGCTTCGGGTCCTAAATCTCGGCCTTGTGACCGACGGGGCTGATGCTAACTGCGAGGTGGTCGATGGCCGGATAGTGCTGCCCGGGCAAGAAGGAAATGCCAACGAAGGAGGTGGGCCAGACGCTGCTGAGACTGCTGCAGAGTAGGAATGTAGTTTACTTGGCCTGCGTTCCATTTTGTTGTTTTTGCCCGGCTTGTGGGCTTATTTGATGTATTATTCGTACAATGGTTGTTTTTGCCCGGCTTATGGGCTTATTGATGTAATATTCGTACAATGGGCTTTGCCCGATTCTTATACTTCGCTTTGCCTCTTTATTTATTTTGCTTGTGTGTGATACTTTATACATTACTTATTTTTGCCTAAGTAGTTGAGATCGCTGGCGCCTTGGGAGTTTGCTCGACTCTGATGATCCTAGACTGTGTAGAGAGCTAGTCGAGTGGTCGGGGGTTGTACTCCGACCTTCAACGAGGCTAAGAAGTCGGTCGAGGTCTTAGCTTCGTGGCGTGAATTTCCCATCGTGAGCTGTGTGTTCCGCCTATCTGGTACGTCAACGACGGAGCTCAGTTGAGGTCTCCTCGTCGGGCCAAAAAGTCTCACGCACACACTTCGTGGTTTTTGGCCGTCGTGTGTTATATAGAGGTGTCGCGCGTGTACCGTCGCATGCCCCCGTGGTCGCGACGTCGTACTGTCCCGAGCAGTGTCTAACTGTAATATTGTTTGAGCTTCTCAACATTCCATGGTCGAGCAAGTTGTTCACCGTGGAGGTTTTCGAGGTAATAGGCACCCGTCCCCGTCTTTGCGACGACGCGGTATAGGCCCTCCCAGTTTGTGGCCAGCTTTCCTTCGCGTGAATCTTTCTGATTTCTCCGTAGGACAAGACTGCCAACTTAGAAGTCTCGTTTGATAACTTTGTCATTATAACGCAAAGTTATTTTTTGTTTTAAAGAGGCTTCTTGGAGGGAAGCGTCGATCCTTATCTCTTCGACAAGGTCAAGCTCCTCTCGCAGGGCTTCGTTGTTTGTTTCTTCGTCGAGGGGAGCTTCTGTCCTCCTCGAGGGTTCCCTGATCTCCACGGGGATAACTGCCTCGGTTTCGTACGTTAGGCGAAATGGGGTCTCCCTGGTCGTGGAGTGTGGGGTTGTTCGATACGCCCATAGGACGCTGTGCAACTCCTTGACCCACCGTTGTTTGGCCTCGCCGAGTCGTCGCTTCAGTCCGCGGAGTATCACTTTGTTCGCTGCTTCGGCCTGCCCATTGGTTTGAGGGTGTTCGACCGACGTGAAGTGTTGTTTTGTGCCCAGTTTGGCGACGAAGTCTTGGAAGTTCCTGTCGGTGAACTGTGTCCCGTTATCGGTGACAATGGCTTAGGGCACACCGAATCGGGCGAGGATGTTTCTCTTGTAGAAACGGAGTATGTTGAAGGCAGTGATTTTGGCCAGCGCCTCTGCCTCAATCCACTTCGTGAAGTAGTCCACCCCGACGATGAGGTACTTGTTTTGGTACGACCCTATGACGAAAGGTCTAAGGATATCCATTCCCCACCATGCAAACGGCCACGGGGATGACAATGACTTAAGCTCGTTTGGGGGAGCGAGGTGCATGTTCCCGTGTCTTTGACAGCGGTCACATTTCTTGACGTGTTCCTTTGCATCGTGTTGCATAGTGGGCCAATAATACCCCGCTCGGAGTGCTTTTCGGGCTAGGGACCTTCCGCCGAGGTGCTGGGCGTTGATCCCTTCGTGGATTTCCTGGAGGATCCCCAAAACTTTGCTTTCTTCGACATACCGGAGTAAGGGAATGGAGAATCCTCGACGGTATAACTTACCTTCGACGACGGTGTACGCACATGCCCGCCTCTTGACTATCCCCGCTTCTTTACGATCGTCGGGCAGTTTGTCCGTCGTCAAGTATTAGTAAACCGGGGTCATCCAACAGTTAGCGTCCCCGATGGTGTTGACCTCTATGGTCGGGGTGGGTTTGTTTATGCTCGGCTGGGTCAGTATCTCCTGGATGACTGATTTGTTCCCTCCTTTTTTCTTAGTGCTCGCAAGCTTGGAGAGCACGTCCGCTCGAGTGTTGTACTCGCGCGGGATGTGAGCCACCTCTGCGGAGACAAATTTCTTCAACTTTTCTTGCACCAAGGTTAAGTACTCGATGAGACTATCGTTTTTGGCCTGGAATTCTCCCCGAACCTGTGATGCCACGAGCTGGGAGTCTGTAAAGATTTTGACTTCTTTTGCGCCAAGGTCTTCCGCCAGTCGAAGTCCAGCGAGGAAGGCCTCGTATTCGGCTTGGTTATTCGATGTCTTGAAGGACAGCTCGAGGGAGACCTCTATCAGGATGCCCTGCTCGTTTTCGAGGATAATGCCCGCTCCGCTGCCTTTCGCACTGGAGGCTCCGTCGATGTAATCGTCCATTTCTGGGAGCCATTGGTCGAGGATTCAGGGACGGTCATTTCTGCTACGAAGTCGGCCAGTACCTGAGCTTTCAAGGCTTTTCTGCCTTCGTATCGGAGGTCGAACTCGGATAGCTCTAGAGACCACCGGAGCATTCTCCTCGCCATATCTGGCCGACTGAGGAGCTGTCTGATAGGCTGCTCCGTCCTTACCACGATTGTGTGGGCCAGTAAGTAATGCCGTAATCTTCTGGTTGCAGATACGAGGGCCAAGGCGACCTTTTCAATCTGTTGGTATCTGAGCTCGGGACCCTGAAGAGCTCTGCTCGTGAAATAAATCAGTTTCTGTCCATCGGGGGTCTCCCGTATGAGGACAGCACTCACCGCTTCGCTGGTGACGGCCAGGTACAAGAAAAGTGTTTCCCCGTTATCTGGTCGGGACAAGACCGGGGGTTGTGACAAGACTTGTTTTAGATGGAGGAGGGCTTGTTCGCATTCTTCACTCCATTCAAAAGTCACCTTCTGTCGGAGAAGCTTGAAAAAGGGGAGTGCGTACTGAGCGGATTTGGCGACGAAACGGGAGAGAGCAGTCATCATTCCATTAAGTGACTGGATCGACTTCTTCGAGTTCGGGGTAGGAATTTCGGAGAATGCCCTATATTTGTCGGGGTTTTCCTCGATTCCCCTCTCCGTGAGGTAGAAGCCGAGGAACTTCCCCGCGCGAACACCGAAGGTGCATTTGTCGGGGTTGAACCTCATGCGACATTTCCTTGCCGTGTCGAACACTTTCTTGAGATGAGTAACATGGTCGACTTCTTCTGCAGATTTGACGATCATGTCGTCCATATAGACCTCGAGCACGTCACCGATGTCTGCCCGGAAGACCTTGTTCATCATCTGTTGGTAGGTGGCGCCAGCATTTTTCAAGCCGAAGGGCATTACGTTATAGTAGTAATTGCCCGACTCGGTCATGAAACCGGTATGCTGCTTGTCGGCCTCGTCCATGGGGATTTGGTTGTACCCCGAGTAGGCATCCATGAAGGATAGTAATTTGAGTCCTGCAGAGTTATCGACCAGCTGGTCGATGTTAGGTAAGGGATAAGAGTCTTTCGGGCATGCCCGGTTAAGATCCGTGTAGTCAATGCACGTCCTCTATTTTCCATTATTTTTCTTAACGAGTACAACATTTGAGAGCCAAGTTGTGTACTTGGCCTCGGAAATAAAGTTTGCCGCTAGGAGGTTTTTTACAGCTTTTTCAGCAGCCTCTATTTTTTCCGGAGACTGCCTACGCCTACATTGAGCTACAGCCCTAGCGGCCGGATCTATAGTCAGCTGATGACAAGCTACTTCAGGGTCCAGTCCGGGCATCTCTGCAGCACTCCAGGCAAACAAATCTGCATTTTCTCGGAGGCATGCCTTCAGTTGCCTCTTCGTCAGGTCGGGGAGTCCATAGCCAATCTTTACGCTTCGATCTGGGTTGTCGCCGAGGGGAACCAGCTCGAAATCTCCATCTGGGACGGGGCGCGTTGGGTGGAGAGGCTGCCCATTGATTTCAACTGGGAGGTCCTCGCCTGCAGCTTCTTTTTGCTCCTCGGGAAACCTGCTGTCAAGGTCGACCGCGCTGACCGGCGGGAGTGGAACTTGTACGACGTCTGGAGGTGCCTCAGCCCGAGTCTTGGGTTTGACGCCGCCGACGACACTCAGACCCTTGATTGCTGCGTCAAAACATCTTCTGGCCGCGTTGATGTCCCCGTGGAGAGTGACCACACGTCCACGCTTCGTGTAGTACTTCATCTTTAGGTGGACCGTTGATGGTACGACCGTCAGTTCCGCCAACGTGGTCCTCCCCATGATGCAGTTGTAGAGGACGGGCAGTCCACCACCAAGAAACGCGTCTTCACCTGTCGGGAAGTTTCCTCAATCTCAAAGGTGACCATCAACTCCACGAAGCCCCATGGTCTGGTGGTCGCGCCATTGAAGCCTTGTAGGTCTGACCCTACGTACGGGGACAAGTATCTCTTGGTCAGCTGGAGGGTCTCGAAGAGGTGTACGTACATGATGTCCACCGAGCTCCCTTGGTCAACCAAAATTTTGTGGACATCAAAATTGGCCATCTGTGCCCGGATCAAGAGGGGGATGTTGGCGTTAGGTGCCCCACCGGGAAGTTCCTCGAGGTAGAAGGTAATCGGATTTGATCTTCTTTTAACCCTCTCGAGGGTAGGGGCTCGAGGAGTTGTTGCTTTTAGTTCGTCGAATTTCCTCTTTATTGACCCCACGGTCAAATGGTCAGGGGCTCCGCCAGATATGACCAGGGCTTGGGGGAAAGACTCCCAGGTGCTGCGGGCACTTATCGACTCTTCTGCTGGGAAGCTCTTCCACATGTTTCGGACAACTTCAGGGTTGTCGAGTTTTCCCGAAAAGCTAAAGTCTTCAGGTCGCGTGATGCTCAGCGCGACTTGCAGCGTTCCATTGTTGGGAGAGGGAGTTGACTCCTCGACATTCTAGGCCTCCTGGCCCCTGGGGCGGGGGGCCTCTTGCTGCTTGGCGTACTTCTTCAGGTACCCTTCTTTAATCAGCGTCTCGATTGCATCCTTAAGGTGGACGCAATCTTTCGTAACGTGCCCGTGACTGCGATGAAACCGGCAGTACTTGGACTTGTCAGCATTGGGTTTGGGAGTCGTCGGTTTCGGGAAGCGGATTCCCCCTTTGACGAACTCTGAATTGGCACAATCGCTATAAATGCGCACGCGGGACGCGTTTAGCGGTGTGTAGTCTTTGAAAAGGCCGGACGGTCCCCGTGATTCGCGGGGCCCTTTGGTCCTGGCTTCCTTTTTTCTTTCCCCACCCCGCCTAGGTGGAGGGGAGTCTTCTCTTCTCCTGTCTCCACCCCGCCTGGGTGGAGGGGAGTCTTCTTCCTTGTTGCCGCGGGGGCCTTCTCTGTGCCTCGAATCGAGGGCAATTTGCGCGGCTTCAGCTTCCTCGAACTCAATATGCGACTGAGCTCTCTCGAGGAGGCCTTCAAAGCTACGGGGACGGTGTAGTCTGACGGATTCTGTGAACTTGGATCCTAGTCGTAAACCCTTGATGATGATATACATTTTGATGTGATCGGTCACGTGGATTTCGACCGCTTCTTTGTTGAATCTCTCGATGTAGCTCCGGAGAGGTTCATCCTTCCCCTGAAAGATGGCTTCCAGGGAGGCTATCGTCTTCGGATGTCGACGAGAAGCCGTAAAATGTTTTCTGAAGCGCTCCCTCAGGACCCTCCACGACGTGATTGATTCAGATGCTAGGTTTTTGTACCAAGCCATGGCCCCTTTCCGAAGAGTCGTAGGGAATAGTCGACATTTGATAGCGCCGGAGACATTCCTAAAATTGAGCAGAGCTTCAAAACTCTAGACATGGTCATCAGGATCAGATGTCCCGTCATATGTCCCCAAGGATGGGGGCCTCTCCAGGCCCTTAGGAATAGGGGCGTCCATGATGTGCCTGGCCAGAGGGGTCCGGTAATCGTCATCCTCCTTGGCTCCCGGAGACACAGAGGGGGAGTGTTGTCCATGAACATAGCGACGTCTCGGGGAATGGTCCTTTGGTCGGCCTCTGGGCTCCTCGGCGTCCGGCCTGCTCCTTTTATTTTTCGAGGAGCGAACTGGTCCCTTTGGTGGCGGGGAGCGGTGGCGTTTCTGAGGATGTTCCGGCTGAGTACGCTCCAAGCGTGGTCTGCGACCCCTGTGAACTGGGGAGAGGCTGTGAGATGCCTCTGGGGACTGCGAATGTCTTGGAAATGGCGGTGGCCGGTGCCTTCGCGGGGAAGTCCGACCATGACCTTTCTCCAGCGCCTCGATCCGGATGTTCTGGTTGAAGATCATCTGGTTGGTCTGATTGACCAAAGCAAACAGGGCAGCAGTGCTCGGGTCCGCATTTGGCGGCGGGTCCACGGGCTGGAGGACTGTTTCATGTCCGTCTTGGTGAGCTGTCTCGTACTCCACTTCCTCGGAAAACGGTGAAGCGGTGAGTCTGTCTCTGATGTCGTTCTCCATGACAGGTTGGGCAGCGTTGTTGTCGACGCGGTTGCCATTACTGAGCTGCGCGATAACGTTGTCTAGAGCTTGATTCGGCGACGGGTTGGCCATGATGGTTGTTGAATGGAGAAAGCGTTGGTTTATCGAGCAGAAAAACGGGGAAGCTTATAAGTTCCCATAGACGGCGCCACTGGAACGGTAGCTCCGGTGATGGTGAGAGACGGCCGGGGGGGGTGTACCTGTAAGGTACTCCGACGCTCAAGTGAGAGAGTGTACAGAATAACCGCAAATACAAAAAGAGTAAAGTGGTAGAAGAATGTGTCTAACCTGACCCTCTCAAATGAGAGGGTATTTATAGAGAGCCCCCAGCGCGGGGCCAACGGTTACCTGCAGTGGGCTGGATCAACTAGGCCCACTCCAAGCAACTGCTAGGGCTTATGTGTAGTAGTGAAGACCAGCACGTGGTCTTCGCCCTAGAGTAACTGCTCCTAGATTTCTGGAAGTAGGGCAGACCGAATCCTTCGGACGTGGGAGGTTACTTGGAACGTGTCCACGTGGTATGGACCTTTGGGTACTCCTCGCGGGGAGGAACCTTCTGTGTCGAGGAGATATGAATCCCGTGTACTCCTCGCGGGGAGGAGCCTTCTGCGTCGAGGAGAGATGAAGCCCGTAGAATGGACATGGCCTCGCGGGGAGGAGCCATGTCCGTCGAGGAGTGATGTGTAGCATTCTCGCGGGGAGAAGCTAGTCTGTCGGGGAGGCATATCTCAGCAGGGTGTGATGTCCTTCTTCCCTATTGTCCCAAGGGCCCGACACTGCCTAAGTGCCCGGCGAAACTGTGGCTAGCACGTGTCAGTCGCGTGTCTTGCAGAAAGACCTTATTGGGCCTCCCCCGGCTGTATGGGTTGGGTCTGCTCGACTGTTGGGCAACCTCGGCCCAGTCCAGAACAAAATGTATGCACTATATTTTGACAGAGGTTTATTATATATATATATATCATTTTGTTTTATATATTGATGTTGTCAAATGTATATTAAGTTGCGACGATATATTAACATATGCGACCAAGCAACAAAATCGATGTTTTTAAAAAAAATTAAGTTCTGCTGTTTTCCGGATCTGCAGATCAGAAAAGTTTCCGGATGTGCACTTCCGGAATGCATCAGCGTTTTTTAAAAGATTGGTGCGTCCGGATGTGCACATCCGAAATCAGAGGGTAAAACTGGAAATTCAGGTGGTGCCTAAGAAACCTGTGTGGTGTGATAAGAAATCTCCATTTTTTTTGCTTTGAAATTATTTGTATGCGATTGATTTAATTTGTTTATGGATTTAATTGAAATGCACTGACAGTGTAAAGAAATTTTACACTGTTAGCAAATCATAGCCGTTGGATGTTAGAAGAGGTTTGACTTTTATTTTAAAAACTTATAAAGTCATCCAAACCGATGATGGTGATGAATTGACAGTGTAAAACTTTTTACACTGTCAGTGCATAGCAATTAATCTCTTTGTTTATTTATAATATTATTTTGTTAAAAAAATATTGAAATTCTTTTTCTCCACTAAAATAACATTTGCTTCATATTCTTCTTTGTTTTCACAAATAAAAGTTATACCGTTGAGGTCTGCACTTGCAGTACACACGTATTCCAAAGGGTTCCCGCCAGCCATTCTTTCAAACTCGACGCAGCAGAAGCAGCAGCAAAGCCATGATGAGCACCACCGCCGAGGGGACAGAAACCCCTAACCCTCCACCACCCACTTCCCTTGATCTATGGTCACAAATCGTCGCCGAAGAAAACCAAGACCACGGCAATCAAATTGACGTCGTTTTCCGAAGAAGAAAACCTCGCAACGACCCAAATAATGCCAACTCGTAACTCTTCCTTCTTCAATGTTTTGTTTTTTTAATTTGTTTTAGGTTTTGAAAATGTTTTTGATTTTGATTTTTGCAGAATGGTTTCCGATGATATTCCCCGGCGTCCGAGTCGGGTGAGTTTTGCTGACCCAAATAAGCGAATTAGTTGGAAACGCTCTCTTTCCACCAGGTTCGTTCTCAGTTTCCCAAAAAGTTTGGTGCTTTCATGTTATTTTTAGTAAAACCCCTTTTTTGTTTTCAATTTCAGTGAAGTGATTGATTTTAATTGTTGAAATTCATTCCATAGTGTTTTTTTTACTCCCTTTGTTCCAATTTTAGTTAATTTTGTATAATAACATGTAAATCACGATATAGCATTTTTAGCTAGAATAAGATATATTTTGGGAACCTAGGTGGAATTTGTTAATTTTCGTCTGATTTTTAGAATATTACTTCTAACAGAGGGAGAATAAGTATAGCTGTTGGTGCTTCTATGGTTTATCAGCCTGAGCTGAAGAAGGATAAACGAAAAGGCAAACCACCTGCTATTCCCAAAGTACGTTTTTTTACCTTACACTTTGATTTTCAAAGTTGAGAAACATGACTTTCTTCTCATTTTGAATAATTATGTAAGATGATATTCAAATCCATGTTGTTCTATTCTAACCGGCTTAAATTGTTTGTTTGTTGTTACTTGTCTGTTTGGTGTGTATAGGGTAAGAATGTTAAAGCTCCCAACTTTGACAAGGAAAGATTATACTTTCAAGAGGTTGATGCTTTTGAGTTGATGGAGGAGAGCCCCTCTCCGAAGAAAGTTGGCACATGGATTGTAGGCTATAATGCGGAAGAGGTCCCATTACCATCACTTTGCTCTAGATTGGAAAGATGGTTACACTCCAGAAGATTAAACCTCAGATGTCGTCCCTCAAGCACACTATCCAAAATCCTTGATACCCCAACAATGAATTTAGAAGATAGATTGAGATCGTTGGATCAAAGTGGACTAAGCAATTCACAATTGAATAACTTCAAATCTGGAGAAAGTAAAAGAAGTTTAAACAATGTGAGTCTTATTGAGAGTGAAGGTCATGAGGATGTAGAAGCTGGTCTAAAGAAACTTTCTCTGACATCAACAACATCCTCAATATATGATGATAATCCATTTTCTGTTCTATTAGAAATTTGTGGGCAGTCAGCACCTTCTATGTTACAAGATTTGTTCTCTAGGTATAGGTATGTTTCTCGTTTCCTAGTAGCATCATATCTGGTATTTGGGTTACAAAGGTTTGTGTAAGTTAGTGTTCAGAGAGACATATTTTTTACTTCATATGCGACACACTGCTTTAGTACTCTATGTACCATAAGTGTTTTTTTGGTGCTTCATATTATTATTAGGTTGCAATTGCATGAGAATTTTGTCTACAATGCCATTTTTACTTCAATCCAAAAGGATTTTTTTTGTTCGTACTATTATATGCCCTCATTTATATACGGAATACCATTTTTCTTTTTCCAGTGGTTCTGAAACAGTTGTGAAAGTTGGCGAAGGAACATATGGAGAAGCTTTCAAGGTTGGGAATTGTGTATGCAAAATAGTTCCTTTTGATGGGGATCTTAGAGTGAATGGAGAAGTTCAAAAGGTAAGAGTAGCTTTTATATTGTAATGTTTTTGTCCCCAAGAGCGGTTTTTCAAATAAAACTATGCTCATTGTACTTCATTCAGAATATTTGATGAAGCATGATCATTTCTTTGTTAAACTTAATTGAAGTGGTTGAATGTTGCAGTCATGGATAAACTAATAGTATTGTTATGTTAATGAACTATGTGACTTTATGTAATTACAGAAATCAGAAGAATTGCTGGAGGAGGTGCTTCTTTCCAAAACTCTGAATCAATTGAGAGGAGGTGATGGAGTTTCGAATAATAATCTATGCAGAACATTCATAGAATCCAAGGAGTGAGTATCTGGCTTAAATAATTTTAAGATGCTGATCAAGAAAATTTTCCATGGGAACTAAATTTTATTCAATTTTTCCACTAACCATAGTTGTTTACTCTTCCACCTTTGGACTTATATTTTTGTCATTGCGGCATGGGTTATTCTAGAAATGTGATGATTAGAACATTATGTTACTTCATGCACAACTTAAAAGTTGTTTTGCTCTGTGCCTTGAGCACGAATTTCTACTAATTTTTCCCATAAGCACTATAGTCTCTCATCTATCTATGGTTCGTGTTCGTGACAGATTTAGGGTATGCCAAGGTCTATATGACGAGGTTCTGGTTCGAGCATGGGAAGATTGGGATCGCAAGCATAATTCAGAGAATGATCACCCAAATGAGTTCCCAGAGCAACAGGTTTCCTATTTTTCCGCGTTGATTATGGACTTGCATGTATTTCTAATTTAAATTTCACTTATAGTAATATATTGTTGTGAACATAAATGACGGACACAAGTTTTTATGATAATAGCTTCTAAACTGGAATAAGTAGTTTTTAGTTATTTCCAGCTCCCACAAATAAAAGTGTTACGTGAAAATGAAAGAATAGAAATGTCGATCTACTCTTTGGTTGCTCACTTCACTATGTTTGCTGTATTAATTTGAATGTGCATAATTTCATTATATTAACTTCTGGTCACGTTTAGTGTTACATGGTCTTCGTGCAACAACACGGCGGCAAGGATCTTGAAGGTTTTGTGCTCCTTAATTTCGACGAGGCAAGGACTTTACTGGTTCAGGTATGTTTTACATGTTATTATGCAGAATCCTTGCAGCTTAATGAGGGATTATTGCACCTGCTGAATGCTTGCAGTTTAATGAGGGATTGTTAATTTTTTTACTTCCATCATAAAATACAGGTTGCAGCTGGGCTTGCTGTGGCCGAGTCTGCCTTTGAATTCGAACATCGAGATCTTCACTGGTGGGTATTCATGCAGTGAAGCGATAAACGCAATCATTATATTTGTAAGATTACTAATTTACAAATATCCAATTGTTTAGGGGAAATATACTTGTCAGTCGAAGTGATGATTCAGCAAAGTTGCAGTTCACTCTCGATGGAAAAAACTTATTAGTCGAAACCTATGGATTGATGATATCTATTATTGACTTTACGTTATCTAGAATGAACACTGGTGAGCGCTTGAATTCTCGCCTTATATATGCTATTGTATCTTAAATTTGTCATTTACTATGATTAACTGTTGTTCTATTTATACAGGTGACAGCATACTGTACTTAGATCTTTCCTCCGATCCCGACCTATTTAAAGGGCCAAAAGGAGACAAACAGGTAAAAAAATGCTTACTTTGGGTCGTAAGTATTCCGTCTGATTGAATTAATGGATCTAACTATCACATTCACACGCAGTCAGAAACATATCGGAAGATGAAGGAAGTGACTGAAGATTGGTGGGAAGGAAGGTAAGATAACTTGGAAAATGATAACTTGAATGTCTGATTATAGTTGTCACATTTTGTGCACGCAATTCAACTGATTCAAGAATTGTTCGATGCTAATATGATAATTTGCTTTAATATATTCTAAGTTTTGGCACACTCTTGACAATTAGTCCTGGTATATAAGTTGCAATGTTCGTTATTGTTTTTTTGTATTCCTTGGAAACTAAACCTCTGTTTCTTTGTCAAATTTGCAGTTTTCCTAAAACAAACGTGTTATGGTTGGTCTACTTGGTAGACATACTACTCACGAAGAAAACATTTGTAAGTCTAGTCTCTATTTTCAGCGAACCACTTTCTAGTTTTTGCCTATTTTTCATATGGGATATTGAATGTTATGTAATGAGTTCAGTCTAGGCAGTGTATAATGAACAAGTGTTATTGCATATGCAGGAACGAACTTCGAAGGACGAGAGAGATCTACGCTCGTTGAAGAAGCGTCTGGACAAGTATAATTCAGCCAAGGAAGCAGTTTTTGACCCTTTCTTCACTGAATTGTTTGTTGAGTCAAACCCAATGGCTTAACAAAGATAAACCACTGCTATTTATTGTTAGTTAGGGTAGGAGTTAGTTGAGCAGTTTATATGTTTGTTAACTTGTTAGTTTTCTAGCTCATATTTTTGTAAATATGCATGCATTCATTTAAACTTATATGGATTCCACTTAACTTTTGTAGGATCAACATAATTTAATGGGATTAATTTAAATTTCAACTAATGTAAGAATGTGTTGAAAAATGTATTAGATTCGTATTTTCCTCTCTTTATTCATGAACTTTAAGCTTTCTTAATAATATTCCTATAATTTAAGTTGCTTAACTCAAGAGGAAAACTATTGAGGGACAGTTTTGTTGCCACTGTTTTTTGGCTTTTAGATTCTGGCTTCATAACTTGCTCTGTCTTCCTTTGCTTTCGGCTAGAGACCCTACTCTTACAATACCACTTTGTTTTTTTGTGATTTTTTAAAAAGTTGCAGACAGGAATGCAGAAGAATATCCCACGTGGGTTGTCCCTGTTCAATATGCATTTTGGGTAGAAAAAGAAAAGACATGGTACCATTTTAGTTCCAAGTAATTTTGCACTATTGACACTTGGACAGCAAGAACTAGGAGTCTTAATAATTCCTTAACTTTAATTAATTAGTTATGTGTCGATATATTACTTTTTTTATTTTAAGAAGTTCTACTATTCTATTCCATAACAATGATAGTAATGGCTTTTGCTGAGTGAATATGACTATAAAACTTTAACACCACCGACCAAACTTTAGATCTCAATAGTCATCTGTATACTTTTATATTGAACTCATAATAGATACCTAAGCCGACATCGATGAACATACCATGATTATTCGGGTCCCATTGCAGAATTATATGGGGATTTTTTAATGCCCCGTGCTTTACTAAAACACATGAAAATATAAAAATATATATAGATTTTGGAGATATATCTTTAGATGTATTGTAATGCAATACAGTTATGAATCACACTTTAAGTTAATAGGAAAAATATTACGGAGAATATATCTTCGTATACATTACAGAGATGGATCTTTGAACGATAGAACGCATTAGAATCCTTTATCATTCCTCATTCCACAAAAAACCATTCTAAACCATTAATGTTACTCAAACTCTCTCAACTCACATTAGTGAACTTCAAAATTTCTTCCATCAACATTAAAGCGCTCATTCAACTGAAGTAAACTTACAAATTGTAAGTTTCTTATTCTTCTCTAATTTATTTAGCTATGGCTTAAATAGTGTTTTCGTCCCCGTAAGTTAGCGTGTTTTTGGTTTTCGTCCCTGTAATTTTTTGTTTTGTTTTAGTCCCTATATATCACATTCGCGTTCGTTTTAGTCCTTAAAACCAAAATCTGCAAGAAAATCTCAAGGAAAAACCGTAGGAAACCTTCGGATTTTCCTGTGGATTTTGACTTTAGGGACTAAACAGCAAGCAAAAAGTAAGATATAGAGACTAAAACCAACAAAAAAAAATTACAGGGACGAAAACAAAAAACTCGCTAACTTACATGGACGAAAACACTATTTAAACAATTATTTATTTATAAAGCGGTAGAAATTGATGATTGAGTTATGAAATAAATAGTTTATACATAACTAGAAACATATTATAATAGGTAGTTTTGTTGATCAATGCACTACTTTTTCTATTTTGGGGACTGCATTATCGCCATTGACGTTGATGTGAGTTGCAGAAAATTTTGGATACATCTCTGAATTTTTTCAACGTTTAGATTCTCAGTAACCGGAGATGCATCTCTAGAGTCTATCAGACTGTATTTTTTTTCTTCTTTTTATTTTTTTGCTTGTACTCGTTGTGTAACGCTTGTTGTGTGGTTTACTTACAAGCATTATGGTTGATAGATAAGACCACTTGAGGCACGAAAGGATTGCACAACATGCATCTGTTCGGAGGGAAATGAGTCAACCATCGCAGACTCCTGTTACCTCGAGCCCAGTTGATGTAGAGGCGTCAGCTTATGGGACTCATGTATCTCCGCCTTCTTCTTCCTGTAGGAGATGAGTGTCACCTCCTCATGCATCTCTACCTCCATCTTCTCGTAGGCGACAAGTTTCACCTATTCAGACACCTTAGACACTAAAGGTACCTGAGACACCCCAGACACAGGAGGCACCCCAGGCACCGCAGGGGTTTGGAGTAGGTCGTATAACTTGTCATTGTTGTCTCTTTACTCAAACCATATTGCCAGACATGTCTGGGATGAAGAGGTAAAATTAGTTGGATTCTATCTTATTAAATTGTGTTTGTTGTAATATTAAAAGTTTCTGACGATGATTAATTTTTCTACAAGACTGTGATCCACTAAAATTTATCAACCATGGGCGAAAGATTACTGGCCTGCAACAGCCTAATCAACAATGATTTTAGGATGTTTTGCAGCTATTTGGGATGAGAGATTTTTGCAAGACCCGTTATGTCACAGTTAACCGTTGTATGCTTAATGCGTTTGTAGAAAGATGGCACACGAAGACATCATTATTTCATCTTCCACACGATGAGATGTCTATCACAATCGACGATGTCTTGTGTCTGGTGTATCTTCTGATTAGGGGAAAAATTTTAGATAATGGGAGGACTAACAAAGATGGGGCACTGAAGTTGATGTTAAACTATCTGGGAGTTGACCTAGAGGATTCCATGAAGGAGTTTGAAGCCACCCAGAGGGCTCATGCTAGGTTTCGATTTCTTGAGAAGGTGTATACAAATGAGCTAGTTAGAGCATAACAGACTGCTGGTGATGACAAGCAGGTTGCGCAACATAGAGCACATGCTATGAGAGCATACCTGTTGTATTTGGTTGACACTACCATTTTAATGGACAAGAGTGTCACTTATGTGGATGTCATCTACCTGCGATACTTTGATGAATTTTAGTGAATCCATGAGTATGATTGGGGGGCCACTTATTTGGTCTACTTGTACTCTAAGTTATTTAAAGGTTGTATGTGGAAGACGAAACAGGTGAGAGGCAACATCACACTATTGATAGTAATATTCCTTAGAGTGTCATAGCTGAGAGCGACTGGAGCTATCTAGACAGAATGCTCTAGGAGATCCATCGAGGCCAACTCATTAGGAGATCTTATAGGAGGAGCAGGCTAGGGTTGATCATGTTGTATATGTGTTGCCTAGATGTCGCGTTATCATGGAGATTGAGCAAGCAGGTATTGACAAAGGACTCTTTTCGGATGGTATGAGGCGAGGGGCGTTGCAAATTCCATGATGGCGGAGGCACAAGTTACATTGCAGTACAAGAGGTAGTGTAGAAACAAGGGGTCTAGAGGCCGAGTCCATCATAAGTAGTAGTTTATAGTATTTATACTATGGATTTATTTCCGGTTGTATTTCATTTTGACTTATTTCTACTTCGTTGTATACTCGGGATTTATTACTTTATCTATATGATTTTATGCATATCTGTTGTATTGTCTAATTTACCATAATATATACCTTTATTATATCGTCAATTTCATCTGAGTATCACTAAAACAACAAACATAAAATTTACTGTCTGGTCTGGATACAGAGATGCATTTCTAGATTCTGTCTGGTGTGCATACTAAGATGCATCTTTGGAATAATCTGCGGTAGAAAAGTGCGTTTCAGAGAGGAATGCTTGAGGTGTAAATTGAATTATTCTGGAGATGCATCTCTAAAATAAAATTTATAAAATATATTAGGTGTGGTTTAGTTTTTACGTTTGACTGAAGTCAAAGGTGCGTTAGGAGATATATCTCCGAAATCTAAGAGACACTTTTAAATTTTGATAGGATGATTTTCCACCTGTGATGCATTAAAAAATTCTCATTAAACTTACTTCCAACTTTTTTTACTTCCAACTTTTTTTCTTCTTCTTTCATTACACCTTATATTTCTAATAGATCCTATGAAAATATGATATAACCCTTATTAAAAGGTAATTTCTAATCGCACCCATATTTTTTAATTATCTTTGTTTTTTAGAATTTGTTAAGGTGTAAGAAATTTATCATTTTAAAAGATAACTTCCAAAGTCGATAGTCTAGATATTAACTTTTGAATCGTAACATTTTATATATGATTAGTTTGTTACACTCGTTCAGTTCAGAATGTTATATTTTTTAAAATTCTCTAAAAGATTCCTTTCTTTTGAAGAGAGCTTCTTATCACACCACTCTTATTTTTTAGGCACCATCTAAATTTTTATTTTTACCCCTAATTTTTGGATGTGCACATCCGAACGCACCCTTTCTCTAAAATTTTTCAGTTTTTTTCGGATGTGCACATCCGGAAGAATTTCTGATCTGCAAATCCAGAAAAAATCAAAAGAATTTCATAAAATCATTTACTTCTAAATATAATTAAAATCCAACATAATTAAACTTAATATGATTTTTTCAATATAATTAAATCTAATTTAATTAAATCTAATATAATTAAAATTAATATGATTAAAATTAATATGATTTTTTCAATATAATTAAATTCAATATAATTAAATTAATTTTAGAAGTAAATACCATATAATTTTAATTATAATTTAGAGGTAAATACCATATAATTTATAAGTAAATACCATATAATTTTAAATACCAATATAATTAAACCCAATTTTAGAAGTAAATACCATATAATTTTAAATCTAATATAATTAAATTAATTTTTTCAATATAAAAAAATCATTTAAAATTAATTACCATATTAATCATATTAATTATATTGAAAAATAATAATCATATTAAATATCATATTAATTTTAATTAATATATATTTTAATTATATTGAAAAAATGATATTAATTTTAATTATATTGGATTTAATTATATTTAAAAGTAAATGATTTTATGGAATTCTTTTGATTTTTTCCGGATTTGCAAATCAGGAATTCTTCCGGATGTGCACATCCGGAACATATCAGCGTTTTTTAAAAATTTGGTGCGTCCGGATGTGCAAATCCGAAATCTGGGGGCAAAAATGAAATTTCACATGGTGCCTAAGAAACTTGGGTGGTGTATTAAGAAATCCTCTTAAATTATTGTGTTTGACTTTAGAATAAATATGTATCTCGTCAATCATAAGTCATGTAATCATCATATAATTTGTTAGATGTAATTTTATTTTTCAGTTTAATATAACATCTTTAGTTTAGTCTACATGACATTTTAGTTTGTGTATTTAAACAACTATATAACTGATTTCATAAATAATCTATAACAGAATTTCAATCTTTTGTTAGAAGTTAGTTACGTCTCTCTTCTTTCTCTTCCATCTTCATCATCTTCTTCCTTCTTGTCCACCAACAACTGGTATCTAGAACACCAGGCCGGATTCACGAAAAACACCAAGGAAAACATGAGCAAACGTGAGGCGTGTGTGATTGATTTTGTTTCTTGAATTCGCGTTGAATTTACGACCGGAATCAGAACAAAATCACATTTCTTGATTATGCGGGATTGGAAAACACAAGTGTTTGGTGAGATTTAAGTGAATTCTTGCACAAGATCGAAGATGAACGGTGGAAATGGTAACTTGAATACAAAGCTTCCAGTTTTTTATGGAAAGAATTGGAATCGGTGGATGATTCAAATGCGTGTGTTGTATGATACTCAAGATGTTATTGATCTCGTCAATGAAGGTTACGCAGCGGTTGCAGCAGATGCAACTCAATCACAAAGGAAGACGTATAAAAAGATGAGGAAGAAGGGCCAAAGTTTAGAGTATATTTTGAAAAAGAGAGATAGACATGTCTCATCAATCTCAAAAACAGTTACTTCTGAGAAGACACAACAATCAAGGATGAATACTCGCAGTACTTTTGCTTGAGAAGCAAGTACATGAGCTTGTTATGAGGTTTTAACAGTTTCACCAGAGAAAAAGTTTCAGAAACAACTGTCATATCAAATCAATATTTCAAAAAGCTTCAAATATCTGAGTGTAGGACGAGGATTCTTATTTTATCAGAACTCAAGATTAGTCCAATTGTTAATTCAAAGCACAAAGCATAGAATTAAAATTTTTATTTTCTGTTCAAAATTAAGCAATCAAGGATAAAAAAGGATCATACACACTCTAATCAAGATTTATAGACCATACTTAGAGAAATTTCAGATTTAATGAAAAATTCCAATTGAGTGCCATCAGAATCCAATTTTTCTTCCAATACTCAATTCAAAAGATAAGCATTTATTCATTGACAAAGACCATGTTCATATTTTTCTTAATATAATCGAAATCTGGCAATGGCTAAGGGTTTTGTAAATATATCAGCCCATTAATGATCAGTATCAATAAACTGAATATCTATTACACCCTTTTGAACATAGTTTCTTATAAAATGATGTTTGATCTCAATAAGCTTTGTTCTAGAATGTTGAATTGGATTCTTTGTTAGACAGATAGCAGCAGTGTTATCACACAGAATATGAATATTGTTTTAAAAAATCTGATAATCTTCAAGTTGTTATTTCATCCATAGTAGTTGTGTGCAACAATTAACAGCTGAAATGTATTCTGCTTCTGCTGTAGATAGAGCAATAGTTGCTTGTCTTGTACTACCCCAAGATATAAGGTTTTCACCTAAGAATTGATATGTTCCACTAGTGGATTCCCTCTCAATTCTATCTCCGGCATAGTCAGCATCACATAATCCAATTCGCTTATAATATGAGGATTTCTTATAAAGAAGTCCAAGATTGGTTGTTTCTTTCAAATATCTAAAGATTCTCTTAATAGCTGTTAAATGAGTTTCTCTAAGATCTGATTGGAATCTTGCACACAAACATACACTGAATATAATATCTGGTATGGAAGCAGTGAGATAGAGTAATGAACCTATCATACCTCAATACTTAGTTGGATCCACTTTGGTACTGCATTGTTCACCATTCAGATTGCAGGTTGGATGAATAGGAGTTGGCATGACTTTGCATTCATCAAGATTAAGCTTTTTCAAGAGTTCTTTTGTGTACTTAGACTGATGAATGTATATACCTTCTTCTTTCTAATTAATTTGAATTCCAAGGAAGTACTTTAATTCACCCACCATACCCATCTCAAATTCAGGCTGCATAATTTTTGAAAAATCTTGACAAAGAGATTCTTTTGTGGAACCAAAAATAATGTCATCAACATAAATTTGAAGAATCAAGATTTCTTCTTCTAGAGTTTTCCTAAATAGTGTAGTGTCAACCTTGCCTTTATAAAAACCATATTCAAGCATATAATTACTCAATCTCCCATACCATGCTCTTGGAGCTTGTTTGAGTCCATAGAGTGATTCATTGAGCTTGTAGACAAAGTCTGAATGGTTTGGATCTTCAAATCTAGGAGGTTGCTTGACATATACTTCTTCAGTATTAACTTCATTCAGAAAAGCACTTTTTACGTCCATCTGATAGAGCACAATGTCATGGTTGATGGCATAAGAGATAAGGAGCCTTATAGCTTCTAACCTTGCCACGGGAGCAAAGATTTCAAAGAAGTCAATTCTCTCTTGATGACTATAGCCTTGAGCTACAAGTTTGGCTTTATTTCGTACGACTTCTCCATGTTCATTAAGCTTGTTACGAAATACCCACTTGGTCCTAGTGATGTTTTTCATCTGTGGTCTTGGAACAAGATCCCACACATCATTGTTAGAACAAGATTTGGTTTTGCAAGCTATCTCTAAGTTTTGATAATAACAAAGTAGTATTTGTGTGAGAACAATTTTGGTACTTTAACGTTTGTTTTCTAAAGAATTGACAAATAGGATCTGACTCTGATAAAGAAAGCTCTGACTCTGATAGAGATCATGTGGAACGTTACTCTCAATTGACCAAAAATCGCTTCTATGTCAAAGAAGCAAATTTGCTTCTGATCTGCTCAACTTCAGAAAGATTCTAAGAAGACAATATGTTGTTACTGCAATGTTCTCTTGGATTCTGGATCTGAATATGACTCTAATAATTATCTTCTGAAGACTAAGTGCTAAAAACTATGAAGACAAAGTTCTACTGAACAATGTTCTGAAGACTATGAAGACTTAAGTTTCTGAAGACTAAATGCTGTAGACTCTGAAGACAAGGTTCTGCTGAACAACGTTCTGAAGACTCTGAAGACTTAAGTTTCTGATAACCAAGGGTTCTGAAGGCGGAGTGCTGAAGACAAGGTTCTGGTGGATAAGTTCTGAAGACTCTGATGACTCAAGACTTTGAAGACCTAGTGATTAATTCTTCTGATCATGCTTCCACCATATCTATTCAGAAGCCTCTGATGAACAGAAGAAGATGAAACGTTTGCGAGGGAAAATAGTACATAGTATATATCAAACACGTTTTTTTCCACTACCATTCCACTTCCCTGATTTGGTGGTACAAAGGACAACTTTTGTGTACGATTTTCATCCCTGCATAATGACATTATTTTAAGTCGCTAGCAATCTCAATGATATTCCTGATCTTCCCTCCAACGGATCTTTTTTCTGGCTATATAAGGACTCGATCACTTGAAGAAAAGTGTGATACTGATATATACTGGTGAGACTGATATATACGAGAGAGACATGCGTGAACAGTAAAGCACCACAATACAAAGCAAATTACATTGTTCATACTACATAGATTTTATGCGAGCAATTTATAGTGTTTATATCAGCTTGTGTAGAAGCAATTCATTGTAAACATTAATTTTGTTCAAACAATTATTTGTATTCCTTAAGGGACCAGTTGGGTCAGAATCCTTAAGAAGAGACGGTTAGTCTTTGATTGTTAGTCACCAGCAGTTGCTAGTGCAGTGTAATCAGTTGATTATAGTGGATTAAGTCCTTGTGTATAAGGCGAAATCACCTTGGCGAGTGGACTGGATTAACTTGATAGTTTTCAAGTGAACCGGGATATATCGTGTGTCTTTCTCTATTGCTAGTTTATTTGTGATCTTTGTTTGAGTTTCACAAAAAGCTTTCATTTTGAAAACCCAATTCAAACCCCCAATTTCTTGTGTTTTCTCACACCTTCAATTGGCATCAGAGATCCGGTTCTGATTGTGATAAAAATATTTATCAACACTTCACCGTGTTCAGTACCGATCCAATATTTGTGTGAGATATCATGGTTGCATCCAATACTAATCCTATTCTAGAAGAGAAAGATCATTACAGTGCCAAACCACCAGTCTTTGATGGTGAAAAGTTTGACTACTGGAAAGATAGAATTGAAAGTTTCTTTCTTGGTTATGATGTAGATCTTTGGGATCTTGTAGTCGATGGCCACACCCACCCAGTTGATGCTACAGGAGTTAAAGTGTCTAGAAGTGCTATGACCAACCAACAAAAGAAAGATTACAAGAATCATCACAAGGCAAGAACTATATTGCTAAATGCTATCTTTATACTGAGTATTAGAAGATAACAAATAGAGAAACTGCCAAATCAATTTTTGATTCTCTGAGAATGACTCATGAAGGAAATGCTCAAGTTAAAGAGACAAAGACGCTTGCCCTAATCCAGAAATATGAGGCATTCAGAATGGAGGATGATGAAACAGTTGAGACTATGCTTTCAAGGTTTCAAATGCTTGTCGCGGGACTTAAAGTTTTGGACAAAGGATACTCAACTGCTGATCATGTTAAAAAGATCATCAGAAGTCTTCCCAAGAAATGGAGACCTATGGTAACAAATCTAAAGCTATCCAAGGATCAGAATAGTATAAGTCTTGAAGAACTTGTTAGTTCTTTAAGAAGTCATGAGATAGAGCTGGAAGAAAATGAACCTCAAAAGAAAAGTAAATCTATTGCTCTTAAGTCTAAACCTGAAAAGGCAAAGGCTTATCAAGCTGAGGAAGAATCTGAAGATTCTGATGAAGAATCAGAAGATGAGCTGTCACTTATCTCCAGAAGGATCAACAAACTCTGGAAACATAGGCAAGGAAACTTCACAGGATCAAGAAGAAACAAAGGCCATTCTGAGTCATCATCTGGACAAAAGAAGCAGAGTTCTGGAAAAGAGGTCATCTGCTATGAGTGTAAAGAGCCAGGTCATTACAAGAATGAGTGTTCAAAGCATAAGAATGACAAGAAGCCTAAGAAGAACTTCTCCAAAGCGAAGAAGGGACTCATGGCAACTTGGGATGACTCTAATTTTGAAGAAGAAGATTCTAATGAAGAACAAGCAAACGTTACGTTAGTAGCAACAATAATTGACGTTGAAGTCTCTGGAGAACCAGAAGAAAAAATGTCATCAGAACCAGAATCAGACTCTGACTCTGACTCAGAGGTATTATCTAAACTCTCTCGTTGTGAATTAGAGTCGTATCTTTCAAAAATGCTGGAAAAATATCAAACTCTTCAAAGTAAATACAAGAATCTTAAAAAATCCCATGTAATTGCTTCTGAAGTAAGAGATAAGCTTGAGCAGAATAATTCTTCTCTAAATGAAAACATTTTTTATTTAAAAAATAATAATTGTGCTTTGAAAAGCAAAATTTCTAAATTAGAAGAAGAATTAATCTCCAATGTCTCTGACACAAGCTGTGTCAACAAGTATGATAGAGCATTCCGGTACTTTCTGGCTAAAAGCATAGATAGAAGCATAATAGCTTCCATGATCTATGGAGATAGCAGAAACGGTAAGAAAGGTTTGGGGTGTATAGAAACATTTGAAATAGACGAAAGTCAGTCTGTTAAACCAAAACCTCTCTATGACCATTTTGTGCCTTCTGACACTGAGCTTGTTTGCTCTGAGCTTGCACAGAAACTCCCACCGACACAGAAGTCTATTTCTAAAGCTAAATATCATGCACAAATTCCACTTGATTATCCTGTTGCAGATAAGCCCAAAGTTGTCAAACACTCTGGGAAAACTAACAAAAGAGGAACCAGAAAGTGGGTACCTACGGACAAGATAATCTATGTTGCAGATATCCTTAGCAGCTCAGTTAAAACACCAATCATGGTACCTGGATAGTGGTTGCTCGCGACACATGACGGGAAGAAGGCATATGTTCCAAAGTCTGGAACTTAAGCCTGGAGGCTTCGTTGGTTTCGGAGGAAACCAGAAAGGAGAAAAGAATTGGCTCTGGAACTGTTGGTAATGGTAACCTTCCTTCTATTACTGATGTTCTTCTGGTCGATGGTTTGATGCATAACTTGTTGTCAATTAGTCAACTTAGTGACAATGGTTATAATATCATCTTTAATCAAAAGTCCTGTAAGGCTGTTAGTCAGAAAGATGACTCAATCCTTTTTATCGGAAAGAGGAAAAAAAACATTTATAAGATTAGACTTTTTGATCTCTGTGAACAGAATGTCAAATGCTTAATGTCTGTTAATGAGGAGCAATGGGTATGACATAGACGTTTAGGCCATATTAGCATGAGGAGGATTTCTCAGCTAAATAAGCTTGAACTTGTCAGAGGCTTACCAAATCTGAAGTATTCTTCAGATGCTCTTTGTGAAGCATGTAAAAAAGGAATGTTTTCTAAAACTTCCTTCAAAGCAAAAAATGTTGTGTCCACCTCTAGACCGTTAGAACTTCTACACATTAATTTGTTTGGACCAATGAAAGCTGCTTCAATCAGTGGAAAGAAGTATGGATTAGTTATCATTGATGACTATAGTCGTTGGACATGGGCAAAATTCTTGAAACACAAGGATGAGTCACATTCTGTGTTCTCTACCTTTTGCTCACAAGTGCAAACAGAGAAGGATTGCAAAATAGTCAGAGTCAGAAGTGATCATGGCGGAGAATTTGAGAACAGATACTTTTAGAATCTTTTTGATTCCCATGGCATTTCTCATGATTTCTCCTGTCCCAGAACTCCATAATAGAATGGAGTAGTGGAAAGGAAGAATAGGACTTTGCAAGAAATGACTCGTACTATGATCCAAGAAACTGACATGGCTAAGCACTTCTGGGCAGAGGCAGTAAATACAACATGTTATATTCAGAACAGGATTTCTATCAGACCTATTCTGGGTAAGACTCCTTATGAATTGTGGAAAAATAGAAAACCCAACATCTCGTATTTTCATCCTTTTGGCTGTACTTGTTTTATGTTGAACGCTAAATAGAATCTTGGCAAGTTTGACTCCAAAGCTCAAAAGTGTTTGCTGTTAGGATACTCTGAACGCTCTAAAGGCTAAAAATTCTATAACACAGAAACACGGTTATTGAGGAATCAATTCATGTCAGATTCAATGATAAGCTTGACCCTGAAAAGTCAAAGCTAGTTGAAAAGTTTGCAGATCTGAAGATCACCTTATTAGAATCCAAGGAAGAAGATTCTGAAGAAGGAGACAAAGTTGCAGATTCTCCAAAATCAGATACAACCTTACCAGAAACAGCAAATAGTCCATTGATGCATCCGCAAGTGCACGGAAATATCGAAGTAATATAAAAGATTGTCGAACCCACAGAGACCAATGTCAACCTACCGTAATCTATCGTCGCTTTGTAAAGCTAAGGTTAATGATAATTGATAAAAGGGAAACTAAAACTAAAACTAAAATAAAACTAAGAAAATGTGATAATAAAGAGAGTCCGGAATATGGATTCCGCGTTCCTAAAGGACTTTGTAGAATTCGGGCACTAATTACAACTATAACTTAGTTCCGTAGAATATACCGACTTAAAAACTCCGCCTCACGCTCTCGCGGTATTAACTAAAGTCATATTCCCTAATCCCAAGATTTTGCTCTCGCTCGCCCGGTAACTAGGAAATATATTTTGAAAGCCAATAATATCCTAAACGTATCTAAAGCGCTCTCGCTGTATTTAGATATGTTGCCTAATTTCCACTATCCGGTTCGACCCCCACGCTCTCGCAGTGCCGGCTCTAACCTTAATTAATTTCTCACTCTCGTGACAAAATCGTGTTAAATAACCTCTCACTCTCGTGACAAAGCTATTTAAATTAGACTTGGAAATTAAAACCAAAATAGAATTTTAATCATAAATTCGCACCTATTATTTTCTACCGAGTCCCGTCGGTAACGACGGTCCTCATTCGCCGGACTCAAGAATATTTAGCAAGACATGGAATTAAATGTAAACAAATTAAACATTATAATTGCATTTGAAAACATCATGATAATTAATTTAGGAAAGCGATAAACAATAATAATAAGAAATTAGATAAAGAACCTGTAAAGACTTGAAGTAAAATGCAGGAAATAAAGAAACTTGAATTAACTTTAACTTCAATAATGACGGCAAGATTATTGATCCAAGCAAGTTACATAGAACATAGGTCTAAATACTAATGGTGGAGTAGTTCCTCGATGTGAGAAACTACCCCTTTTACAATTGTAATTTCTGCCTAAAACTATGAAACAACTTCGGTAGCACTTCCGCGCACAAAACTTGGATGCCCCAAAACTAAGAAAACAAGGCCTATTTATAGGAGGAAATTTGTTCACCAACTTCCATGGTTCATGTGTGAGTAGTGGAGAAAGTGGGGGAAAACTTCCAAGTAGGGCTATTAGTGGGCGGTTACTTGACCAGGCGTGGAGAGAAATAAGGAACGTCATTGAAATATTCTGAGAAAACCAAGCCATGTCGGTCGTCATACGCCTTGTGAAGAGGGGCACACTTTGAAGGCGTTACGGTTGCCACAGCCCTGTGACGAGGGTCACACTTCGAAGGCGTTACGGTCGCCACAACCTTGTGACGACCGCCATGCTCTTTGAGTGCAGAATTTCTATTTTTCTGTCATCTGTCCCCTTTTCTTCCCTTTTCTTCCGTATTCTTTCTTCTTTCCTCATGCAGGTTGATTGAGATAAAATACCTGAAAATGAACTTGAACACTTGCAAATAAAACGTGAATAAACGAAAATCGATAAAATAATTCATACAAGTTAAGTCAATTTAACGATATAATTTCGCGTTATCAAACTCCCCCGCACTTAAACCTTTGCTTGTCCTCAAGCAAACCATGACTCGCGAGAAAAATAGTGAATACGGATACTCATCCTAGGCTACCAACTCTACTTCGGTTAAGGTTGTGTCGATAGGTACTTGCTCACACTCTAAGGACATCGTAACAACACAATTCCTCTTTGGCGGTCATCAACCTCCCTCCTATACAAACCAATCCGAATCATATCATTATACCTAAGCCTAACTCACTCATCCTTCTTTTATCCCTTTTCATTTTGGCACAATCACATTAAGCCCGTTATCCTTTCACACTCATGGTAGGATAGCCTGTTAGTGACTATGATCTCATTATCATCATTTTTTTTCTTTTTGCACATTGGCTTAAATATCAATAGAATAAAGAAGTTTGCACCGTTGGGCTAAATGATCGGGTGAGGATCACCTAACTTAGAAGGAACATTTCTTTTCATTCATTCATTTTTTTCTTAATTTACCTTTTTAAGCCTGAGATCATACACTTATTTGCATCGGCTTCCTACTTAGTGTGTGCTTAGGATGATGCTGGCTGCTAAATAAACTAATTAGGGACTACTAAAGGGGTGAGAACTTAAGGCTATGGCATAAAAAGTACTCAAATTGATTTCCATAATTTAGAGGCTCACGGTGTTAAAACGATACCGATCTTGCGGAATTTTCCCAAGTCTCACAATCTAACCTCAATTTCGTCTGTAACCTAAGATTTTCAAAAGAAACACTATTTTTAACTCAAAAAATTTTAAAATATTTGGTATGGCTCAAGAGAATGGGAAAATCGATAAACAACATAAAATCAACATAAAGACTCGACAGCACATGCACAGACGCACGAAACATTAAAACAGAAAAATTTTAAAATCATGCTAGAACACAGTAAATCTAACTAGAAAGCGGTAAAATGAAAGCGGTAAATGTTCCTCCCCCACACTTAAACCAAACATTGTCCTCAATGTTTTGATAAAAGGTGGTAGAGGAAAGATAGAACCTGTATGAATGCCATTGCGTGCTACCACGACCAAATTCGCGTTGATTCTTCCCTTGTTGTCCCCGTCTTCGCTGACCACTTCTATTCCGGTGTCTTGCACTACGAGTTATCCGAATTTGCTGAAACTTCATTTTCTTGAAGCCGCTCATTATATTGCCTATTTCAGAAGGAAGTACCTGCAAAAATTGTTAGAAAAATACGATGCGGTGTGTGCAGGTGGAACCTGACCATGCGAAAAGACAAGGAGAAGGTGAGTTACGAACGGGAGAGATGTGCCCTCTCCTATAATACTCAACATTGGTGTCACCACTAGCAGCGACATTCATAGGAATGCCCGTGGGCACCAGGTCATTTTAAGGGATTGTCATCTAGAGATCTTTCGCCTAAATGCAGCTGAGACGTGACAAGCGATACAATTCTTTATTTTCTGCAAACACAAACAATAAAAGGAAAACATTAAATTAAAATCTTGTGGGTTTCCACCCACGCAGGGCTTTGTTTAACATTGATAGCTCGACGGTTAGGAGTGTTAATCTTCGGTTTCCATGGCCATTTATCAAGCCATCTCACATATCCCTCACCTTTTCTTTTCTTCCTTCTGTGGGGTGGTTCATTCTTTTGAACTTGTGGTGGTGGTTTTGGATCTATCCTAAGTATCAGCTTTTCAAGTTTGGGCTTAGCTATTTCATCCACCATCTCAAATTCTAACCTTATCCTCTTAGCAGTAATGATATCCCTAGTTTCATGGTCCTCAAATTTTCTCTTTTTATGCGTGACCTCAAACAAAGATGCATCGGTGTGGATATTTTCCAATACCTCCGCATACGTTTTGGATTGGGATTCTACCTTAGCTTCCACAAACCTTTGCGAGAAAGGAATTGGTGGGGTATATGGAGGAGGAACGACATTAGGTGCTTCCTTCGCTACCTCTTCGACAACCTCCCTTTCGGATGGTGTCGATGGATTTTTCTCAATCTCTACTCTCTTCTCACCAGAACTCTCCTCAACCTCATTATCACTCACCTCAACCTCATTATCACTCTCCTCGGGATTCTCGATTTGTTTTTCATTAATGGTTGTTACAACATCCACATGCTCCTCAGGGGAGGGTCCTATAGGTGTCTGTGCAAGCAGGGAGATTTGAGTCTCCAATGCCTCAGTGTGAGTCGCGAGGGACTCGACCATAGTGTTTATCTGCCTAAGGTTTTCATAAGTATCGAGATGTTGTCTTCTAAGCTCTTCATTCTGGAGATTTTGTGTCTCCACAAAGTGCTCCATCATAGATTCTAACCTAGAATTAGTTGTTGTTTCAATGAAATCCTCCATTAATGTTTCGAGGTTGGAGTTAACAGATTCTTGTGGTTCTTCAAAATATTGGGAATGGTGATTGTAGAGGAAATTTGGGTGCAGTTCCTCGAGATATTGGGAGTGAGTCAGTGTCGCATTGAAATCATGCATTAACATTTCTAGGTTGGAATTATGAGATTCTTGCGACTCCTCAAAATGTTGGGATTGGTAGTTGCAGAGGTAATTTGGATGAGAATGAGTTAATGATGCATTGAAATTCTCCATTTGTATTTCGAGGTTGGAATTATGGGATTCTTGCGATTCCTCAAAATAATGGGAGTGGTGATAGTAGAAAAAATTTGGGTGATACATAGTAATGAGTGCCTTAGTCTATACGATGTAACAACGGAATAACAATATTGAATGTTGGTCCCCGGCAACGGCGCCAAAAACTAGATGCGTCCGCAAGTGCACGGAAATATCGAAGTAATATAAAAGATTGTCGAACCCACAGAGACCAATGTCAACCTACCGTAATCTATCGTCGCTTTGTAAATCTAAGGCTAATGATAATTGATAAAAGGGAAACTAAAACTAAAACTAAAATAAAACTAAGAAAATATGATAATAAAGAGAGGCCGGAATATGGATTCCGCGTTCCTAAAGGACTTTGTAGAATTCAGGTACTAATTACAACTATAACTTAGTTCCGTAGAATATATCGACTTAAAAACTCCGCCTCACGCTCTCGCGGTATTAACTAAAGTCATGTTCCCTAATCCCAAGATTTTGCTCTCGCTCGCCCGATAACTAGGAAATATATTTTGAAAGCCAATAATATCCTAAACGTATCTAAAGCGCTCTCACTGTATTTAGATATGTTGCCTTATTTCCACTATCCGGTTCGACCCCCACGCTCTCGCAGTGCCGGCTCTAACCTTAATTAATTTCTCACTCCCGTGACAAAATCGTGTTAAATAACCTCTCACTCTCATGACAAAGCTATTTAAATTAGACTTGGAAATTAAAACCAAAACAAAATTTTAATCATAAATTCGCACCTATTATTTTCTATCGAGTCCCGTCGGTAACGACGGTCCTCATACGCCGGACTCAAGAATATTTAGCAAGACATGGAATTAAACGTAAACAAATTAAACATTATAATTGCATTTGAAAACATCATGATAATTAATTTAGGAAAGCGATAAACAATAATAATAAGAAATTAGATAAAGAACCTGTAAAGACTTGAAGTAAAATGCGGGAAATAAAGAAACTTGAATTAACTTTAACTTCAATAATGACGGAAAGATTATTGATCCAAGCAAGTTACATAGAACATAGGCCTAAATACTAATGGTGGAGTAGTTCCTCGATGTGAGAAACTACCCCTTTTACAATTGTAATTTCTGCCTAAAACTATGAAACAACTTCGGTAGCGCTTCCGTGCACAAAACTTGGATGCCCCAAAACTAAGAAAACAAGGTCTATTTATAGGAGGAAATTTGTTCACCAACTTCCATGGGTCATGTGTGAGTAGTGGAGAAAGTGGGGGAAAACTTCCAAGTAGTGCTATTAGTGGGCGGTTACTTGACCAGGCGTGGAGAGAAATAAGGAACGTCATTGAAATATTCTGAGAAAACCAAGCCATGTCGGTCGCCATACGCCTTGTGACGAGGGTCACACTTTGAAGGCGTTACAGTCGCCACAGCCCTGTGACGAGGGTCACACTTCGAAGGTGTTATGGTCGCCACAGCCTTGTGACGGTTTGAGTGCAGAATTTCTATTTTTCTGTCATCTGTCCTCTTTTCTTCCCTTTTCTTCCCTATTATTTCTTCTTTCCTCATGCATACCTGAAAATGAACTTGAACACTTGCAAATAAAACGCGAATAAATGAAAATCGATAAAATAATTCATGCAAGTTAAGTCAATTTAACGATATAATTTCGCGTTATCATCCATCTCATCAGAAGAAGAATAGACTAAAGACTTCTCTTTCTGAAGAATTGATTCTGGGAGACAAATCTGATCCAGTCAAAACTCGTTCATCATTCAAACCTTTTGAAGAAACTCTTCTGGGTTTGGTGTCTCTGATAGAGCCAACATCAGTTGATGAAGCTCTTAGGGAAAATGAGTGGATTCTGGCCATGCAAGAATAGCTGAATCAGTTCACCAGAAATGATGTCTGGGATCTTGTTCAGAAACCCAAAGGTGTCCACAACAAAGTGGGTATTCATAAACAAGTTAGATGAGAAAGGTGAGGTCGTAAGAAACAAAGCACGACTGGTAGCACAAGGTTATAGTCAGCAAGAAGGGATAAACTATACAGAAACCTTTGCACCAGTTGCCAGGTTAGAATCTATTCGTCTTTTAATTTCCTTTGCTGTGAATCATGACATTACTTTATATCAGATGGATGTAAAGAGTGCATTTTTAAACAGATATATTTCTGAAGAAGTGTATATGCACCAACCTCCTGGATTTGAAAGTTTTGAAAACCCATATTTCGTTTTCAAACTTAAAAAATCGTTATATGGTCTGAAACAGGCTTCTAGAGCTTGGTATGAAAGGCTAAGTAACTTTCTTTTGGAAAATGACTTTACCAGAGGAAAAGTGGATACACCACTCTTTTGTAAAACCTTTAAATATGACATTCTGGTTGTTCAAATCTACGTTGATGATATTATAGTTGGTTCTGCTAATACTTCCTCGTGCAAGGAATTTTCTAAGTTAATGCTGGCTGAATTTGAAATGAGTCTGATGGGAGAACTCAGATTCTTTCTGGGAATTCAGATTGATCAACGTCCGGAAGGAACATATATTCATTAGAGCAAGTATGCAAGAGAACTTCTGAAGAAGTTCAATATGTCAGAAAGTAAACCTGCTAAGACTCCTATGCATCCGACATGCATTCTGAAGAAAGAAGAAGTAAGTAAAAAGGTTTGTCAGAAGCTTTATCGTGGTATGATAGGCTCTCTTCTGTATTTGACTGCTTCTCGTCCAGATATTCTATTCAGCGTATGTCTTTGTGCTTGTTTCCAATCAGATCCAAGGGAAACTCACTTAACCGTTGTTAAGAGAATCCTAAGGTATCTAAAAGGAACAACTAACCTTGGCTTGATGTATAAGAAAACATCAGAGTACAAGCTTTCTGGTTACTGTGATGCAGATTATACTGGAGACAGATTGGAAAGGAAAAGTACTTCTGGAAACTGTCAGTTTTTGGGGAACGAATTCGTCTCTTGGGAAAGCAAAAGATAATCAACAATTGCACTTTCAACTGCAGAAGCAAAATATATCTCGGCATCATTATGCAGTACTCATATACTCTGGATGAAAAATTAACTCGAAGATTATCAGATACACGAGAGTAACATTCATATCTTCTGTAATAATATTTCTGCTATCTGTTTATCTAAGAATCATATTCTGCGTTCTAGGGCAAAACATATTGAAATAAAACATCAATTTTTACGTGACTATGTTTAGAAGGGTACTATTCAGTTAAAATTTGTGGATACAGACCACCAGTGGGTTAATATTTTCACAAAACCCCTTACTGAGGATAAATTCGTATTCATTCTGGAAAATCTATTTATAAAACCTTGTCCAGAATGAGAAGATGATATTTTAATGTGTCAAGTCACCAGAACTTCTGAGATAAGATTCTGATGTTAAGCAAAGTGTTTTATTATTTATTTTATGTCCTTCTGATTGACGATACTTCTACATGTTAGAAGATGTCTTGATCAGAAACCCGTCCAGTCATATACCTCTTGGTATTCTTGACCTTGGGAATATCAAACGTGTTCTCTTGAAAACAAACGGTTATGATTATTTGTGACACTTGTCCAAAATCAAATCATACCTTTCTGTTGAAGAGACACCTCGAGCGTTATGATTTCGTGAGACTAGGTTTCAAGTAATTATTACCTATTACTCCCACCTTTTTTATCATCATCAGTATTTTTGTTATAAATACTCACTCTCTCACTATCACACACTACGCTACTTTCACTTCCCACAATTTCTCTTAAAAACCTTAAAACCCTTTTTGTGCTCTGTAACTCCACCATCTTCATCAATGGATGAATTATCTCAAACTCTCTCTACAGCTCAACTACTTGGATATCAGTTTACTATTCCTGAGAAATGTCATATCACTCTCGACACGTTGGTAACTGATCTTCGTGTTCTTTGCGAAACTATGGTGGATTTCAAAAATCTTAAGTATAATGGATGTGATCTTACTCAAACACTTGATTTCCAAGGCTGGAATGGTTTCTTTAAAAGATTGCAAGGATCCACCTTTCCTATCTTGGTTAAAGATTTTTGGATTCACGCAACTACTAGTAGGAATGTCATCGTTTCCACTGTGTTTGGAAGACGAACCATCATTACAGAAAAGACTATTTGTGATTTAATCTCTCGTGATGGAAAATGGCTAAGAATCTTCAATGTTGAAACTGATAAGCAAAGGGAAGCCAAAGTCACTGCTTCTATTTTTAAAGAAGAAACTGTTCTGGATTCTAAGAAGGACCCTTCCTCATCGTTCTTAAAAGACCCTTTCAGAGTTTGGTTCAAAATCATGTTGGGAAGTATTTATCACCGTCATCCTACTCATTCATCTGATTACATCAATTTGTCTCAGAAGTATATTTTATACTTCCTGTTGAAAGGAAAGAAAATACATCTCCCATTTATCCTGTTCAGTTTTCTGAGAAAGTCTATAGCAAACTCAAGGACTAGCTCTACCAAAAAGGGAAATCATATCCCTTACGGCAGACTCATCTCCGATATTCTTATTGAATATGGTTTATTTGAGGATCTGTTAGTTTCTAGGCTCACTAAAGAACTTGAAAAGGAGTCTGGACACATTTTCTGGGCTAATAATTTGAAGAATATGAAGTTTCTTAAAAAGATCACTCATCGAACTGTTATTCCAACACAACATGAACTTAACTTTGTTAGGTTTCCAATTTCTGGATTTCCATCCTTTTCAAAGACTTATAATCCAGATGAGCTTACAAACTACTTTGTTGGATGCAAAGATGAAGCACTAGATGTGTGGATTGACATGGATAATATGTCGGATACTCTTCCTGAGATCTTCCAGAAAAAGGGGAAAGGTAAGAAAAAGAAAAGTGATGATGATGACGGACCATCATAAAAGAAGATGAAGATGGCATCTATATCTGCTTCTCCTACTGGCGATCAGAGTAAGTCTTCTGAATCTCCTTCTGTAACTGCACATGTTATTATTAACAGAAATTTATCTTCATCTCTTCCTACTTCATCTCCACCTCCTTCAACACAACCAATATTCTCTACTCCACCACCACTATTTTCAACTGTTATCACCACCTCTCCCATACCCATTTCTGAACCATCAACTGCAATAATTCCATCCTCTGCCCCATCTATACAACTTACACCACAAATACTAGAAATCACATCAACTCAACCATGTTCTACCATATCCATACACCAAAACCCCATCATTACTGAACAACCATTTCCAACCATCTCATTACCATTAAACACTCAATCTTTTTCTGAAGAATTTCCCACTGAACTTCTTCAAACAACCAACTCTCCATCAACCACTCCATTAACTGCTCCACAAATAATACCAGACAATCCTGAACCTTCTTCACACAATGATACCACCAATTTGGGTGATTCTGTTGAAGAAAATCAAAGATTCCCTGAGAATCAACCCTCTAACCTTCCTCCTAACCTAGATGAAGTTATTTATGTTTTTAACGACAATGTGGTTATAAGATTCAAGACACTCTCTGATGAATCAAGTTCTAGCAAAGACCCTTCTGCCTTGGGTGCTCTGTGGGATCAATTCAATCAGTGGATGTCTGAGGAATTTCAGAAGATTCAGAATTTCTCTGTTCAGACAAAATCTATTTTATCCAACAAGCTGAAAAGAGGTTGAAAGATAAAAAGGAAGCTGAAGCTAGGCTAGTTGCTGAAAGGGAACTGGCTGAGAGGTTAGCCAAGGAAGCTCTAGACAGAGAAGCTGAAAGATTGGCTAAGGAAACTCAAGAACAAGCTGAGAGAGAGGTTGCTGAAAAACTCTAACTCTAATCCAGTGTTGAAGATTCTAGCTAGCATTCAGAAAGAGCAAAAGTTATTCAGAACCAGGATGGACAAGCAAGATGAAGTCACTTCCATCATTCAGAATGCACTTGCTTAGATCCTTCAGAGGCTCCCTCCTCCTTCTCAACCTTAGGCACCTTTTTAGGCTACCCCTTAGTTTTCCTTGTTTGTTTGTTTATCTTATTTTGTATTATGGATTATCTTTTTGTCTACCTTTTTTTATTATGACAAAAAGGGGGAGTATTTTAATGGAAAGTTATTTTGATAAATATCTTGTCTCTGAATCATAGTTCTAACATTTTAACACTTTTATTGCATAATCTTCTTAGAATGCTTTTCAGGAACAATATTTATATTGGCAATTTGGCTCTGATTTAGTCAGACTCTGATATAACCAATCAGACTCTGCTATCAGACTTCATTACCACTATAATCAAGCTCTGATATTCTGGATCTGACTAGATCCTTGTAATCAGGCTCTAGTAACCCTAATCTGATAAGATTTGTTTAAGTCTTAGATTCAGGGGGAGCTTGATAAAGGGAAGTTAACTCTAAACTTATCTGCGTCATTTCCTATTAATTATCCTCGTACAAAATTGTGTTATCAAAATACATTGTTTTGTCATTATCAAAAAGAGGGAGATTGTTAGAACAAGATTTGGTTTTGCAAGATATCTCTAAGTTTTGATAATAACAAAGTAGTATTTGTGTGAGAACAATTTTGGTACTCTAACGTTTATTTTCTAAAGAATTGACAAATAGGATCTGACTCTGATAAAGAAAGCTCTGACTTTGATAGAGATCATGTGGAACGTCACTCTCAATTGACCAAAAGTCGCTTCTGCGTCAAAGAAGCAAATTTGCTTCTGATCTGCTCAACTTCAGAAAGATTCTAATAAGACAATATACTGCTGCTACAATGTTCTCTTGGATTCTGGATCTGAATATGACTCTGATAATTATCTTCTGAAGACTAAGTGCTAAAGACTCTGAAGACAAAGTTCTGTTGAACAACGTTCTGAAGACTATGAAGACTTAAGTTTCTGAAGACTAAGTGCTGAAGACTCCGAAGACAAGGTTCTGCTGAACAACGTTCTGAAGACTCTGAAGACTTAAGTTTCTGATAACCAAGGGTTCTAAAGACGGAGTGCTGAAGACTCTGAAGACAAGGTTCTGGTGAACAAGTTCTGAAGACTCTGATGACTCAAGACTCTGAAGACCCAGTGATTAATTCTTGTGATCATGCTTCAACTATATCTATTCAGATGCCTCTGATGAAAAGAAGAAGATGAAATGTTTGTGAGGGAAAATAGTACATAGTACATATCAAACACGTTCTTTTCCACTACCATTCCACTACCCTGATTTGGTGGTACAAAGGACAACTTTTGTGTATAATTTTCATCCCTGCATAACGACATTATTTCAAGTCTCCAGCAATCTCAATGATATACCTGATCTTCCCTCCAATGGATCTTTTTTCTGGATATATAATGACTTGATCACTTGAAGAAAAGTGTGATACTGATATATACTGGTGAAACTGATATATACGAGAGAAACACGCGTGAACAATAAAGCACCACAATACAAAGCAAAATACATTGTTCATACTGTATAGATTTTATGTGAGCTATTCATAGTGTTTATATCAGCTTGTGTAGAAGCAATTCGTTGTAAACATTAATTTTGTTCAAACAGTTATTTGTATTCCTTAAGGGACCAGTTGGATCATAATCCTTAAAAAGAGACAGTTAGTCATTGATTTTTAGTCACCAGCAGTTGCTAGTGCAGTGTAATCAGTAGATTATAGTGGATTAAGTCATTGTGTATAAGGCGAAATCACCTTGGCGGGTGGACTGGATTAACTTGATAGTTTTCAAGTGAACCAGGATATATCGTGTGTCTTTCTCTATTGTTAGTTTATTTGTGATCTTTGTTTGAGTTTCACAAAAAGCTTTCATTTTGAAAACCCAATTCAAACCCCCCTTTCTTGTGTTTTCTCACACCTTCATTCATTTCTTTGAAACTGATTTAGTTCATCTTGCATAGCCATGATCCACCCATTATCTGATAAGGCATCATCAATAGAAGTAGGCTCAGTCAATGAAATAAGTCCAAGCATTAATTGATCATTTTTGAAGGCAGATCTTGTAACACCCCCTTTCTATACCCCCAAATAATCACATATATCATTTAGGCACATATAAAAAAATATAAAAATTCGCCAGAGTACGATTAAAACATAGTATAAAAGAGGCATGTCACATCATACACGCAATTAATACATACAACACCTGCTCATTCTATTGATATGCAACAGGGGGTAACTTGCCACAGAGGAACTTTGTCCTTACACCCACATATCAATATTTAGAATAAAAGCGGAAACATCTAAAATATTGAAGAACAACCACATATATATACTTCATCCAGTATGAATCACTAGCATCATCATGTTTATACACAAATTCATCAGCAAGATACATATGCAAATGTATCACAAAAGAATAATATACATCCTAGCTACCCGGTGCTACATATCAGAGCCAACCGACCAAAAGAATGAAGACACGCTTCACAAAAAGACTTCCAGCATACCTACTCTGCAATGCCTCATAGAGCATCATAAAACAGCAGAAGGGTGAGAAATATTATCATAATAACAATGCATACAATTATATATATCTTAACATAAAAATACACATATTACACATTCTCACCACAATTCATCACGTTTTCATCTATATACATCACAATGTATATGTATATATACCAAGTATATTCATCATGCACACTTTCACATTTCTCAATCATTCCGTATAAACATACACAATTATGTTCATTCAACAACACATCATTATAAAGATGATAAATGCAAATCATAGAGACCGACTCACGACTCTATGCAAATGCAATGCGGTACCGACTCAATCATCACTAGTTCACTCAGGAACTCTGCTGGAACCATCGCTCGTTACCGAAGTAACTCCCCGTCGGGCCTACGATGTTCACCCATTGCTCACACCCCACATGGGCACACAATGTTTATGGATCGCTCACACCCCACATGGGCACACGACCCGATCGCTCACACCCCACACGGGCACACGATCCGATTGCTCACACCCCACATGGGCACACAATCATTCGTAATCATCGCTCACACCCCACATGGGCACACGACGTTACGACGGATTCTCATTAGAATCGCACAACACAAGAATGCACATCATGATGCTTCACATGCAAAATGACTCAAAAGACATTCTTGAAATGCATACATATTCATAATATATTCATGCATTCATCTCTTACAATCACATACAATCTATATACATTCACATCAATGCACTATTGTATGATTCACATTCAAACACACAGTCAAAACGGTAAAAGTCGCTAAATAGCACTATTCCCGACTTTCCGACATAATTAAATCGGCTAACGATTTTCAAAACATCATAATAAGAAAGTACAGCTCAATACCTTTCCAACGACACCAAGAATGTAAAAATCGGATACTCGGAACAAAAGTTACGGACGAAACCGAAAACGACATTTTGAAAAATCCCATTTTTACATTCCTCCTGTCCATACGCGTATCACCCATGTCCATACGCGTACGGACAGAACCCATTTCCTTCACAAATTCCTCGTTCCAAATCCCATACGCGTATTGGCCCATGGCTCGCCCCTGTTACGCGTAATGCCAATGTTCATACGCGTATTGGCCCAAAAATAAGCCAATGATACGCGTATTGCCTTGGTTCATACGCGTATGGACATGCCCCTTACGCGTATGGCCAGAGCATACCCAGAAAAATTCTGCAGAACGAAGTTCTGCGTTTTCCACTCCTCAATCATCCAAATCTTCACCTAATACTCAGAAAAATGCCAATTTGATGTATAACAATACATACCAATCATGTATAAACAACTATGAACACAATCAACATAAGTTTTAATACATTTGGATCAATTTCCAATCAATTTCTCAAAAATGGGTTATACCCTAAAACTCACAAAATTCATCAACAACAACAACAATTCATACATAATCATATACATTGATAAGATAACAATGTTTCACACCCTTACCCGGATTCCAAGCTTGCTAATTGATTGATCTTGATGAATTTCTAAGTTTTTCCTCCTTTCCTCTTCTTTTCTCTTCCTCTTCTTTCTTTCTCTCCTTTTTCTTTCTATCTTTTTCTATGTCTCTCTATTCCTCTTTTCTTTCTATTTTCTTTCTTTTCTATTTCTTTTCTCTCATTTTCCACTAAATCAATTATAATTCATTTTTTCTCACACAATTCTAATTCCACAAAAATTTCTAACTTATAATTAATTGAGAAAAGACTAAAATACCCTCCATTCTAATTTCCCCGAAAACTCTCGAAAATGGTAAAACACACCAATTTAACAAATAAAATAATTTATCACCCAATTAAATTAAAAGACTCAAGAATAATGGAATAATCAAAATCGGGGCGTTACAACTCTCCCCCACTTAGAAATTTTCGTCCTCGAAAATAATACCTGATTTAAATAACTCTGGATACGACTCTCGCATCCCACTCTCTAGTTCCCACGTCATATTGCCTTCCGCAGCGCCTCCCCACGCTACTTTCACAAGCGCAATATCCTTGCCCCTTAGTTTCTTAACTTCGCGGTCCAAAATCCTAACCGGTAAAGCTTCCACCGTAAGGTTATCTCTCACTTCAACCTCGTCCATAGGAATAACATGTGACGGATCCGGAACATATTTCCGAAGTTGCGAAACATGGAATACGTCATGCAAATTCGAAAGGTTCGGAGGCAACGCCACACGGTAAGCCACAACACCAACTCGTGAAGTAATCTGATACGGACCAAATAAACGAGAAGTCAACTTCTTCGACTTCAAAGCACGACCCACACCAGTAACTGGTGTAACTCTCAAAAACACATGGTCACCTTCTTGAAACTCAAGATCCTTCCTTCTCTTGTCATGATAGCTCTTTTGTCTACTTTGAGAAGCTTTCATCTTCTCCCGAATAAACTTCACTTTCTCCGTTGTTTGTTGTACCATTTCCGGTCCAACTATCGTCCTCTCGCCGGTTTCATGCCAACACAAAGGTGTTCGACATCTCCGGCCATACAAAGCCTCAAATGGTGCCATACCTATACTCGAATGAAAACTGTTATTGTAAGTGAATTCAATTAACGCCAAATAACCATCCCAAGCACCACCTTGCTCGAGTACACAAGCACGCAATAAATCCTCCAACGATTGAATCGTCCTCTCGGTTTGACCGTCCGTTTGCGGATGGTAAGCCGAACTCAATCTTAGCTTAGAACCCAAAGCCTTTTGTAAACTCTCCCAAAACCTCGATGTAAACCTTGGATCTCTATCCGATACAATACTCTTAGGAACTCCATGTAACTTCACAACCACAAGAACATAAATCTCGGCTAACTTCTCCAAAGGATAACTAATATCAATTGGAATAAAGTGAGCAGATTTAGTAAGCCTATCAACAATTACCCAAATAGCATTATGACCTCTTTGCGTATTTGGCAATCCCGTAACAAAATCCATCGATATACTATCCCATTTCCATTCCGGAATATCCAACGGTTGCATAAATCCACTTGGTTTTTGATGTTCCACCTTAGACTTTTGACAAGTTAAGCATGCATACACAAATCGAGCCACATCCCTCTTTAAACCGGACCACCAAAAGATCTTCTTCAAATCTTGATACATCTTATTCGCACCCGGATGAATACTCAAATTACTTCGGTGTCCTTCCTCTAGAATCATCTTTTTCAACTCCGCGTCGTCGGGAATACAAATACGACCACGGAATCTCAAAACTCCATAATTATCAACCTTGAAATCCTCATTCTCATTCAACATCAAATCAACGAATTTCAAGTCCAACTTTTGCTTTTCACTAACCGTTGCAAGAAAATCATTCGTAACATGTAACATACCAAGTCGCACACTCCTCGGCGTCATTTCACAAACCAAACTCAAATCTCTGAAATCTTCCAAAAGTTCCCATTCTTCCATCATCAATGCGGACATATGTAACAACCTCCGACTTAAGGCATCGGCCACCACGTTTGCCTTACCTGGATGGTAATTCAAACCAAAATCATAATCCTTCAAAAGTTCTAGCCACCTCCTTTGTCTCATGTTCAATTCTTTCTGATCAAATAAATATCTTAAGCTTTTGTGATCACTAAAAACTTCAAATCTCGCACCATAAAGATAATGCCTCCATATTTTCAAAACAAACACCACCGCCGCTAACTCCAAGTCATGTGTAGGATAATTCTTTTCATGCACTCTCAATTGTCTAGAAGCATATGCCACCACTTTTCTATCTTGCATCAAAACACCACCTAAACCTGTCAATGAAGCATCACAATACACAACAAATGGTTCATTAGGATTAGGCAAAATCAAGATCGGAGTCGTTGTCAACCTTCTCTTTAACTCATTGAAACTCTCTTCACAATGAATATCCCAAATGAAAGCCTTTCCTTTACAAGTCAATTGCGTTAAAGGAAGTGCCAATTTCGAAAATCCCTCAATAAACCTCCGATAATAACCCGCCAAGCCTAAAAAGCTTCGAATCTCCGTAACCGACCTAGGAGCCTCCCATTGCATCACCGCATCTATCTTGGATGGATCAACACTAATACCACTACCGGAAATAACATGTCCAAGGAAACTTACTTCCGACAACCAAAATTCACACTTCGACAACTTAGCATACAATTGTTTCTCTTTCAAAATTTGCAACACAATTCTCAAATGCTCTTCATGCTCCTCTTGAGACTTAGAGTAAATCAAAATATCATCGATGAACACAACCACAAAATGATCCAACTGTTCATGAAAAATACGATTCATGTATTCCATAAACACACCTGGCGCGTTAGAAACCCCGAATGGCATCACGGAGTATTCGTAATGACCATACCGTGTCCTAAATGCCGTCTTTTGAATATCCTCTCCTTTCACACGAATCTGGTGGTATCCTGATCTCAAATCAATCTTGCTAAAAACATTCGCACCAACCAATTGGTCCATCAAATCATCGATCCTTGGAAGCGGATACTTGTTCTTAATTGTCACCTTGTTCAACTGTCGATAATCAATGCATAACCGCATACTCCCGTCCTTCTTCTTTACCAACAATACCGGAGCACCCCAAGGAGAAACACTTGGCCTTACAAATTTCTTGTCCAACAAGTCATTCAATTGCTTTTTCAATTCTACCAATTCCGATGCCGACATACGATACGGTGCCATCGAAATCGGTCTAGTACCCGGAACTAGATCAATAGAAAATTCAACTTCTCTTTCCGGCGGTACATCCGTAATATCTTCCGGAAACACTTCTGGAAATTCGCACACCACTGGGAACACATCAAGCTCAACTTTACTCTCCACCGACAATGATGCAAACAAACCAAACAATTGAGCTTCGTCCGCTAAAAGTTTCTTCAACTCTTTAGTGGATAGGAAACTCTCAAATTCATCATCTTCCAAAGAAGGAAACCTTACTAACTTGTGATAGCAATCTATATGAACTCGGTTAAATTGCAACCAGTTCATACCCAAGATTACGTCCAATCCCTCCAACGGCAAACATACTAAATCCATAACAAAGTCTTTACCATACATGGTCAAAGGACAACTCATACACACCAAAGATGTATTTACCGACCCTGAAGCAGGAGTCTCAATAACCATTTCAGCACCCATCACAGTTAACGCAAGATTCAAACGCTTCGCGCACTCAGACGAAATAAACGAATGAGTCGCTCCCGTATCAATAACAGCAACTAAAGGTGTACTATTAATAAAGCATGTACCTTTAATCAAACGGTCCGCATTCGTAGTTTGAGTCCCCGCCAATGCAAACACCTTTCCGCCCGCTTGAGCTTGTTTCGGCTTAGTACACTTAGTACTAATGTGACCCACTTCTCCACAATTATAGCACTTCACCATATTTCTTCTACAATCTGTAGCAGCATGCCCAAGACCACCACAATTGGAACATTTCGCTACAGGCTTCCCACACTCAAAAGATTTATGACCTATATCACCACATTTGTAACACCTAACAACACCGGAACCTCCTCCTCCAGACCTCCTATCAAAGCTTCCCCTATGCTTACCCTTATCAATGGGTGTCACATAAGGTCCACTTCTAGCTTGTTGCTTCCCCTTCCTCTCGTTCAAACTTTTGTAATGTGTAGAACGAGCCTTACTATCTTCTTCGAAGATTCTACAACATTCCGTCAAATCCGCAAACCTCCTTATCCTTTGATATCCCACAGCTTGTTTAATCTCAGGACGTAAACCATTCTCATATTTAATACACTTTGAGAACTCAGCCGTAATCGCAGCATAATGAGGATGGAATTGAACCAACTCCACAAATTTAGCAGTATAGTCCACCACAGACATACTACCTTGTTTCAGTTCAAGAAACTCCATCTCCTTCTTTCCCTTCACACTCTCAGGGTAATACTTCCTCAAAAATTCAGTACGAAATAAATTCCAAGTTACCTCTTCATCATCCACCTCAAGAACTTCACGCATACCGACCCACCAATCGTCGGCTTCTTCCTTCAGCATGTGAGACCCAAGCCTCACCTTATTCTCCTCCGCACAGCCCATCACTCTGAAGATTCTTTCAATCTCCTTCAACCACAATTGAGCTCCATCGGGATCAAATCTCCCTTTGAAAACCGGTGGTTGATTCTTCCTGAACTCGTCATTAGCATTCACGTTAGGTGCACCTTGCACCGCCCTAGCCATTGCTTCCAAAGCAGCAGCCATCGCATTGTCGTTTCTACCAGCCATCTTCTGATTATTCCCAAAAATGACAACAAGGTTAAACAACAGTTCAACCAACACAACAACAAGACAGACACAACTGACTCAACTCTGGCTCTGATACCACTTAATGTAACACCCCCTTTCTATACCCCCAAATAATCACATATATCATTTAGGCACATATAAAAAAATATAAAAATTCGCCAGAGTACGATTAAAACATAGTATAAAAGAGGCATGTCACATCATACACGCAATTAATACATACAACACCTGCTCATTCTATTGATATGCAACAGGGGGTAACTTGCCACAGAGGAACTTTGTCCTTACACCCACATCTCAATATTTAGAATAAAAGCGGAAACATCTAAAATATTGAAGAACAACCACATATATATACTTCATCCAGTATGAATCACTAGCATCATCATGTTTATACACAAATTCATCAGCAAGATACATATGCAAATGTATCACAAAAGAATAATATACATCCTAGCTACCCGGTGCTACATATCAGAGCCAACCGACCAAAAGAATGAAGACACGCTTCACAAAAAGACTTCCAGCATACCTACTCTGCAATGCCTCATAGAGCATCATAAAACAGCAGAAGGGTGAGAAATATTATCATAATAACAATGCATACAATTATATATATCTTAACATAAAAATACACATATTACACATTCTCACCACAATTCATCACGTTTTCATCTATATACATCACAATGTATATGTATATATACCAAGTATATTCATCATGCACACTTTCACATTTCTCAATCATTCCGTATAAACATACACAATTATGTTCATTCAACAACACATCATTATAAAGATGATAAATGCAAATCATAGAGACCGACTCACGACTCTATGCAAATGCAATGCGGTACCGACTCAATCATCACTAGTTCACTCAGGAACTCTGCTGGAACCATCGCTCGTTACCGAAGTAACTCCCCGTCGGGCCTACGATGTTCACCCATTGCTCACACCCCACATGGGCACACAATGTTTATGGATCGCTCACACCCCACATGGGCACACGACCCGATCGCTCACACCCCACACGGGCACACGATCCGATTGCTCACACCCCACATGGGCACACAATCATTCGTAATCATCGCTCACACCCCACATGGGCACACGACGTTACGACGGATTCTCATTAGAATCGCACAACACAAGAATGCACATCATGATGCTTCACATGCAAAATGACTCAAAAGACATTCTTGAAATGCATACATATTCATAATATATTCATGCATTCATCTCTTACAATCACATACAATCTATATACATTCACATCAATGCACTATTGTATGATTCACATTCAAACACACAGTCAAAACGGTAAAAGTCGCTAAATAGCACTATTCCCGACTTTCCGACATAATTAAATCGGCTAACGATTTTCAAAACATCATAATAAGAAAGTACAGCTCAATACCTTTCCAACGACACCAAGAATGTAAAAATCGGATACTCGGAACAAAAGTTACGGACGAAACCGAAAACGACATTTTGAAAAATCCCATTTTTACATTCCTCCTGTCCATACGCGTATCACCCATGTCCATACGCGTACGGACAGAACCCATTTCCTTCACAAATTCCTCGTTCCAAATCCCATACGCGTATTGGCCCATGGCTCGCCCCTGTTACGCGTAATGCCAATGTTCATACGCGTATTGGCCCAAAAATAAGCCAATGATACGCGTATTGCCTTGGTTCATACGCGTATGGACATGCCCCTTACGCGTATGGCCAGAGCATACCCAGAAAAATTCTGCAGAACGAAGTTCTGCGTTTTCCACTCCTCAATGATCCAAATCTTCACCTAATACTCAGAAAAATGCCAATTTGATGTATAACAATACATACCAATCATGTATAAACAACTATGAACACAATCAACATAAGTTTTAATACATTTGGATCAATTTCCAATCAATTTCTCAAAAATGGGTTATACCCTAAAACTCACAAAATTCATCAACAACAACAACAATTCATACATAATCATATACATTGATAAGATAACAATGTTTCACACCCTTACCCGGATTCCAAGCTTGCTAATTGATTGATCTTGATGAATTTCTAAGTTTTTCCTCCTTTCCTCTTCTTTTCTCTTCCTCTTCTTTCTTTCTCTCCTTTTTCTTTCTATCTTTTTCTATGTCTCTCTATTCCTCTTTTCTTTCTATTTTCTTTCTTTTCTATTTCTTTTCTCTCATTTTCCACTAAATCAATTATAATTCATTTTTTCTCACACAATTCTAATTCCACAAAAATTTCTAACTTATAATTAATTGAGAAAAGACTAAAATACCCTCCATTCTAATTTCCCCGAAAACTCTCGAAAATGGTAAAATAACATTTAACACACCAATTTAACAAATAAAATAATTTATCACCCAATTAAATTAAAAGACTCAAGAATAATGGAATAATCAAAATCGGGGCGTTACAACTCTCCCCCACTTAGAAATTTTCGTCCTCGAAAATAATACCTGATTCAAATAACTCTGGATACGACTCTCGCATCCCACTCTCTAGTTCCCACGTCATATTGCCTTCCGCAGCGCCTCCCCACGCTACTTTCACAAGCGCAATATCCTTGCCCCTTAGTTTCTTAACTTCGCGGTCCAAAATCCTAACCGGTAAAGCTTCCACCGTAAGGTTATCTCTCACTTCAACCTCGTCCATAGGAATAACATGTGACGGATCCGGAACATATTTCCGAAGTTGCGAAACATGGAATACGTCATGCAAATTCGAAAGGTTCGGAGGCAACGCCACACGGTAAGCCACAACACCAACTCGTGAAGTAATCTGATACGGACCAAATAAACGAGAAGTCAACTTCTTCGACTTCAAAGCACGACCCACACCAGTAACTGGTGTAACTCTCAAAAACACATGGTCACCTTCTTGAAACTCAAGATCCTTCCTTCTCTTGTCATGATAGCTCTTTTGTCTACTTTGAGAAGCTTTCATCTTCTCCCGAATAAACTTCACTTTCTCCGTTGTTTGTTGTACCATTTCCGGTCCAACTATCGTCCTCTCGCCGGTTTCATGCCAACACAAAGGTGTTCGACATCTCCGGCCATACAAAGCCTCAAATGGTGCCATACCTATACTCGAATGAAAACTGTTATTGTAAGTGAATTCAATTAACGCCAAATAACCATCCCAAGCACCACCTTGCTCGAGTACACAAGCACGCAATAAATCCTCCAACGATTGAATCGTCCTCTCGGTTTGACCGTCCGTTTGCGGATGGTAAGCCGAACTCAATCTTAGCTTAGAACCCAAAGCCTTTTGTAAACTCTCCCAAAACCTCGATGTAAACCTTGGATCTCTATCCGATACAATACTCTTAGGAACTCCATGTAACTTCACAACCACAAGAACATAAATCTCGGCTAACTTCTCCAAAGGATAACTAATATCAATTGGAATAAAGTGAGCAGATTTAGTAAGCCTATCAACAATTACCCAAATAGCATTATGACCTCTTTGCGTATTTGGCAATCCCGTAACAAAATCCATCGATATACTATCCCATTTCCATTCCGGAATATCCAACGGTTGCATAAATCCACTTGGTTTTTGATGTTCCACCTTAGACTTTTGACAAGTTAAGCATGCATACACAAATCGAGCCACATCCCTCTTTAAACCGGACCACCAAAAGATCTTCTTCAAATCTTGATACATCTTATTCGCACCCGGATAAATACTCAAATTACTTCGGTGTCCTTCCTCTAGAATCATCTTTTTCAACTCCGCGTCGTCGGGAATACAAATACGACCACGGAATCTCAAAACTCCATAATTATCAACCTTGAAATCCTCATTCTCATTCAACATCAAATCAACGAATTTCAAGTCCAACTTTTGCTTTTCACTAACCGTTGCAAGAAAATCATTCGTAACATGTAACATACCAAGTCGCACACTCCTCGGCGTCATTTCACAAACCAAACTCAAATCTCTGAAATCTTCCAAAAGTTCCCATTCTTCCATCATCAATGCGGACATATGTAACAACCTCCGACTTAAGGCATCGGCCACCACGTTTGCCTTACCTGGATGGTAATTCAAACCAAAATCATAATCCTTCAAAAGTTCTAGCCACCTCCTTTGTCTCATGTTCAATTCTTTCTGATCAAATAAATATCTTAAGCTTTTGTGATCACTAAAAACTTCAAATCTCGCACCATAAAGATAATGCCTCCATATTTTCAAAACAAACACCACCGCCGCTAACTCCAAGTCATGTGTAGGATAATTCTTTTCATGCACTCTCAATTGTCTAGAAGCATATGCCACCACTTTTCTATCTTGCATCAAAACACCACCTAAACCTGTCAATGAAGCATCACAATACACAACAAATGGTTCATTAGGATTAGGCAAAATCAAGATCGGAGTCGTTGTCAACCTTCTCTTTAACTCATTGAAACTCTCTTCACAATGAATATCCCAAATGAAAGCCTTTCCTTTACAAGTCAATTGCGTTAAAGGAAGTGCCAATTTCGAAAATCCCTCAATAAACCTCCGATAATAACCCGCCAAGCCTAAAAAGCTTCGAATCTCCGTAACCGACCTAGGAGCCTCCCATTGCATCACCGCATCTATCTTGGATGGATCAACACTAATACCACTACCGGAAATAACATGTCCAAGGAAACTTACTTCCGACAACCAAAATTCACACTTCGACAACTTAGCATACAATTGTTTCTCTTTCAAAATTTGCAACACAATTCTCAAATGCTCTTCATGCTCCTCTTGAGACTTAGAGTAAATCAAAATATCATCGATGAACACAACCACAAAATGATCCAACTGTTCATGAAAAATACGATTCATGTATTCCATAAACACACCTGGCGCGTTAGAAACCCCGAATGGCATCACGGAGTATTCGTAATGACCATACCGTGTCCTAAATGCCGTCTTTTGAATATCCTCTCCTTTCACACGAATCTGGTGGTATCCTGATCTCAAATCAATCTTGCTAAAAACATTCGCACCAACCAATTGGTCCATCAAATCATCGATCCTTGGAAGCGGATACTTGTTCTTAATTGTCACCTTGTTCAACTGTCGATAATCAATGCATAACCGCATACTCCCGTCCTTCTTCTTTACCAACAATACCGGAGCACCCCAAGGAGAAACACTTGGCCTTACAAATTTCTTGTCCAACAAGTCATTCAATTGCTTTTTCAATTCTACCAATTCCGATGCCGACATACGATACGGTGCCATCGAAATCGGTCTAGTACCCGGAACTAGATCAATAGAAAATTCAACTTCTCTTTCCGGCGGTACATCCGTAATATCTTCCGGAAACACTTCTGGAAATTCGCACACCACTGGGAACACATCAAGCTCAACTTTACTCTCCACCGACAATGATGCAAACAAACCAAACAATTGAGCTTCGTCCGCTAAAAGTTTCTTCAACTCTTTAGTGGATAGGAAACTCTCAAATTCATCATCTTCCAAAGAAGGAAACCTTACTAACTTGTGATAGCAATCTATATGAACTCGGTTAAATTGCAACCAGTTCATACCCAAGATTACGTCCAATCCCTCCAACGGCAAACATACTAAATCCATAACAAAGTCTTTACCATACATGGTCAAAGGACAACTCATACACACCAAAGATGTATTTACCGACCCTGAAGCAGGAGTCTCAATAACCATTTCAGCACCCATCACAGTTAACGCAAGATTCAAACGCTTCGCGCACTCAGACGAAATAAACGAATGAGTCGCTCCCGTATCAATAACAGCAACTAAAGGTGTACTATTAATAAAGCATGTACCTTTAATCAAACGGTCCGCATTCGTAGTTTGAGTCCCCGCCAATGCAAACACCTTTCCGCCCGCTTGAGCTTGTTTCGGCTTAGTACACTTAGTACTAATGTGACCCACTTCTCCACAATTATAGCACTTCACCATATTTCTTCTACAATCTGTAGCAGCATGCCCAAGACCACCACAATTGGAACATTTCGCTACAGGCTTCCCACACTCAAAAGATTTATGACCTATATCACCACATTTGTAACACCTAACAACACCGGAACCTCCTCCTCCAGACCTCCTATCAAAGCTTCCCCTATGCTTACCCTTATCAATGGGTGTCACATAAGGTCCACTTCTAGCTTGTTGCTTCCCCTTCCTCTCGTTCAAACTTTTGTAATGTGTAGAACGAGCCTTACTATCTTCTTCGAAGATTCTACAACATTCCGTCAAATCCGCAAACCTCCTTATCCTTTGATATCCCACAGCTTGTTTAATCTCAGGACGTAAACCATTCTCATATTTAATACACTTTGAGAACTCAGCCGTAATCGCAGCATAATGAGGATGGAATTGAACCAACTCCACAAATTTAGCAGTATAGTCCACCACAGACATACTACCTTGTTTCAGTTCAAGAAACTCCATCTCCTTCTTTCCCTTCACACTCTCAGGGTAATACTTCCTCAAAAATTCAGTACGAAATAAATTCCAAGTTACCTCTTCATCATCCACCTCAAGAACTTCACGCATACCGACCCACCAATCGTCGGCTTCTTCCTTCAGCATGTGAGACCCAAGCCTCACCTTATTCTCCTCCGCACAGCCCATCACTCTGAAGATTCTTTCAATCTCCTTCAACCACAATTGAGCTCCATCGGGATCAAATCTCCCTTTGAAAACCGGTGGTTGATTCTTCCTGAACTCGTCATTAGCATTCACGTTAGGTGCACCTTGCACCGCCCTAGCCATTGCTTCCAAAGCAGCAGCCATCGCATTGTCGTTTCTACCAGCCATCTTCTGATTATTCCCAAAAATGACAACAAGGTTAAACAACAGTTCAACCAACACAACAACAAGACAGACACAACTGACTCAACTCTGGCTCTGATACCACTTAATGTAACACCCCCTTTCTATACCCCCAAATAATCACATATATCATTTAGGCACATATAAAAAAATATAAAAATTCGCCAGAGTACGATTAAAACATAGTATAAAAGAGGCATGTCACATCATACACGCAATTAATACATACAACACCTGCTCATTCTATTGATATGCAACAGGGGGTAACTTGCCACAGAGGAACTTTGTCCTTACACCCACATCTCAATATTTAGAATAAAAGCGGAAACATCTAAAATATTGAAGAACAACCACATATATATACTTCATCCAGTATGAATCACTAGCATCATCATGTTTATACACAAATTCATCAGCAAGATACATATGCAAATGTATCACAAAAGAATAATATACATCCTAGCTACCCGGTGCTACATATCAGAGCCAACCGACCAAAAGAATGAAGACACGCTTCACAAAAAGACTTCCAGCATACCTACTCTGCAATGCCTCATAGAGCATCATAAAACAGCAGAAGGGTGAGAAATATTATCATAATAACAATGCATACAATTATATATATCTTAACATAAAAATACACATATTACACATTCTCACCACAATTCATCACGTTTTCATCTATATACATCACAATGTATATGTATATATACCAAGTATATTCATCATGCACACTTTCACATTTCTCAATCATTCCGTATAAACATACACAATTATGTTCATTCAACAACACATCATTATAAAGATGATAAATGCAAATCATAGAGACCGACTCACGACTCTATGCAAATGCAATGCGGTACCGACTCAATCATCACTAGTTCACTCAGGAACTCTGCTGGAACCATCGCTCGTTACCGAAGTAACTCCCCGTCGGGCCTACGATGTTCACCCATTGCTCACACCCCACATGGGCACACAATGTTTATGGATCGCTCACACCCCACATGGGCACACGACCCGATCGCTCACACCCCACACGGGCACACGATCCGATTGCTCACACCCCACATGGGCACACAATCATTCGTAATCATCGCTCACACCCCACATGGGCACACGACGTTACGACGGATTCTCATTAGAATCGCACAACACAAGAATGCACATCATGATGCTTCACATGCAAAATGACTCAAAAGACATTCTTGAAATGCATACATATTCATAATATATTCATGCATTCATCTCTTACAATCACATACAATCTATATACATTCACATCAATGCACTATTGTATGATTCACATTCAAACACACAGTCAAAACGGTAAAAGTCGCTAAATAGCACTATTCCCGACTTTCCGACATAATTAAATCGGCTAACGATTTTCAAAACATCATAATAAGAAAGTACAGCTCAATACCTTTCCAACGACACCAAGAATGTAAAAATCGGATACTCGGAACAAAAGTTACGGACGAAACCGAAAACGACATTTTGAAAAATCCCATTTTTACATTCCTCCTGTCCATACGCGTATCACCCATGTCCATACGCGTACGGACAGAACCCATTTCCTTCACAAATTCCTCGTTCCAAATCCCATACGCGTATTGGCCCATGGCTCGCCCCTGTTACGCGTAATGCCAATGTTCATACGCGTATTGGCCCAAAAATAAGCCAATGATACGCGTATTGCCTTGGTTCATACGCGTATGGACATGCCCCTTACGCGTATGGCCAGAGCATACCCAGAAAAATTCTGCAGAACGAAGTTCTGCGTTTTCCACTCCTCAATCATCCAAATCTTCACCTAATACTCAGAAAAATGCCAATTTGATGTATAACAATACATACCAATCATGTATAAACAACTATGAACACAATCAACATAAGTTTTAATACATTTGGATCAATTTCCAATCAATTTCTCAAAAATGGGTTATACCCTAAAACTCACAAAATTCATCAACAACAACAACAATTCATACATAATCATATACATTGATAAGATAACAATGTTTCACACCCTTACCCGGATTCCAAGCTTGCTAATTGATTGATCTTGATGAATTTCTAAGTTTTTCCTCCTTTCCTCTTCTTTTCTCTTCCTCTTCTTTCTTTCTCTCCTTTTTCTTTCTATCTTTTTCTATGTCTCTCTATTCCTCTTTTCTTTCTATTTTCTTTCTTTTCTATTTCTTTTCTCTCATTTTCCACTAAATCAATTATAATTCATTTTTTCTCACACAATTCTAATTCCACAAAAATTTCTAACTTATAATTAATTGAGAAAAGACTAAAATACCCTCCATTCTAATTTCCCCGAAAACTCTCGAAAATGGTAAAATAACATTTAACACACCAATTTAACAAATAAAATAATTTATCACCCAATTAAATTAAAAGACTCAAGAATAATGGAATAATCAAAATCGGGGCGTTACAACTCTCCCCCACTTAGAAATTTTCGTCCTCGAAAATAATACCTGATTCAAATAACTCTGGATACGACTCTCGCATCCCACTCTCTAGTTCCCACGTCATATTGCCTTCCGCAGCGCCTCCCCACGCTACTTTCACAAGCGCAATATCCTTGCCCCTTAGTTTCTTAACTTCGCGGTCCAAAATCCTAACCGGTAAAGCTTCCACCGTAAGGTTATCTCTCACTTCAACCTCGTCCATAGGAATAACATGTGACGGATCCGGAACATATTTCCGAAGTTGCGAAACATGGAATACGTCATGCAAATTCGAAAGGTTCGGAGGCAACGCCACACGGTAAGCCACAACACCAACTCGTGAAGTAATCTGATACGGACCAAATAAACGAGAAGTCAACTTCTTCGACTTCAAAGCACGACCCACACCAGTAACTGGTGTAACTCTCAAAAACACATGGTCACCTTCTTGAAACTCAAGATCCTTCCTTCTCTTGTCATGATAGCTCTTTTGTCTACTTTGAGAAGCTTTCATCTTCTCCCGAATAAACTTCACTTTCTCCGTTGTTTGTTGTACCATTTCCGGTCCAACTATCGTCCTCTCGCCGGTTTCATGCCAACACAAAGGTGTTCGACATCTCCGGCCATACAAAGCCTCAAATGGTGCCATACCTATACTCGAATGAAAACTGTTATTGTAAGTGAATTCAATTAACGCCAAATAACCATCCCAAGCACCACCTTGCTCGAGTACACAAGCACGCAATAAATCCTCCAACGATTGAATCGTCCTCTCGGTTTGACCGTCCGTTTGCGGATGGTAAGCCGAACTCAATCTTAGCTTAGAACCCAAAGCCTTTTGTAAACTCTCCCAAAACCTCGATGTAAACCTTGGATCTCTATCCGATACAATACTCTTAGGAACTCCATGTAACTTCACAACCACAAGAACATAAATCTCGGCTAACTTCTCCAAAGGATAACTAATATCAATTGGAATAAAGTGAGCAGATTTAGTAAGCCTATCAACAATTACCCAAATAGCATTATGACCTCTTTGCGTATTTGGCAATCCCGTAACAAAATCCATCGATATACTATCCCATTTCCATTCCGGAATATCCAACGGTTGCATAAATCCACTTGGTTTTTGATGTTCCACCTTAGACTTTTGACAAGTTAAGCATGCATACACAAATCGAGCCACATCCCTCTTTAAACCGGACCACCAAAAGATCTTCTTCAAATCTTGATACATCTTATTCGCACCCGGATAAATACTCAAATTACTTCGGTGTCCTTCCTCTAGAATCATCTTTTTCAACTCCGCGTCGTCGGGAATACAAATACGACCACGGAATCTCAAAACTCCATAATTATCAACCTTGAAATCCTCATTCTCATTCAACATCAAATCAACGAATTTCAAGTCCAACTTTTGCTTTTCACTAACCGTTGCAAGAAAATCATTCGTAACATGTAACATACCAAGTCGCACACTCCTCGGCGTCATTTCACAAACCAAACTCAAATCTCTGAAATCTTCCAAAAGTTCCCATTCTTCCATCATCAATGCGGACATATGTAACAACCTCCGACTTAAGGCATCGGCCACCACGTTTGCCTTACCCGGATGGTAATTCAAACCAAAATCATAATCCTTCAAAAGTTCTAGCCACCTCCTTTGTCTCATGTTCAATTCTTTCTGATCAAATAAATATCTTAAGCTTTTGTGATCACTAAAAACTTCAAATCTCGCACCATAAAGATAATGCCTCCATATTTTCAAAACAAACACCACCGCCGCTAACTCCAAGTCATGTGTAGGATAATTCTTTTCATGCACTCTCAATTGTCTAGAAGCATATGCCACCACTTTTCTATCTTGCATCAAAACACCACCTAAACCTGTCAATGAAGCATCACAATACACAACAAATGGTTCATTAGGATTAGGCAAAATCAAGATCGGAGTCGTTGTCAACCTTCTCTTTAACTCATTGAAACTCTCTTCACAATGAATATCCCAAATGAAAGCCTTTCCTTTACAAGTCAATTGCGTTAAAGGAAGTGCCAATTTCGAAAATCCCTCAATAAACCTCCGATAATAACCCGCCAAGCCTAAAAAGCTTCGAATCTCCGTAACCGACCTAGGAGCCTCCCATTGCATCACCGCATCTATCTTGGATGGATCAACACTAATACCACTACCGGAAATAACATGTCCAAGGAAACTTACTTCCGACAACCAAAATTCACACTTCGACAACTTAGCATACAATTGTTTCTCTTTCAAAATTTGCAACACAATTCTCAAATGCTCTTCATGCTCCTCTTGAGACTTAGAGTAAATCAAAATATCATCGATGAACACAACCACAAAATGATCCAACTGTTCATGAAAAATACGATTCATGTATTCCATAAACACACCTGGCGCGTTAGAAACCCCGAATGGCATCACGGAGTATTCGTAATGACCATACCGTGTCCTAAATGCCGTCTTTTGAATATCCTCTCCTTTCACACGAATCTGGTGGTATCCTGATCTCAAATCAATCTTGCTAAAAACATTCGCACCAACCAATTGGTCCATCAAATCATCGATCCTTGGAAGCGGATACTTGTTCTTAATTGTCACCTTGTTCAACTGTCGATAATCAATGCATAACCGCATACTCCCGTCCTTCTTCTTTACCAACAATACCGGAGCACCCCAAGGAGAAACACTTGGCCTTACAAATTTCTTGTCCAACAAGTCATTCAATTGCTTTTTCAATTCTACCAATTCCGATGCCGACATACGATACGGTGCCATCGAAATCGGTCTAGTACCCGGAACTAGATCAATAGAAAATTCAACTTCTCTTTCCGGCGGTACATCCGTAATATCTTCCGGAAACACTTCTGGAAATTCGCACACCACTGGGAACACATCAAGCTCAACTTTACTCTCCACCGACAATGATGCAAACAAACCAAACAATTGAGCTTCGTCCGCTAAAAGTTTCTTCAACTCTTTAGTGGATAGGAAACTCTCAAATTCATCATCTTCCAAAGAAGGAAACCTTACTAACTTGTGATAGCAATCTATATGAACTCGGTTAAATTGCAACCAGTTCATACCCAAGATTACGTCCAATCCCTCCAACGGCAAACATACTAAATCCATAACAAAGTCTTTACCATACATGGTCAAAGGACAACTCATACACACCAAAGATGTATTTACCGACCCTGAAGCAGGAGTCTCAATAACCATTTCAGCACCCATCACAGTTAACGCAAGATTCAAACGCTTCGCGCACTCAGACGAAATAAACGAATGAGTCGCTCCCGTATCAATAACAGCAACTAAAGGTGTACTATTAATAAAGCATGTACCTTTAATCAAACGGTCCGCATTCGTAGTTTGAGTCCCCGCCAATGCAAACACCTTTCCGCCCGCTTGAGCTTGTTTCGGCTTAGTACACTTAGTACTAATGTGACCCACTTCTCCACAATTATAGCACTTCACCATATTTCTTCTACAATCTGTAGCAGCATGCCCAAGACCACCACAATTGGAACATTTCGCTACAGGCTTCCCACACTCAAAAGATTTATGACCTATATCACCACATTTGTAACACCTAACAACACCGGAACCTCCTCCTCCAGACCTCCTATCAAAGCTTCCCCTATGCTTACCCTTATCAATGGGTGTCACATAAGGTCCACTTCTAGCTTGTTGCTTCCCCTTCCTCTCGTTCAAACTTTTGTAATGTGTAGAACGAGCCTTACTATCTTCTTCGAAGATTCTACAACATTCCGTCAAATCCGCAAACCTCCTTATCCTTTGATATCCCACAGCTTGTTTAATCTCAGGACGTAAACCATTCTCATATTTAATACACTTTGAGAACTCAGCCGTAATCGCAGCATAATGAGGATGGAATTGAACCAACTCCACAAATTTAGCAGTATAGTCCACCACAGACATACTACCTTGTTTCAGTTCAAGAAACTCCATCTCCTTCTTTCCCTTCACACTCTCAGGGTAATACTTCCTCAAAAATTCAGTACGAAATAAATTCCAAGTTACCTCTTCATCATCCACCTCAAGAACTTCACGCATACCGACCCACCAATCGTCGGCTTCTTCCTTCAGCATGTGAGACCCAAGCCTCACCTTATTCTCCTCCGCACAGCCCATCACTCTGAAGATTCTTTCAATCTCCTTCAACCACAATTGAGCTCCATCGGGATCAAATCTCCCTTTGAAAACCGGTGGTTGATTCTTCCTGAACTCGTCATTAGCATTCACGTTAGGTGCACCTTGCACCGCCCTAGCCATTGCTTCCAAAGCAGCAGCCATCGCATTGTCGTTTCTACCAGCCATCTTCTGATTATTCCCAAAAATGACAACAAGGTTAAACAACAGTTCAACCAACACAACAACAAGACAGACACAACTGACTCAACTCTGGCTCTGATACCACTTAATGTAACACCCCCTTTCTATACCCCCAAATAATCACATATATCATTTAGGCACATATAAAAAAATATAAAAATTCACCAGAGTACGATTAAAACATAGTATAAAAGAGGCATGTCACATCATACACGCAATTAATACATACAACACCTGCTCATTCTATTGATATGCAACAGGGGGTAACTTGCCACAGAGGAACTTTGTCCTTACACCCACATCTCAATATTTAGAATAAAAGCGGAAACATCTAAAATATTGAAGAACAACCACATATATATACTTCATCCAGTATGAATCACTAGCATCATCATGTTTATACACAAATTCATCAGCAAGATACATATGCAAATGTATCACAAAAGAATAATATACATCCTAGCTACCCGGTGCTACATATCAGAGCCAACCGACCAAAAGAATGAAGACACGCTTCACAAAAAGACTTCCAGCATACCTACTCTGCAATGCCTCATAGAGCATCATAAAACAGCAGAAGGGTGAGAAATATTATCATAATAACAATGCATACAATTATATATATCTTAACATAAAAATACACATATTACACATTCTCACCACAATTCATCACGTTTTCATCTATATACATCACAATGTATATGTATATATACCAAGTATATTCATCATGCACACTTTCACATTTCTCAATCATTCCGTATAAACATACACAATTATGTTCATTCAACAACACATCATTATAAAGATGATAAATGCAAATCATAGAGACCGACTCACGACTCTATGCAAATGCAATGCGGTACCGACTCAATCATCACTAGTTCACTCAGGAACTCTGCTGGAACCATCGCTCGTTACCGAAGTAACTCCCCGTCGGGCCTACGATGTTCACCCATTGCTCACACCCCACATGGGCACACAATGTTTATGGATCGCTCACACCCCACATGGGCACACGACCCGATCGCTCACACCCCACACGGGCACACGATCCGATTGCTCATACCCCACATGGGCACACAATCATTCGTAATCATCGCTCACACCCCACATGGGCACACGACGTTACGACGGATTCTCATTAGAATCGCACAACACAAGAATGCACATCATGATGCTTCACATGCAAAATGACTCAAAAGACATTCTTGAAATGCATACATATTCATAATATATTCATGCATTCATCTCTTACAATCACATACAATCTATATACATTCACATCAATGCACTATTGTATGATTCACATTCAAACACACAGTCAAAACGGTAAAAGTCGCTAAATAGCACTATTCCCGACTTTCCGACATAATTAAATCGGCTAACGATTTTCAAAACATCATAATAAGAAAGTACAGCTCAATACCTTTCCAACGACACCAAGAATGTAAAAATCGGATACTCGGAACAAAAGTTACGGACGAAACCGAAAACGACATTTTGAAAAATCCCATTTTTACATTCCTCCTGTCCATACGCGTATCACCCATGTCCATACGCGTACGGACATAACCCATTTCCTTCACAAATTCCTCGTTCCAAATCCCATACGCGTATTGGCCCATGGCTCGCCCCTGTTACGCGTAATGCCAATGTTCATACGCGTATTGGCCCAAAAATAAGCCAATGATACGCGTATTGCCTTGGTTCATACGCGTATGGACATGCCCCTTACGCGTATGGCCAGAGCATACCCAGAAAAATTCTGCAGAACGAAGTTCTGCGTTTTCCACTCCTCAATCATCCAAATCTTCACCTAATACTCAGAAAAATGCCAATTTGATGTATAACAATACATACCAATCATGTATAAACAACTATGAACACAATCAACATAAGTTTTAATACATTTGGATCAATTTCCAATCAATTTCTCAAAAATGGGTTATACCCTAAAACTCACAAAATTCATCAACAACAACAACAATTCATACATAATCATATACATTGATAAGATAACAATGTTTCACACCCTTACCCGGATTCCAAGCTTGCTAATTGATTGATCTTGATGAATTTCTAAGTTTTTCCTCCTTTCCTCTTCTTTTCTCTTTCTCTTCTTTCTTTCTCTCCTTTTTCTTTCTATCTTTTTCTATGTCTCTCTATTCCTCTTTTCTTTCTATTTTCTTTCTTTTCTATTTCTTTTCTCTCATTTTCCACTAAATCAATTATAATTCATTTTTTCTCACACAATTCTAATTCCACAAAAATTTCTAACTTATAATTAATTGAGAAAAGACTAAAATACCCTCCATTCTAATTTCCCCGAAAACTCTCGAAAATGGTAAAATAACATTTAACACACCAATTTAACAAATAAAATAATTTATCACCCAATTAAATTAAAAGACTCAAGAATAATGGAATAATCAAAATCGGGGCGTTACAGATCTTGTTCTCAATGGCTCATCTTTATTTCCAATTATTTGCCCTTTTTGATGAAATGCTTTATATTTAAATGGTCTCTTAGGTGGAGCAGAGGCTTCAACACTATTTTGAGCAATCTTTGAATCAGTATTAGTAGGACCAATTGGAGTTTCTTCTGCAGCTTCTGGTATTTCTTCAGTTATAGTAATATATTCTGATATATCATCGTCTATACTCTTTTCCTTTGGAATAGATACCACAAGCTATTCTTCAAAATTCTGAATACCTGCAAGATCATTTTGAACCAAAGACTCTGACTTATCACAGTCAGATATCTTGTCATCAAATTTAACATGCATGGACGCTTCAACCATTATGATTTCTGAGTTGTACACTCTGTATACTTTTGAACGTTTAGAGTATCCCAAGAAGATACCCTTTTGAGCTTTAGCATCAAATTTCTTTAGGTAGACCTTATTATTCAAGATGTAATAGGTGCAACCAAATTGATGAAAATAAGAGATGCTTGGTCTTCTACCTGTAAATAATTAATACGATGTTTTATTCAAAATTGGTCTAATATAGGTTCTATTCTCAATATAACAAGCACTGTTAATAGCTTCTGCCCACAAGTACTTAGGAAGTTTGTTTTCATGTATCATGGTTCTTGCCATTTCTTGTAAAGATATGTTCTTTCTCTCTACAATCCTATTTTGCGGTGGAGTACTAGGATAAGAGAACTCATGGATAATTCCATATCTTTCACAAAAAGACTCAAATGGTTCATTTTCAAATTCTCCTCCATGATCACTTCTTACCTTCAGGATCTTTACTTCCATTTTAGATTGTACTTGAATGCAGAAGATGCTAAACACTTCGTATGTTTCATCTTTTGATCGAAGAAATTTTACCCAAGTCCATCTGCTGAAATCATCAACAATGACCAAACCATATTTCTTCCCACTGATTGAAGCAGTCCCAATAGGACCAAACAAATCAATGTGAATCAACTCTAAGGGTCTAGAGGTAGAAACAATATTTTTGGATTTAAAAGAGGTTTTCATAATCTTTCCAACTTGGCATGCTCCACAGAGAGCATCTGAGTGATAATCAAGATCTGACAACCCTTTAACAAGTTTTTGTTTGCTAAGTTTAGAGATTAATCTCCAGTTAGCATGACCTAACCTTTTGTGCCAAATCCATTTCTCATCACTCATTGTCATAAGGCAAACGACATTCTGATCAGCCAATTTAGAAAGATTGATTTTATAAACATTTCCCTTCCTTTTCCCTTTGAATATAACAGTTTTATCAGCATTAATAACAGAACAAAAATTCTTATTAAATAATACTTCACAACCATTATCACACAATTGGCTTATGCTTAGTAGATTATGCTTTAAGCCATTTACCAGCCAAACTTTGTTGATAAGTGTTTGAGAATTACCAATGGTACCTGTACCAATGATCTTTCCTTTCTAATAATCTCCAAAACCCACATCTCCTTCCTCTTTCAGATTCAGGGTTTGGAACATATGCCTTTCTCTGGTCATATGTCGTGAGCTGCCACTGTCCAGGTACCACGATTGGCTTTCCATCCTTTCCTTTGGGCATATCTGCAGCAAAGATAATTTGAGATTTAGGTACCCATACACATATGGGTCCTTTCAGGTTAGTCTTAACATGTTCTCTTATATTATGTCCTTTTGCCATGTAAAAGCGTTACTCCAAGCTTTCTGTTCCAAAAAAATTTACTGGAGTTATTTTTAACCTTAGTTACGGATTCAGTCTTAACCTGTGATTCATATGTTCTGAATATTGAACTTATCAGATCTTACGAACTATCAGGTTCTGATATTACAATACCCTTTAACTTCTGATCAATAGGCTTAGTTAGATTCATAACTTTTACATTATTGGCCGCAGGAACAAAATAGTTACTTAACATTGTCTGAGCAATGCTAGATGAGCAAGAATTTGGGAGTACTTTATTTAATGACATATTAGAACTGGAACAACCTTCATCGTACCCCAAACCTTCTCTATTATTTTTCCCAACTCCAAAAATCATAGATGCAAGTTTAGTTCTATCAATGGCAGATGTAATGAATCTATGAAATACTAGATCATGCTTACCTAAAGTGGAACATTCATTTTGAGATGTGTTGATTTCTTTTAATTCCTCTTTCAAAATGAAGTTGTCTCTTTTCAAAATTTTAATGCGACTAGCTTGATCTTTGGAACGATTCATTAACTCATTCATGTATGCAATAAAGTCAAAATAAGAGTATACATCATCTTCATCTTCAAATTCATATAAAAATCCTCCTTCAGATGAGTGTGCCATTAATGCAAGATTTACATCATCTTCTTTTTCTGAATCCTCATCATCTAGCTCTTTCCAAGTTGCCACGAAGTTCTTCTTGAATCTGTTTCTGAAGGTGTCCTTCTAATGACTTCTTTTCTTCTGATTATCCTTCTGAAGATCAGGACAGACATTTCTGAAGTGACCAAGTTTGTTGCAGTTGTAACAAATCCTGTATTCATCTTTCTCTATGAAGTTAGATCTCATATTGCTTCTAGAAAATCTTCCGTTTCTTCTAGCCATTTGCTGAAATCCTCTGATGAAGCAAGCCATAACATCATCAGATCTACCCTCATAATCTTCTTTAGAAGTTTCATCATATTTATTGTTCTTTTAAAGCCTTTTGGATTTTTCACCGGGTTTTTCAGAAGCAGATCTCAGAGCAAGAGGCTTAAGTTTCTTTGAGGACTCATCTGCATTCAGTTTCATCTCATACTCTGAAGATTGCTGATAAGGCTTTCAAGAGACAATATATTCATGTATTTAGCTTCCTAAATAGCTATTACTTTAGGTTTAAACTTTGAAGGGAGACATCTCAGAATCTTTTTGACATGATCTGATGTAGAGTAACTCTTGTTTAACACTTAAAGATTTGAAACAAGAATCTGAAACCTGGAGAACATGGTTTCAATGTCCTCATCATCCTTTATTTTGAACAGCTCGTATTTTTGTACCAACAAGTTAGCCTTTGCTTCTCTAACTTGTTGATTCCCTTCATAGGTAGAACACAGAGATTCAAAGATAGTCTTTGCTGAAGACTTATCATTGTTTTTCAAATACTCAGCATGCGGTAGAGCATCGACCTGAATATCTCTAACTCTATGATGTTTTCTATAAATTTTCTTTTAAGTTGGAGTCAGAGTTTTTTCTGTCAGATACCATACCAACATGGTCAACAATGATCTCAATGCCATCTTCAAGTATATCCCATAACTCATCATCGAGTCCAATGATATATGTGTAGATCTTGTTTTTCCACCATTCAAACTCAGTGGAATCACCATTGAACACACGAGGTTTAGCAGAGTAATGATTTCTCTTAGAACCACTATAATCATAGGGAAATCCCCTTCCTGAGGAACTAGCATTAGTATCCTCAGTAGTCATATTTACTCGTTCGATCTTTGAATGTACCACTGTTAAGTGTTACGTACAGACCTTGCTCTAATGCCAACTGAAGGTGAGAAAAATACAAGAAGGGGGTTGAATTGTGTTTTTAAAATTCTTTTTATTTCTAAACTAGAGTTCAGATTCTAGACCAGAGTTCAAAACCTGATAACAAGTGCAACAGAAAATGCAGCAGAAGTAAATAAAAACAGCAAAGAACACACAACAATTATCCTAGTTCCTCTCCAACTGAGAGTAGTCCAGTCCCCTTGTCATGCAAGATATTTCCATTATAATCAAACATATTATAACTGCTTATACCTTCAAGTATAAGACTTTACTCTGCTCAGACCTACAACCTAAGACTTCCTTGCTTAATCAGCACCTGATCAAGACTTCTCTGCTTAGATCCTCAGATCCTAAGACTTTCCTTGCTTAAACCTACCTAGTTCAAGACTTCCTTGCTTAGACATTCTGCCTAAGACTTTTGTGCTTAGACCCCTGGTCCAAAACTTCATGCTCAGATTCCTTGAATCCAAGACTTCACTGCTCAAGCCCAAACCAATAGATTTTTATCTAAACTAACTGTTTAGAGAAGGAATAACTTACAACAACACTTGATTAACAATCATAGGTGTTCAAATATAATACAACATACTTTTAACACTAAGGATTCTTAAGCTATACAAGAATAAGAATTCTTAACAGATTAGCTTATCTTGAGCTGATATGAATGAAGTACGTATGTATCTCAGTTGTAGTTGCAGTGTTATTCTCTTAGTTTGATCTTCAATTCTTCTGCTCCTTTTATAGCTGAAGAAATATAGTCGTTGAAGCATCCTCAACTACTATAATCAGATCAAATCTTCTAGTACATCTTCTTTTCTGATAAAGCAGGTGTTGAAACTTGTAGACAGAGAATTATCCACAGAACAAGGCCTTTGTCTGAAGAACTCTTCTATAAAACAAGCACAACACAATCTTTTGAAGATAATGTCAATAATTCTCGAGTCCCGTGTTAGAAGATCTTGAGTTGACATTACTCAGTTTCAGAGGTAGCCACGCTGCGCTTCTAATTCAGAAATATACTAGTAGTAACTTTTTGAGCAGACTCTCTCATGAGTACCTTATTAGAACTGAACCAAAGCCACTTCCGTGTCAGAACCAGTATCATCAAGTAAATATAATTCTGTACAAATTAACCATCTAGTTAGAAATCCTAATTGTTTTTCAAATACTTTGTTATCATAAAAACCTTAAAGGATACATGGTATGAACCAAATTTGTCTCAACACATGTGTTCCCATAAATAGTTTCTTATCAAAGGTCTGTGGTCCATCCCTTTTAATTGGAGCTTCTTGAGAATAAATTATCTCTGGATATTGACTTAAGATAATTCCAGTCAACAAGAAAGGGAATGCTATGTGTGACTTCACAACATATGAGTCAACATGTTTCAAGGTAATGGAGACATTGGACCTGTGATTTGTAGGTGCCTAATTAACTACACCAATTCTATTCAACATAGGATACTTTACACTTAGCTTGCTACTTGGAAGTAACCATTGCTTAGGACATTGTTGTACATGCGTTGCAGTGATTTCCTTGACTATCTTGTCAAGGGAAACTTTTTTAGATCCTGTAGAATTATTTCTCTTCAAGTGTTCATTAATGACAGATGGTGAGAACCTTACACATTTTCTTCTAACATACACCTTTCTATACTCCTGACTCCCTTCAATATTACACTCAGGTGAGATGTTTACTATAAATTCCATAACTAGTTTTTCAAAGCAAGGACCAATTTATGTGACAATATTCATTAATCCTGTAGACTTTATTAGGTTTACAATATCTTTGTAGCCTAAAGATTTGTCACTTAGTTCTCTTTCACATGCAATACTCCTTTGTATAACAAACTTCCATTTTTAGCGCTTGATTTGCAATGGAATGACACATTATCAAGAGGAGCAAAAACAATGTTTACATGAATCTTCTTTCCTCTAATTTTCCTTCTTGCAGAGGGCATGATGTCTTGGAAATCTCATCCAGCATCTGCATTTGAATCACTAGACACCACAAGTTTTCTCTTCAGAGTTCTCTTTTCAGCAACCTTATTTTCCTTAGTTTATTTTAGTCAACTTCTTAGCATGTTCTTTAATCTCTTTCTTTTTAATAATCTATTTCAATATGCTGACAAGGGGAATGTCATCATCCTTATTGTTGATCACTTCTTTATTTATTATCTTCTTATTAGCATGATCAGATATCACACTCTTATTTCTTTGAACCTCTGTCATTTTTATTTGAGACTTTTCATCACTTGGGGAATCAGATGTAACATCGTTTCCATTCAGGATGTCATTTAGAATTTTATCAAGAACATTTACATTCACAGTGATATGAGAGGGTTCTGTGAGTGGCACACATGTTGTACCAGAAGGTGCAACATTGGGTTCAACTAGGGATGTAAATGGATATCCATGGGGACGGATACTATGATATCCGTATCCGTCTAGTTAGATAAATATGATATCCATATCCGCCCCATATCCATGCGGATATCCGTTAAACGGGTAATCCGTGGGTTTTACGATATCCGCAGATATTTACGGATATCCATGGATAATATTTTTTTATAAAAATTATTTTTTGAAAAAATATTTTTAATTTCTTTTAAAGACGCAAAAATTTATTATCATATAACATTCATACATTTCGCTCTTAATTTAATAATAAAATTTTATCACATTAATTTTCTTCTTATTCACCAAACAAATAAAAGATATTGTGATTGTGAGTTATGATAGAATAGCGGACGATAAAGGAGTAGGAAGGAAGACACTGTTTCGACAGAGAAATGACGACACTAGTTGGTTGGACTGTGAAATTGTTGAAGTGAGGTATGAAATATTGAAGAGTTTAAATATGAAATGGCTAATAGAATTTGAATGAAATCTAAATTCTTCAAAGAAAAATTCAAAAAAACGAAAGAAATATAAAAAGTCTAATTTTTTTTTGAAGATGAAAAGATAAGGTATAATAAACTAATGATATTTAAATGAATTTTATAATTTATTAACGGATATGGATATCCGCGGGCATGAATATCATTAAACCCGTATCCATATCCATTAATAAACGGGTATTTAAATATCCATTTATTTTATCCGTGGATATCCATTAAGCTACTCGTCTCATATCCGTGACAGATTTTATCCATGGATATCCACGGGTATGGATTTTTTTGCCATCCCTAGGTTCAACATGTTGGTCAGTGTTGATATCAACATACCCAATATCATTATTAGTAGTATATGCATCAATATCTCTCATGACACAAGCCAGATCATGCTCAGATTGCACATAGACAGATGAACTTACCTTTTTAGAAGTTTTTCCCTTCCTGATCTCAGTACATTTGACCTTGTTATTTGGGAAATCAACAAGAACGACCATCCTAAGCAATACAACATCCTGAACGGCTTGATTTTTTTTACCCTGCTGCTTGATTAAGAAACACTAGGTTTCGATGACACTCTTTTTTTCCTAATATCTCGACCCCTTGGGTGTGAGTAACAAAATTGGGCTCTGAGATCTTATTAATATCATATTGATTCTTTGATGATTTAGGAATAGGGAGAGACAGATGGTGGTTGAAGAACATTTGAAGTAGAAAACCTTCTTTGGAAGAGGGGGACATATAGTTTTTGAATCATGAGGAAATGACACCTTGTTTCCTATGTGGTAATGATTACTAGTGAGAAAAACTTTCCTTTTGCACGTTTCCTTAGCAATAAATTCTCACTCATGCAAATGGAAGTAATGCCCTTCAGTTTTCCAGTTTTAATTTTTCTTTAATAACCAATCAAATTTTCTTGTATTTTCTTAGAATGACACATAAGTATGTAATTGAAATTTTCACCTTGACTCATTTTACTTTCAGAGGCTAATTGTTGAGAACGACGTTCAAACATCGTGTCATATATTTTCCCTATCTTATACTTATTAGTGTCTCAAACATTAATTTCCTTCACACTTATCCTTTTCTCAAGAATAGGTTCCTTAGGGTCCATATGTTGTGATTCAAGAGCTTTAGAGGAGGAGAGATGCTAAAACTTCTTGTAGGACATCTTGGCATGATTCATCCTTTGAAACTTACCACCAATTTTGTCCTTTTAAGTTCTCATCTTCTTTATGCTTTCCTCATCCTTGAATATCGCACTAGTAGTTGGCTTAGATATCCACATGTAGTAGTTATCTTTGGATCTTGAGCCCTTCATTAATACTTATCGATCGTTGTTGGCCATAACACGCTCAACCTTGTTGAGGCTCACATTAAACCCTTGATCACTCAGTTGAATTATGATTATTAAGTCTGCAACCAAGTCTTCTACTAGTAACACATCATTAAGGCAAGGAAATCCTGGCCTGACCATCTTACCAATTCCTTTTATCCTTCCTTTTCTCCCATCTCCAAATGTTAAAAATCATTGTGAGAATGGTTTGACTCCTTTATGGAATAACTCTTCACCTATCATATGATTGGAGCACTCACTATCAAGAAACCAATCATTCTTTGAAGACACTCCAACATATGTTTAAGCTATGAGGCATTTGAATCCAACCTTGGGTTTCCACACTTTCTTAGCTTAAGCATGCTTCCCTTTTATTTTGGGTATTGGCTGACCGTAGGGTTGAGGATAACCATACAATATAAAGCAGTAAGGCTTTATGTGCCCATATCTTTCACAATGATGAAATTTTTCTATTCGAGTTCCTATTTTTTCCATGATAGGAATACACATGTCATGCAGGATGCTGCAACATATGGTCCAACATCTGGAACTCAATTTTGTTCTCAAGAGGAACAAACTTTGTAGGATGATTTGTGTCCTTCTTGCTCATGGACCCGTGGTCACACCTTATTCTCTTCAAGTTTCAAGACATTTTACCAACTTCAAATATATCATCCAACATATCATACCCATTATTCAATATACATATAGATCTTGTCATGTTTTCTAGCATGGAGTTTAACAGGGCTACTTCTTCTAGATCAATGATGGTAGTAGCTTGTTTCACCTTCTCTTGTGGGGGACCATTTATAGTTTTCTTCTGTTTTTCCACTTCCAGGAAAGATTTCTCCCACTTGATGAGCAAAAGTTTGTATTAGTAGCTAACTCCTCATTTTTCATGTCTTCATCACTGGACTCACTTGCTGCCTCATATTTTACAAAGTAAGTTATTTCATTGTTAGCATTTTACCATTCACTTTAATCATCAGAATCAGACCATATTATGGAAAGTCCCTTGTTCAGCTAGAAAGGTAGGACATTATGCTTTAATGTTTCCAAAACCTTCACACTTAAAGCACTTAGTACCCTTGATACTATTGAGTTTGTCTCCACTATTGCCTTTGTACTGTGAACTGATGTCAGACCTCTTGTCTTGGAAATTTGACCTCCACTATTTGTCCAGGTTCTGTAAGGATTGGTTGAAATTTTTCCCAAGAAGAGACATATCATCCGAAAGGCTCTCTTCTTTATCACCTTGATCTCTTTCAGAATTGGAAACAAAAGAAATACCTTTGTTCTTCTTTTCTAACCTTTCATTAATGGACATCTCAAAAGTTTGTAGGGAACCAATTATCTCATAAACCTTAATACTACTCAAGTCCTAAGCTTTTTCAATAGCAGTCACTTTCACATCAAACCTCTTAGGCAATGATCTAAGAATTTTTCTGGCCAACTTTTCTTCAGACATCTTTTCACCTAAGGCAAAAGAAGTGTTGGAAATATCACGTAACCTGATGTGGAATTCACAGATACATTTATCTCCATTCATCCTCAGGTTCTCAAACTTAGTGGTAAGGAGCTGCAGTTTTGAGAATCTCTCATGCTTCTTTAGCTTCTGAGCATGTGTTGATCAACCTGAACAAGTTCTTGTCCACGCCATTGAAGATAATATTTAAAGCCTTGGAGTTTCCAAGAGCTTTATCATCTTCAGCATCAGTCCATTCAGCTTTTTTATTTTAAGCTAGTAGTTCCATCTTCAAAAGTAACCACTGAATGTTTCCACCCTTTTATCACAACCTTCCATGCTTTGTTGCCCATGAATTTGAGAAAGGAAACCATCATGGACTTCCAATAATCATAATTGGTTTCATCCAAAATAGGTGGTTTGTTGTTTGATCCTCCATCTTTAACTGTGTCCATTTGAGCAGAATTTATCTTCCATGGAACTCACCCAACATGCTATGGTGTTTGCTCTGATGCCAATTGAAATTTTGTTCCTCAGGGGACAGATGTCGAATGCGATGTCCTAGACAACTGGTTTGACAAGATAAACCAGAATCACCATAATTAACACAAATTCAATTGTACAATATGATGAAGCAGAAAATCAATAAATAACATAGTAATTAGTAACCCAGTTCGATGCAACAACACCCACGTCTGGAGGATTGACTTCCAACCGAAAAAATAAAATTCACTATTAGTAGTTTAGTACAATTAGTCTTATATGAACCAACAAACCCTATGTTATTCAATGCATCTTCCTAACACTACCCAATGACATTCTATTTAGGTCTCCCCCTAAATACGAGATCATCTTTCACTTTCTCTCAATTACTAAACCCTAGTGATCAACTTCAATTCACAATGTTGAATGCTGATTTACAACTCAACTAGACAAACCTACAACTATGCCAAGTTACTGAAACATAGTGTGGTGTACATACGTCAATAACAAGGACTCAATTAAACCCCAACACTCTAAAATCTTTAATGTATTGGCTGCTTTACATGTAGGTTTTGAGCTCCTTATATAACAAAAGTATTATGAGATTTTCTCCTTAGATCTTTGATTCAATTTCATCCAGAGTCTTTGCACAATCTGTTGGATAAGATTTGTTCCATAAATATCTCCAACAAAATATATGATTTTGTTTGTTTCAAGTTCAAATTATAATCACATTAAAATCTTATTTGATATTCACAACTGTCCAACAAATCATATAATCATATTGCTAAATAAAAATAATAAAATCTAACTGAATCTTCCATAAAAATTCGTTCAAAAACACAATAATATGTGTTGAGAAAGGCCCAAATTATCGTACCCACATGCTGTGGCATCACGTCTAGCATGTGTCCCTTCTGCACCAAAAAATCATGTTGAAGTAGTTGAGCAAACTTGAACAATTCTCCACGTTGTTTTGGAAAATGCATCCAGTCAATCCAAAAGTAACAACATATTTAAAACATAAGTGAACAATATGATGATTATTGATGCATAGGATAAAGGATTTGTTCGTTTCAACTTTATTTTTATAAAACGATTTTATAGTGTTATATATTTTTGTTTAATTCTTTTACAACTTCTTTAAAAATTCTAAATAAAAGTTAGTTTAAATCATTTTTCTTAAAATGTTATTTTTAGTATTTGATCTTTTTACTACAATATTTAAATATCAAAATTTTGAAAAATAACTTAAATTTAAAACTATTTTAAATAACTTTTTATGAAAATCATTTTGAAGATTTATATATTTTTGAAAAAAATTATAATTTTCATTAAGTTTTAATCTTTAATAATATATATTTATGTTGTAAAATATCAAAATTAATTTTTTAATTTATAACTTTTTTTTGTAATATTTTAAAAAATATATTTTTTTATAAAAATCATTTTTAAAAATATTAAAAGAATTATTTTTTAAAACTAAAATAAACGGACTTGATATTTCACTTTTTCAAAAATCATTAGTATAGTTAATAAATTAGTTTCTTTATAAATGAACAATTTTATAATATCCTTCGTTTTAATTTTTATGAGATGAAAAGTAAACAATAATTTTCCTTCTTATTTCGAACTCGCGACATAAATAAACTTCAACTATTAGATTATTGAAAAATTAAATAGGCAAATTGGATACTATTATCATTTTGTATATCAAATTTATTTTAGGCTAAAATATAGTTTTGGTCCCCCTGTTTGTCAAAATTCACGGTTTTGGTCCCACCATTTTATTTTTTAACACTTTTGGTCCCCCACTCTAATTTTGACCCAAAAAAATGATGAACAATGCCTGATCCGTACATGAACAGTACATGTCCGTATATGAACAGTACATGTCCGTATATGAACAGTACATGAACAGTGAGGGGTGGGGGACCAAAACTGTTAAAAAATAAAATGGGGGGACCAAAACCGTGAATTTTGACAAACAGGAAGACCAAAACTGTATTTTAGCCTTTATTTTATTAAAATTTGAATATTAGTCTACTATGTTATAGGAGAATCTTTTGCTAGAAGCAACTTCCACTTATTTGTATTTATTGTTGTTAGTTTGTACATTTTTCTTATACAAGTACTAGTAAGAAACCCGTGCTCGCGCACGGGTAATTTAAATAAGATTTTAATTCCATCTCAAAAAGTAGGAGTAGAACATGAGAAAAGATAAATTAGAATCAAATCATTGTAAATTAACAACATGGTTTAATGTTAATGTTATAACACCTATAATGTAATAAAAGAAGAAATAAAATCAAAAAGTGTTTCAAAGGTGAATGAATTCTGATTGTAACAAACATCTTTAGAATGAAGTGAAGGTTGAAACCTGAAAAGGCAAAAAAAGAAAAAATTAGATTAATCATTCAATTTGTCACGGTGAATAGAAATGATATAAACTGCTCTTGAATGGAATGAAAAAAGATTGTGTTAAAACAGACCTTTCAAATGTTTTGGAACACTTCTTTGAAGACGACATTGGTGGTAGTACTCAAAGGTTCTTTATCTTTGTCGTGAATAAGAATCTTGAGTCCCTTTTTGGATTTTACTCTAGAGATGGCCACATATAATTGTCCATGACTAAACACTTCCTTGGGCAAGTACAAACCTACATTGTCTAGAGACTGTCCTTGAGACTTGTTAATTGTCATGGCGAAGGAAACAATTATTGGAAACTGGCGTCTCACCAACTTAAAAGGCCATGGTGACTGTGAGGGGGACAAAGACATTCTAGGAATGTAAATGATATTGCCAACATTTTTACCAGAAATGATCTTAGCTTCAATGACATGATTGGCAAGCCTGGTTACAGTGAGACGTGTTCCATTGCACAATCCTTCAGACTGATCAAGATTGCGCATTAACATTACAGTTGCCCCAACCTTCAACCTTATCGAATGGTTAGGTGATCCAGATGTTTTAAGAGCATTTAGAAACTCAGGTGTGACATGCTCATATGCATCAAAGTTAGTATCATCGGATTTATCTATTGAGTCACTACTGAAGTATTCTTTCTCATCTCCTACAACAATTGGAAAAATATAATTAATGTAAGGTTGAATAAATATTTGTTGTATTATAAATGAAAACTAATACTAACAAACATTTTTTGACAAATGATATATGTAAGTTTGCAAAAAAGCGAGTTGCATACCTGGAAGAAGGTTTGTGATATATTGGTTGATATCATCAACAACTTCAATTGTTGAAGCTAAGATTGCACGACTTTGAAGATAGTCGGAATCAAGATAGTTATGAATGAGATCAGGGTATGTATCCTCAACAATTGCCTTAATCGGATCAGAAAAAGTTGAAATAAAAAATTCTTCTGGAATACAAATTTCAGCATAACCCTCATTTGGCTCACACATGGTCTCATCTCCAATCTTCAAAATCCACTCAGAAAAACTCTGTATTTCTTCAACCGTAGAAGTATTTGCACCAGTTTGCAAACGCATGTTCTTTGTTAGCCTCAAGACTCTACATTCATCCCAAATATATGAAGCATTGATGGTTGCATGGATAATATCAGATCTAGCACCTCTTGGTATAACAGGGAGAATTTGTCTGAAGTCACCACCAAACACAACAACCTTACCTCCAAATATTTTAGATCCATGTGTAGTTCCACTCATAATATCTTTTAAGGATTTGTCAAGAGACTCAAAGAAAAATCTGTTAGCCATAGGAGCCTCATCCCATATGATTAGATCTGTCATCTTTAGAAGCTCGGCAAGATCATCCTTTTTGTTTATGTTGCAAATAGAAGTTTCTAAAGTAGGGACATGAATCTTAAATCTAGAATGAGCTGTTCTTCCACCTGGCAACAATAAACTTGCAATCCCACCTGAGGCAACGGGCAAGACAATTTTTTGCTTAGACCTTAGTGCTGCCGATAAAGTGTTCCACATAAAAGTCTTACCAGTGCCACCGTAGCCATATAAAAAAAACACCCCGCCTTGTTGCCTCTGTACAGTATCCATGATTTCATTAAAAATGCTTCTTTGCTCATCTACAAGTAAGACAACATTTTATAGATGTAAATATGATGCTATATGAAAAATAATTTTTTTGACGGTTTACAAATTTCTTTGGAAAAATATAATACCTGTCAGAGAAGAGTATAGGCGTAAATAAAGTTGTTCTTGAGCAACAACATCATATTGACGCTCATCATAAAGAAGTCTATTTCCTAAATCCACAACAACATAACCTTTTGGATATGGCATTGTCTTGTAGTCATTCAAACTTCTATTATTCTTTTGTAATAGTTTTTCAATAGCCACCAGGGTCAGTTATTTAAGGTCCTCATCTGTCAGTGTCAAACCTATGGTAAAATAAGCATTCAACACAACACATAAGATAAACGATTAGAAGTGAAGCAAAGTTACAGCAACAAAAATTTGGCCAACAACTAAAGCATTGCTACAGGTGTGTAATTGTCATAAAAACAAATTAAATACTGAAGAAAAGCATCCCTAATTTGCTAAGCCAATAATAAAACATGAAAAATATTTAGGATGTGAACACAGTTCAAATAAACCGGGAAAGAATGATATATAAAGTTACAGCACTATTTTGGCAATGCAAGATTAAACCATCAAGACAACATAAGAACTGAACATTGTCTCTCATAAGACGCCCCATGTGCTGGATTTTATAAGAAATCCAATGTACTCGAATCTTCGGACGGGGGAAAACATTAGTAAGTATTTGCCTTAAAAACTGATCATTGAATTTTCAGAAAACAGAAACTGAAAAGTGTCTCCCTTACAATATTATTTCGTCTTGTCATGGTAAATTTATCGCAAGACCAAATGTTGGTGGAGAAACTAATTGAGATTTGTTTGTAACAGTGGGACTATTTTGTATTTATGAGCAACAGTCTATTACATTACCATATCCTAAGCCATGTGTATGAGTGCATCATCAAACTCAAAGGGCAGTGGATTTTCAGTGAGACAAAACAACATATGTTAAAAGAACCCTCGAAGTTCTAGATCATTGGTTGTGTGTTAATCAATTCATGCATTGGGCAAATATTTAAACAACTTCAGTGCAATATCCGGAAAACTGAAGAAACAGGCAGTGCAATATCAGGAGGACAAAATATATCATGCAAATTGTAATGAATATTAAGAAATTGTTAATGTGTGTAATCATCCATTTCCAATACGGCCATTCAAATTTGAAGAAGACCATTTGGTTGGGTTTTATGAAAATTATGTAATGATACAGTCAGCAATTTGAATAGAATAATGAAATACAGGACAAATGTGCCAATACAATATATTGTGGCCAACCATGTAGTGTTCTTTCAGTGCCACTAAAAAGTGTTTCCGATCCTAACCAAACCCAACTGCCCGTGGTTTTTTAGAAAGGGAGAACCACCTATGGTTGAATAACCGTACCTTATCTAATATATTTTCATTATAAATGAATTCAATGAGGAGGCAAATTTTTCAACAGTTACAATGCAATGTTCTCAACATTGTTATTCAGGCAGTCTTATTTAAGGAAAACCACAGATATCACAAAAATCTTAAGATATGTAAGCATCACTGCATGTGACACGCACTGCAGTTTTAGTAAGACAAATAGATTGAATTGTATGAAAACTTTTTAGAGCATAATTCAGCAAAATAAATACAAAACATGAAGATAGGAAAAATGTGATACCTTGATTACGTGTCAACAACCGTTGTTCATGAAGAATTCCATCCGATAAATACATCCAAGTCTGTCTCTAAACATGTTCGGGTCTACTCATGGATGACGAAGACAACATCGTTACAAATAACTTACGTAAGAAGAAACCGGAACCCCACAGATGTGCCTCTTTAATTGCCTCAACAAATTCTCTATCATCTTGTAGAAATCCCATAGCAAAGCATGTACCTCTAAAAGTTTATGCTGCTTACCGTTGACTTTCTTGATATCTTGATAACATAAAGGGCCCTTTTTGACAGTTAGCATCATCCTTAAATAAAACAACTCACCTGTACTTTGAGGGACCCAAATAAGACGACCGATTGTATACCCTTGTTTCCTTGGCTTCCAACTCCGACTTCGTTTATGATAAACAAATTTAGAAACAAAGTCTCCATAAGTTAGTAATCTTACTTCTTCATAAGTTTTGTTTGCCTCAAACCAAGCTGTAAACATTGATTCGGTTACACTTGGTTTTAGTAAAACGTTACCAACTTGCTCGTAGTCTTTGTAGTAAATGGAGTTTTCACCTTCCATGTGAAAATACAATCTCTCTACGGCTGGCTTTCTTCCGTGTATGGAATAAGAAAATATCCGCCAACATGCTTCACTCGGGGAAATGTATCGACAATCCAAGTATTGCTTGATTTCGTCAATGTTGTTTTTGTCTTGACCTTGTATAACAGCAGAAATTCGATCAGAGCCTTTGTTAATGTATTTGAAAAGGTATTTGATAGAGGTACTCTGATTGCACCATTCCATGTTGATATGGGCCTCGTACTTCAATAATAAACTTGGGTTGTGAGGAACTACATGACCACTATGAAGAATGACCCCGTTTTCTCAATTGTGTGTCCGTTGTTTCTTCTCCGATAAACAGGACACCCATCTTGGTCCACTATAGTAGTTGGCTGAAATTTTTTTGGGAAAAACTTGGAGCATTTCCTATCTTTCATGCAAGGAGAGTTAAGATTTGCCAGACCACAAGGACCATGAACCATATGAGATTCAACCAAATTGTACAACCGAGGGTGTTGCAAGGGATCGGGTACTTCAGCACTAATGATCTTGTCAATGTCTTCAGGTCCTGGATACTTGTTTGAAGGATGCAAAAATATCAAGATATGTGCATGTGGAAGCCCTCTCTTTTGAAACTCAATGGTGTACATATCTAGCATTGGAAACAAATAATAAATTAAAATATAGTCCTGGTAGTAGTAAAATAAAATAAAAGTATAGAGGAAGAATTAGCTCACATGCAAGAACTTTGCCTAATACTCCTTTTTTAGTTAAATCTGATAGCAGTTGATCAAACTTGATTTTGAATATTCTTGAAATGATATCAGGTTGATCTTGTGGTTTCAAATGAAGAGGTGCAAGTACTCTTTGAATCTCAGGCCAATTCGGGTTGCAAGTAAATGTTATGAACAAATAAGGAAATCCGACCTTACTACAAATAGCCATCCCATCATAATACAACTGATCCATAAACCTACGACCGCCGAAAAATGACGAAGGCAAAACAACTCTTTTACCAATGCTAGAACCTGGAGTTTGACTTTGATCGCCTTCTTCATTTAAAGAATTGTACTTAGACACCCGAAGCTTTGGTTGATTTTTGCGAAGCCATTCTAATTTCTCCAATTCTACCATTGTGTAACCGTCGACCAGAAATTGTTGGAACAACCTACGTGAAGATAACAAAGTCTTAGCTTCAGTTAACCTGGTTTGAATGCGATATGAAAGCCATTCTCTAATTGTAAGCCTATTTCTTATGTTATTCACGAAGATGGGCCTGTCTCTATGAGCAATATTAGGTCTATATCCGTCTTCACCATACGGAAAAATCAAAGGATATTGGAAAGCCATGTAACTTGCATGGAGCTCATTGATTCTCTGAAGACCTCCTCCTTTTGTTAGCATTATTATATCCTGCATTTCTGCTGTGTCAATATCACCAACTACTAAGGCAGCAACTTCAGATACCGTTGGTTGATTATATACCCTCCCATCCGTGGATCTATCAGATATCAGTCTAAGCTTCAAGTTTTGGGTTTCACTGTGATCTAACCAATGTTTTGCCATTTGAAAACACTTAGCATGAGGATTGTGTTCATACAACATTCCAGACAATTGTTAAACCACCAAGGGATCTATGTTCTTGGTGTTCTTAAACATGAGAAGTGTATGAATATGGTTAGCAAAGATTATATAGTAATAAACTGTTTTTTGTGTGGGAACTCTTGAAAAAAAATCAGAATGTGCAGTGCATGGATTTACCTCAAACCCTGCATTCTATTTTGGACCTCATTCTCCGTGTCATAAATATATAGTTGGGCAAACTTAGGTGGTTGACCGTCAGGAGGTAACAAACTTCCAATCCGATGACACGCCTGACCTTGTATCCTTAGTGTTGGAGGTCCACGTCCATTGTTAAAATGATTGTCCAACTTTGCCCTAGGTGATGTGAAGGCAAACATCATATTGTAAGTTCGGATGTGTTGCTGAAACTTCCTGCTTTCTACACTGTCATGATTAAACAAAAGATTTGCAAGTATTCTTGGAGGTTGTTTTAGCTTTGGTATTTCCACTTTTCCATTTCCACAACATAGCATAAACTTTGGATTGGCTGAATGAGAACTTTTGTGCATCCTCTCTTGATACTACATCATGGCATTACAATAACGACATTCGATAGTAGGGTCTCCGATGTCGTAATAATCTACATAAACAATCATTTTGTGTATGTCAGACCTTCTATTTTCAACATGTACTTCCAAGGTGAAATATCACAACCATTGGTGTAAGAAAGACAAACCTTTAGAAGTTCTGGCTGAATTGTCATGAATTGTAAAAGGTGCTTCAACGTCTTCTGTTTCTGAATCGAAGTCATCTTCGGATAGATATGCTATTATGAACCAAAAAAGTAATACTCATATGTTAGCATTGTTGAATCAACTAACACAATCAGAATCTAAAAATTTTCAAGGCAGTGGCAAACCAAGCATTAAACTTACTTGCAAAAGGGTCGTAGTCGCTATCATTGTCGGAGTCGCTATTAAAATCCAAATTGACTGTAGGTGTAAAAATAGGACAAGGAGGGTCACTTCTATGATTAGGAATATATGTTGTATTTGACACTGGTGTAGCCACATTAGTAACAGGTTGTTCGTTTTCACGGGGTACTGGTTGATCATGGACAAAACTGCTGCTGGAATTCCTGCCTCAAAAATCATTACTCACATTGATGAGTACGATTGTTTTAAAGTTTAATATAGAAATAAGTAGAGACTCCTAAGGGATTTGCATGATCCCATTCCAAGAACACGTACCTTGAGTTTGAGTTTGATACAAGTGGTCCCGTAGAAGTGGCTGTCCCCTGATTTATTGTTTGGGAAGTGTTGTACCCCAAATTTTACCCTCATCTTTTTGCTAGATGCTATGTGATTTATTTGCTCTGTTTTTTTATCTTAATTTCTTTTATTTATTTTGCCTTAATTTATTTAGCATTTTTTATTTTATTTATCTTATCTTAATTTAATTTTAATATGTTTTATGTTTATTTATTTTGAATTTTAAATGTTTTAATTGGTTATTAACTTAATTAATTAATTAAGTTGATGATTTAATTTTAGTTTAATTTGTTTGATTTTGAATTAATTATCCTTTTATTATTTTGGTTAAAATTTATTCATAGTGCCTTAATTTTAATATAATTTATTAATTTTAATTAAGTCAGTTTTTTTATTAGTAATTAATTAATTCGAGTTAATCTAATCATCTTTAGTTTTTTATTATTAAAACAATCTTTTAAAACTTTAATTTAGGTGTGACAATTTAATAAAATGTCATTTAATTTTTGATTGAAAAAAAAAAATACGTGTGTAATTGTTTTATTTGGTCTTTATGGATTTATGGGAAATTTTGATTGGAAGATGAATATCACCACTAGCCAATCAGAAGGCTGTTTTTTTCTCTTTGACTTTTCAACGGTCATTTTGGACCAATTGAAACCTTGCGCGTGTCCAAGGATGGTCTTCTTCTTCTTTTTTCGTTCTCTTTGATTTTGCAGAGGAAAAATAAATGAAACCAATTCCTTCAAGTTTGTTGCAAGCTTCGTTCAAATTCAATTCGCCAATCTTGGCGCCATCCAATCCCGTTTGCCCTTATTTTCCTCAATTGCTCCATGAGATTTCAATTACACAAAGCAAGGATGAAGCTTTCCGTTCTCGTCATTTTGCTGTACCACCTGCGAGAGGAGCAGAGCAATATCGCTCTCGCTTTCCCAAATAACGCCTACATAGGCTGATGACAAAGGAAAGTTAGGAAGATGCTATCTACTTCAGCCCTGTGGCATATACTACATCTCAGAGTGGAGGAGCGTTTGCTCCCTCAAGCATTGTACATTGTTTCAATACCCTAGCTGCCACTACTCTTGGAGGAGGATTAATTCTTACCCGACCCATAAACATCAGCTCAATCTCCTTGCCTATATAATGAGGCTCAATTTTAGTTCATTGGCATCAACATTTTTCTTCAAAAAACACATATATTTTCAAGTTCCGAGCAAGCTGAGTAAGTGAAGTGAGCTGGTTTTCTGAGTTGCTGTGGGAAGATTCTGCATAATTAAATCATTTGCAAAGCTTCAAGTTGGTAACATCCCTTCCCTTTCTTATTTTTTTTATGCTCATTTAATCTCATTTTGGTTCATGATCATGTTATTACATTTTGAATCCTATGAATATATACTTTGTGTTATTCGAATGATTTTGTTTAACTTAATGTGTTTTTGCTTATTAAGACAATGTTGGGGGAAGTGTTATTCTGTCAGTTCGTTAGAATAAGAATGCCCTATTGGTTTGGAAATACTTTTTGCTTCAATCGGGTCACTGATGTTTTTGAGTCTCTATGAGTTTGTTTTGTATCCATCTTGTTAAGTTAGTTTAAACTAATCAAGGATGTGTATCATGGCTTCACTTTTGTTTATGCTCATGTTTTTTTTCTAAATGTATGTAGAATTCTTGACTGGTTTCTGAATAATAGAAATAGATGTTTGGTGATTATTGCATCTTACTCTTATTTGCGTCATGATTGTCTTCTGATATTATATGCACCTTGTTGTTACCCTGCACATGTGTCTTATTGATGTATATCTCAATATGTTGTTTGAATGCTTCAATATTCAACTTTTGTGTGGTCTATGTTGTTGTTATTAAACTGAATATAGCAATGTATCTTTATGTGATATGAAGTTTGAACATTCTGAGTTTCTGCCTCTGATTCTTAATGTTGTATCAATCTTTGACTAATTACATGAACCTACACATTGATGTTTCATACCACGACTCTGATGCATTTTCCTCTTTGTCATTGTTAGTTCTGCAGCTATGCAGTATTTGTGTTGGCTAAATTTTGTTAAAACCTATATGATAGCTTTATGTCACTAAAGTTGTTTTAACATGTACTTTTGTGTATCTGCCATAATAGTTTAGTTGCATGTTGTGGAAATGTCAAGTGTGATGTCTTGGCATGTTGTGTTGCACTAAGCTAGTATGAGTGCATGGTTATGTCATGACAGATTCAGACATATTGGACTTCACTAAACCTGAAGGTTAAGGTTCCGTGATGTGATGTCAAACACGATGCCCTAACATTCTGTTGAGATTGTTTTGGTTTTATTTGCTGCGTATTTTTTGAAGTCTGACAGCAATATGTTTAATAGGACGTGATTACTTGCTAAGAAGAACAGGTTAAGCAAGAAGTCCTGTTGTATGTTGAGACATGTTGAGATGAGAAGTTCTCATCATCTGGAGCAACATGTCGGATAAGATGTCATATGCTGAATTTTTCGACATCGCGCCTGTGCTGAGCTGGACAGTTAAATTCTGTTATGATTTAACAGATGCAGAATACTCTGGGAATATTATGTTATCCTATGTGGCATCCAAAACATTTTTGGATTGTGTTTATTTGTTGGTTTTTCGGATTTTCTGCTGTTTCTAATTATGGAGATATAATAGGAAACTTTGGATTGAAGACCTATTTTGTTGGAGTTAATTTTGTAGATTTTTGTGCAGTCTCTCTGCTGCGTTTTGAAGCCTAAATCCAGTTGGGTACAGGTTATAAATAGAAGGGTTTGTAACCCTGGAAGTGACGGCTCAAGATGTAGAAATCTAGGGTTCTGTCTAGGTAAACCTCCCGGCTTGTGGGAAGGTTACCCGTACCCCTCAAAACCTGTAGGTAAGAGGCAGTACGTATTGTTCTTGGAGGAAGCTTTGAAGCAACTCCAGGTTGTGGTCTTAGTTAAGGGAAGAAGCTAACAAACGGTGGAGTTTGGCATCATACTTAGCTAGGTATTGTTCTCATCAGATGTTGATGTGTCATAGGAGTGAGTCTCCTCACCATGGAAGTGTGGCTTCATGTATATCTGTGTGATCAGAATGTAGGCGAATGGCTGTCAATGCAGTGGCTGAGATGTTGACTGCTAGACATCATTGCGATGGTTGGGATTGAGAAGGGTTTCTCATATCTAGAGAGGATCTAGGTAGAAGGGTCATTGGGTAGTGATTAAGTGATAAGCTGTAAACAGGGAGTTTAGCTTTGAATTGATACTGCTGATAGTGGACTTCATCCATGACTTAGTAGCCCCCAGATGTAGGTTATTTGACCGAACTGGGTTAACAATTCTGTGTGTCCTATTTTTATCTTTTCAGTACCGTGATTATTGTTATATACCTTGCCATTTGTATTCATGTCAGACCAGATGTCGAATGGCATGTTCTAGGACATCTGAATTCTGCACATGTACCAGAATTTCAATTGGTATCAAAGCAGGTCATTCTGTTCTGTATCTGGATGAGATCCCAGGGAAGATACTTTCTGGTTCATGGTCAAGGTAGAAGCTTTCTACTGAAAAGTTGTTTGAACTTGGAGAAGTTCATATAGTTGTTTGAATGGTCCCTTGAAGTGGAGGATGGACTATTCAGGATAGGGTGTGTATTGGCTTTGTTTGAAGTTGTCAGGCGTGGTGAGCTGCTGTGTGGTTTGATTTATTTTCAAACCTATGTTGACCTAGTGCACATGGAGTGGCGTGGGTTATTATGTTTTGCCTGAAGGCTGTAGAGGAGTTTTCTGGTGTGTGTTCCGCTGCATATATATATATATCTAATGGAAAATTCCTGGTTGTTCATATTGCTGAGGGAGATTCTACAACATCTACGAAAGAAGTGGCTAGTTCTTTTGTTGATGCGTCTAATAAGATGTTCTGACATCTTATTAGAGCAAGCAGGATCTGTTTCCTTGGTAGTTCCACTGCATGAGGTTCTGATTGAAGAGCTCTAGAAGTATGGGATTCTGGAGTTATGATTGAAGGAAGATTGTAGCTGTCCTTACTCGTTTTCTGTTCTTGTAGATGTCAACCGGTGTGATGTCACATAGCATTCCAAAGTCGGGAGCATAGGGGTGTCTTTGTGATGGCTGAGTCTTGTATGACTTGGTACATGGGTGAGTGGCTTCATCATGAAGGGTAAGATGAATTATCAAACTCATGCTCTAGGGGTTTGATGATTTCTTGTTGATTAAGTTGTTGAAGACACTTGATATGATGATCAAGTCCAATCAAGGCAACTGAGTCATGTTCTGGAGTCTTCTAGTTATTCCTCAGACTAGGAGGTGCTTCCTAGGAAGCATAGGGGTGAAGACCGTGGAGGTGATTTATTTTCACCTTTCACAAAAACAGCAAGGAAAGATGCATCTCTCTTGACCCTAAGAGTGAATCCAATCGGTTTAAAGATTTGTTGAGGTAAAGAAGACTTGTTCAGAGAAAGTCTTAGTTACTTGAGTCAAGAGTGGCAGCCTTGGTATCTCAACACTGTCCTTGAAAAAGATACTTGCAACAAGACTGAATACTTTATAAGTGTCCATGACATGATCTGGTGGAGCTCAGCTACAGCAGTGAAGAAGGGGTATTGTATAAGGATTTACGATCAATTGCTACTTATAAAATCCACAAGTATTTAATTGATTATCCTTGTGATTCAAGATTAGTGATGTTCAACATGATGTTTGGAACATCTCATCATCAGAGTTTGTGCAGAATTATGGGAGGGGTACTGCATAAGCTTTAGCATCTGTTATTTCTTGGGAGTTGGCCTGAGAATTTGCTTCAGTCTTGTGTGACAGGAGTTGTGTATTTCTGGAAGGTTTCCTGGCAAGAAGCTGGTCTGGATATTGTTGATGCTAAAGATGAAGATGGAAGACTATGAAGACATCATAATCTTGATGGTTACAGCTTGGATCAGTTTATTTCTGATCTAAGTGGTTTAGAGCATGGTGTTTGCTCTGGTTGTGAAGGTCGAGGATAAGTGGCAGTTATCTCTGGCTTTCTACTGACGACTCTACTAAGGGAAGTGACATTCTTTAGTATTGCTATGGGGTAGTCTTGGACTACTTATTTTCTAAAGATTCAGATGTGGTAGGTTTGAAGTCTTTGGAGTTTCTAAGCAGGATGGAGGTTGTCTACTCAAACTTGATTGTTGAATCAAGTCTATGAGAGCATGGAAATCTGTTTCTGCAAAGGGAGGAGGTTCTTCTGAGTGGCAGAAGGAAGAGCTAAATTTAACAGTTGGATGTTCTTATTTTCTGACATCTAGCTTAACATCAGAAGTCTCAGTTGGTGAATGTGGCACATCAGCTTAAGATAGGATGATCTACAGGAATGAAAATTGAATGCTTCAAGAAGATTGCTCTCATGGCAGTTTGCTGGAGCTGCAAGAAGAAGAAGATATTACACGACTTAGAGATTCTAAGTGTGTTTGATAGTAAGCTAGTGGAACATGTGTTTTGAAGATCAATTTTAGTGGGTAGATTAGGAAATCTTTGTGAGAATTTTGACAAACGTGAAGAAGACAATTTGTGGCAGTTGGCTTTTTCATATGAGGATTCATGAATGAGGTGATCAAACTGTGGTATTTGGTTGATCTCAGAAGTGGATTCGAAGAATCAAGATAATCAGAGTGTGGCAGCTGGTTATTATTGAGGATTGTCTTGGAATAAGTTACTCTTGGGCAGAAGGGTGATGAGTTGAAGACTCAAGGAGAATATTCTTCTTGAAGATGGATGAGAGTTTATTTCTCTAGTTCTTTGGATTACTATGCTATAGTAAGTCTAGTTGGTGGAGCATATCAAGAATCATGGTGATGATGTCTTGGTGTGTGGCAGATGTTCTAACTTGGTGTTGGAACATTATCCGGGATGGATATCCTTGGTGAAGGATAATTTTGCTCTGGTTCTGGAGCTTGGTGCCTATATTATGCCTAAGGAGCGTCTACATAGTCATACGGGAGAATGATGAAGTAGAAGGTCTGCCTTGGATGAAGAATGTAGAGAAGACTGAAGTAGATCAGGTATTGATTGCTTGAAAGTCTGAAGGTGAAGATACTCATCAACTGATCAGGAGTATTCCAAATTATCATACGGGAGAATGATAGGGAATGATTGCCTTTGGAGAGTTAGGTGAGAGAATACTGTTCCTGTGTTCTTGTGATCTTCTGTGATGTGATGGGCTGTGATGTGGTTTTTGTGGATTTGAAGCTTTTGAGGCTCTCTGGTTGTTTGAAGGAGGATGGTGATCCTTATGCTCCTCACGTATAGCATGATGTAACTTCATGTGTGAGTGACTATTTTTTTCTTGTCAGAAGGGATTGTGGTGCCAAAATGAATGTGCTTCAGCAGGTGGCTGGACTGGGAGTGAGCTCTTGAAGACATGAAGACGCGTCTTATGTTTTCCATTCAGGTGCACTAGTTATCCACGTCAGGGGGAGTAATACTACTGTTTTTTTCCTGCTTCTGGTTGATTTCCCTTAAATGCATAGTTGCTTGGTTTGGCATATTATGGCTAAAAAGGGGGAGAAGTAAGTAGTAGTAGCCAGAGTCCTTGGTTGTTTCCATGAGGGGAAGCTGACTGGAGTCAGGGGGAGATGAGTGTGCTGCTGACATATGATGTTCTATATGATGTTCTAACTTCTCTGAGTTAGTGTGAGTGGCTGTGTGAGGTTATGTATGTGTGCAGATGAAGATTGAGTGTTGATCTGCTTGTGTAGGTGCTGCAGTGCTGATAATTATTTTATCTGCTACTGATGTGTGTGACTATCTTCTACTGCTGATATATTTGATATGATATGATGGTTTTAGTCAAAATTTGCCAAAGGGGGAGATTGTTAGTTCTACAGCTATGCAGTATTTGTGTTGGCTAAATTTTGTTAAAACCTATATGATAGCTTTATGTCACTAAAGTTGTTTTAACATGTACTTTTGTGTATCTGCCATAATAGTTTAGTTGAATGTTGTGGAAATGTCAAGTGTGATGTCTTGGCATGTTGTGCTGCACTAAGCTAGTATGAGTGCATGGTTATGTCATGACAGATTCAGACATATTGGACTTCACTAAACCTGAAGGTTAAGGTTCTGTGATGTGATGTCAAACACGATGCCCTAACATTCTGTTGAGATTGTTTTGGTTTTATTTGCTGCGTATTTTTTGAAGTCTGACAGCAATATGTTTAATAGGACGTGATTACTTGCTAAGAAGAATAGGTTAAGCAAGAAGTCCTGTTGTATGCTGAGACATGTTGAGATGAGAAGTTCTTATCATCTGGAGCAACATGTCGGATAAGATGTCATATGCTGAAACTTTCAACATCGCGCCTGTGTTGAGCTGGACAGTTAAATTCTGTTATGATTTAACAGATGCAGAATACTCTGGGAATATTATGTTATCCTATGTGGCATCCAAAGCATTTTTGGATTGTGTTTATTTGTTGGTTTTTCGGATTTTCTGCTGTTTCTAATTATGGAGATATAATAGGAAACTTTGGATTGAAGACCTATTTTGTTGGAGTTAATTTTGCAGATTTTTGTGCAGTCTCTCTGCTGCGTTTTGAAGCCCAAATCCAGTTGGGTACAGGTTATAAATAGAAGGGTTTGTAACCCTGGAAGTGACGACTCAAGATGTAGAAATCTAGGGTTCTGTCTAGGTAAACCTCCCGGCTTGTGGGAAGGTTACCCGTACCCCTCAAAACCTGTAGGTAAGAGGCAGTACGTATTGTTCTTGGAGGAAGCTTTGAAGCAACTCCAGGTTGTGGTCTTAGTTAAGGGAAGAAGCTAACAAACGGTGGAGTTTGGCATCATACTTAGCTAGGTATTGTTCTCATCAGATGTTGATGTGTCATAGGAGTGTGTCTCCTCACCATGGAAGTGTGGCTTCATGTATATCTGTGTGATCAGAATGTAGGCGAAGGGTTGTCGATGCAGTGGCTGAGATGTTGACTGCTAGACATCATTGCGATGGTTGGGAGTGAGAAGGGTTTCTCATATCTAGAGAGGATCTAGGTAGAAGGGTCATTGGGTAGTGATTAAGTGATAAGCTGTAAACGGGGAGTTTAGCTTTGAATTGATACTGCTGATAGTGGACTTTATCCCTGGCTTGGTAGCCCCCAGATGTAGGTTATTTGACCGAACTGGGTTAACAATTCTGTGTGTCCTGTTTTTATCTTTTCAGTACCGTGATTATTGTTATATACCTTGCCATTTGTATTCATGTCAGACTAGATGTCGAATGACATGTTCTAGGACATCTGAATTCTGCACATGTACCAGAATTTCAGTCATGTTAACTGTTTGTTTAAACTGTATTGGAACCTATTCATATGTTGAGTATGTATGTCCTTCATCCAACTTATTAATTCATAACCTATGACCTTTTTTATCTTGCTATTGTGATATTACTAGTTGGTCTTGTTCAGCTTTGCAATACATCCCTTGTCATCTATATATGTGCACATGAGATTGTTGAACTGATAAGAATACTGGCTGTGAATCTTGAACTCATTTTGAACTAATGCACTCATGTGAATTTCAAACTGATATGAATGTCTTTGCTCACACGCTAGCTGTTTTGCCTCAACCTGCTCTTTTCCAAGTTTGACTTAATCTTAGTACTGAACATCCAACTGTTGAGCATATGCATAAGTTTAGAATGATTCATAACTTGTTATTTACCTATCAATTTAAAACCTCTTAACCAGATGCTTTTATGTCACTTGACTTATAAATTAGTTGTATACTTAAAACTAATGCATCTGGACTACTATCATGTTAGAATTACAACTAGATATAGATTGAATGTTTGCTTGTTGTGTATGTCTTGTCGCTTTGATAAATCCAAAAATGTGATGCTAAACATGTCTACCTTTGTTCCATTAATCTGTGGTATTTAGCATGCCCTGTTTAATTTACTGTTAGAAGGATTGGTAACTAGTTTTGACCCAAAATCCATGTTGGGATGCACCTTACCATGTTCATATCTTATTCAACCCATGTGTTACTGCTGTGCATTATTCTTTAAATTGTGATAAGCATTGTGTTGATAGGTGAATAACATGAGGTTTAGGATACTATTGTGTTGATTATTGAATATTGTGCCATTGCCATGCTTAGTGTTTTCAATTGGTGTACTGATGTATGGAGTGCATATACTTATTATTCGCCTGTTATGTCATTGTCAAACTATGAAAAATATATGTGCTTTATGTCCTGGTGTACAAACTACCACTCTATTATATGTCTCAACCTGCTCATATGCCATTTCTTGCTGGTTTACCTACTCTTTTGTTCAAGCTTTATTATGATTTCAAGCTGATGTGAGTATCTTCATATGCCTTGGTTTGTGTTTTACCTTGTCGTCATTTACTTTCAAATTTGACTGTTGTCTCAATACATGTACTAGTTTCTAGATGATTCAAATATGGAGAGTCCTGATTATATGCTTAGGTTAATGTATTGGAAATCTAATTGCTAATATGCATTGTATTTATACATTGTACCCTGTTTTGGCTTGGCTGATGTATGCTTAAAAAGGTGTATCAAGAACTAATGTTAGGATAATCAATGATGATATGTGTCATATGTCTGTTAACTTCATACTTAATATCTTGAATTTAAATTTTCCTCACCAAATATAACTTGCTCCTATTATATGTTGCTGTTAGGTTTTAAAACAAGTATGTTGGTTTTGGTTTGAAAACAGAATGTGGTTTATCACTTTCTCTTGAACTGAACTTTCATTTTGAACATTGATTTTCCTCTGCTAATCCTTGCTTGACCTGCTGCCTAAGTTAGTCTAAGTTTTGATCCACTACCTTGTTTCAAACCAACATTACTAAGCTGCCTGATTTGCTTTTCTCTTGATTGGCTTATTGTCACTAGTTTCTCATGCTTGTCAAGTCTTATAAACCTTTATGCACAAATGATATGCTACATATTTGTTGTATGGCCACTCCAATTTCACACCAGTTTATTTTTGAGTCCTTATGTGTGTGATGATGTTTCTGTTATGCATGCAGGGCATAGTTAGTATTCATGTATTTGAATTTATCATGTACTCCATCTTGCTTATATGCTTGATTTGTTTAAACTATAATTTAAAAGCATGGAAATCTTAAATTAAGGAAAGCATGTTCTGCCCCTGCCCTATTTTTCTTAACTGTTTGAACCTTTAAACTTTGGTCTTGGTGTATTCATATTATATGCTTTATCACTGCTGAGTAATAATCAAGATTTAGTGGTCAGAATTGCCACACTTTTCACTTACCTTGCCTGATCCCCAAAACTGATGTGTTTGACCTGTTATTTTGCTGAAACTATGCAACTGACTTCACTCTTCATGGCTAGCTTGGAAATGTTGTTTTTGTGTTAGACCTGGTTCATGTATTCATCTTGATGTCATAACATGTTTCACATTGTGCACATTTATTCTTTTCTCTATTTGCCAATCCATGACAGTTTATTTCTTCTGACTTGAATTTCTTCTCATGATGTTTTATCATGTGCTAACATGAACCATCCATGCTTTATGAATATCCTGAAAGGTTGTTAGCCAGATATGTGTGCAGTTCACTCTGCCAAGCTTTGTTTTATGTCATAGCTTCTTTATCTTCATGTTTTCAATACTTCTGATGCCCCTTACTTTGTGGCCATATGGTGTGTCGTATGATAAGGCTTAGTGTAAACAAGTTACATTTTTGAAATCTTGCTTCCTTGCTGATTGAATTGGTTTTTTATTTTGTTTAATTTGGATGTGTATTGGTTGAGTTACAATCGCTTGAACATGGCTGGTTAAAATGCTTAAAACCCGAATCATGGTGGGAGTATAGGGCACGCGCGTGTTTGGTTTATTTGGGGATATGAACTTGTTTCACTTTATATAATTTTTGAGTTGTATTATTACCGGATGTATTGGCCGTCCCAACGGTAGCACGCACGCCTTGCCTTCACCATTTCGCCCACAGGACTGGGGTTCGATCCCTACCCAGTCCTTTTGCTTTTTGATTCTTTGCCTCTTAAAATATATATGCGTGTTTCCCTCTTATGTTCACTACGCACGCACAGCCCAGATGGTGGAAATTTTGGGGCGATCAGGCAAGGGCATGGGTTCAAACCCTACATGTGACATCTCCCTTTCTTTTAAGTTAAAATCATTTTCTTCTTATCACAAAACTTATTAAAATTCAAAAGAACTTTTACTTATAAAAAAATCCAAAAATATGTTATCTAATTTTTATTTGATAATTTTATTTCTTAATTGCTTATTTTAGTGAAGTAATTAATAATGTGAATTTTATTTTTTTAAATGTTTAGACTTTTATTCATAACCCTTCCTTGATAATTCTAATCATTTAATGTTTGATTTAGTTTATCCTGTCATTTGATCATTAATTTGTGATTATCATCATTAAATCTTGATTTTATTCTTGATTAACTTCTTGTCTAACTATGCTTTGGCTTTGTAATTGCATGTGTGACCATCTTTCTCAAGTTTAATATCCTTAGCCTGTCATTGTCTACTTGATACCTTGATATTTATCTCATGTCTACTCATCATTTGTCATGAAACATATTGCCATCCTCATGCTTATGTTGCTTTCATTATATTATCTTATATCAAATGTTTCATCTTCTATGACTTTTATTCTTTTATCATCATCTTTCCCCCATTCCAAAGGAAGGTGAACATGTTGACTTCTAAAGTCATAGCCCCCACCTTAACCTAAGTAACCTCTTAGGAGAAACTTTATTTCTTGGCCTCATCAGAGCCATAGAAATTACAACTAGCTTTAGGAGAGAGTTCTTACACTCTTAGTGATATTCATCCTAATGAATACTCATTTTCCCCTACTGACTAAAATATAACATAGGTCCATTTCAACTAGATTTAGAGAGTTCTTAAACTCTACAATGAGCTTGTACTCATTTCCCTCTGAATATTGACCATAGTCAATAGTTCAGTAGAAGTAGAACTACGCATACTCTGATTCTATTCCCGAGGATACGTAGGCGTAAGGTGCGATGCCTTATCGAGTATACTTAGATACTAACCCCTAGGGTTTCAACCTTTAGCATAGAACCTTTAGCAAACATAAGATAACATTAAAACAAGAGGTTCCTGTAGAGTACTACAGATACTTAGGGTGCTAATACCTTCCCTTTGTATAACCAACCCCCGAACCTTAGATCTTTCCCCTTTAGGTTTTTCTAACGATCTTGAACCTTTCCTTTGGATAAATCAAAGTCGGTTGTAAAAGAAAATGATGCAAGTTAATTAATAGTTTGTTATCCGATTTTCACCGCAACAGGAAGTAAATTTTTTGCTCAAGTTATAAGCCATATTTGGAACTCCCAAAACTGACCTAGGCCTGCCACGACCTGGTTTGTGTATGGTTAGTTTTCTGTTTGTACAAGCAACCAAATAACATTTCTATTATACAAACATGCATTAGGTTTAAGTATTGACATCAAAACAACATTCAGCTGGTATGTAAAAAAAATATCATTTCAAAGACAGCAAATTGTCGTATAATTGAACCATACTGTGGAACTGCATTGTTTAACAGCATCATCTCCTCATGGAATATAAAGTTAACTCCTACATCCTCATGATGGTGTGTGATCCTTTTGGGTGATCTGCAAAGTTGATAAAAAAACCAAATAGTATTCCAAGATTTACTAAAAAATGACATCAGATATTTTAAATAAGTAGAGTAAAAAGGTAACATGAGTTCTGTCAAAGTATTAACATGTACCTAGTTTCTGAGTTTGATCGGGGTGTTGCTTCAGACATGACAGTTTGTAGATTGTATGTTTTGATAGGAGTCTTGCTGTCAGAATTAAACGACAATTGTGGAAGTCACAACTGTTTTGTGTGCTTGCCCTTCCCCATATTGGCGGGCTTTGGAATTCTAATTATACAACACGAAGTCGTGCCAAGTTATTATAAAGATAGTGACGGAGATGTTCCGTCGATACACTAAAATCGCGGCATTGAAAATAGTATGATAGGTGGCAAAGTCACATGCCATGGCAAAGTTGACATAGTAAGGGCATATGAGATACTTCAACTACAGAAAATTCATTGACAAAGGTAAAAATAAAGTCAATATATGAAGGTATGTAACATACGTGGTTTGATGAGAAAAACTTCCAATTTCATTAACTGTGTTATGCTGAGTAGGGCCGGTAATATCATTAAATCTAAATGGTGGATGCGTTAGAGTTTCATTGCAATTTCCCATAGAAACTGATGAAAACTTTGACAACAAATTTGTTCCCAAAGATTGTATTTGGCAGGCTGGAATATTTGTTTTAAAACAATGTCTTGAGATGCTTGGTTCTGAACCTGGGAAAGGTGCACTTGGCAAAATACCGTCTGCATGTAATTGTGAACTCCAATTCCCGTTTCTAAATGACGGAGTTAGCTCAGTCAACGGTTGTCTCATTGTTACAATCTTTAGTGAATTTTGACTACAATCCACTCGAAGTTGTTGTTGGGTACTACGTCTCTGTCGTTTTGAACGGTTTTCTTTCATTATTAGTGATCTCCTTGCTCTCGCTTTTTTACCAGACCGAATCTTGTCATTGGGGTCCATTTTTGGTTATCTACATCCAGGGAATATTCTGTTAGACAATGATATTAGATTGTGAATGGTAGGTCAAAAAACGGCTAACAACCTTAACTATATTCCACACATTAATTCTTCATAAAGGGTAGTTTACAATATGCATGAATTAATGACGAGCATACCAGGAAACATACATTAATTAGAGACAGAGTGAAACATTAAATGAATGGGACAATATTCTAGTACAAAAAAATTAATTACTCCTGATAGAAAATGTAAATATGTTCCATATAAAGAGGTTGCGGTAGGTGCTGCATCATAAATGAGTTCAACCTACTGCCAATACATAAATTTGTCCTATAAATGTCATTGAGTCTACATCAGTTTCTAAGGTATTAGTGAAATGAATGAGAATGCTGTCTACAATGCTTTCGGTTACATGCGTAGTCAGTCAAAGGTAAGTCGCCAGACTCTAGTGCATTTGCATTCGTTATGAGTCAGTTCCAACTTATATTATGTGCTAACAGAATGGGAATGTTATGTAAACGAAAGTGTCATGATAACCTACTATATGAATGTCAATGTGAATATGAATGTTATATATCTACATATAACCTAAATTCTTTCACATTATGCCTAAATCAACAGAAACCAAGGAATATGCTATATTGTTATAGTTTAAGAAATAGCTTACAAATTTAGATATTGTCACTCTAACGATGAAGAAACTGACCTTGTTGCAGAACTAATATGTTTAACATCAACAAAGTGGTTGGCGCATTTGCAAGCTATTAAAGCATTGTTGGCATTTTGTTGCTATTTTGTTAAAGGTATGAGAAACCTCAGGTGAGTTTGTTTCTTTACTCATATTTTTTTATTCAATTAGTAGTATGATTTAGCATTTTAGGATAAGTAGAGGACTGTTACGCAATATTATGTTAATGTATTAAGATACAACAAATTAGATAGTTCTACTTTGACGGGTTGAGTTACTAAAAAAATTCCAACTGTAGTAACTAATTCACATGTTCCTAGTTAGAAGGCATGCCATCCGGCCTTCATTTTCATAAGTAGAAAATTAGTTGGTTTTTCGAATAAAAATTGTAGGTTTAACTTGTTATAGTCACTGTGATCAGCAAAAGTGACACTGCTAGGAGACTTTGGGTAATGTCCACGGTTGAAGTTGTGGAAAAATTTACATTATATGACATTATATTAGAACAACCACCTAAGTTTTTGTTAAAAGTCATATAGTACCAACAGAAAGAGCTCCACCCTTGTCCTTGTAAAGAAAGTGCAGCATCTACTATTATAAACTATCATTATGCATTTAAGGTTGAAGTGAAAGTTTAATTATTTAATATGCATAGCTTTTTCGAGGGTTGTGCCAGCTACCAAACAGTTGCATCAATATAGTAAGTGAAACAGCTCAAAAGCATTTTATAAACATCTTCAAAATAAATACCAACTTTGAAAGTTCTGAAATGACATACAGAAACAGTGTTTGAAGTACCTTTGGGCAATTCCAGCTTTCATACATTGGACAATGTGTATGGCTCACTGCTTTTTGGAGAGGACAGCAGGTGGCATTAATTGGTGACTTGACTAAAGCCTGGCTTACTCCAAAAAATAAGGTATATCTGCCGCTGCAATGGAGTTTTGTCAGTTAAATGAGAAAAGTAGTAAATTAAAATACTAAAAAAAAAATGTTTTTAAGCATATTATTATAGTGTTTTTTTACATGAACCTGCTCACCTACTATGTCTGATCCTGCAGCGAATTGACAAAGAAGTTGCATCAGTTGTTGCACTTATTAACTGTCCTACCAAAAATTTTCATAATAACATTGTGTGAGATGCATGGTTGGCAATAAAAAGTTCTATTAATCAAACGGCTGTTAAGAACTTAATATGATGCAGATTGTAAAACTAAAAATGATGGCATAAAACATTATGTTACGGGCTAATAAACATTGTGTTTCTGAATGACTAATAAACATTATTATAGATCTGAATATGATGCAGATTTAAAACTTAATATGATGGCATACAACATTATGTTAAGAACTACGTATAAGCATGATTTTTCAACTAATGAGCATGTTTTTTCAACCTCTCAAATTAAGTTTTAACATTAAGATAAACTTATGGGTTGACAGCAGGTTTTGAGTTATCAAGAGTCTAACTATCATTAATAATTGGATTACGGGAACAGGAGGAAATATGAAACTGACAATGGCTATATCACAACAATTTCAAATTACAATGTCGCTGCTTTTTACAAAGTTCCGTTTTAGAGATAGACATTTGACATGTAATTTTTAAATGTTAACACAAATGTAACATGAAGTATAAGAGATGTAATGTTATAAGACCTATTCTGTCATGTAATAAACAAAATAGTCAAACATCTTTGACATGTAATAGATCGTTATGTAATAGACCAATCATATTTTTACACCTACAGACCAATCTTGTCATGTACATATAAAATGGTAAACAAAATAGGAATAGATCTTTGACTTGTAAAATTTAAATGTTTAACACAATTGTAACAGCAAGTAGAAGATATTAATTGTTATAAGACCAATGAAGATGCAAAAGTTTGGATAAGGAATATAACATTAAGGATTGAATACAGATAATAAAAAGGACAAGTTTTGGAGTTTAAGGTTGACATAAAGTACATAGAACATGCATAATCACATGACACAGTAGACAAAAAACTTAATACTTGGAACCTTTCCATACACAAAGGTAGTGCACTGATTATGCATCAAAAAAGAGAAGTATTCTGAAGTAGGCCCACCATGTTACTCCTTTTTGATATTTTTGACCTTCTTTCCAGGCTTGGGTTTTGTGGCAGATTGTTTAGGAGTAAGATCTTCAGCATGAATGAGATCATTTGCTGAGCTTGATATAGCAATTCGCTTGGCAGGTGTACTGCTGAAGCTTACAGAAGGACTCCATGGATGATTTGCAACAGAGGATGGTTCAACGGAGACTGATTGTTCAGAAGATTGTGTGACCTACGTATGTCATAGTCAACATGAGCTGCTATGGAGAATAATAGGAAAAAAATTAAGAAATGTATGTTTCACTATAGATAATGTTGTGTACCATAACTTGTTTAGGTTCATTGGTTGGAGAGGCAGTGGAGATTTCCATAGCAGCAGCAATTGAAGTATGCTGGAAATAGGTAAACAGAAAAATGGATAGATTTCGCAACATACCGATAAATGTATAATCCATATTCGAAATAGAGATGTTGTACCTCATTTGGGGTGAGGAAATTGTCAAACTTGGTGTAAAGATTCTCCTCGTTTAGGATTGTGACTATAGAGAATTGTTCGTAAAAGGATTGATATTTGACACGAAAAACAATCTGTCTATTCAGCAAGACATCGAGGTGAGCAGGCCAAATTTTAGGATTGTCCTCTCCAGCCTACGTAACATACACACTCATGAATTGGAACGGTTACAAAACAATTGAACATCTTGAACAATAAGGAGTAGTAAAAGTGATGATTTGGAAAAACTTACCTCCTTCATGACTTGTCTTATTTCCTTAGCAGTCTTCTTAGTGTAAGGAATACAATCCTTATCCCAAAAAACAAAGGTTCCTTTGTGGTTATCATATTCGACTTCAACTTCAAGTTTGATTCTACAGGAAGCAAATGAAGAAAAGGTTTTAGGAAACAAATATAATGTTATGTGTGTTCATGTATGCACCGACAAACATGACATGCTTACTTAGTGATAGGTTCTACATCTGTGAATCCACATGAGCACACAAATCTTGGACCGATTGTCTTGTTTGAAGTTTTACAGTCAGGGCATGTCTCAAAATACCATCCAAACTTGGATGCCTTGAAACGTTTGGTAGTTCCAATAGTGGTTGCGAAACAATCCTATTGTCGATGAAAGAAAACATTTCAAGGTTTAACTAAAAAGGAAATATAAACTATTCAATCAAATTAGATTTGACAGGTTGAGGAAACATACACACCTTTCCTAATTCATAGATTGCACGGATACTCTTTACCTCATTGAGGCTAGTCCACATTTTGTTTGTGTTTTGAATGGATGAATAACATGTTAAAGACAACGACAGTGAAGGTGCAGTAGCTAAATCAGTAGCTCCAAGACTGAAATGAAATTACATAAGACAGGTGTATGTAAATAAAGGAAAGTTGACATATGGATGAAGTGAATGCATAGGATAGTACCTAGACTTGAATTCTACAACTTGTGGATGATCCAAGTTAATGTAAAGCTTAGAACCGCTCCAAGCGTTATAAACTGGGTAATCCAGAAACTGCATCATTATGGAGAAATTGCTAGTTAGAATGATGCTAAACTGTATCATATATAATTGTTGATAAAATTGGGCGAAGCTACTAGAAGTTATAACCTTTATTTGGCTTGCACCAAGCATGTGTCAATATGATAATGGTAGGACCAGTATCTTTGGTGGGGTTATTGTAATTCATGAATTGCTTGCCGTAATCATCCCACAAAGCAACTTCGATAACATTGCCTTCAATATCACGTAATGTGATATTTGCGCAAGACTTCTTACCACCACCTCCCATTTGTGTCTTCACAACATCTTGTAAAACACCAATAACATCTGCACGAGCAAAACAATTAGGTGTATCAAATACTCGTGGAAATACTCGGAGCAGTTTTGACAACAATAAGGTGTATCAAAATGTTTATGAATGCATAAAATTTCAGAGGCAAAAGTACATAGGACAAAGTCATCACTCACCATATAAGAAATCTTGCTTGAATTTTCCATTCAGAAAGTTCTGTATAGCGTGGAAGTTAAACCTGTGAGTCGGTATTTTCGGTAAGGCTACTTGAGTGACGGTAGTCCCTCAATTGAAGACAAGTTTCAGTGGGTTAGAACAGACTTTAAAAGGGCCATCATTAGCAACTGGCTCTCCATTATACAAATAATACGTTTCATTCTCCTTAAGTTGGTCAAACCAATCTTTGAAGTCCCTGCTTCTTGTGGTAACGTGGATTTGATCTGCCTGTGAATGAATTGAAACAGCCATGTTCATGAAACATAAATATATGTAGTTGAAACAGAAAACCTATGTTCATTCTAGTTGGAACAATGGTCATTGAAACTTAGATATATGTAGTTGGAACAAAACAACAAAACAATTGCATACTTGTTAAACCTGATAGAGGTATATATAGTTGGGACAAATCAAAACAATGTTCCAAGAAATATATGTAGTTGGAACAACCATGTTCATGAAGCATAAATATATGTAGTTGGTACAAAACACAAAAACTTATCCAGACTTGGTTTCACTTGCTAAAACCTACGTTCATTCAAAGAAGTCGCTGTAGAAATGAAGACAAGTTAAAAGTGAAAGCTTTCCAGACTTTAAAAAAACGGAAAAAGTGAAACCTTGCGAGAGTCAGAATAAACGAAAAAACGACAAACTTGCTTGGAGGTGGTAAAGCCTATGCTAATGCTGAAGAAATATATGTATTGAACATACAACAAACTCGCCGTAGAAATGATGTTGGAAGAAAACAAAGAAACAGTTGCAGACTTGGTTATAGTTGGAACAATGCACATTGTAACAGAGATATATGTAGTTGTTAAAAACGCATCCTTGCAGACAGAGATATATGCAGTAGGGACAAAACAAAACAATGTTCAAAGACATAAATGTAGTTGGAACAACCATGTTCATGAAAAAGAAATATATGTAGTTGGTACAAAACACAAAAACTTTTTCAGACTTGAAATAATACGAAAAAGTGAAATAAAACTTATCAACAATGTTCCTTGAAATCGCCGTAGAGATGAATAAAAGTTAAAAATGAAACATTTCCCGATTTGAAATAATACGAAAAAGTGATACCTTTCCATCTTGTATGACCATTTCAAGGTGTTGTTGGCCATTGATCTCCTTAACAACCCACAAGTCAACGACCCTTATTTGCATCTTCCACACTTGGTTTCCTTTGACCAGGTCGTTGATAAGAATCAGAGGCCTTGACATTGTTCTGTTCATAAGAATCGGAAAATGTTATAGTTTAGTAATCTGAATCAAAGATCTAAGGTTGAAGAAAGACTCAACCACGCTGCGAAAATGATGGAAAAGAAGGTTGAAAACCAACTGCGAGAATCATTATAATGCGTACCTTAGAGAGATGCAGAGCAATTCTTGAACCTCTTAGTCTGCAGCGGAGAGAGAACGTGAGGAATGCAGTGATTTTGACAAAGGAAGAAGTTGTTTTCAAGACAAGAGTGTTGTGTTGGTGGGAGAAAGATTATTTTAGTTGGGTCCAGTAAACAGGGAACACGTGGCAGATAGAGGAAAAGGAATTAAAGTTTCAAGGTGAAATTGTTAGTTACTGAGTTGCCCTTAGAGTAGTGTAAATTTTTTTAGTGAAAAGGGCATTATAGTCAGTTTGGTCAACTGATATGTAGTGGGTAGAACGTAGATATCTATTTAGATAGACAAAATTGTATTTTAGTTTTGGAGTTCATTTTGATCTCTTAATTTTAAAAAAGTCTAATTTAGTTCCTTAACTCTTTAAAATGTTTTAAATTAGTCATTTTTGTCTAATTAACGACGAATTTAGCGAATAATTTTTTAATTTTTCCATCGCTAATAGAAAAAAGGACTAATATAGAACGTTTTGAAGAATTAAAAGACTAATATAAACATTTTTAAAGTTAAGGGACACACGCACACGCACATGCACGAAGATGCATTGAATAATTTAATATTTAACTTAAATATTTATTTAATTTTTTTAAAAGGACTTTTTAACCTAGAACAATTCGTTTTTATAAAAATTTATTTTAGCAACATATTTTTTAGTTAGTCAAAACACATATTACCCGTGAATTTATTTTAAGAAGGTGCGTTTTAGCCGCAATACATTTAATTATTTTTTTGATTAAAATTTATTTAAAAACTTAGGATTTTCGTTAGCAAACTTTTTTTTTAAATTATTCTAAATTTACTTATTAATTAAAAATACTTATAATCCTAACGTTAATAGTAGTACGTTTGTCTTAATTCTACAAGTGGCACTAGATCATGCGTCTGGTACATCAACCAGTCATCACTCATGACTGAGTCGGTTAGGGAATCCAACGGCTATAAACATCGTTTTCTGTGCATATCTCAAATTTAAAATAAACAAGCATGTATGTCCCAGTCCCTCATAAACCAACATCTGTTAAATTCAATGCACATGATTTAATATTTATTTGTGTCACCTACATAATGCACTTTGTATAGTACCTACCAGTAGCAAGTAAAAGGAGTATTAAAGCTTCACAAAGTAGTAGATAGAGATAAAGAAAAAAGCTATAACATAAAGCCATTTTGATTTTGCTTCTTTGTGCAAACAAATAGTTCTATGACCAAACCATTTCCTTAGCAACAAAGTAACGACATCTTTTTCTTTTCATTATAACTTAAAACATCCTTTTCATTCTCTCATTTCTCACTTCTTTCACCAAACCTCTTAACATTTTCCAGAATCACTACTTCATCATGGCAAATCAAGCTTCCTTATGCTTCCTCTTCTTCTTTTTTGTCACTCTCCTTGCAAGAAACAATGCTTCATCAACTAGATTCCTTCATAACAGCAAGATCTCAAAATCTCAGATTCAGATTAGGAGAACTCTACTAGACACAAATCCAGCTTCAACTTCACCAACAATCATCACTGTCCCTTCAACAAACCCAACCACTCCAGGTGCTACAAATCTTGTTCCTTCTACCACACCACCAACGAATCCAGCAAACTCACCGGTTCCTGTTACACCTCCTACAACTGTTCCTGTGAGTTCTTATCCACCGCCTTCACCGTTATCAGGAACTGTTCCTGTTCCTGGTACAAATCCTCAGCTTCAGCCTCCTCCTTCAAGCATCAATCCTCCTCCATCTTCATCTTCATCTTCACCTCCTCAAGGTGGTGGTGGTGGTGGTGGTAGCTGGTGTGTGGCTAAACCGGGAGTTTCACAAACTACTCTTCAAACTGCTTTGGATTATGCTTGTGGAACTAATGGTGCTGATTGTTCACAAATTCAACAAGGTGGAATCTGTTATAATCCTAATTCACTTCAAAACCATGCTTCTTTTGCTTTCAATAGCTACTACGTAAAGAATCCTGCTCCAACTAGCTGTGACTTTGGAGGGGTTGCTACCATTGTTACCACCAATCCTAGTAAGATCTTAGTAGTTTAATCTTTCAATTTTTCATATTTTATACTTCACAAAGTTTTATTTATGAACTGTTCTAATGAACTAACTCTCATTTGATTTGTGTATAGGTTCTGGTACTTGCATCTTTCCATCATCTTCAGGAGGAGCAGGAACATCCGGGTAAGTGAGAACGGTGAAGAGAAAGCTTTCATTACTGATAGATTTCTTTGAAACCTTTAAGCCTATAAGATATTAACTCAATTCAATAGTATACCCTCTCCCACCGATACTTCTGAAAAAGGTGTGTCTATGTCAGATGCAGATGTCTAAAACATTTTAGTGTCGTGTTTCTGGTATCTGTGTTTCATAGATGGATAGTATATTGGTTTATTATTTCTTAATTAGTTCTTACTATGTGTGAACTAGGCTTATAACATCAATAGATATGGAACAAGGGAGCACTACTAGTACTAACCATGTTCTTTATTCACATTTTTGCAGCTCTGGCTCTAACTCTAACTCACCTTCAATAGGTTTTGGTGGGCCTTCAACCTCTCCGGATTCCTCTCATTCAACTGGTATGAGGCCTCTGCTAAGCTTCGTGATTCTGATGACATTATTGGCCAGCGGAAGACTCGCGAGTCCGTAGATTAACTTCAATACTCTAGCTCTATTCTGGAGTTTGTATACAATTCTACATGCAGGTGTAGAAAAGTAGAAAGATAGTAGAGTAGAAAGGAGAGTTTGTGATGATGTTGATGATGATAATAGTTGAACAAGTTCCTCAATCTGTTTAACTTTAACTTAAGAGAATGAACTTCAACTGCAGAAATATCTAAGGGATCTCTTGGCTATCTATAATCAGGTTCAGGAACTCTAGTAATTTAGGACTTAATGTAGATCGGTGTGTGTATTGTTTGTTGTGGAAATTCATTTGCATATATTTTGTTATTCAAGAAATAAGTCATGTGGTACTAACTAGAAGACTTTCATATCATGAGCTTGTCAAGATTTTGATCATTACAGAAGTTTCACTGCTCTTATTATGAGCTTGTCAAGATTTAGTACACTCAGAAACAGTTTATCTAAATGAGTAATCGTGTGTTATGCTGTGTTTTTATTGTTTTGTGTTGTGGAAATTCACCTGCATCAGTCGATCTTCTTCTTTCATACATGCAGCTTTATATGTTACACAACTTGATAGATATCAGTTTCCTGCTGATAAAATATTATAGTATTCCTTAATTTCCAAATGCTCTAGCTATGCCGAGTTGAATCATGCTTGCAAAATATTTTAAAGAATTTGAACTTAACATTTTTACAAAACTAGTTGTGTCTAAGTTTATAGCTTTGTGTTGTGAAAAACGATAACTTTAAGCAAAGTATAAAACGGTTTTTTGATATACAAACTTTCAAGTTTAACCCATAATCTTGACGCTGTAGTCTCCTTTGATACCTGCCGGAGAACCTTATCACCAAGGCTCAACAAAATCGCGCTGTGGGCTTTCTCGATCATTACTGTCTTTTCTCTTTCCATCAAAGCAGCATCCATGGCTGCCATTCCCTTCAACGCTTCTAAACAACCCTGCTGAACCAGTAGGGCTTTCATCTTCAAACGCCATAGACCAAAATCGTTCACTCCGGTGAACTTTTCAATCTCATACTTTGTTGAAGACATCTTCACGCTCACCGCACCAATTTGTTGTGAAAAACGATATCTTTAAGCAAAGTATAAAACGGTTTCTTGATAATCAAGAACCAAAACAAGGGTTAGGGTTTAACGAAAAAAGAAAAACAAGAAGAAGAAGAAGGAAGAACAAGGATTGGGGAAATATAAAATCTGTTTACTATTCACTTTCTCATTAAAGTCACAAATAATTACAAGTGAATATCACAATTTGCCACACTCAACAAACTGAGTGTACTAGCCTATTTATAGACTAACTAGGTAACTTGCAGCCTAAGAAACCTAAACAATTGGATCCTTAACACAAGGCCCAATTCGACAGAATAATATTTCGACACTACATACATACTAGAACAGACTTCGACTATAGTATGTAACAATAAGGCATTAGCATGTGAACAAGTTTCGACTGCATGCTTGCCTCCTGTTGAAATACACATGAAAGCTTCTCCTTCGACACAGCATGAGTTCGACCCAAACCTCACAAATCTCCACCTTGGATCTAACTCAGCAATAAGAGAATCAACTAGCTTTCATCAATCAACTGCATACAGTGGAAGAACTTGCAACTTGACAACGTTTTGGTGATCATATCAGCAACATTATCTTCAGTCGAAACCTTCAGCACCTGGACTTCACCACGCTCGATTATCTCTCTGACGAAGTGCATCCTCACATCAATATGCTTAGTTCGCTCATGATAGGCTGAATTCTTCGATAGGTGTATTGCACTTTGACTATCACATTTAACAGTGATACTTCGACCTTGAAGTTTCATCTCCTTTGCAAAACCTTCAAGCCACAATGCTTCTTTCACAGCTTCAGTGAGGGCAATATATTCAGCTTCAGTGGTTGATAAGACAACAACCTTCTAAAGCTTCGCTTTCCAACTGATTGCTGTGCCAAACATTGTGAAAACATATCCAGAAATAGACTTTCTGGAATCCATACAACCTGCATAATCAGAGTCAACAAATCCTTCGATTTCGACTATGGTATCACCATCACAGGCTCCACCATAAATCAAGACTCTTTTCAGAGACCCATTTATGCACCTGAGAATCCACTTTACAGCTTGCCAGTGTGCCTTTCCAGGATTGGCCATATACCTGCTCACAAGGCTCACTCCATATGCTATGTCTGGCCTTGTACATACCATAGCATACATCAAAGAACCCACTACACTAGCATATGGGATGCTATTCATATAGATTCTTTCAGCTTCAGTACTCGGACTTTGAGTAGTACTAAGCTTAAACTGAGGATTTGTAGGTGTCACAACAGGCTTTGAATTCGACATACCAAACTTGTCAGGAAGCTTCCGTAGGTATGTCTCTTGAGATAAGCACAACTTCGAATGTTTTCTATCTCTCCAGATGTTAATCCCAAGAATCCTGGCTGCAGCTCCCAGATCCTTCATTTCGAACTCCTTACTGAGTTCAGCCTTCACCTTCGTTACATCCTCAACAATGTTGCTAGCTATGAGGATATCATCCACATACAGCAGCAACATAACAAGTAAGTTTCCAGGTCGAAATATGAAGTAAACACATTGATCGAACTGACTTCTAGTGAAACCAATGTGTGCCATGAACTTGTCGAATCTTCTGTTCAACTGTCGAGGAGATTGTTTCAGGCCATACAAAGACCTATTCAGCTTGCACACATAATATTCTTTACCCTTTTCTGCATACCCTTCAGTTTGACGCATCAGGATCGTTTCATCTAGATCACCATACAGAAATGTTGTTTCCACATCCATTTGCTCAAGTTCCAAGTCGAACTTTGCCACCATGGCCAACAACATTCGAATGGATCTATGCTTTACAACAGGTGAGAACACATCATTGAAGTCGACTCCTTCTTTCTGAGTGAACCCCCTAGCAACCAGCCTCGTCTTAAAGCGCTTCGACATCACTCATTCGATTCCTTCCTTGACCTTGAAAATCCACTTACAGCTGACTAACCTTGCTCTTGCAGGTTTCTCAATCAACTCCCAAGTGTTATTGTCAGGAAGAGATTTCATCACGTCATCCATGGCTTTTCGCCATTCAGTCTTGCTTCGACTCCTTATAACTTCATTGTAATCTCTAGGTTCTTTGTCAAGTACCTCACTTGCAGAGATTAAAGCAAAAGCTATAAGATCTGCATAACCAAGTCTCTGAGGTGGCTTGATGACTCTTCTCGACCTATCTCTTGCCAGTAGGTAGTCATCGACAGTTTCCTCAACCTCTTCAGCATCTTGCTCTTCGACTTCGACTTCATCTGGGCTATGCACTTCAGCATCACTATGCTCCACCTCAACAGGCATCTCTACCTGTTCCAGCTCTTCTTCAGAGATTTCTGCACTTCGACCAACATCACCAGTTTTCTTGAAAGCCATTTCGACCTCATTGAAAATTACATCACGACTTGTGATACATCTTCTGTGACCTGGTTCTAGGCACCACAGCCTATAACCCTTGACTCCCTCAGGATATCCAAGGAACATGCATCTTAGAGCTCTAGGTTCGACCTTGTCTTGCCTAATGTGAGCATAGGCTAAACAGCCAAATACTCTCAGTTTGTCGAGATCTGGTGGATGATTCGACCAAAATTCTTCAGGTGTCTTCATTCCCAGCGCAGTCGAGGGACATCTATTTATCAGATAAGCTGCTGTCGAAACAACCTCTGCCCAAAACACCTTCTTCAATCCAGCACTAACCAACATGCATCTAACCCTTTCAAGGATTGTTCGATTGAATCTCTCAGCTAAGCCATTTTGTTTAGGAGTACCTGCTACAGTCTTATGCCTTGCAATCCCAGACTCAACACAGTAACTGTCTAACGCTTCGTTGCAGAATTTAAGGCCATTGTCAGTTCTCAACCTCTTAACCTTTCTGCTAGTTTGAGTTTCGACCAGAACATTCCAACTTTTGAAATTCTCAAAAGTTTCATCCTTCGTCTTCTGAATGAATACCCATAACTTTCTGGAATAGTCATCAACAATGGATAGAAAGTACCTTGCACCTGAGTGTGAAGGATTCCTTGCAGGCCCCCAAAGATCAGCATGAATGTAATCAAGGGATCCATGTGTTCTTTGCTTGCCTTTGTTGAACTTCGCCCTACAGGATTTACCAAATACATAAGATTCACAAAACTCCAGCTTTTCGACTTTGTCACCACCTAGCAGGTTCTGCTTCCCAATTCGACCAGGCCTCTTTCGCTGACATGGCCCAGTCTCACGTGCCTTAACTTTGTCTTCGACACAGGTTTCGTGGATACAAAATTTGTCGAACCACTTACAACCTCAACCTCAAGGGTATACAAGCCTTGTTTCTTCACGCCTCTCAAGACTTCCTTCGACCCCTTCATGACTTTCAGGATACCTTGCTCTCCTTTGAAGACATATCCTTTCTTGTCGAATTCACCAAGAGAAATTAAATTCCTCTTAAGGTCATGTACAAACCTAACCCCATTCAATAACTGTATTGACTCATCATGGAGCTTGAATCTAACAGATCCAATACCTGCAATCTTGCAAGCTTTATTGTTCCCCAGCAGCACTGATCCACCTCTTGATCACACAATTCTTCAAACACATTCTTGTTTGGAGTCATATGCCAAGTACATCCAGAATCCATAATCCACTCTTCGCAAGAGTTGCTGCTCGACACAACAAGGACATCAGATGATTCATAACCATCTTGCACTATAGCTGCATTCCCATTGTCCTTACCTCCATGATTATTCAGGCGCTCAGGGCACACTTTTCTTGTGTGATCCTCCTTCTTACAGTGATAACATTTGATACTAGACATATCACCACCATAAGACTTCTGTTGAGCCTTTCCTTTCTTCTTGTCAAACCTACCATCTTTCTTTGACGATCTTCCTTTCACGGACAACCCTTCGCCAACAGATGAAGGTTTCTTCTCCTTTCTTTCGTTCAAATCCTTCGAATACAAGGCTGCTTGAACTTCTTCAAAGGCCAGGGACTCTCTTCCATACAAGATTGTTTCTTTGAAATGAGCATGCGATCTGGGCAAAGCACACAACAACAACAGTGCTTGATCTTCGTCATCGACCTTCACATCAATGTTTTCAAGATCAAGAATCAGCTTGTTGAACGAATCCAACTGCTCAGTCAAAGCTTTGTCTTCACTCATCTTGAATGAATACAAGGCTTGCTTCAGGTAAAGGCGATTCACCAGAGATTTGGTCATATACAAACTTTCAAGTTTAACCCATAATCTTGACGCCGTAGTCTCCTTTGATACCTGCCGGAGAACCTTATCACCAAGGCTCAACAAAATCGCGCTGTGGGCTTTCTTGATCATTACTGTCTTTTCTCTTTCCATCAAAGCAACATCCATGGCTGCCATTCCCTTCAACGCTTCCAAACAACCCTGCTGAACCAGTAGGGCTTTCATCTTCAAGCGCCACAGACCAAAATCGTTCACTCCGGTGAACTTTTCAATCTCATACTTTGTTGAAGACATCTTCTCCACGCTCACCGCACCAATTTGTTGTGAAAAACGATATCTTTAAGCAAAGTATAAAACGGTTTCTTGATAATCAAGAACCAAAACAAAGGTTAGGGTTTAACGAAAAAAGAAAAACAAGAAGAAGAAGAAGAAGGAAGAACAACAAGGATTGGGCAACTATAAAATCTGTTTACTATTCACTTTCTCATTAAAGTCACAAATGATTACAAGTGAATATAACAATTTGCCACACTCAACAAACTGAGTGTACTAGCCTATTTATAGACTAACTAGGTAACTTGCAGCCCAAGAAACCTAAACAATTAGATCCTTAACACAAGGCCCAATTCGACAGAATAATATTTCAACACTACATACATACTAGAACAGACTTCGACTATAGTATGTAACAATAAGGCATCAGCATGTGAACAAGCTTCACTGCATGCTTGCCTCTTGTCGAAATACACATGAAAGCTTCTCCTTCGACACAGTATGAGTTCGACCCAAATCTCACAAATCTCCACCTTGGATCTAACTCAGCAATAAGAGAATCAACTAGCTTTCATCAATCAACTGCATACAGTGGAAGAACTTGCAACTTGGCAACGTTTTGGTGATCATTTCAGCAGCATTATCTTCAGTCAAAACCTTCAGCACCTGGAATTCACCACGCTCGATTATCTCTCTGACGAAGTGCAGCCTCACATCAATATGCTTAGTTCGCTTATGATAGGCTGAATTCTTCGATAGGTGTATTGCACTTTGACTATCACATTTAGCAGTGATACTTCGACCTTGAAGTTTCATCTCCTTTGCAAAACCTTCAAGCCACAATGCTTCTTTCACAGCTTCAGTGAGGGCAATATATTCAGCTTCAGTGGTTGATAAGGCAACAACCTTCTGAAGCTTCGCTTTCCAACTGATTGCTGTGCCAAACATTGTGAAAACATATCCAGAAATAGACTTTCTGGAATCCATACAACCTGCATAATCAGAGTCAACAAATCCTTCGATTTCGACTATGCTATCACCATCACAGGCTCCACCATAAATCAAGACTCTTTTCAGAGACCCATTTATGTACCTGAGAATCCACTTTATAGCTTGCCAGTGTGCCTTTCCAGGATTGGCCATATACCTGCTCACAAGGCTCACTCCATATGCTATGTCTGGCCTTGTACAGACCATAGCATACATCAAAGAACCCACTACACTAGCATATGGGATGTTATTCATATAGATTCTTTCAGCTTCAGTACTCGGACTTTGAGTAGTACTAAGCTTAAACTGAGGATTTGTAGGTGTCACAACAGGATTTGAATTCGACATACCAAACTTGTCAAGAAGCTTCCGTAGGTATGTCTCTTGAGATAAGCACAACTTCGAATGTTTTCTATCTCTCTAGATGTTAATCCTAAGAATCCTGGCTGCAGCTCCCAGATCCTTCATTTCGAACTCCTTACTGAGTTCAGCCTTCACCTTCGTTACATCCTTAACACCGTTGCTAGCTATGAGGATATCATCCACATACAGCAGCAACATAACAAGTAAGTTTCCAGGTCGAAATCTGAAGTAAACACATTGATCGAACTTACTTCTAGTGAAACCAATGTGTGCCATGAACTTGTCGAATCTCCCGTTCCACTGTCGAGGAGATTGTTTCAGGCCATACAAAGACCTATTCATCTTGCACACATAATCTTCTTTACCCTTTTCTGCATACCCTTCAGGTTGACGCATCAGGATCATTTCATCTAGATCACCATACAGAAATGCTGTCTTCACATCCATTTGCTCAAGTTCCAAGTCGAACTTTGCCACCATGGACAACAACATTCGAATGAATCTATGCTTTACAACAGGTGAGAACACATCATTGAAGTCGACTCCTTCTTTCTGAGTGAACCCCCTAGCAACCAGCCTTGCCTTAAAGCGCTTCGACATCACTCCTTCGATTCCTTCCTTGACCTTGAAAATCCACTTACAGCTGACTAACCTTGCTCCTGCAGGTTTCTCAATCAGCACCCAAGTGTTATTGTCATGAAGAGATTTCATCTCGTCATCCATGGCTTTTCGCCATTCAGTCTTGTTTCGACTCCTTATAGCTTCATTGTAATCTCTAGGTTCTTCGTCAAGTACCTCACTTGCAGAGATTAAAGAAAAAGCTATAAGATCTGCATAACCAAGTCTCTGAGGTGGCTTGATGACTCTTCTCGACCTATCTCTTGCCAGTAGGTAGTCATCGACAGTTTCCTCAACCTCTTCAGCATCTTGCTCTTCGACTTCGACTTCATCTGGGCTATGCACTTCAGCATCACTACGCTCCACCTCAACAGGCATCTCTACCTGTTCCAGCTCTTCTTCATAGATTTATGCACTTCGACCAGCATCACCAGTTTTCTTGAAAGCCATTTCGACCTCATTGAAAACTTCATCATGACTTGTGATACATCTTCTGTGACCTGGTTTTAGGCACCACAACCTATAACCCTTGACTCCCTCAGGATATCCAAGGAACATGCATCTCAGAGCTCTAGGTTCGACCTTGTCTTGCCTAATGTGAGCATAGGCTAAACAGCCAAATACTCTCAGTTTGTCGAGATCTGGTGGATGATTCGGCCAAAATTCTTTAGGTGTCTTCATTCCCAGCGCAGTCGAGGGACATCTATTTATCAGATAAGCTGCTGTCGAAACAACCTCTGCCCAAAACACCTTCTTCAATCCAGCACTAACCAACATGCATCTAACCCTTTCAAGGATTGTTCGATTGAATCTCTCAGCTAAGCCATTTTGTTTAGGAGTACCTGCTACAGTCTTATGCCTTGCAATCCTAGACTCAACACAGTAACTGTCTAATGCTTCGTTGCAGAATTCAAGGCCATTGTCGGTTCTCAACCTCTTAACCTTTCTGCTAGTTTGAGTTTCGACCAGAACCTTCCAACTTTTGAAATTCTCAAAAGTTTCATCCTTCGTCTTCTGAATGAATACCCATAACTTTCTGGAATAGTCATCAACAATGGATAGAAAGTACCTTGCACCTGAGTGTGAAGGATTCCTTGCAGGCCCCCAAAGATCAGCATGAATGTAATCAAGGGATCCATGTGTTCTTTGCTTGCCTTTGTTGAACTTCGCCCTACAGGATTTACCAAATACACAAGATTCACAAAACTCCAGCTTTTCGACTTTGTCACCACCTAGCAGGTTCTGCTTCCCCAATTTGACCAGGTCTCTTTCGTTGACATGGCCCAGTCTCATGTGCCATAACTCTGTCTTCGACACAAGTTTCGTGGATACAACATTTGTCGAACCACTTACAACCTCAGCCTCAAGGGTATACAAGCCTTGTTTCTTCACGCCTCTCAAGACTTCCTTCGACCCCTTCATGACTTTCAGGATACCTTGCTCTCCTTTGAAGACATATCCTTTCTTGTCGAATTCACCAAGAGAAATTAAATTCCTCTTAAGGTCAGGTACAAACCTAACCCCAGTCAATAACCGTATTGACTCATCATGGAGCTTGAATCTAACAGATCCAATACCTGCAATCTTGCAAGCTTTATTGTTCCCCAGCAGCACTGATCCACCATCTTGATCACATAATTCTTCAAATACATTCTTGTTTGGAGTCATATGCCAAGTACATCCAGAATCCATAATCCACTCTTCGCAAGAGTTGCTGCTCGACATCACAAGCACATCAGATGATTCATAACTATCTTGCACTATAGCTGCATTCCCATTGTCCTTACCTCCATGATTATTCAGGCGCTCAGGGCACACTTTTCTTGTGTGGCCCTCCTTCTTACAGTGATAACATTTGATACTAGACATATCACCACCATAAGACTTCTGCTGAGCCTTTCCTTTCTTCTTGTCAAACCTACCATCTTTCTTTGACGATCTTCCTTTCACGGACAACCCTTCGCCAACAGATGAAGGTTTCTTCTCCTTTCTTTCGTTCAAATCCTTCGAATACAAGGCTGCTTGAACTTCTTCAAAGGCCAGGGACTCTCTTCCATACAAGATTGTTTCTTTGAAATGAGCATGCGATCTGGGCAAAGCACACAACAACAACAGTGCTTGATCTTCGTCATCGACCTTCACATCAATGTTTTCAAGATCAAGAATCAGCTTGTTGAACGAATCCAACTGCTCAGTCAAAGCTTTGTCTTCACTCATCTTGAATGAATACAAGGCTTGCTTCAGGTAAAGGCGATTCACCAGAGATTTGGTCATATACAAACTTTCAAGTTTAACCCATAATCTTGACGCCGTAGTCTCCTTTGATACCTGCCAGAGAACCTTATCACCAAGGCTCAACAAAATCGCGCTGTGGGCTTTCTTGATCATTACTGTCTTTTCTCTTTCCATCAAAGCAACATCCATGGCTGCCATTCCCTTCAACGCTTCCAAACAACCCTGCTGAACCAGTAGGGCTTTCATCTTCAAGCGCCACAGACCAAAATCGTTCACTCCGGTGAACTTTTCAATCTCATACTTTGTTGAAGACATCTTCTCCACGCTCACCGCACCAATTTGTTGTGAAAAACGATATCTTTAAGCAAAGTATAAAATGGTTTCTTGATAATCAAGAACCAAAACAAAGGTTAGGGTTTAACGAAAAAAGAAAAACAAGAAGAAGAAGAAGGAAGAACAACAAGGATTGGGCAACTATAAAATTTGTTTACTATTCACTTTCTCATTAAAGTCACAAATGATTACAAGTGAATATAACAATTTGCCACACTCAACAAACTGAGTGTACTAGCCTATTTATAGACTAACTAGGTAACTTGCAGCCCAAGAAACCTAAACAATTAGATCCTTAACACAAGGCCCAATTCGACAGAATAATATTTCAACACTACATACATACTAGAACAGACTTCGACTATAGTATGTAACAATAAGGCATCAGCATGTGAACAAGCTTCACTGCATGCTTGCCTCCTGTCGAAATACACATGAAAGCTTCTCCTTCGACACAGTCTGAGTTCGACCCAAATCTCACAAATCTCCACCTTGGATCTAACTCAGCAATAAGAGAATCAACTAGCTTTCATCAATCAACTGCATACAGTGGAAGAACTTGCAACTTGGCAACGGTTTAGTGATCATATCAGCAGCATTATCTTCAGTCGAAACCTTCAGCACCTAGAATTCACCACGCTCGATTATCTCTCTGACGAAGTGCAGCCTTACATCAATATGCTTAGTTCGCTTATGATAGGCTGAATTCTTCGATAGGTGTATTGCACTTTGACTATCACATTTAGCAGTGATACTTCGACCTTGAAGTTTCATCTCCTTTGCAAAACCTTCAAGCCACAATGCTTCTTTCACAGCTTCAGTGAGGGCAATATATTCAGCTTCAGTGGTTGATAAGGCAACAACCTTCTGAAGCTTCGCTTTCCAACTGATTGCTGTGCCAAACATTGTGAAAACATATCCAGAAATAGACTTTCTGGAATCCATACAACCTGCATAATCAGAGTCAACAAATCCTTCGATTTCGACTATGCTATCACCATCACAGGCTCCACCATAAATCAAGACTCTTTTCAGAGACCCATTTATGTACCTGAGAATCCACTTTATAGCTTGCCAGTGTGCCTTTCCAGGATTGGCCATATACCTGCTCACAAGGCTCACTCCATATGCTATGTCTGGCCTTGTACAGACCATAGCATACATCAAAGAACCCACTACACTAGCATATGGGATGTTATTCATATAGATTCTTTCAGCTTCAGTACTCGGACTTTGAGTAGTACTAAGCTTAAACTGAGGATTTGTAGGTGTCACAACAGGATTTGAATTCGACATACCAAACTTGTCAAGAAGCTTCCGTAGGTATGTCTCTTGAGATAAGCACAACTTCGAATGTTTTCTATCTCTCTAGATGTTAATCCTAAGAATCCTGGCTGCAGCTCCCAGATCCTTCATTTCGAACTCCTTACTGAGTTCAGCCTTCACCTTCGTTACATCCTTAACACCGTTGCTAGCTATGAGGATATCATCCACATACAGCAGCAACATAACAAGTAAGTTTCCAGGTCGAAATCTGAAGTAAACACATTGATCGAACTGACTTCTAGTGAAACCAATGTGTGCCATGAACTTGTCGAATCTCCCGTTCCACTGTCGAGGAGATTGTTTCAGGCCATACAAAGACCTATTCATCTTGCACACATAATCTTCTTTACCCTTTTCTGCATACCCTTCAGGTTGACGTATCAGGATCATTTCATCTAGATCACCATACAGAAATGCTGTCTTCACATCCATTTGCTCAAGTTCCAAGTCGAACTTTGCCACCATGGACAACAACATTCGAATGAATCTATGCTTTACAACAGGTGAGAACACATCATTGAAGTCGACTCCTTCTTTCTGAGTGAACCCCCTAGCAACCAGCCTTGCCTTAAAGCGCTTCGACATCACTCCTTCGATTCCTTCCTTGACCTTGAAAATCCACTTACAGCTGACTAACCTTGCTCCTGCAGGTTTCTCAATCAGCACCCAAGTGTTATTGTCATGAAGAGATTTCATCTCGTCATCCATGGCTTTTCGCCATTCAGTCTTGTTTCGACTCCTTATAGCTTCATTGTAATCTCTAGGTTCTTCGTCAAGTACCTCACTTGCAGAGATTAAAGAAAAAGCTATAAGATCTGCATAACCAAGTCTCTGAGGTGGCTTGATGACTCTTCTCGACCTATCTCTTGCCAGTAGGTAGTCATCGACAGTTTCCTCAACCTCTTCAGCATCTTGCTCTTCGACTTCGACTTCATCTGGGCTATGCACTTCAGCATCACTACGCTCCACCTCAACAGGCATCTCTACCTGTTCCAGCTCTTCTTCATTGATTTATGCACTTCGACCAGCATCACCAGTTTTCTTGAAAGCCATTTCGACCTCATTGAAAACTTCATCACGACTTGTGATACATCTTCTGTGACCTGGTTTTAGGCACCACAACCTATAACCCTTGACTCCCTCAGGATATCCAAGGAACATGCATCTCAGAGCTCTAGGTTCGACCTTGTCTTGCCTAATGTGAGCATAGGCTAAACAGCCAAATACTCTCAGTTTGTCGAGATCTGGTGGATGATTCGGCCAAAATTCTTTAGGTGTCTTCATTCCCAGCGCAGTCGAGGGACATCTATTTATCAGATAAGCTGCTGTCGAAACAACCTCTGCCCAAAACACCTTCTTCAATCCAGCACTAACCAACATGCATCTAACCCTTTCAAGGATTGTTCGATTGAATCTCTCAGCTAAGCCATTTTGTTTAGGAGTACCTGCTACAGTCTTATGCCTTGCAATCCTAGACTCAACACAGTAACTGTCTAATGCTTCGTTGCAGAATTCAAGGCCATTGTCGGTTCTCAACCTCTTAACCTTTCTGCTAGTTTGAGTTTCGACCAGAACCTTCCAACTTTTGAAATTCTCAAAAGTTTCATCCTTCGTCTTCTGAATGAATACCCATAACTTTCTGGAATAGTCATCAACAATGGATAGAAAGTACCTTGCACCTGAGTGTGAAGGATTCCTTGCAGGCCCCCAAAGATCAGCATGAATGTAATCAAGGGATCCATGTGTTCTTTGCTTGCCTTTGTTGAACTTCGCCCTACAGGATTTACCAAATACACAAGATTCACAAAACTCCAGCTTTTCGACTTTGTCACCACCTAGCAGGTTCTGCTTCCCCAATTTGACCAGGTCTCTTTCGTTGACATGGCCCAGTCTCATGTGCCATAACTCTGTCTTCGACACAAGTTTCGTGGATACAACATTTGTCGAACCACTTACAACCTCAGCCTCAAGGGTATACAAGCCTTGTTTCTTCACGCCTCTCAAGACTTCCTTCGACCCCTTCATGACTTTCAGGATACCTTGCTCTCCTTTGAAGACATATCCTTTCTTGTCGAATTCACCAAGAGAAATTAAATTCCTCTTAAGGTCAGGTACAAACCTAACCCCAGTCAATAACCGTATTGACTCATCATGGAGCTTGAATCTAACAGATCCAATACCTGCAATCTTGCAAGCTTTATTGTTCCCCAGCAGCACTGATCCACCATCTTGATCACATAATTCTTCAAATACATTCTTGTTTGGAGTCATATGCCAAGTACATCCAGAATCCATAATCCACTCTTCGCAAGAGTTGCTGCTCGACATCACAAGCACATCAGATGATTCATAACTATCTTGCACTATAGCTGCATTCCCATTGTCCTTACCTCCATGATTATTCAGGCGCTCAGGGCACACTTTTCTTGTGTGGCCCTCCTTCTTACAGTGATAACATTTGATACTAGACATATCACCACCATAAGACTTCTGCTGAGCCTTTCCTTTCTTCTTGTCAAACCTACCATCTTTCTTTGACGATCTTCCTTTCACGGACAACCCTTCGCCAACAGATGAAGGTTTCTTCTCCTTTCTTTCGTTCAAATCCTTCGAATACAAGGCTGCTTGAACTTCTTCAAAGGCCAGGGACTCTCTTCCATACAAGATTGTTTCTTTGAAATGAGCATGCGATCTGGGCAAAGCACACAACAACAACAGTGCTTGATCTTCGTCATCGACCTTCACATCAATGTTTTCAAGATCAAGAATCAGCTTGTTGAACGAATCCAACTGCTCAGTCAAAGCTTTGTCTTCACTCATCTTGAATGAATACAAGGCTTGCTTCAGGTAAAGGCGATTCACCAGAGATTTGGTCATATACAAACTTTCAAGTTTAACCCATAATCTTGACGCCGTAGTCTCCTTTGATACCTGCCAGAGAACCTTATCACCAAGGCTCAACAAAATCGCGCTGTGGGCTTTCTTGATCATTACTGTCTTTTCTCTTTCCATCAAAGCAACATCCATGGCTGCCATTCCCTTCAACGCTTCCAAACAACCCTGCTGAACCAGTAGGGCTTTCATCTTCAAGCGCCACAGACCAAAATCGTTCACTCCGGTGAACTTTTCAATCTCATACTTTGTTGAAGACATCTTCTCCACGCTCACCGCACCAATTTGTTGTGAAAAACGATATCTTTAAGCAAAGTATAAAATGGTTTCTTGATAATCAAGAACCAAAACAAAGGTTAGGCTTTAACGAAAAAAGAAAAACAAGAAGAAGAAGAAGGAAGAACAACAAGGATTGGGCAACTATAAAATTTATTTACTATTCACTTTCTCATTAAAGTCACAAATGATTACAAGTGAATATAACAATTTGCCACACTCAACAAACTGAGTGTACTAGCCTATTTATAGACTAACTAGGTAACTTGCAGCCCAAGAAACCTAAACAATTAGATCCTTAACACAAGGCCCAATTCGACAGAATAATATTTCAACACTACATACATACTAGAACAGACTTCGACTATAGTATGTAACAATAAGGCATCAGCATGTGAACAAGCTTCACTGCATGCTTGCCTCCTGTCGAAATACACATGAAAGCTTCTCCTTCGACACAGTATGAGTTCGACCCAAATCTCACAAATCTCCACCTTGGATCTAACTCAGCAATAAGAGAATCAACTAGCTTTCATCAATCAACTGCATACAGTGGAAGAACTTGCAACTTGGCAACGGTTTGGTGATCATATCAGCAGCATTATCTTCAGTCGAAACCTTCAGCACCTAGAATTCACCACGCTCGATTATCTCTCTGACGAAGTGCAGCCTTACATCAATATGCTTAGTTCGCTTATGATAGGCTGAATTCTTCGATAGGTGTATTGCACTTTGACTATCACATTTAGCAGTGATACTTCGACCTTGAAGTTTCATCTCCTTTGCAAAACCTTCAAGCCACAATGCTTCTTTCACAGCTTCAGTGAGGGCAATATATTCAGCTTCAGTGGTTGATAAGGCAACAACCTTCTGAAGCTTCGCTTTCCAACTGATTGCTGTGCCAAACATTGTGAAAACATATCCAGAAATAGACTTTCTGGAATCCATACAACCTGCATAATCAGAGTCAACAAATCCTTCGATTTCGACTATGCTATCACCATCACAGGCTCCACCATAAATCAAGACTCTTTTCAGAGACCCATTTATGTACCTGAGAATCCACTTTATAGCTTGCCAGTGTGCCTTTCCAGGATTGGCCATATACCTGCTCACAAGGCTCACTCCATATGCTATGTCTGGCCTTGTACAGACCATAGCATACATCAAAGAACCCACTACACTAGCATATGGGATGTTATTCATATAGATTCTTTCAGCTTCAGTACTCGGACTTTGAGTAGTACTAAGCTTAAACTGAGGATTTGTAGGTGTCACAACAGGATTTGAATTCGACATACCAAACTTGTCAAGAAGCTTCCGTAGGTATGTCTCTTGAGATAAGCACAACTTCGAATGTTTTCTATCTCTCTAGATGTTAATCCTAAGAATCCTGGCTGCAGCTCCCAGATCCTTCATTTCGAACTCCTTACTGAGTTCAGCCTTCACCTTCGTTGCATCCTCAACACCGTTGCTAGCTATGAGGATATCATCCACATACAGCAGCAACATAACAAGTAAGTTTCCAGGTCGAAATCTGAAGTAAACACATTGATCGAACTGACTTCTAGTGAAACCAATGTGTGCCATGAACTTGTCGAATCTCCCGTTCCACTGTCGAGGAGATTGTTTCAGGCCATACAAAGACCTATTCAGCTTGCACACATAATCTTCTTTACCCTTTTCTGCATACCCTTCAGGTTGACGCATCAGGATCATTTCATCTAGATCACCATACAGAAATGCTGTCTTCACATCCATTTGCTCAAGTTCCAAGTCGAACTTTGCCACCATGGACAACAACATTCGAATGGATCTATGCTTTAGAACAGGTGAGAACACATCATTGAAGTCGACTCCTTCTTTCTGAGTGAACCCCCTAGCAACCAGCCTTGCCTTAAAGCGCTTCAACATCACTCCTTCGATTCCTTCCTTGACCTTGAAAATCCACTTACAGCTGACTAACCTTGCTCCTGCAGGTTTCTCAATCAGCACCCAAGTGTTATTGTCATGAAGAGATTTCATCTCGTCATCCATGGCTTTTCACCATTCAGTCTTGTTTCGACTCCTTATAGCTTCATTGTAATCTCTAGGTTCTTCGTCAAGTACCTCACTTGCAGAGATTAAAGAAAAAGCTATAAGATCTGCATAACCAAGTCTCTGAGGTGGCTTGATGACTCTTCTCGACCTATCTCTTGCCAGTAGGTAGTCATCGACAGTTTCCTCAACCTCTTCAGCATCTTGCTCTTCGACTTCGACTTCATCTGGGCTATGCACTTCAGCATCACTACGCTCCACCTCAACAGGCATCTCTACCTGTTCCAGCTCTTCTTCATTGATTTATGCACTTCGACCAGCATCACTAGTTTTCTTGAAAGCCATTTCGACCTCATTGAAAACTTCATCACGACTTGTGATACATCTTCTGTGACCTGGTTTTAGGCACCACAACCTATAACCCTTGACTCCCTCAGGATATCCAAGGAACATGCATCTCAGAGCTCTAGGTTCAACCTTGTCTTGCCTAATGTGAGCATAGGCTAAACAGCCAAATACTCTCAGTTTGTCGAGATCTGGTGGATGATTCGGCCAAAATTCTTTAGGTGTCTTCATTCCCAGCGCAGTCGAGGGACATCTATTTATCAGATAAGCTGCTGTCGAAACAACCTCTGCCCAAAACACCTTCTTCAATCCAGCACTAACCAACATGCATCTAACCCTTTCAAGGATTGTTCGATTGAATCTCTCAGCTAAGCCATTTTGTTTAGGAGTACCTGCTACAGTCCTATGCCTTGCAATCCTAGACTCAACACAGTAACTGTCTAACGCTTCGTTGCAGAATTCAAGGCCATTGTCGGTTCTCAACCTCTTAACCTTTCTGCTAGTTTGAGTTTCGACCAGAACCTTCCAACTTTTGAAATTCTCAAAAGTTTCATCCTTCGTCTTCTGAATGAATACCCATAACTTTCTGGAATAGTCATCAACAATGGATAGAAAGTACCTTGCACCTGAGTGTGAAGGATTCCTTGCAGGCCCCCAAAGATCAGCATGAATGTAATCAAGGGATCCATGTGTTCTTTGCTTGCCTTTGTTGAACTTCGCCCTACAGGATTTACCAAATACACAAGATTCACAAAACTCCAGCTTTTCGACTTTGTCACCACCTAGCAGGTTCTGCTTCCCCAATTTGACCAGGTCTCTTTCGTTGACATGGCCCAGTCTCATGTGCCATAACTCTGTCTTCGACACAAGTTTCGTGGATACAACATTTGTCGAACCACTTACAACCTCAGCCTCAAGGGTATACAATCCTTGTTTCTTCACGCCTCTCAAGACTTCCTTCGACCCCTTCATGACTTTCAGGATACCTTGCTCTCCTTTGAAGACATATCCTTTCTTGTCGAATTCACCAAGAGAAATTAAATTCCTCTTAAGGTCAGGTACAAACCTAACCCCAGTCAATAACCGTATTGACTCATCATGGAGCTTGAATCTAACAGATCTAATACCTGCAATCTTGCAAGCTTTATTGTTCCCCAGCAGCACTGATCCACCATCTTGATCACATAATTCTTCAAACACATTCTTGTTTGGAGTCATATGCCAAGTACATCCAGAATCCATAATCCACTCTTCGCAAGAGTTGCTGCTCGACATCACAAGGACATCAGATGATTCATAACTATCTTGCACTATAGCTGCATTCCCATTGTCCTTACCTCCATGATTATTCAGGCGCTCAGGGCACACTTTTCTTGTGTGGCCCTCCTTCTTACAGTGATAACATTTGATACTAGACATATCACCACCATAAGACTTCTGCTGAGCCTTTCCTTTCTTCTTGTCAAACCTACCATCTTTCTTTGACGATCTTCCTTTCACGGACAACCCTTCGCCAACAGATGAAGGTTTCTTCTCCTTTCTTTCGTTCAAATCCTTCGAATACAAGGCTGCTTGAACTTCTTCAAAGGCCAGGGACTCTCTTCCATACAAGATTGTTTCTTTGAAATGAGCATGCGATCTGGGCAAAGCACACAACAACAACAGTGCTTGATCTTCGTCATCGACCTTCACATCAATGTTTTCAAGATCAAGAATCAGCTTGTTGAACGAATCCAACTGCTCAGTCAAAGCTTTGTCTTCACTCATCTTGAATGAATACAAGGCTTGCTTCAGGTAAAGGCGATTCACCAGAGATTTGGTCATATACAAACTTTCAAGTTTAACCCATAATCTTGACGCCGTAGTCTCCTTTGATACCTGCCAGAGAACCTTATCACCAAGGCTCAACAAAATCGCGCTGTGGGCTTTCTTGATCATTACTGTCTTTTCTCTTTCCATAAAAGCAACATCCATGGCTGCCATTCCCTTCAACGCTTCCAAACAACCCTGCTGAACTAGTAGGGCTTTCATCTTTAAGCGCCACAGACCAAAATCGTTCACTCCGGTGAACTTTTCAATCTCATACTTTGTTGAAGACATCTTCTCCACGCTCACCGTACCAATTTGTTGTGAAAAACGATATCTTTAAGCAAAGTATAAAACGGTTTCTTGATAATCAAGAACCAAAACAAAGGTTAGGGTTTAACGAAAAAAGAAAAACAAGAAGAAGAAGAAGGAAGAACAACAAGGATTGGGCAACTATAAAATTTATTTACTATTCACTTTCTCATTAAAGTCACAAATGATTACAAGTGAATATAACAATTTGCCACACTCAACAAACTGAGTGTACTAGCCTATTTATAGACTAACTAGGTAACTTGCAACCCAAGAAACCTAAACAATTAGATCCTTAACACAAGGCCCAATTCGACAGAATAATATTTCAACACTACATACATACTAGAACAGACTTCGACTATAGTATGTAACAATAAGGCATCAGCATGTGAACAAGCTTCACTGCATGCTTGCCTCCTGTCGAAATACACATGAAAGCTTCTCCTTCGACACAGTATGAGTTCGACCCAAATCTCACAAATCTCCACCTTGGATCTAACTCAGCAATAAGAGAATCAACTAGCTTTCATCAATCAACTGCATACAGTGGAAGAACTTGCAACTTGGCAACGGTTTGGTGATCATATCAGCAGCATTATCTTCAGTCGAAACCTTCAGCACCTAGAATTCACCACGCTCGATTATCTCTCTGACGAAGTGCAGCCTTACATCAATATGCTTAGTTCGCTTATGATAGGCTGAATTCTTCGATAGGTGTATTGCACTTTGACTATCACATTTAGCAGTGATACTTCGACCTTGAAGTTTCATCTCCTTTGCAAAACCTTCAAGCCACAATGCTTCTTTCACAGCTTCAGTGAGGGCAATATATTCAGCTTCAGTGGTTGATAAGGCAACAACCTTCTGAAGCTTCGCTTTCCAACTGATTGCTGTGCCAAACATTGTGAAAACATATCCAGAAATAGACTTTCTGGAATCCATACAACCTGCATAATCAGAGTCAACAAATCCTTCGATTTCGACTATGCTATCACCATCACAGGCTCCACCATAAATCAAGACTCTTTTCAGAGACCCATTTATGTACCTGAGAATCCACTTTATAGCTTGCCAGTGTGCCTTTCCAGGATTGGCCATATACCTGCTCACAAGGCTCACTCCATATGCTATGTCTGGCCTTGTACAGACCATAGCATACATCAAAGAACCCACTACACTAGCATATGGGATGTTATTCATATAGATTCTTTCAGCTTCAGTACTCGGACTTTGAGTAGTACTAAGCTTAAACTGAGGATTTGTAGGTGTCACAACAGGATTTGAATTCGACATACCAAACTTGTCAAGAAGCTTCCGTAGGTATGTCTCTTGAGATAAGCACAACTTCGAATGTTTTCTATCTCTCTAGATGTTAATCCTAAGAATCCTGGCTGCAGCTCCCAGATCCTTCATTTCGAACTCCTTACTGAGTTCAACCTTCACCTTCGTTACATCCTCAACACCGTTGCTAGCTATGAGGATATCATCCACATACAACAGCAACATAACAAGTAAGTTTCCAGGTCGAAATCTGAAGTAAACACATTGATCTAACTGACTTCTAGTGAAACCAATGTGTGCCATGAACTTGTTGAATCTCCCGTTCCACTGTCGAGGAGATTGTTTCAGGCCATACAAAGACCTATTCAGCTTGCACACATAATCTTCTTTACCCTTTTCTGCATACCCTTCAGGTTGACGCATCAGGATCATTTCATCTAGATCACCATACAGAAATGCTGTCTTCACATCCATTTGCTCAAGTTCCAAGTCGAACTTTGCCACCATGGACAACAACATTCAAATGGATCTATGCTTTAGAACAGGTGAGAACACATCATTGAAGTCGACTCCTTCTTTCTGAGTGAACCCCCTAGCAACCAGCCTTGCCTTAAAGCGCTTCAACATCACTCCTTCGATTCCTTCCTTGACCTTGAAAATCCACTTACAGCTGACTAACCTTGCTCCTGCAGGTTTCTCAATCAGCACCCAAGTGTTATTGTCATGAAGAGATTTCATCTCGTCATCCATGGCTTTTCGCCATTCAGTCTTGTTTCGACTCCTTATAGCTTCATTGTAATCTCTAGGTTCTTCGTCAAGTACCTCACTTGCAGAGATTAAAGAAAAAGCTATAAGATCTGCATAACCAAGTCTCTGAGGTGGCTTGATGACTCTTCTCGACCTATCTCTTGCCAGTAGGTAGTCATCGACAGTTTCCTCAACCTCTTCAGCATCTTGCTCTTCGACTTCGACTTCATCTGGGCTATGCACTTCAGCATCACTACGCTCCACCTCAACAGGCATCTCTACCTGTTCCAGCTCTTCTTCATTGATTTATGCACTTCGACCAGCATCACTAGTTTTCTTGAAAGCCATTTCGACCTCATTGAAAACTTCATCACGACTTGTGATACATCTTCTGTGACCTGGTTTTAAGCACCACAACCTATAACCCTTGACTCCCTCAGGATATCCAACGAACATGCATCTCAGAGCTCTAGGTTCGACCTTGTCTTGCCTAATGTGAGCATAGGCTAAACAGCCAAATACTCTCAGTTTGTTGAGATCTGGTGGATGATTCGACCAAAATTCTTTAGGTGTCTTCATTCCCAGCGCAGTCGAGGGACATCTATTTATCAGATAAGCTGCTGTCGAAACAACCTCTGCCCAAAACACCTTCTTCAATCCAGCACTAACCAACACGCATCTAACCCTTTCAAGGATTGTTCGATTGAATCTCTCAGCTAAGCCATTTTGTTTAGGAGTACCTGCTACAGTCTTATGCCTTGCAATCCTAGACTCAACACAGTAACTGTCTAACGCTTCGTTGCAGAATTCAAGGCCATTGTCGGTTCTCAACCTCTTAACCTTTCTGCTAGTTTGAGTTTCGACCAGAACCTTCCAACTTTTGAAATTCTCAAAAGTTTCATCCTTCGTCTTCTGAATGAATACCCATAACTTTCTGGAATAGTCATCAACAATGGATAGAAAGTACCTTGCACCTGAGTGTGAAGGATTCCTTGCAGGCCCCCAAAGATCAGCATGAATGTAATCAAGGGATCCATGTGTTCTTTGCTTGCCTTTGTTGAACTTCGCCCTACAGGATTTACCAAATACACAAAATTCACAAAACTCCAGCTTTTCGACTTTGTCACCACCTAGCAGGTTCTGCTTCCCCAATTTGACCAGGTCTCTTTTGTTGACATGGCCCAGTCTCATGTGCCATAACTCTGTCTTCGACACAAGTTTCGTGGATACAACATTTGTCGAACCACTTACAACCTCAGCCTCAAGGGTATACAAGCCTTGTTTCTTCACGCCTCTCAAGACTTCCTTCGACCCCTTCATGACTTTCAGGATACCTTGCTCTCCTTTGAAGACATATCCTTTCTTGTCGAATTCACCAAGAGAAATTAAATTCCTCTTAAGGTCAGGTACAAACCTAACCCCAGTCAATAACCGTATTGACTCATCATGGAGCTTGAATCTAACAGATCCAATACCTACAATCTTGCAAGCTTTATTGTTCCCCAGCAGCACTGATCCACCATCTTGATCACATAATTCTTCAAACACATTCTTGTTTGGAGTCATATGCCAAGTACATCCAGAATCCATAATCCACTCTTCGCAAGAGTTGCTGCTCGACATCACAAGGACATCAGATGATTCATAACTATCTTGCACTATAGCTGCATTCCCATTGTCCTTACCTCCATGATTATTCAGGCGCTCAGGGCACACTTTTCTTGTGTGACCCTCCTTCTTACAGTGATAACATTTGATACTAGACATATCACCACCATAAGACTTCTGCTGAGCCTTTCCTTTCTTCTTGTCAAACCTACCATCTTTCTTTGACGATCTTCCATTCACGGACAACCCTTCGCCAACTGATGAAGGTTTCTTCTCCTTTCTTTCGTTCAAATCCTTCGAATACAAGGCTGCTTGAACTTCTTCAAAGGTCAGGGACTCTCTTCCATACAAGTGTGTTTCTTTGAAATGAGCATGCGATCTGGGCAAAGTACACAACAACAACTGTGCTTGATCTTCGTCATCGACCTTCACATCAATGTTTTCAAGATCAAGAATCAGCTTGTTGAACGAATCCAACTGCTCAGTCAAAGCTTTGTCTTCACTCATCTTGAATGAATACAAGGCTTGCTTCAGGTAGAGACGATTCACCAGAGATTTGGTCATATACAAACTTTCAAGTTTAACCCATAATCCTGACGCCGTAGTCTCCTTTGATACCTGTCGAAGAACCTTATCACCAAGGCTCAACAAAATTGCGCTGTGGGCTTTCTCGATCATTAATGTCTTTTCTCTTTCCGTCAAAGCAGCATCCATGGCTGCCATTCCCTTCAACGCTTCTAAACAACCCTGTTGAACCGGTATGGCTTTCATCTTCAAGCGCCACAGACCAAAATCGTTCACTCCGATGAACTTTTCAATCTCATACTTTGTTGAAGATATCTTCTTGACGCTCACCGCACCAATTTGTTGTGAAAAACGATATCTTTAAGCAAAGTATAAAACAGTTTCTTGATAATCAAGAAGCAAAACATTGGTTAGGGTTTAACGAAAAAAGAAAAACAAGAAGAAGAAGAAGAAGGAAGAACAACAAGGATTGGGCAAATATAAAATCTGTTTACTATTCACTTTCTCATTAAAGTCACAAATGATTACAAGTGAATATCACAATTTTCCACACTCAACAAATTGAGTGTACTAGCCTATTTATAGACTAACTAGGTAACTTGCAGCCCAAGAAACCTAAACAATTGGATCCTTAACACAAGGCCCAATTCGACAGAATAATATTTCGACACTACATACATACTAGAACAGACTTCGACTATAATATGTAACAATAAGGCATCAACATGTGAACAAGCTTCGACTGCATGCTTACCTCCTGTCGAAATACACATGAAAGCTTCTCCTTCGACACAGCATGAGTTTGACCCAAATCTCACACTTTGTTATATATAACCGGATAAAAGAAGGATAAAAGAAGAGAGTTATGATGGACGATCAACGACCATGGGAAATTTTTGTCGAATTTATATGACAATGATCAAATACAAGAAATTAAGTGGACGGGTAAAAACACGAAAGAATTAGACAACTCAGAAATTAAACTTTGGTACACACGCAAAGCTCGATCTAGAAATAGGATGAAAAATATTGTAGACAATGAAGGGAAGAAATATGTAGTGTGTAACACCCTTTTCTACCCCACAAATATACACGGAAAAATACACAAATTATCAGAGTAAAAATCACCTCAGGAGGGTGCACATTTTCTCAATAAACTCAAAATAAAACATTTTCTCCGTAAACACAGGTTTTCCTCAAAATATTCAACAACCATCAAAATTAGCAGCGAAACCACCATAACCACAATAATCCAAAATAAAAAGGTTTTAAAATAAAAACCATAATAATCAACTAACAACAAAATGTCAACATAATATGTTTCGACTCAACGACCCAACCCGATGTTACACTATCAGAGCAAGACCCTCTACGTCGACCAAAAGCACTAAAAACTCCAAAAGGTCCTCGAAGGCATCCACCGCTAAGCCTGATCATCTGCACGTTACCCACGTGGAGGCAACATTCAAACAAGCAGGGTGAGTAATCACAATTCATTATAATCAATATAAAAACAGGATATGCATAAAATGGCGTCATTATCATATACAATATCATCAGGGTCATCAAAAAGCATAAAAAGTCACAACATCATAAATCACATCAAGATGCCACATAAATGCAATGCACAACAAGACTCATGCATGTGGTACCAATTCATCAAAGTCGATGGACACTAGGCCATCACCCTCCAAAGATCCCCGTCAATAGGATCGATTCCACACAAGAACCGGAGCACGTCAAAATACCTCACATCCACACAATGGGATTAAAGCCACAATAGACAGAAGTTTAACCCGCTGGACCAAAGTCCTATAATCGTCAATAGACTAAAGTCTAACTCACTGGACCGAAGTCCTATAATGCTATGAATGCATGATGCACAACGTCGATATCATCATCATCAACAAAAAGTCATTACGTGCATCATCATTCATCAAAATCTCATGTTAATCCATATCATCATTTAATCATCAAAACATCATGAATCGTCATCTCATAATCATCAATATAGCTCATGGTAATTCACATCAAAATAGTCATGTATCATCATCTCATAATCATCAATATAACTAATGGTCATTCACATCATCATTTAATCATCAAACATCCTATATAAACATCTCATAATCATCAACATACTCGTGGTAATTCATATCATCATCTAATCATCAAACATCATGTATAAACATCTCATAATCATCAATATTCTCGTGGTAATTCATACATCAAAACACACACACAAGTATTCGATAAATTATCCACAAATAATTCCACAACCGGCAACAAACAACACAACAATCCATTAATAGAAATATACATAATTGACTTCCCAAACATATTCGATATAAAAATATTGGGCAACCAGTTCTCTTATCTATACTATGTTATAGATCTATTCATTATCTTTCCGACGCTTCGAACGGGGATCAAAACGGACTTACGGATCAAAAGTTATGACCAAAACGATTTCGACCGAAAACATGAACAGTCGTCACGGACAGCATGCAGAATTTTCTGCGTTTTTCACCGTTGGAGGCCTTCCGGACCTCCGATTTCAATTCCGTAAAAACCCAAACTCTCAGAAAATTACAACCCATCCAATACTGTAATTATCTCAAGTAAATTTACAATTTTAACACAATTAAACCATCTAATCATTATTTTAAGATTATGCCTAAAACCTTTGAAATTGATGAATATAAGTTCAATCCTAAAAAAAAAAAGAATACACATATAAGGCACACAAATTCATCATATAACAACCACCATAGAAATTAGAGATTTTTATCCTAACTATGCTATTACCCATCATACACTATCATAGCATCAAGGGCACAAAAGCCTACGACTATTAGGCCAATTCATTACACTATCCTAAGCCTCAAAATCACATAAACCCTCAAAATACCCCAATACCCCCAAAGTCCTCACAACCCCTTCACCTTCGTCATAACCCACGAATACATCATAATTTCCTCAGTTTACTCATAAACCCACAAGAATCACATAAACCTCACTAATACCTCATAATTTCCTCAGTTTACTCATAAACCCACAAAAACCACATAAACCTCAAAATCCACTTTAAATACATCGAATCCCTATATTGAAAATAATGAAAGACAATACTCCCCATACCTTAGATTGTCGATTCCAAGCCTTTCTCTCTTGAGTTCTTAGAAACTTTATCGAATCCTAAGCTTTTCTCTCTTTCCTCAGAGCTCTGGCCTTTTCCCTTCTTTTCACGATCTAACAAAATGAATCCCATTCCTCTCAAATTCTCCTTTTTGTTAAACCTAACCCTTGGGCCTCTAAATTGGGCTTTCCCTAATTTACCCTCACTAATCCTCCTCAAAAGTCAATCTTACCCTTAATTCATCTAATATTATTTAAATAAATAATAATACAATATATTCCATATTATATACTATTATTTAATTAAATAACCAAAACTCAACAAAATACCAACATCAATACAAACCACCAAAAAATTTACCAAAATTCACTAATATCATTGATCGTGAAGGCTTGATCAGATCCTGAGGTGGGCCACCAAGAACGTCTGTGATGCTGGGCGTGAGATGAGGAGGAGAGAGGTGTACCTGCAAGGCACTCCAAAGCTCAAGTAAGAAAGGGTCAGAGAAAAAGGGCAAGTACAGAGTATGAGTTTTTAGGGTGATTATTGGATACCTGACCCTCTCAAGTGAGAGGGTTTATATAGTGCCCCCAGCGCGTGGTGAACGGTCATATTTTCGGGGCGAAATAACTGTTTTCCCGAAGAATAGGTAACTGCCCAAAACTAGCCGTTATGTCGGGCAGGGTGCCCAAAACTAGCCGTTGTGTTGGGCAAATGCGTGGGTTGGGCACATGCCCGTAGCTGTTCCTGGACCTATGAAGTCGTGCGGAATGAGCATCAGTGATGGGGAGGAGCGATGCACTCCTTGCCCGGTTGGAGGGGCAGAAAGGTAGCTTTTGCCCCTTTTATGGATTGGACTTAGGCAAATGGGCTGTTCTGAGAACAGAAGCGGAATGGGCCATGCCTAGCCATTGGTCCAGTCCAGAACAGGAGCCTCCCAAGTCGTTGCTCCTGAGCATAGGAGTGATGACTTAAGGATAGCTCATTGTTCTGGGGAACCATAGTGGAGTAGTCATTTGGTGACGGGTGGAGTTGTCTCGCAGTGCCCGTGGACTCTGGTGTTCGTAAGATCCATGACCGTGTCTTGTTTGCCTGTCGTACGGGGAGACTAACAATTAGGATGAACTGAAACGATAAGGCGCCACGTGTTCCTCGAGCCCTGTGCTGCAGTAAATAGGCAATGATGGCTAGTCTATAGCCATTATGACCTACCCGGATGCACGTGCTCCTCAGCAGTATAAAAGGAAAGGGAGTCTGGCCATTTTATACTTTAGTTTCTCTCTCTTCCTTTTGCCTTCTTCAGAGATCTCAGTTCGCCGCCGCCGTCGTCCGCTGTCTCAACCACCGCGACAAGCTCCGAGCAACTATCTTTCAGCCTTTCAACCACGTAAGTCTTCCGGTCTTTTGTTTTTGTTCATCTTTTTCTCATTTCTGTCCTAGAGTGCATGCGGTTAGGTTAGGTTTAGAAGACGTAGTGGTGTTTTCTGGTGGTTGTTGGTGGTGGACGGTGGCTGGGCCATCCTTTGCTGCTAAGATGACCGTCAGAGCCCTTTAGAGGATTAAAAGTAGGGTGGTTTCTGGCGTCATTGCGATGATGACGTCCGAATAACCGTCGGGGCTGCTCAGTTCTCGGAAATCTGGTGAAGTTTCCGGTGAACGTTTGAAGTTCCCGGTGATCGTTTGAAGTTTCTGGTGAAGCTTCAAATGGAAACTGGAAACTGACTCGAGGAAGCTCCTCGTTGTGTGAGGGAGTTACCACGAGCGCCTCCTCGTGGGGGACTCTTGCGTTTTGTTTAATTTAGGGCTTAGGCCGGGCACGACGTCCTCGGCCCTCTGCGCGCCCTTTCACTTGCCAGCGGTGGAAGGGTGGATTTGATTCTTCGTCGAATTCAACTTTTTCTCTGCTTTTCAAGTGATCGATATGGCAACAAGGCCTGACGAGGATATCGTAATAGATTCGTCCAAGGAGAGCTCCTCGGAGAGCAGCAGTACGGAAGCTTCCACTATCCCCAGCGAAGTCGGGGAGGAGGTCGATGGGGACTCTACTGAGGAGTGGTCGGTGGCTGAGCCTGACGAGCACGTATCTACCTTTGCGACCTACCTTGGGGACGTCTTCACGGCCGTTGGGCCGGAGGGGGAATGCAAGGTGCATTTTCCCTCCGAGGATGATCGGATCTGTACAGATTTTGGGGAATGGTTCGCTATTTACGAGTATGCATTTAAAGAGCTGGGGTTGAGGCTGCCTTCCACCACTTTCACCAGTCAGTCTTCGTGCACCTAGATCTAGCCCCGTCGCAGTTGCATCCCAATTTGCTGGCATTCATCCATGCCTTTGAGTTGACGTGCGAATTCTTGCAGATAGGAGCTACTCTTCCTTTGTTTTTCGCCATCTTCCATCTCCAGTGGCAGTTGACGGGGAAGAGATACGGCTGGGTGTCGTTGAAACAACCTCGTAAGTTGTTCAAGCCCTTTTCGAAGTCAATCCGAACGTTCAAAGAAAGGTTCTATATCATAGAGCCTGTGTCGGAGAGGGCCCAAGACAGTACGTATGTCTGGGCGGTGTCCGTTGACGAGGACGGTAACGACATGCACGACGAAAACGGGAAGCTGATCGCGGAGAGAATTTAAGTTTCCCTTTCACTGGGGACCTGGCTATTTCTCCAAGGAGCCCAACGAATATGTTGCTCAGCCGCACATGCTGGACGGGCAGGATGCGGTTGGTTACGAAAACTGGTGAAATATGTTAACTCTTTCCGGCTCGCTGAATGCTGGACGAAGAAGGGGTCCCCGATTTTCGAGGAGGACGGTAGCCAGCGGGTGGAGTACCGTTTTATTAACACCAAGGCGCTTTTGGAGTGCAAGACTCCTACGGACGCTTACAAATTTCTCGGTAGTCTTAGTTACTTGACTTGCCCGACATATTTTTCCTTGGTCGTCTAACATATTTGCTTTGGTTTTGCAGGTGAGATGCCTTCCGCTCATGAAAGAATGGTAAAGAATGCTATGGCGAGGAACAAGCCCGGTGCGGCTGCTCCCAAAACTCGATTTGCCCAGCGCGCTCCTACTCCTCCTCAACCTACTGCGGGGACCTCTTCGCCTACTCCTGCCCAAGGATCTCCCCTGCCTCTGGCCTCAAGGTTTAAGCGGTCCAGGGCCACTGAAGGGGTAGATCTCACCCAGGCGCCAGAAAAAGGGAAGTTCGAACTTCCTCCATGTATTCTTGACAGAAGATTCTTCGAGGGGACGTCCTTGGTCGTGCTGCGGGCAAAGTCCTAGAAATGACGGCCATCTATGCTGAAGGGGATTCTTCGACTGAGTCTGAGCTCAGGGCTGCCCGGACTACCATCTCGTCTTTGGAAGAGGCGGCGAAGAAGGCCAAAGAGGAAGCTAAGAGCTCTGGTGATGCTTAGAAGAAGGCAGACGAGGAGGCTACCAGGTTACGGGAGGAGAATGCTACAATGGCAGCGGAGAAGAGGGCAGCCGAGGAGCTGATCGAGCAGTTGAGGCTAGAAAGTGCTTCGGTCAAAGATGAACCTGAGGATGTCTGGGAAATGAAGACGAGGGCCGAGCTGGTTGCTCGTATGTTGAAGGCTAAGGATGACAACATTGTCATTGGGGACGAATATTTTAAGAATGCTATGGCCCAACTGCGGGTGGTCAACCCTGGGGTTGAGATCTCCACCGAGGGTATCCACTACCTGGCTCACGTCGAGGATGGCAGGATTATCAGCTCGAACTCCCTCCTTGGCGGTGACGAGCATGCTGAAGTTTTGGACGGGGAGACCCAGGGGTCTGAGCCCAACCTCGAGCAGCCTGAGCGGATGAAGGAGTGATGGTGTTTTTATCCTTGTTGTAATTTGTCCGACCTGTGTGTCGTGTATCTTTTGATGTAACTTATTATTTTGTATGGGGGCGTGGCCCCCTGTTAATGTAACAAGCACAATCGTGGTCTTTGTGATCACTTTAATTTTGTATGTGTCCGGCCCTCGTGGCCGGTTTTGTGATTTGCATGGTTTTATCAAGTTTTGTTTTCTTCTAAGTGTTGTACTTTTGTTCGATATGCATGTGTGCCCATGATAGGGATTACTTTGATTTGCTTTAAGTTTCAAGGAATTTCTCGTTGTAGATGTGTTCGGCAGTGAGGGGTACTGGTCGAACGACCAGGGAATGTCCGGGCGAGAGAGCAGAGCTCAGGTCGCGTTTGAGGCCTGAGTTTGCTGCGTGAACCTCCCATCACGAGTTGGGTGTTCTGCTTATCGTGGTACTTTAACGACGGCGGTGCTCGATTGAGGAAACGCTGTCGAGCAGGGACCTTGCTCGTTCCTGAGCGGGGTTCTGCTTTACTGACATGCGACGCTTGTACCTAGGCGTGCATAGTAGTCGGTAGTTTTGACGAATCATTCCGACAGTTAAGGCCTTATCTATAGTATTACTTTAGCTTTTCGGCGTTCCATGGTCGAGCAAGTTCTTCCCCGTTGAGATGTTCTAGGTAATAGGCCCCGTTCTTCGTTTTTGCCCGAGCACAATAGGGTCCTTCCCAGTTAGCGGCTAGTTTGCCTTCGCTAGAGTCTTTATGGTTTCTTCTTAGGACAAGGCTGCCCACGTCGAACTCTCGTCGTATGACTTTGGCGTTGTGCCGGATGACAATTTTTTTTTAACGAGGCTTCACGGAGGGATGCCCCTGACCGAACTTCTTCGACGAGGTCGAGTTCCTCCCTTAGTGCTTCGTCGTTCATTTCCTCATCCAGGGGCGATTCTGTCCGCCTGAAGGGTACGTGAACTTTAATGGGAATTACGGCTTCGGTCCCGTAGGCCAGGCGAAAGGGTGTTTCCTCGATTGAAGAGTGTGGAGTTGTGCGGTATGCCCAGAAGACGCTGTGCAGCTCCTCGACCCAAGCTTTCTTTGTTTCGTCCAGCCTTCGTTTGAGGCCTCGAAGGATGACTCGGTTCGCCGCTTCAGCTTGCCCGTTTGTCTGGGGTTATTCGACGGATACGAAGTGTTACTTCGTGCCCAGCTGGGTGACGAAGTCCTGGAACTTCCTGTCCGTGAACTGTGTCCCATTGTCCGTGACTATCGCCTGGGGGATGCCAAAACGTGCAAGGATGTTTCGTTTGTAGAAACGTAGTATGTTGAGGGCAGTTATCTTGGCTAGAGCCTCTGCTTCTATCCATTTTGTGAAGTAATCCATGCCTACTATTAGGTACTTGTTCTGGTTTGATCCTACCACGAATGGCCCCAGGATGTCCAGGCCCCACCAGGCAAATGGCCACGGGGAGGACATAGCCTTGAGCTCGTTAGGTGGAGCTAGGTGCATGTCCCCGTGCCGTTGGCATTTATCGCATTTCTTCACGTGTTCCTTAGCGTCTTGCTGCATGGTTGGCCAGTAGTATCCTGCTCGAAGGGCCTTCCGGGCAAGGGATCTTCCTCCGAGGTATTGGGCGTTGATTCCTTCATGAATTTCGCACAAGATGTGGGTGACCATCTCTTCCTTGACACACTTGAGTAGCGGGAAGGAGAACCCTCTCCTGTAGAGTTTATCTTCGACTAGGACGTAGGAGCAGGCTCTTCGCCTAACTATGCTGGCTTCTTTGGGGTCGGACGGAAGTTCGTCCCTAGCCAGGCAGTTGTAAACGGGGGTCATCCAACAGTTGCTGTCACCGATCATTTGTACGTCAAGGGTCGGGGAAGTTTTTTCGATACTGGGTCGAGGAAGTACCTCTTGTATGATGGATTTATTTCCGCCTTTCCTTTTCGTGCTTGCCAGTTTAGACAAAACGTCTGCCCAGACGTTGTGTTTGCGGGGAACGTGCTTTACCTATACCGCTGCGAACTTCGTCATTTTCTCCTTGACCAGGACTAAGTATTTGGACAGGTTGTCATTTTGGCTTGATACTCTCCTCGAACTTGGAGGGCCACGAGTTGCGAATCTGTGCAGATGAAGACTTCTTCTGCGCCGAGGTCTTCGGCTAGGCGTAAGCCGGCGAGGAAGGCTTCATACTCAGCCTGGTTGTTAGAGGTGGGGAAGGATAGGGTAAGCGATACTTCAACGATAATTCCCTCGTCGTTCTCCAATATGATGCCCGCCGCGCTTCCAGCCGAGCTGATGCCCCATCTAGAAAATGGTCCATTTGCGCGCCCCGCAGGACGGGGAATCTACAAACGTCATTTCTGCGACGAAGTCAGCCAAAGATTGGGCTTTGAGGGATTTTCTACTTTCATACTGGATGTCGAATTCGGACAGCTATAGCGACCATTTGAGCATTCTGCCGGCCATGTATGGTCGTCTTAACAGCTGCTTCACGGGTTGATCTGTCCAGACCATGATCGTGTGGGCCAGGAAGTAGTGTCTCAGTCTTCTAGCTATGTTGATGAGGGCCAGTGCCACTTTTTCTATCTGTTGGTATCTCAACTCTGGTCCTCTTCGGGGAAACGACAGTCGAGGTCAATGGAGTCGACCTGAGGTAATGGTCTGGCCTCCTCGGAGCTGCTGGGCAAGGCTGGCTTATTAGATACCTTCGGCTTGGACGGGATGGCGTTGAGCCCCTTCGTGGCTGCTTCGAAGCTTCGTCGTGCGGCTTCGATGTCGCCGTGGAGGGTGGCGACCATCCCCTTTGAAGTGTAGTACTTCATCTTGAGATGGACGGTTGAAGGCACAGGTATCAACTCGGCCAAGGTTGGTCTTCCGAAGATGCACTGATATAGAAACGGGAAATCGATCACCAGAAATTGTACCTTAACGGATCTGGCCATCTCCGCTGACCCAAAAGTTACAACCAGTTCTACGTATCCCCACGGTTTGGTCACCGACCCATTGAATACTTGCAAGTTAGAACCCACATAGGGGGTGAGGTGCGACTCGTCCAGTTGGAGCGTTGAAAACAGCTGGGAGTACATGATGTCGACCGAGCTGCCTTGGTCGACGAGAGTTCTGCAAACGTCGAAGTTTGCCATCCGAGCTCTGACGAGCAGGGGAATGCTCGAGTTTGGAGATCCTCCGAGGAGCTCTTCCCGTTAGAAGGAAATGGGGATAGAGCCCTTCTGGGCTTGATCGAGTGTGGTCACCTTGCTGGATCTTGTGCTGATCAAGTGCTCGAATTTCCTCTTTACGGAGCCCACTATGACTTTATTGAAGCCTCCCCCTGAGATGACCATAGCGGAGGGGAAAGTCTCCCACGGGTTTTGGGCCGCGAAGTAGGCAGGAGCGCTGAGCTCATCTGGGACGTAGAAATCATTTGGCCGCGATACGGACATGGCGACCTAGATGTTGGCCTCTTCCGAGGAAGGCATTTCTTCCTCTACCTTCTTTGACTCCTGGGCGTCTTGCCGGGGAGTATGTTTCTTTTTCGTGACCTGTTTCAGGTGGCCATCCCTGATCAGTATTTCGATAGCATCCTTCAAATGGATGTAATCCACGGTGGCGTGGCCGTGACTCTTATAGAAACGGCAGTACTTTGATTTGTCGGTGTTGGGCTTGGCCGATATTTGTTTGGGGAAGCAGACCCCTGCTTGTTTAAATTCCTAATTCGCGCATTCGGACAGTATCTTTTCCCTGGAGACGGTCAGGGGGGTGTAGTCGTGAAATCGTCCGAAAGGTCCCTTGTTATCCCGGGAGTCTCGAGGACGGTCTTCACGCTTCCTTTCTCCTCGACGAGATGTCGAGGGCTCTTCGCCTTTGGAGGCCCGGGCATTCTCCTGGTGTCGGGAGGCTCGGGCGGAGTTGGCCGCTTCATTTTCTTCGCACTGGATGTACGACTGTGCCTTGAGGAGGAAGGCGTCCAGGTTCCTCGGAGGTGCGAGGCCGACAGCTTTGGAAAACTCAGAATGTGGGCGGAGTCCCTGCTCGAGCAGAAAATTTTTCATGTCGTCAGTGGTGGGGACTTGCACCGCTTCTTTGTTAAACCTCTCGATGTATGCCCGGAGAGGTTCATCCTTCCCCTGGATGATGGCCCCAAGAGAGGCTTCAGTCTTGGGGTGGCGGCACGACGCCATGAAATACCTGGAAAACATTCTACCCAACTGCTTCCACGAAGTGATGGACTCTTCTGGCAGCTGTTTGTTCCAAGTTATTGCTCCTTTTTGGAGCGTGGTCAGGAACAGACGACACTTGATGGCGCCCCGGACACCACGGTAATCCAGCAGCGCATCGATGTTTTCTATGTGCTCATCGGGGTCAGTTGTACCGTCGTACGTGCCCAAAGCCGGAGGCTTCTCCAGGCCCTTGGGGAGGCGTGTTGCCAAGATTTCTTGGAACAATGGGTCGTGAGGCTCATCATCGTTGCTGGAACTGGTTAGTGACGGGGACCGGACGACTCGCTCGTGACGGCGACTTCTTCAGGGAGAAGGTGTACGGGCCCGACCTTTTGTGCTGACCGGGGGTGATTGTTTGTCCCTCCGGGTTCTCTTGTGACTGGGAGAGTGCTGGTTTCGCGGGGAAACATGGTCGCGTTTCTGGGCAGCATGAGATTCTGGTTCTTGGCGCAGCCTTCGGTCGACTTCTCGATGGGGTTGCGGGCTCTTGGATCGTCGGTGGCTTTTCCTTGGAGGGGGGGATCTTGGACAAGCAGATTCCTCCAATGCCCCGATCCTTTCGTTTTACTGAAGGATCAGGAGGTTGGCTTTGTTGATCGCTTCAAGAAGGGCCACCACGGCCGGGTCAGCGTTGGGTGGAGCAGGAATGGACTGGATGGCCAGCGAGGGTTGACTGTTATCCTGGTCAGCAGGAGTAGGGGAAGAAGAGGTTGTGGCCCCGTCCCTTAGAAAACGGGGGTATCCGAGGAGGGACGAGGGGCCGTTAACGTCAGTCTTGTTGACGGGGAGGACAACTGACTAGAGAGCACCTTTGACGTGATCTTGAGAGGCCATAATGATAATCTTGGACGAGAGTGTTTTGGTCTTAGTATCTGAGGTGGATGCTAAGACGGGGAGAACAATTTCCCACAGACGGCGCCACTGATCGTGAAGGCTTGATCAGATCCTGAGGTGGGCCACCAAGAACGTCTGTGATGCTGGGTGTGAGATGAGGAGGAGAGAGGTGTACTTGCAAGGTACTCCGACGCTCAAGTAAGAAAGGGTCAGAGAAAAAGGGCAAGTACAGAGTATGAGTTTTTAGGGTAATTATTGGATACCGACCCTCTCAAGTGAGAGGGTTTATATAGTGCCCCCAACGCGTGGCCACCAGTCCTATTTTTGGGGCGAAATAACCGTTTTCCCGAAGAATAGGTAACTGCCCAAAACTAGCCGTTATGTCGGGCAGGGTGCCAAAAACTAGCCGTTGTATCAGGAAAAGGCGTGGGTTTGGGCACATGCTCGTAGCTGTTCGTGCACCGACAAAGTCGTGCGGAACGGGCAGCAGTGATGGGGAGGAGCGATGCACTCCTTGCCCGGTTGGAGGGGCAGAAAGGTAGCTTTTGCCCCCTTTATGGATTGGACTTATGCAAATGGTCCGTTCTGAGAACAGAAGCGGATTGGGCCATGCCTAGCCATTGGTCCAGTCCAGAACAATTATATTTAAATAAATTAAATAAATATTCTTACAAATTTGGGGTGTTACATAGTGGACCAAAACACCTTTTGTAATGTCTTAGTTCTCTAATGACTATGATCATTTTACTATGATCATTTTCTAACAATGATTTCAGCCCTTGTTAACTAAGATTTAAGCCCTAATTAATTAGGCTATGACATCATTAGAAATATTGACTTAAGGTGACATTTTGCAAGGTCACTTGAAGCCATTTGAAGTGGATCTTGCATTTTGTAATGGCATTTTGCAAGGGCAAAGCTATATAAGGCCATTTGAAGCCATTTTCTCTCATTTTTCATTTTAATTCTCCTTCTAAAAATCAAAAGTTCAGAGAATTAGAGAGCAGCTATAGGGAGAGAGGGAGCGAAATTGAGAGAGGATGAGGAGAAGATTCTTTAAGTAAAGTTGTCATCCAATGCATGTGTGATCTTAAAATTATCTTGAAGAAAAAGACATTAAGGGAGCTTTGGATCGACATTCTTCATCATCACCACCAAATTCCACACCTTCAAGCTATAAATTTAGAACCTACAAGTAAGGTGGATTCTAGTAGACTTTAATCGGAGGAATTAGTATCTTCTAGGTCAAGAGCATGAGGGAAAAAGTTATTTTATGATGAATGCATGTTTTGTGTGCTTGTGTGTACTCTATTTTCTTGATGCCAGATATTGATATGAGACTCATGAAAATGTGTTATGTTTCTTGATCATTTTCCTTGCATTAATATCTGTTAGTAACATGATTTTCCTTTGGTGAAAGTGTGAAAAATCACAGTTAGAGAGAGTGCTCAAAATTATGGGTCGGACACGGGCCGTGCTCCTCTGCACGAGTTATCCGTGTCCCTCTATGTTTTTTGGTAGGGAGGGTATGCTAGGAGCAACACAGGCCGTGCAGGCCAATACGGCCTAGTCGTGTTCCCCTCTGTGTTTTATATGGGAGAGTGTGCTGAGCCCAACACCGGTCGTGTCTCTTGACACGGGTAGCTCGTGTTGGCACTCTTGAATCCCCTATTTTGTCTATTCTCCAACCCTATTTTGTTGTTTGGACATGTATCGTTTCATATGATTAAAAGTGAGCAAATGTCGTTTAAGAAAACTGACAGAAATGCTTAGAAACTCACTATGATACTTGTGCATTATACGAAACCATAATTCGTGATAAGAACATATACGTACTATGATTTACATATGTAAGATTAAATACAGTCGAAAGAATCGAAAAGTATTTATATGCATATGTTGTAAGTAATGCATATCATTGCAACATAAATTGTGAGAAGTTTATCATTTGATTGACGCTGATAATAAAGCTAGTCTTTAGGCTAAGTCACTTAAGATAAAAATGTGAAATCCTAATGATGTGTATATGCTCATATAAAGAACAATATCTGGTGTCGCTACGTGAAAAATACCCGAGCACATCGCACGCTCGATGATACAACAGAGTCGCCATCAAACTTTATATATTCCTAAAGGAAAGGGAAAATATCGATAAAACTCATGGGAAAGAGAAACGGGTAAGGGAATCAGTTATGCAAGGGGAAGATATTAGCATCCCTCACATCCGTTGTACTTAACAAAAACCGTCTTGATTGTTCTCTTCATGGATACATGTTACTATCTAAAGGTTACTTGCGAAAAGTGAAAATGTTTATAATTAGTATGCTCGCGGAGGATTGGGGCCCTCGTGCCTACATATCCTCATAGTGCAATGAGGAAATAAAAGCTCTGTAGTTCGGAGAACTAAGGGCGTGTTGGTTGTTTTTAGGGAACAATTATAATCCTATCCTAGAAGTCTGTAGACGTTAGTTGACTTGATCCTAGGTAGGATACTCCAAGATTTTAGTCTGACTAATAAGGAACAAATTATAAAAGTTCTTTTCAAAAAAAGAAGAATTGTTTTGCAAAAAGGTTTAAGTGTCGAAAGAAAAAGACATAATCGCTTGAGTTGAAAAAGAGTTACGAATTAAGGAAAGGTTTATCTAAGTATAGGACTAACAAGACAGACATGAAAGGAAAAGAGAGTTTGCCAAAGCATGAGACTAACATGGCAACCATGAGAGAGTCCTTCTAAGCATGAGACTAACAAGACAAATATGAAAGAAAAATGGCTTTCCAAAGCATGAGACTAACATGGCAAACATGAGAGAGTCTGTCTAAGCATGTGACTAACAAGACAAACACGAAGAGAAAGATGGTTTCCCAAAGCATAAGACTAACATGGTAAACATGAGAGAGTCTGTCTAAGTATGAGACTAACAAGACAGACATAAAGGGAAAAATGATTTGGCAAAGTATGAGTCTGACATTGCAAACATGAGAGAGTTTGTCTAAGTATGGGACTAACATGGTAAACATGAGAGAGTCCGTCTAAGCATGGGACTAACAAGACAAACATGAAAGGAAAGATAGTTTTCCAAAGCATGAGATTAACATGGCAAATATGAGAGAGTCTGTCTAAGCATGAGACTAACAAGACAAACATAAAGGAAACGAGATTTGCCAAATCATGAGACTAACATGGCAAACATGAGAGTTTGTCTAAGTATGAGACTAACAAGACAGACATGAAGGGAAAAATGGTTTGCCAAAGTATGAGACTAACATTGCAAACATGAGAGAGTCTTTCTATGAACAGGACTAACAAGACAAACATAAAGGGAATGAGGTTTGTCAAAGCATGAGACTAACATGTCAAACATTAGAAAGTTTGTCTAAGCATGGGAATAACAAGACAATCATGAAAGGAAATATGGTTTTCCAAAACATCAGACTAACATGACAAACATGAGAGAGTCTGTCTAAGCATGGGACTAACAAGACAAACATGAAGAGAAAGATGGTTTGCCAAAACATGAGACTAACATGGTAAACATGCGAGAGTCTGTCTAAGTATGGGACTAACAAGACAGACATAAAGGGAAAGATGGTTTGGCAAAGCACGAGGCTAACATGGCAAACAAACAATAAGAGGGTTTTAACCATAAGAAGGTGATTAACCCAAAGAGAAGTATGCATGTCAAAGAATGTCGTGTTTGATCCAAAGAGAAGGGAATTGTTAATGTTGAATAGTGTTGTCTGTGGGGAAGAAGACCTGATAGCTATTTGATTCGAATCGCACTAAATTCTATGAGTGGAGGTGAATACTTTAAACAACTGGGTCATTCATCTCGTATCCAAAGATATTCAGAATGAGGATAGGAATTCTCCCTCTCATTCCTTCTCCATTACTTAAGCCTCGTGGCATACAATTTGAATCATAACTAGAAAGTGTTGAAAGAAAAATCTTTGTTGTTGTGCTTGAATAGTGTTTCAGTCTTGTATGTTGTCTGGTGTCTTCAAATTCTTGAATGAAGTTTGACTTGGGTTTCAGTGCAGAAGGCTAATCCTCTCAAGAGAGCCAGGAACTTCTAATCACTTAATTGGATAGGGGAGTGAGCAATGTCAAATGATTAATAGATCCAAAGAACTTTGATGAATCAAATCTTCAGGGACAAAATAAAAGTTCACCTGAATCAAGCATAATGGCTTTTCTAAGGATTAATCAAAGGAGAAATTGAAACCTAAATTATAAAACCTAAAATTATATGAGCCTATGTTATATCAAAACATATTCTAACAAGTTAATTAATTCCCACAAATTATGTCTAAATCCCAAGTCTAAGTCTTAATAATTGAGTTCTAACCAAAATCGTATTATTTAAAATTCAATTCAAAAAGGAATTAAAACAAATAAAACCATTACCCTAATATAAACATGATTTATGAATCATGCAATAAAATGTATTACCAAAATAACAAAAGAAAGTAAAACTAAACTTAAAAGAAAAAGAAAAAAAACAAGGACAAACTAAAGTAGACATGGGGTGCACGCCTGACTAGGAGAGCAATGAAGAGTAATAGGGGTTGGGCATGGTGAATTAAGCCCAAAAGTTATTGACCATAGGGGTGTTAAAAATTATGATTAATTAAATTGTATATTTGAGATGAACTGAATTGCACTGTATAAAAATTGAAACACTTAAATGATTAATGAACTGAACCATTTAATTAAAACAATTCAAATTCAGTTTAAAACCGGTTCATCACCAATTTTCTTTTATAAACTAGTTTAATTATATAAATTAATTAATTTTTAATAAAAAGAATAAAAAATTACTCGAGAGCAAACAAAATTTCAGAAAATAAAAAAACATTGAAAATTAAAAATAAATTTGTAAAAAATATATTTTTATTTCCTAAAAAAAAACTAATATCGATTTTGTCCGAAAAATATTTTTTTTTTCAAAAATACGAAATATCGATTTTTTTCGGAAATGCAATAAATCAAATTTTTTTTCAAGAATATGGAAAAAAATCTAGTTTTTTAGGAAAAACAAAAAATTGAGTTTTTTTTTTTTGAAATATCAAAAAGTCGAGTTTTTTTGAAAATATGAAAAAGTCGAGTTTTTTTTTTCTGAAATATGAAAAAGCCGAGTTTTTTCGGAAATATGAAAAAATTGAGTTTTTTTGGAAATATTAAAAAGTTGAATTTTTTCGGAAATATGAAAATGTCGAGTTTTTGCGGAAATATGAATTTTTTTAAAAAAATATAACTTTTTAAAAATAAATATTTTGAAGAATATATATATTTTTTAAGGATTTAACGGTAGTGCACCGTCAGTGTAAAAAAGTATTACACATACATCTAATCAAAATATTTTAAAGTGCCAAATCATATAAATAATTTAAAATTTACAAGCTGACTTGGCAGAATACATGATTGTCATTGATTGACAGTGTAGAAATAATTTATACTGTCAATGCACCATCCCTTTTCTCTTTTTAATTTATAAAAATTTTAATTTTTATGAAATTAAAAAATTTATTTTTAAAAGAGTTTAAAATATATAATTGATTTAAAATTGTAAATTGATTATAAATTAGTTTATTAATATAAACTAGTTTTAAATTGGATTGAAACTATTTTAACATTTAACTATATTTTTATTGAAGTGGTTATTGCAAACTAAACCAAAGCATATATGTGATTCAGTTCAATGCAGTTCATGCACCGAACACCCTAGTTGAACACAATTCAGAGGAGAGTGTGTTGTAGTAATATGAGGGTGCAGCGAATAATCATGGGCTAAATGCCCTCAAACCCTACCGAATGGCAAGGAAAGAGGTGTAGCATCAGCAAAGTACAGAATCCATTTCCAAATTTCTTCTTCAATCTTGTGTTAGTTGAATTTCAATGAGACAGTTAGTTATTGAATACTAACTCTGTTAATTTTCTGTTAAAAGCTGTTAGTCATTTCAAAGGTTAAGGAATGGAAAAAAGGTGAATGAACTAATTGATGTGTATTGTTAGGTTGCATTCTAGTGTTATGTTAATGAATGAGTCGAAGTTAGTAGCAATTAGTTGTGGTAGTTATGACTGAAATTTTGTTGTTGTGATTGGTTAATAGTTACATGGAATTTCACCTGTTTTTACTCGTTTTGTCTGCAGTTATTTGTTTGAAGAGGTTTTGGGTTATTATACTCAATCCAAGCTTTAGCCAGGCCCTCTGCATTCTCACTGACAGCATTATTGACATGAACCTTTTCTGCATCTAAACCAATCGATTTCCCGTGACGGGAGAGTATGTACCTATGAACGTCAGTAAGAAGATTTATCGCCCATGAGGAGGCCATGAAGAGAAGCCCAAACAAGATCATCATAAGCGATGTTATCGAGGAGTAGTTGATCGATACAGTGAAAATCATGGAGCTACGGAGGTTTAATGATGACGGAAGACAAACAAGAAATGTCGACGGCGTCGGTTTGTTTACCGTCAATCACGGCTTTAGCATAGTGATATGGTGATGCTGCTGAGCGAGTTGAGGTTTGTGGGTCTAGCATGTCTGTGTTCTCCAGCTGCAATAAGAGAGAGTGCATGAGCAAGGGAGAGCCCAATCTCTTCCTTAACCGAAGGCTCTAATGTATCCACAACCAGGCAGGCATCAGACAACTGCTGTAGCAAATTGGTTTCTTCCGTCTCCTTTCCAGCACTGGTTCGCCATTTCCCGCCAATTCTCGTTTGACTAGGTATGGTAGCACAGACAATCGAGTTTGATATTGTTCGGTTGAACTTGTTTCAACAAACTAGAACTAGCGAGCAATGGATAGGATGTCAAAGCACGATCAAGAATATATTGGCATTGAGAAATGTATTCAGTGTTCATCGAGAAGCATTTCAGAGTATTCTCCGCGTGAACCCGTTCAACTGAGTCTTGGGAATTGTGAAGCCTCTCACACAATGCTTCTAGTTGTGCCAACTCCATCGTTCAACAAACTACCGATTGCGATTGGAACATAACAGCAAATTGGTGGTGATGACAATGTAGATGTCAGCGGCGGCAACCGCGAGGCGACGGTGATTCACTCTTTGGATCAATCTGACTTCTTCCTCGAAGATGCGATTCGAGCTCATCCGTATCTGTTTTACAACCTTCCTCCTGAACACACCCAGTATTAGGCACTGCTTCCCCTGGAAATTCCAAAAGAGAGTTATCCTCATCACAATGAAGTGGAGGATCATGGCCAGGACTACCACAAATATATTGTAATGCCCGCGGTAGCTCATCAGAGAATTTTCGTTTGTTCGCTAGATAGCTCAATAGAAACATCTCCTACTGAAATCCTTTATCCGCACTCTCATGTAACTCGCTCGATTTATGATGTGAAAGTGTAGAATGTGCAAGAGTGTCTCTTCATTTGAATCCACTTTATTTATATCTTCAGATGAATCCTTAGGCTTCAGTGGGCTTGGCGAGTTATGTTTGTGGAGAACTCTTGATCATGTGGGAGTGAAGTGTTGAATGAATATGAATAAGAATGTAATTGTTTTCTTTTATTTTAATTTATATTAAAAGTTAATGCAAATTCAATATTTGAAATTCAAAGATAAAAGTTTTTTTTATACAAAATGGCAAGAAAAATAGAAACTCAGGATGCAACAATGCAAATAAATTAGCAATACAAAGTCATCAAAGTCAAATTTTGGCTTTTGATTTTTGACTTTCATTCCGAAATATGCTGGTAAGTTATAATGATATAGATAAAAAAATGCAAATAATGATTCAATGAAACAAATGATGGTATGTATGCCGAATGGAATGATCATGTCCTGCTGATGCAAATGAAAAAATTTAGGGTATGATTGGTAAGTTAGGAAATCCTAGAATTAAATACATAGTCCAATGGTAAGGAAAAGTTCGGAATTGTCATAGCATTTTGATCCTCGGTAAGGACCGACATAATGTAAATCGTATACGTGAAAGGCTTGATTTCCTATATCTTGTCAGGAGTGTAGTTTGAAACATAGGATAGTAAGATCCCGAGAGAAGGAAGACATGTAAACCTAGAAGACCTTACTTTAAGGGATACGTCCCCGAAAGAAGGAAGACAGGTAAACTCGAAAGACCTTACCTTAGTGGGTAGTGGGTAGTTGTTGTCAAGGACCTTCAAAACAATGACTCGGTCAGAGGTTCGTGAAGACTTCGGCATTTGAAACTTGTAGCTCGTATTGTTCTACATGTCTAGTGTAATTAGGTTTTCATCCTTCACGAGTTTTGTGAAACTGATATATGATTCGTTCCTTATTTTGCGTGATACCACGTGAGTGTAGTGCTGGTGAAATGAGACTAAGAATAGTAAGCCCTATAGGGCCGAGTAGACACAAGGTGTAGTCTATAACTCACTGAAATTTAGTATCTTACCCCACTCGTGTTGTTATTTTTTAGGAAGCTCGAGGCAAGAAAAAGGTAAAGGAAAGATGGCCTAAGGCCAAAGATGAAGATGTTTCATATTTTATTTCCGTTGTATCTAATCTTTTGTAGTATTGTATGGATATCTGATGTGTTTCATGTACTCAGCTGATGTTATTTTGTAATTTACATGGTTCATGATATCACTTAGACACTTATGTATGGTTTAAGTACCATGTTAATACTTAATATATTGCTATTCTAGATGTGTATTATATTGGGATGTTACACCTTTAATGTTATTAGTCATTTTGTGCACCTCGACTAAACATCTTAAATTAATGTTTTGAGAGAAATTAGAAGATTTATTGTAGGATATATGGGTCAAGAGGATAGCCACAAGATGAAGCCACAAGGAGGATGTATGAATAAATTTGTCGCATTTGTGGCATTTTGTGGCATACGAGCAAGGGCGTGGATGCGGGCAAGTGCGTCGTGACCGTTCCTGGATGGTTGAACCGTGTGTGACGGGCAGAGATGTGACGAACGGCAGCTGATCCTGGGGTTCAGCTGGCCAGCCCTTGTAACGACCATATACTAATACATGCATCAAATCATATATTATACATGATAAGTACGTTTGGTACTGAAATATACAATAAGTTCCTAGTTAACACATTATATACATAAATGCCTCTAAAACAAAAATACTAAAGACTAAGGCATTACATATACAAGATGTTCCAAAATGATAAAAACTAAGAACTAGATCAAACAATGATCTCAAAACATAAACGCCATAGCGGAAGCCATGCCATCACAAAACTACGATCCGTAAGGAAAGTCAAATAACCTTGTCCTTACCCTTCGCCGAACCTGCAGAACCTGTGATGTAAACAACAACAGTGGGGTGAGATACATCAAATCTCAGTGAGTTCCCTATCTTAAAGTCCTCTCGGCTTTACAAGGTTCTAAATAAACCTAACTCATGTCAAAGGGAAAGGGGAAAGACCATGAGTACACACACAAGTAACCATCACGGTGAGCCTGTAAACTCACACTAGTACCGAAGTACCTCCTGAGCCTGTAAACTCAAGGATTCACAATCAATAACCAATACCAAGGTATCCCCTATTCCCGTCCGCTTCTACGTCTAGAAGACGACCCGAGTCATGGATCCTTGTAGCTACTTGGCATACGAATTGGATTCGGGATCACCGGTATGTACACCGTGATCCGTCACTTCTCACGGCCCGTACACCGTCACAAGTCTCTTTACCCGTAGGCTCCAATCGTACTTAACACGGGACTCAAACCTGCAAAGTAGTTGTGCATAACGTTTCAGAGGAGGTGCTTGAGTATCATGAAACTACACCGCAAGAACAGTGGTTATGATTACAACACGCACACGCCTCGGCCTTTCATGCACGAGCGTTGCCACAAATATAAAATTCACACTTCCGAAACAGTTTATGGTATAATCCTCACTCTACCTATTTCATATTTTAATATGCATACCTTGCCCATAACAATTACACATATTCACAGATAAAAGTCGACAAACGACACTATTTCAAAAATCCCGACATAATTTATTCGGCCGACAATCTTAAAACCATTGTAATAAGAAAGTACATTTTATTATCTTTCCAACGATACCAAAAATGTTCAAATCCGAGTTACGTACAAAAAGTTACGGCATTTGAAACAAACGATCGGAAAATAATCATAATAGCAGAATTTCTGCAAGTCTCCTGGCCATACGCGTATTGCCCAAGGTCGTACGCGTATTGCCCAAATTCTCGGCCATCCATACGCGTATTGCCCCAAGCGATACGCGTATTGCTCAAAATCCCCGGCCATCCATACGCGTATTGCCCAAAGCCGTACGCGTATGGGCAGAGACGTTTTTCCTTGAAAATTCCTTTTTAAAATTGCCATACGCGTAACACCCTTGCCGTACGCGTAATGACAAGCCCCGTACGCGTATTGACATGCCCCATACGCGTATGGGCAGAGAAAAATGCAGAAAAACCTGCAGAATTTCCTGTTTACGGGTTGATCCAAAATCACCCCAAAATCCCATTTTTGATCAATCACAAGGCATCAAAACATGTTTAAACACAACAAGCAGTATAACATACAATCAAACATTGAATTTCAACAGTTAGATTCATGATTTTATACCAAAAATACCCAATTTTCACAATTCCAATCTAACTCTAAACTCAAAATAACTCTACTCTAAAAGGGTCTAACTAGAACCCACCTGGACAACAAGATGAGGAGATTGATACTGAGATGAAGAGATGAAGAGTTGAAACTTGATGATGATCTTGAGCTTCTTGAGAAATTTCTCTCCTTTTCCCTCCTTCACTTTTCCTTTCTTCCCTTTTTCCTTTTCTTTACTAACTTTTGTTTGTTTCCAAGGAAATGAAAAGAAAATAGAATAGTATAGAAAATTCTCACTAATTAGTAATACTACTAAAAGTCCAAATTAGCTCAGATACACCAATTAATAAAAACTCAAAGTTAAATACTATTAATTTATTCAACTCTGAGTTCGTCAGTTTACTCTAATTATTTTATCAAATAATTACTCAGAGTACTCCGGAACCCAGTTGATCATAATAATATTCACCAGAGCGTTTATAAATTTACTGGGTATTACATCCTCCCCCCTTAAATAGAAATTCGTCCTCGAATTTAGAATATTACCTGAACAGATGTGGATAAGAATCTCGCATTTCCAATTCTAGTTCCCAAGTAGCATCACCCAGATGCGTCACATCCCATTGCACCTTAACAAGAGAAATGTCTTTGTTCCTTAACACTTTTGCTTCCCTTCCCACAATACAACTCGGTTGTGGTTCAAAAGTCAAATCCGCTTCGATTTCCAGTGATTCTGGTAAAATTGGCTGGAGAGGATCAGGAATAAACTTACGGAGCTGAGATACGTGAAAAACATCATGCATCTCAGATAGAGAGGGTGGTAAGGCTAATCTGTAAGCAACTTCACCAATCCTTTCTAAAATTTGATATGGTCCCACGTATCTCGGACTTAATTTGCGTGACTTAAACGGTCCTTTCAATCTCAATCTCGGAGTAACTTTCAGAAATACATGGTCAGCTTCCTCAAATTCCAAGGGTCTCCTACGGTTATCCGCATAACTCTTTTGACGATCTTGTGCTTGTTTAACTTTCTCACGGATCATTCGAATCTTTTCCCTAGTCTCTTGAATAATCTCGGGTCCCAAAATTCTATCTTCGCCAATTTCAGCCCAACACAAAGGTGTTCTACACTTCCTCCCATACAATGCTTCATAAGGAGCCATACCGATGCTCGCATGGTAACTATTGTTATAGGAAAACTCAATTAACGGTAAAAGTTCTTTCCAATTCCCTCTACTCTCTAGAACATAAGCTCTTAACATATCCTCCATCGTCTGTATTGTTCGTTCAGTCTGACCATCCGTATGAGGATGATTAGACGTTCTCAAACGCAAATTCGTACCCATAGCTTGTTGGAACACCTTCCAAAACCTCGAAGTAAACTTCGGATCTCTATCGGACACAATACTAGAAGGAATACCATGCAACCTCACAATCTCAGCAATAAACAATCTTGCTAGATGACTTGCCTTATAGGTAGTCTTCACGGCTAAGAAATGAGCAGATTTCGTTAGTCGATC